>JAQSUU010000645.1:3600000-4309971 GCA_038087645.1 Saccharum hybrid cultivar R570 | reverse complement strand
CAGCCGGCTATATTATTAGCCTTGCTCTTAAGAACACAGCACTTTCATTAACTCAAAATAGGGGTGTGCATGGGTTTAGCGACCCATCCGACCCAAACACAATCCAATTCAATCCACGAGATAAGGTGTGTTTGGTTTTGGGACTATTAGAGATGGGTTGAACTTGGAGCCAACCTAGATTTTTTTAGAATGGGATGAACCCACATCTCTCATGTTTGGTTCATAATAAGGTGGTACGTTCTAGTTTTCTGATTAATTTGGAGGCTTTTGTAGAAGTGGGACAAGGCACTAACTTGTGTGGCCTGTGTATCAACCTATCATGTGTCTTCTTGTACCTCCCACTCCTCAATGCCCGACCAAGCTCGACGCGGGCCGCCACGGGCCAAGCTCCGTGGAAGCTGCGCAGCTCCGGCGTCGACCTATGCTTGACCAACACATAGTTCAAGGAAGGATAGGCGCGCGGAGAGAGGAGAAATAGCCAAGAAGAAGGGGCTAGGGAGAGGGCAGTCAGAGGGAGGACAGACAGCCACTTGGGAGTCGGTTGGCCGCAGGGGTGGAGCGGGCAGCGGCAGCGCTTGGCCCATGGTCTGCTCCCTTGCGCCGCCTAGGAGTCGGACTCAACAAGGAGATGTGTGCGGCTTGATGTGGGTCGACCCTATCTGCCTAATTTTGTGGTACCGAGGGAACTCGTATCTACTGCGAAACATTAGCAAAACTGCCGCCGAATACCATCAGGAACCAACGGAATTGGTAGTTCGACAACTAAAGGTTTCTTGTTTCGCAGTTGAGGGACCATAGTTAAACCACAAGCATAGTTAAGGGATAAAAAATAAACTATTTTCTTTTTTTTAATCCCTCCTCTCATCCCTTTCTGAGGATCACTGAATGTAGGAAGACCAAAGTTGAGCGACCAACTCTACCCTTTGCTAGCAAGGTCTCTAGGTAGATTAGACTTTGGACATAGGTAAACGCTCGTAGAACCTTTATCTCGTGCCTCTATCCTCCCAGCCAGCTATCACTCTTTACCTTAGGCCCTCAGTCGTGTCAGGTACTTTCATACCTATCCTTTTATCACTTTACTCTTTTGATACCTTACCTAGTAATTTAAGGTTGAGGTACTACCTAACCAATCCAATCCTATATATCCTTGATCTAAGTGCTTCCTCATGAAAAAATATGGTAGGAATAGTTCTGAGTGAAATGCTATAATGGTATTCTATGCGTTTGTAGAATCAATTCTTAAGGCATAAGAAATGCCAACATTCTACTATAGTACGGTCATCGACCATCTTATAGTCATGTAATGTCTCCATGACGTACATGTCATTCCTAGCATCAGAAACATCGAATTTTTTCTCGAGTGCAACCCATAGGTAAGTCCTTGCCCAATGGTAACAACACGTACAGGTCCACTAAGTTCTCACCAAGGACCCTAATCAAGGCACCTCAGAATAGGTTATTGGCAACCCCATGCTCTCTCCTCATCATTAGTGAGTGGGACATCCAACTTACCTTGCGCAATGTGAAAAAAAAATTCATGGCTGATGTCAACCACAACACCTATCATGATTCAGGAGTGATCTAGCAGTACAGTTAAGCATGCTGACTATCGCATAGCATAGTGCAAGCTTCACATATAACAATTACAAAAATGGTTTTAGGATTATACCCTATATAGCGGACCTGACTGCAATGGCGTTGTGTTAAGCATGCTGTCCAGAAGCCATCTGAATAGAACCTTGTTGATGTAGTCTGTGGCGAAGCTAGAACGATCAAAGGGTGGTGCGCTTGTTATGTAGATACTTGAATTTGTGTTGCAAATATGGTAAAATTTTGAATATAGTATTGGATTTTCATTTTTCTGTAGGTGCAGCTACACCCACAACCCATAACATAGCTTCGCCACTAGATATAGTTGATCCGGTTGATGAAGTGAAGGCCACTTCCATTTCCAAATTCTCAAAAGGTACATTACACAATGCACCTTATAAGTTGGTAACAAGCTACTTTTATTATCCGGGTTTATTATTTTTTTACAACTGTAACTTCCTTGTTACCCATTAACATGGCCCTTGAGATTTATTGATTTAATTGGAATTAAAAAGGCCCAAGCCCAATTAAGTCCAATAGATAGGTTATATATATAGAAGAATTTGCTAAAGACTAGGTATGGAGAGGTGAGTGGATATCGTATCACTTACCGCACAAATTATACTGCAGACGTGTACATACTCCAAGCAAAGAATTAAACCCTATAATCTAAGCAAAGCATGGCGAGCTGAGTTGCTGTGTTGAGTGAATTTGGGATATGTGTGTCTGGATCCTTATTTGTCTTGTGTTCAGGCTAGGTTAGGCTTTTGCATTGATTTGATAGCAAAGTATGTTCGCTACTTACCGAATAGGGTCCTACTGACCACGGTACGTACATGATGCTTGTTTTCTTTAGTGTCCAGCACTACACTCCAGCTGTTTCTCTTCACTTTCTTGTCCTTCAAAAAAACCAAACAAAGATGATACGAACGGAGAAATCAAAGACATGGTCTTCTTTATTTGGAACAAGTTCAATTTATCCCCTGATATCACAAATCATTACACCCTCCAACTTTTCAAACCGGATAGAATACCTCCCTTGAGTGGTTTTTGAGGTGGCTTTGCTAATGTGGCAGTGAGAGCCCACACATGTAAGGGTAAGGGCGTTTCTCTCTTCTTTTCATCTTATATAAAAACTATAATTTTTTTTGCATGAAGACGGACGAAGACAAACTTTATATAAAAATAGTAGAGCTCGGCATGATCTACAACTTTGTTGTTGACAACTTTTTTATTTTAATTTGTTCAAGAGGTCCCAAACATTTATTTTAAATATCATACTTTGAAATTCAAATTATTGAATTTTTAAACGATCTCGGATGTAGACATAGTCTATACGAATTTGTATCTTTCGATGTGATCTACAACTTTGTAGTTGATAATTTTTTATTTGAGATAGTTTAGAGGCCCAAATATTCATTTTAAATTCTTATATTTTGAAATTCAAATTTTTTGAATTTTTTCAAAAAACTTGGATGGAGACATGCTCTATACCAAAATTGTAGCACTCAACGGTGATATAAAACTTTCTAGTTAAAATTGTTTTTATTTGAGATCATTTAGGGTCCATATGCCACCATATGTGCCACGTCAGCCTTTGAAATAGTTGTCCGGTTTTAAATGTCGGAGGGTGTATGATTTCTGGTATTTGAGTTGAGGGGGTGGGGTGATTTTTCAGGACTCCATGACAAGTTCAGGGAGGTGTTTTTTTACGTGTGAAGATATATATAACAAAAAAAAACTCGGACTGCAGGGGGATAGCACCCTCCGAGCATTCGCATTAAAGTAGTGGACTCCTTACTCAGTCCGAGAAAACTCCCGAACCTCATACCCCGTCCGCACACAGGGGTCCGTTACCCTATGAGTGGGCCGGTGCCACAAACCTATGCTTTGTGTAATGCGGGGGCAGACGAGGGGTTTTTTTTACCTTCAGCACTGCAATTCGCCCCTATGGGGGATCGAACCTAGGCACCTTCAGCATCCGCTGACGAGACAATGTATTGGGTACGTAATTTATTAGCATCATTAATCTGGTTTACGATCTACTTTTCTTTTTTTCTTGAATACGTAAAATATTTGCGTATCTTTGTATTAAGATCGAGAAAAGTTTGTTGTTACGATGTTACATCGACACGTCTTGCCCCCGCCGCGCTAGGAGGGACGAAAAAGTGTACATTAGCCACTTTCCCTCCTAGCGAACTGTTACAGAGCATATTACTCACGCACTAGACAATCAAGCTTCCCCGCGTCGATCCAAACGTTCGCATGATTCCGACAGATAACTAGGAGTTGCGGGACTGTGGCTGAGGAATTGCGAAAGCATCTGGCTTTCCGCTCCTTCCAAATTTCCCAAGCCACCAGTGCGAATAGTGAGTCGGCTCCCTTGCGTTTGTCACCGTTCCAACGTCGCCTCCAGGAAGTCCACCAAGCTAGAATGGAGGCCGCCCCAATCTGTGAAGCGTCGGCAACGAACTGCTTTTCATTAGGAAAGACAAAGCGATCCTGCTGCTGGTCCTGGCTTCTGCTGAACTCGAATTGAAGGACAAGGACCTGCATGCATGCAGCTGCCTTCAACGGTACGGTGTAAGGAGAGAGAAACTGGGGAAACAGCCGGCCGGATTGAGTCTTGAGAGTTACATGCCCCTTGCCCTTGCATTGGGTGCTTTATTCGCTGCCCCTGTTCACAAGCAAAGCGATACTAAAAGGCTTAAGGCTCATGTAGATAATATACTTGCCTTGAGCCCTTGGCGATCCATTTGTTAGCTTCACATTGCCTTGATTGGCAGTAGTAGTACGTAGCTCTCCCACACATGCACGTACGCCACCCCACCCTAGCTAGCCTGCTCCCGCCAAGGGCTAGCCATGGCTGAGCTCGCTGCGGGCGCCGTGAGCTCGCTGCTTGGCGTGATCCGCAACGAGGCGCAGCTGCTGGGGCGCGTCGGCAGCGACGTGCAGTTCATCAAGGAGGAGATGGAGAGCATGAACAGCTTCCTGTTGCACCTGACCAGGACGTCGCCGCCTGGCGGCGAGCACGACGAGCAGGTGCGCACCTGGATGACCCAGGTGCGGGTGCTCGCCCACGACTGCAACAACTGCCTCGACCTGTACCTGTACCGCGGCAACCGCGACATCCACCGCGCCAAGGGCGGCGTCTGGAGCTGCCTCTGGTGGGCTCCCTGGTTCGTGCAGAAGATGGTGGCGCAGCACCGGGCGGCCACCCAGCTGCGGGAGCTCAAGGACCGGGCGCGCGACGTCGGCGAGCGGCGCCTGAGGTACGGCGTGGAGGTCCCTGCCAAGGCGAAGGCGGCGGCAGCAGGGCAGCCGTCGCCTCTTCCTGGGCACCCGTCATCTCATCCTGCTGCTGGTGGCGGTGCCGCAGATGATCATGCCGACGATGCAGCGGGAGACGACGACGACTACGAAGACGAAGAAGACGATCCTGAAGCCCGCCGGAGAGCCGGCCTGCTTGTCGAGCCTCGCGCTCTGGAGGACTACTTCCAAGAGAAGCTACGACAGTGGATGAGGGATATCCGGAGGTTCTCCTCGTCAACAAAAATGCCATCCATCGCCGTGGTTGCACCGGATACAGCGGATGCCGGCGCCATCGTCGCACAGGAAGCTTTGGCTGTGGCGGCCCTTCATTTCGGGAGCAATAACCACCTCGTCCTCGACACCACGGAAGCAAGGCAATTTTATGGCCTACCACTAATACACTGGGAAATTCTCTGCTACATACTGTGGCTGCTCAAGCCTGACGAGGACAAGAAGGGTGATCAAGGCATCGTGGCGAGAGCTGCTTGGAGGGAAAGGTGTGATATAGCCAATGGAATCAGAAGAAAAATCAGAGAAATGGACCTTGGGGGCAAGATTGAAAAAATCAGGGGAAAGATTATTGGTGGGGTAATGACGGAGGTCAAGCAAGAAGCCGAAAGCCTCATCGAACAACTAGAACCCTTAGGGGTACTCCACCATGCTCTGCAGCAACTACTCATCAAGCCATCTGACATCCAACAGCACATGGCCGCCGCTGAAGCTGATACAGGAGAGCATAACAAGCCACCTGACACTACTGAACAACCCACATCATCACCTGATGAGATGACTGATAAACAACACAACAAGTTGAGTGAAGAAGCCAAGAAAGAATTAACATCGTACAGCATCGAGGAAACTGCCAAGAAGCTTATGGAATTTATGGAAAAGGATAACAAAGGAGAAGGTGCGATTTCTCTGGGCTTTCACCTATATGAAACCATACTGAAGGAGGTTTTCCCGGCCCCGAAGCACAACCAAGGAAAGCAACAAGACGGCTCTGTCATCACGTCGACGACCCCAAGGATCACCACTGACAACAATAATACTGCTACTAGTAGTAGTAATGCATTTGCTGGTGATGAAAGTCAGATCAAAGAAATCGTCCACAAGTTTACACGTGAAATCATACATGATTTGCTGGAAGACACAGTGAAGAAGCTAGCAGCAGATAAACCGGCTCAGGATCAAACCTCAGATGCTACTGAAGAAACACAAGAGAAGATTCAAAGGATCCGGTGGATGATTGAAGATCAGATGTTCACCAAAGGGATCGCGGATAGGATTGATAAGGAATTAAGCAAAAAAAGACACCATGATTATCATCAAAGATGACAACAACTGGTTACCTGATTGGAACAAGACAAGTAAGGATTTGAGCATGTTGAGTTATTTGGTTAAAGGTGCTGTGATCGTGACCACCACAAAGAAGACCCAAGAGGCCAAAGAATATTGCTCTGAACAGAGGGACCCCATTTCCTATTCTCTAGCAAGTCTGTACCATGAATGGGTGCTCGATCATACAAACCAGCTGATGATGAATGAAGACAAAGCCAAAAGGTCCCAGGTTCTTCGCGGCATCTTGGACAAGTGTGAGCCCCATGAATTCTGCATGAAGATCTTCGCTCATGCTTTGTACGCTAACCCCAAGAGGAGCATTGATGAGCTGCAAAAGTTGGAAAACACCCTGGTTCCAGAAAAAACATTGGGTGCTAATGCGAAGAAGATGTTCAAGTTTTCCTACAGCAATCTGCCAAAAGAATACAAGTCATGCTTGCTGTACCTTGCAATCTTCCCTAAAGGCCACACCATCAGGAGGTCAACCTTAGTAGGACGGTGGGTTGCAGAAGGTCTTCTCGCCAAGGAAGACTGGCCTACTTCAGTGCGGCGTGCTGAGCAATGTTTTGACTCACTGGTCGGCCGGTGGCTTGTTCATCCTGTCCATTTTAGTGCTGCAGGAAAAGTCAAGAGCTGTATGGTAGGTGATCCAGTTCATGCATTCATTACCAAGATTGCTAAGAAACAACATATTGTGGAGACACGTTTGTCACATCATCTGTCTCGCCATTTCTCCATTTTCAATGATGTTCGACTACGTGGCTCGGAAGGTATCAGCAAGTTCTTGGAGAATCTCTGTGTGTCATCTCGGTTCCTCCATCTCAAGGTGCTGGATCTTGAAGGCTGTCGTTGTTTTTCAAAAAACCTGCGTTATCTCCAGGAAATCTGTAGAAAGATATCGCTGCTCAAGTATCTGGGCTTAAGGGATACAGACATCACCCAGCTGCCCATAGAAATCAATAGACTCCATGAGCTAGAGGTACTGGACATCAGTGAGACCAAGGTGCTTCCGCGTGCAACAAAACGCGTCATACTTCTGAAGCTGAGGCGTCTGCTATATTCTTGTCACAAAATTCTGATTACTGCAGACAGTACTCATGCTGACACCAAAAGTAGCCCCATTGTTCGGATTCCAGACAAGATTGGAAAAATGGTAAACATGGAGACACTGTCTAGCGTACAGGCATCAGAGAGTGGTGAAGAGTTGAAGGACATTGGACAGCTGTCGCAGCTAAGGAAGCTTGGTGTGGTTATAAAGGGCACGGATGCTCACCTCAGCAATTTGCTTGAAGCGATCAGTGACCTGCACGAGTGCCTCCAGTCTCTGTCAATAATTCTCACCACAGCAGGCGAGACGACACGTTCTTCTGACGCAGAGTTACCACAAAAAATTGCCGCCAAGCTAGTGGACAAACCCAAGGCTCTTGAGAGTTTAACCATCGTTAATGCGCAGGGCCAGATTCTTGCATTGTTGTTGAGTTTGAGTGGAGGTGATAATAATCGGCTTACCAAGGTAACTCTAAGTAACACCTTACTGAATCAGCAAGCTCTGGATGTCCTCGCTGCATTGCCCATGTTACTCTGTGTCCGACTCCTAGACAAGGCATGCATGGGGAGCAGCAGCCTCACCTTGAAGAAGAACGAATTCAAAAAATTGAATTCTTTTATTGTGGAAGGCTCCAACATGGAAGGTATCATGTTTGAAACAGAAGCAGTTCCTGAGCTCAAGAAAATCGTTTTATCCTCCTACGATATAAAGGAACTGTCTGGAGTCGAGAACCTTCCAGAATTGGTGGAGTTTGAGTTGAGCAACAGCAACAAGTTGCTTTCCTCTTTTGCCAAAGCCAAAAGAATAGCCAGCAGAGTGACTCTGCGGGATCACGGGCTAGAGGAAAGTCAATTAGAAATTCTGGCGAAGATGACAAATGTTCACTGCCTAGTCCTCTTGGGCAGCTCCTGTGACAAAACAGAGCTTACATTCCGGGAGCTTACATTCCGGGAAGATAGCTTCCCAGATCTCAACTATGTTACTGTCGACTGCCCTGGCATCACCGGCATCCGTTTCTCCAATGGATCTGCTCCAAAGCTCAAGAAGATTATCTTCACCGACATGAAGTCATTCTCTGGCATCGAGAACCTTTCAAAATTGAAGGAGATTGAGATCAAGGGTGAGGTTGTTCCTCATGAGGTGAAAGAAGCCATTAAAAACCATAAAAATGGAATTATTTTTAGACACAATAAACCAGAGAAAAACCAAGCCACGGGAAATAATAAAGAAGAAGATGGCCATGCAGGAAGAGTCCCACGCTTCTGGAAGCATTGGCGCTGACGCTGGAGGATTGGCTATCTGCTTCGATCCATTTTCGATCATCGAGTCCCATCCCCACATGTATGGTGGTATGTCATATGTGTGTGTGTGTGTGTGTGTGTGTGTGTGTGTGTGTGTGTGTGTGTGCGCGCGCGCGCGCGCTTATGTCGTTTTCCATTTGTTATCCTGCTTGTGTGTTTCATATTCAGCATGTGTGTCGATCAGCTGAGTGTGCAGGAGTGTCTTGTTGCTCATTCGACGTGTGTGTGTGTGCACGCCTTGCGCTTGTGGTTGAGCACTATAGTTGTGCCTATATATGCTCGCCTATTTGAACATCCTGCATTTGTGTTTGTGTTGAGCAGAATGATTGTGGTTTTCCACTCTGGACCATAATGCTACATGGTTTTATGTAATAAGTGTGATAATTGTGCCCACATTTGGATTGTTTATCTACTGTACGTGTGCTACAATAAATATATGTTTTTGTTTGCGTGCTTCAATGATGAACTGGGTTCGCTGTCACAAGATATATATACCTGTAATGTAATGAGCAATTAGTTTGTTTTCTGTGCCTATTATCAACTAGCGGTTGCATCCTTGTCCTTCTGGGATTTTTTTTTTTTTTGAGGAAAACGGGAGAGTGCAAGCCCCTACTGTGCTTTTATTAACAGAGCAAAAGTTTACAGCAAGCCTTATGACACAAAAAAGTTACTAAGAAAATCATAGCTATTACACATAATTCTCTAGCCATTGACTAATTCGAGGTTCATAAGACTTCTTTGCTCGAAGAATAACCTAAGCAAAATCACTTCTAAAATGTCTTTTTGCGCTTGGAAGAGTTGGCTGAATATTCCTGAAGATTGCATCATTCCTAACTGACCAAATGGTCCAACTCATTGAAATGATTATTTCCATAGAAAATGGCACCCCAAGCTGCATTCTGAAAGATGTAATGGTGTCAAGAGGATCAGCAAAAATCTGAACTGACAAACCCAAAGTGTTCCAACACTGCATTGCAAAAGGGCAGTCTAAAAAGAGATGCAGGAGTGTTTCTTCAGTACTCAGGCTGCATATAGCACAATTGTAATCTTCCAAGTACATATTCTTCCTCCTTAACAAATTTCTAGTACTGAGCCTGTCCCACATTAATAACCAGAAGAAACCCTTTCTTTTGTTTTGACTGCAACTTTTCCAAAGCCATGAGAAGGCTGGATGGACCTGTCTTGAACAGATGAGATGAGCATAGGCTTTCTGGGAAGAGAAGATAGGAGAATTCCAAATGTAAGTCCATACATCTGTCTCTGTTGTCAAAACCTGATTATCCATTAGTTCTGAAAGTTCCTGGAATTGCTGAAAAGCCTCAACAGATAGAGGAAGATGAAAGAGATCATAAAGCTCTTGACTTTGACAAGCTTGCTTAACTGAAATCAATGGCTTCTTAGAATAGGAAAAAAGTTCTGGGAAAGACTGATCCAAAACTTGTTCTACCCACAGATCTTGCCATAGAAAACAAGTGGCCCATGATCAGAACTCTTGACATACCCTTAAAAGAATTGGAAAGCTTTAAAATGTCTTTCCACCAAAATGAACCATTCCTGGAAGACCCTGGAAGTCTGCCATTTGAGTAGTACCTCTCAAGTGTACCCATGGAATGTCCATTCTGTTAAAGAACTTATGCAAGTGCTTCAGGAGCAAACTCTCATTTTGGATGGTTAAGTTCAGAACACCCAAACCTCCACTCTCTTTTGGAACACAGACTAACTTCTTCCAAGCAGCCTTTGGTGGTGCCTTATTGTTAGAAGCAGTGTATGTGAACAACATCCAGGTCACAAGCTTCTAGTTCTTATGCGCGCAGAAGATTTACATAACTATATATACTAGATGATACCCCGCGCGTTGCTGCGGAGGAATCATAGTGTTATAAAGAGGGAAGAGGATTTATGGAGCTTGAGACTTTATATGTAGCATCCACCATGATAGCATAGAGAGTAACGGCAGGATTGAGGGGAAATTTCATATAAACAATGGATAATAATGTGAAATAAAATGAGAAATAATATTGTCTTATTGGTTACTGTTTTTTTAAAATCATTGTAGAAAGTTCATCACAGTTTAATTACAAAACAAAAGGTGTTATGTTCAGAAATTCGGCACATGTGGCATTGACATCACAATTGTGTTTACTTATAGACAGGACAATAAATTGTAAGAGCTTTTGAGATACTAACTATTGGGAAACTGTGAATGTCTATGTTGCCAGCACTAAAATACTGAACTTGGTGCAATGATAAATTCTACTGGCATCTTCAGTAAGTAATTGTTCTTCTCTATATGCAGAGCCATTGTGAAATAATCCATGGCTTCTTCCTGATTTTGGCATAAAATCTCCAGTCATGGAAGACATCTTCACTACCTGAGAAATCTGACAAAACATCTTCAATTGAAAATGGTTAGTTATCTCTTGATTAAAAAATGTATGTGACATAAGAAAAAAAGCATCCAAATACCCCAGCGGAAGCTGTAACTCTTGTAGGGGATGAGGAAAAAGTAGTGTATGAAAGTTTTTCTAGTGCAAGAAGTAGAACCAACGGCATCACCTGCTAGATCTTATCTAGTGCAAGAAGTAGAACCATCGGCATCATCTGGTGAAGTTTATCAGGGTCAAGGTCAGAAAAATCATTCTCGGACTGACCTGATGACTGGAAATTGCACAAATGGGAACAGAAATTATACTACCTTAATTTGAAAGCAAGAAGTATAGAAATCTATATAACTAATAATGACTGACAACGAACTCCATGTAGACCTACTAGCTGGATATCACTAGTAGGTCGTGGATATCACCTATGCTAGCTTGGTGCAGCTAGCGATCTAGCCTTATGAAGGTTTCAGGATGGCTACGTAAGAGACACAACAAATGACTAATGAACATGCCTTGCCGAATTGTCATTGAGAAGGTTCATATTCACCTCTGTGGAGAAGATGGGCAGACGGAGGAAGACCGAGGATTTTTTAAAAAAAAAATTCATCCTTTTTTAAACAATATTCCAAAATTAAACAAAAAAAAGCATTTGCACAATCTAACTCTTTTTGTCGCGCCAATGAAGGTGGCGCGACTCTACCACTTCGTCACGCCACATGCGGTGGCGTGACTGAGGACACCAGATGGCATGCTTGTTTGACCAAGGCTGGCGTGATGAGTGGTGGGGCCCGCCTTGTCGCGCCACATGCGTTGGCGCGACTGACGTGTCACGCCAGAGCGGCTGGCGCGACAGGAAAAGTGGCCCTAGCCCCTTTTCTCACACTCTCTTCTTCCTGCTCTCACTCTAGGCGAGGTCGAGAGTAAGTTTCTTGCCTGGAAGCTCTCTTTTCTCTTGCTCCCCTCCTCTAAATCTCTTTGATTTAGTTTGGATTTGGGTTTTAGGTTGCACCGGTGTGATGCAATAGGTATGACTCCCTCAATTTTTGTGGTTTTTGGCTTGATAAATTATCTTTGTATAGTGCAATTGTTTTTTTCCTCCCTCTTGTAGTGTTGCTTAGAAGGATTTAGGATGCAATTTGAAATTAGAGTTCATGTGTATTCAATAGATGTTTTTGATTTAGGGTTCTTGATTTAGGGATGGTGATTTATGTTTTGTGATTTAGGGTTTCATTTGTACCAAGTTATAGAGTTTGCACATTTAATTAGAATGATTTGGATGGAGATTTAATTTTGCTAGATTCAATGGAGTTGTCCAACAACAAGGAGTTCGTGCACCATCCGACGAACCATGATGCCAAAGGTCCATTTCCACCAGCCAAACCGACACCAAAGTGTTTTTGTGGGTTACCGGCCTTTGTGAAGCAGTCAAGGCATCCGTTGTCGGCAGGCCGTGCTTTTTTCTGCTGTCAACTTCGGCGTCGCGCCCCCTCCAATTCCAATGGTTCTCTAGACGGATGCAACTTCTACCAGTTGATCGATGGTGATGAAAAGTTCGATCGCCGCATCATGTTCTTTACTTACGACCCCTGGAAGAGTGTTTTGTACCCTGAGTTTGTTCGATGGGTGCCTCCGCCATCGAATCCTCCTGAAATGACAAATATGGAGAAGCTTTACGCAGCTCTGGACCATCGTGTCAATCCTCCTAAATGCCACGGTGACAAGGTTGCGGTACTCCAAGAGCCAAGCAAGGACAGACTGTTTACTCTCTTCTACCGGTGTGCTCAGCGTGACAATGTAAGTATTGCTTCAATGATTCTATTTTCCGAGGTCATATGTGTTATTCACATTATAACACTTGAGTTGCAACATTATCATTTTCAGAGAGGTTTCCCATCTTGTGACTTTGAGGAGTACATCTATGGACCCAAATCGCATTGGCCTTCTGAGAAGGAGGCTATAGAGTTTGCAACTGGGAATAAGCCATGGCCATACTTGAAGATGTCAGATTGTAAGTGCAAGTGTGGCATCAAGGCTTGCGAAGGAGTTGTTCCTTCGGAGCTAGGGTGGGGCCACTACTGTGGCAATGCTTATGGAGGGCCCAATGAGCTATTTGTGAGTTCACTGAACCCCTCAAATTAGTGACTCAACATAGGCAACCGATTGTGTTTGCTGACTGATTTGTGTTTGTTTAGGCGGGAAAGTCATGCGACTGGGAGGATTTCCTCGGTCATGGAGGCATAATGACGGAGCTGAAGGACAATGCCCATTCGCCTTACATGAGCGAAAGGAAGAGAGTGAAACTACACAAGTTGAGGGAAGATGTGCGGAGAAGGTACAATGTAATAGGGTCATTCGTGCAGACATGGAACATGCTTGGTGATGACTAAGATCGAGCGACCAATGGAAAGTACAAGCAAAAGCATGACCCAGAGGAGCTCATTAGATTCTAGCGATTCAACAAGGAGCGCTACGACTTTATGGACGCCGAGCATAGGAGGAAGATTGACTTCTTCTTGAGGCAACATGACTGGGCCCTTGAACGGTCCCATCAGGACAAGACTAACTCTTTGTGTCGTCAGCTCTGTGAGCACCTCATTCCCTCATTGTTCTAACTCGTTCATCTTGTTACAATTATTGGCATTAACATATGTTTTTGTTTTCGTAGTTCCTGATTCGCCACCGAATGACGGACATCTTTCGGCCCCCAAGGAGGATGACAATGACGAGGACGACGACTGGCCATTTCATTATCCTGACGATGATGATGATGATGACCCCCCTAGTGATGACAATGACCTTCTCGGTCCCAAATACTACGATTAGGTTTCGCATGACGTTGGGCTAGGATGGATAGCGCTGCTTCTTTTGTGCCAAGACAGCAAGATCCGTTCATATTTTGCAATGACGTAGGACTTGTTGTATAGCGCTGCTTCTTTTGTGCCAAGTCAGCTAGTTCTTTTCGAAATGGCGTGGGGTTGTCATTTCGTAGTACTTGTACATGCTAGATGGAAGACGTTAGTAGTAGTGTTTGTCTATGCTACATGGAACATGTAAGTGCTTGTATGATACATGGAATGTTAGTAGTAGTGCTTGGAACATTTATGTGATGGTCATGAAAGTGATGATGGTCATGACGTTTGTACAATGCTTCGAACTCCTTACTCAATATCTAGACTTCATGGAAGTGTTACATGTGCATGAGCTATGTATATCCGTGCATAAAATGGTTCGAACAAATTTTGTGTTGAAAGTATCTAAAGAAAAGCTTCATTCCATGGTGAAAGAAGGAACACTATAGGCATTTCCTAGGTCTGTCGCGCCAACGACACAGGCGTGACAAGGCTGAATAGTGTCATAGCTGGTGCGTGGTGAGGCTGTTATCGCGCCAGCCAAGCTGGCGCGACTAGTCACGCCATCGGCGAAACTAGAGTGGTATGTTTTAGCCTTGAAAGGTTTGTCGCGCCAGCATAGCCAATGTGACGTTGTGCCTCGAAAGGTTTGTCGCGCTAGTATAGCCGCCATGACTATGTTTCTCGCTAGCCTGGCTAGCACGACGGTCATTTGTACAGTGATTTCAGGACTGTCACGTCGGTCAGGCTGGCGCGACAGACCTGGGAATTGGTTGTCACGCCGGTTAGACTAGCGCGATAGACCTGGGAAATGGTTGTCACGCGGATCTGGCTGGCGTGACAGACCTGGGAAACAAAAAAAAATCATCCTTCCCTATTACAGATCACTTAGAAATGAAACATGATAGAATAAAACCATGTATATAGTTCAGCATGGCTCACAATTTCACATAGTTTTAGACATAATTTCACATAGTTGAACACAAAGTTCCACACAAGTATCACACAAGTTCCACACATGTTCGACAAAGTTCCACACATCATACATAGTTCAACATACTTAGACTTGACACCACCATCATAGTCCAGCAAAGGAGCACAAAGCATCCATAAAGTTCTCCCTCACAAAGTTCATTAGCTAGGCGAGAAGGGGTTTTGCAGACGACGTAGGCGGCCTGGATTTGTCAGCTGCAGATTAGGACTGCTGACATCGGAGCGGTCACGGGCATGGCCTCGCACATTTCGGCCTTGACCTCGTCACGGGCGCTGAGACGAACTCTACACAAAAACAAACAAAAGACATGTCACAACTAGCATGTGGGCAGCAAAACATTTTGTATACTCTCACTATCTTTTCATCATGTAAGCCATAAACTTTTGTATTCTCTCACTTGGTTGACACGCACCTAAGTTTGTGTACCCTTAGGAGCATTCTCAAGTTGGGAACCAATGAGCTCCTCTTGGCCATATGTAGGGTCATGGATATCATCATCATTGGTATCGCCGTCTTCTTCTTCATCCCTTCTTCTTGCTCGGGAGCTCTCCGGTATGTCTACCGCTACCCTTGTATGGGTTTGGCGGCTTTGTGATGCTTGAGCTAGCACTTGTACATTTTTGGCTCTCATGCCACTCAACTTGCAAGCCATGTGTCGGCAGGAGTTTATCACTTTCTGCAGTTTACAGTAAGTTAAATGACAATTGTTGACATATCAATTTGGGTGGCAACTGAAAGTCCCTAGTTTGGTTTTGGCTAATTGATGAAACCTAGGACTAACCTTTGTATCTAAGTGGATGATTTAGATAAAGGTGGTCATTGCATATGAGACATGACATTGACTCATGTGACCAAGATGATGAAGACCAAGATGAGGCTTGGCTCGATGGACCGGTTGTGAAGGTGAAGGGCAAGTCGAGGCTTCGAAGCGAAGGACCATGCGATGGTGAAGCTTGAGCAAGACTTAGCGCCGATGGACCGATGCAACGGTGAAGAGCAAGTGAAGTCAAGGTCGATGGATCGAGACGGTCATGTGATGATATGAAGTGGATCATATCATTTGGAGAAACAAAATGGGCTCAAGGCAAAGGTATAACCATAGGGCCATTTTGTTTTACACTCAAGACACCATAGAGGGTGTGAGTGGTTTAGGATCGATAGCCGAACTATTAAGAGGGGAAGTCTTATCGGTTATTCGATGCACGGGTGCCACTAGGTGAATTCATGAAGTGCATTGCATGTAGGGCCTAGTGAGCTAATTGGAAAACCTTTGAAAATGATTGAGAAAATGCTAACACACAAGCACATGGAGATGTACACTTGATGGTGTTGGCACATTTGCAAAGGTGGCGTTGGTCGCGCTGTGGTTTGCGGGTAGAGAGGGGTTTGGGTTCCTCTCTCCCTCCCGTCGAGCGTGTGAGCGCGGGATTCAGGCGATTTCGGGGAAATGAAATGCCTATTTTCCACTATGCCAAAAGTCGGAAAAGAAACGGAGGCGAACGGGGTCACTGAGGTGACCGGACGCTGCACCGGACGCGGTCACGGTGTGACCGGACGCGTCCGGTCAGTACAGCGCGGTATCGGGCGCGCGGGCTAGGGTTTGCAACCGGCGCGTTCGGTCACTCGCGGGACCGGCGCGTCCGGTCAAGTGCCCAGAAGGAACTCGCGGTTCGCAAGGACGATCGGACGCGGGGCGCGTCCGGTCACACGCGATCGGACGCGTCCGGTCGTCGATGGAGCTTACTGGACTCCGACCGGACGCTGGCACTGTCGCGTCCGGTCGTTACGAGGGGTGCGTCCAGTCGTTACTTCGCGGGCGCGCGATGCTGTGCGATCGGTGCGTCCGGTCATTCGAAGCAGCGCGTCCGGTCGTTTGACAGGCGCGTCCGGTCGTTGCCTAGGGCGCGTCCGGTCGTTGGTTTGACCGTTGAGGGTCAGTGACCGTTGGAGGATCGGACGCGGTTGAGCGCGTCCGGTCGTGTTGAGAGGCGCGTCCGGTCATGGGGTTTGACCGTTGGCGCAGTGACCGTTGGAGGTTCGGACGCGGTTGAGCGCGTCCGGTCAGTTTCGACCGGCGCGTCCGGTCGTCCCGAAAAAACGGTCAGTGGAGTTGCAACGGCTCTATTTGTTTGGGGTGCTTATAAATACTCGTTGGCCGGCCCTTGGGGAGGTCTCTTGGCATTTCTAACACTCTTGTGCATCCTTTGAGCTAGAGCTACTCCTCCCACTCATCTCTCTTGCTTGATTGCAAATCAAAAGTGAGATTGAGTGATCCCAAAGTGCATTGCATAGCTTGAGGGCATCTAGTGGCACTTGTGGGTGGTTTAGCTGGTGGATTTCTTGTTACTCTTGGAGAGTACCGCTCCTAGCCGGCTTGGAGATTGTAGGAGGCATTGGCAAGAGAAGGTGATTGTTCTTGGCCACCTCCGGTTGTTTGTAAGAGGTTCTTGTGCTTTCCTCGGCGGGACGCCAAAAGCAACTCTATTGGATTGCGCGTGTCATTGAGTTACCTCACTTGAGAGTGGTGTCTTGCGGTGCCTTGCGGGGCGTGCCTTGAGGGGCAAGTGACTTGAGGGTCACACCGAGGAACCATCTAAGTGTTGGTCGACACAACCGGTGACGTAGCTTGTCGGTGCACAAGTGAACACCGGGTGAACAAAAATATTGTGTCTCTTGTCTCCCGGTGATTGGTCTACATATTGTGTTGTTGTCAATATTAATTGATTGTATATCATCTTGGTGATTGGCAACATCTTCACTCCACCGTCGGTATAAGATTCACAATCCTCTCTCTCGCATTTACTTTTACTAGACTATCTTGTGTAGCTCTAGTGGTAGCCTTTTCTAGTAGTTGTTAGCTTGCTCACTAGTGTAAGTTAGTGACTTAGCACTTGTGTGAACTAGAGATCATAATCTACTAGACTTGTGGATAGGAGGCTTGCATCACAACCTTCGGCTAAGCATAACTCGCTTTACGCCGTTTGTTATTCTAACAAGTTTGCTTAGTGGTGCTTGTAGAATTTTTATAGGCTATTCACCCCCCCCTCTAGCCATCTAGGACCTTACAGCAACGACAATACAAAGGCATACAGGAAATACCTTGGCAAATTCTTCTAGATATGTATTGTCCACTCCTGCTGCATGTCGAAGGTAAACTCTGGCCTCATTGGAGAGGTGTGCTAGTTGAGTTGCCTAGAGTGGAAGTATAATTGTGAGTACCAAGTACTTTTGAATTGATGGTGCATGAATCGAAGCCATAGTTGAAGTGAAATGTACCATGTAGTTCTCAAGTGGTGCTCTCTGGGGCTGCACGCTTGTCCTTGTCATCTCATCGTACGGGTCGTCGGTGTCGCTGCCTTGCTCATCTATCGGAATGCTAGACACCAGTGGATGCACAGAGATTCTTGTGGACCTGTGAAGCCACGCTAGGTACTCACAGTACTCCCTCGGAACACAGTGAGGCCCGTTGGTTGGTTGAACCCTCTCTCTATTTTCCCATTGTTGGACGTATTGTTGATGCCTCTGAAGCCAGTTCTGGCCACTGAACCTTCTTCTCCTTGAAATCCTGCATTGAAGACACATGTTCCAACTTGCGGTGTTAATCGTTTGCATGGAATGACTCTTAAATATTGATAGAAATGCAAACTTACTCATGCAATTGATGGGTTGCCGTGTCATGATGAAGGGGGAAATTTTGATTCCTTCCAAATTGCTTCATCACTCTTTGGGGCAAGTGATGCTCTACAACATAGTAGAAGATCATTGGTGTATTGGATCGCCACAACACCTTCTCAGCCTGGACATGTGGGTCCATGTTCAACCCACGTACATCAGCCCTGTCGTATGGATGCCACTCAACTTGTAACAAGTTGTCATTACTACATGCTTTGGACGAGTGAATGTAAAGGAGACAAACGATGAATGCTGCGACAAACCTGATTCATAGTTAGCACATCCAAATCATTCGAGTACTGAACATAGCAACGTTGGTGCTGACCCGAACCGACTTGATGCCCCTCCAAAGGTAGCAAACGGGAGGACGGCAGTCATCATGTGTCCAATTCTAAAATGCATAAGAATTATAAGGATTGACATAATGAAAGCATAAAATTGATTATGTTTACCAAAAAGATGGAATGTACTTACTGGAACTGCGCCCTATGCACCCGTCCAATGGGAATGTGCTCCCAAATCCATATCTGAAGCAAGTAGGTGCAGCCACCTAGGTTGGAACTAGGTTGGGACCTCCTACAGCCCTCACATAGCTGGCGATACAACCAAGCAAGAGTGGCAGAGCCCTAACTATATTGACCGATATTCTCCCATTCCTCATGAAGCTAGGGAAGGACCATCCACAACACCGTGTTCCCGGAAGCGTCGGGAAACAAGAACTGCGCCACCATATGCCATAGCCACACTTTGGCGTACCTCTCAACCACGTCGGCCGGTGCATGGGGAGGGCAGATGTTGAAGCGTGCCCGCAACCACGCTAAGCTGACACCAGAAGTCTTCTTCTCCTTCATTCCTTCTTCAGCGTCGAGAGGTCGGTACCCCATAAACTGCTCAACCATGTCCTTCTAGTTTGTTGGGTCTACCGTGCCTGTGACTGCCAGACCGTCCAACCGAAGGCCCAAAATGAAGCCAACGTCCTTGAGTAGCACCGACATCTCTCCACAGGGTAGGTGGAAGCTATGGGTCTCTGGATGCCACTGGTCGACGAAGGCGGTGAGGAGGGGGCCATCCATGTCCAATAGGTTAGCATTTATAGCTCTAGCCAACCTAAGGAAAACCAGCTCCTGCTCTTGCGATGTAAGGGGCATACCGCTCGTCCCACTGAAGCGGTCTGTGAGTTTGTGGACACAACGGACCCAATGCCTGCAAAAAAACATGAGAAAGTGCATTTATTTTTAGTCAAACGATTAGGAAAAGTAGAATGTAATGTTAAATAAGTAGAATTGTACTTGTATTCCCATTACATACATGAAAAATGATATTTTGTGGGTAAATCACTTACCGAATGTTTATCCACCAACAAGTGCGCTCGGTGGTCGTTGTCGTAGTACGTCTGAAGAAGGGGGAAGTCCGCATGTGCCATGCTGCAATTGTCCAAAACATTTGACAAAGTTAGAATATATAAGCAACAAGTAATTAATGCAAAAAACTACATCGTTCAACAACAAATAATAAACTGCATGCAATATATAAGCAACAAGTAATTTACGGTATATCTTTCTAACCTTCCTCCCACTAGTACTATCGATCGTGTTTGTGCATGACTTGACTTCTTATGCTTGTTATGTGTGGCAGAGGTATGACCAGTTTTGTGGCATTTTGAGCAACGGACGTGTCCTGGAGCCTCATCAAAGTCGCCATAGCCATACATATCTTCACCATACCCATTCGATTCATCCAAAACTCCTCGGAGGTGCTTTTTCTTCCTTCTACCCTTCTTTGTCTTGAGAAGGTCCGGGTTGGGAACACAATCCAACCCATAGTACTCGAGCCATTGTGTGGGATCTAGGTATGGCTCGAAGCTCGACTGCCACACTTTTAGAGTGTTTGACATGAGGTAAAAACGAGACATGAACTTCTCACTTTCATGGTCTATACCCCTGCATCTGCAAGCAGTAATGACATGGGAGCAAGGCACATGGAGGAGTTGTGGAATGTTACAAGAGCATTCGGCTTTGTCAAGGTCCACCCTATAATTCCTACCACCGTACTTCTCTCCCCCCGGGTTCATTCCTCCAGCTGACTTGATATTGTACACTAACCTCGATGGCCCATAAGCCTCACCCACTTGGTTACAAGCTATCGTCTCCAAGAGTTCCAAGTGCTTTGTACCCGCTCTTCCCCATTTCTCTTTGGACGCCTTTGTTATGTTCCATCGCTTCACAAAGCATTCATTGCACTTGTTGAACGAGTACTCCACAATACCTGACACGGGAACTGCACGGATACCCTTGAACACCTTGTTGAACGATTCAGAAGAATTTGTAGTCATCACGCCATACCGAAGACCACCGACATCGAATGCAAGAGCCCACTTCTCCCTTTGAGGCATTTGATCCTCAAGCCAACTCTTTGCCCTAGCATTGAGAACCTTCTATAACTCATCAAGTGTCTCTTCAAACTTATCCTTCATTCGATAACCACATAGTGACTTCAACTTCTTTACTACCTCTTTTTTCTTCTGCCTCCTCCAAATGTTGGCAGCAAAGTGCCTCATGCACCACCGATGCTCAAGAGGAGGGCATCCATCTATGTGCTCTTTCACAGCTGTCAGGAGACCGTGACGCCGATCTAAGATCATGCATATGTTTGTAGAAGAACAAAGCACATTTTGTCTCACAAGTTTCAAAAACCAACACCAACTGTCATCATTCTCACCCTCAGCCAAAGCGAATGCTAAAGGGACAAGTTGATTGTCTGGGTCCACTCCAATGGCAATCATCAATACACCCTTGTACTTGCATGTTAGGAATGTACCATCAACTAGTACCAACGGCCGACAATGCTTAAAGGCATGCGCCGATTGCTCGAAACACCAAAAAACTCTCTGCAGAACATGCTTCGGAACGCCATCCACGTCCGTCACAATGCGATCCACATAAGGATACCACCTAAGGCCTAGGTTGTAGTGCTTCATCCCACTTAGAATCCGAGGAACTTGATTGTACGCCTCTTTCCAATCCCCCCATAATAACTCTATAGCATGTTGCTTTGCCCGCCATGCCTTTGAGTACTTAACTCTGTAACCAGTGAACCCAAATATGGTCTCGATCATGCTAGAAACAGATGTGTCACTATCAGCCCTAACCATGCCAACAAGACGACGACCAAGGTAACATGTTGTGTTTTGGGCATGCACACCCTTCGGCTTCGAAGATCGACACGTGTGAGGTTGCCTCACATTGCTAATCTTCCACTTCTCATTCCTCTGCCTCTGAGCCCATAGACGCCATCCACATCCATTCTTGCAATGGACCGTGTACCTCTTGTTCTTGTCGGAGTGCCTCACATAATACGGCCTATGAAACTGAACAGCATAATCCATAAGGAAAAACTTCAGATGCTCCAAAGTATCAAATACCATTCCCTTCTTGATGTGCACCTCCTCACTATCTGGTAGCTCATCACCCAACAACGACAAACCGGTGTCACATATTGCTTGGTGAACCTTACTACTGTCCAAGAAATTTGGTACCGATGGTACCACCACATGGACAACCTTCAATTGCCTCAATTCGACGTCATTGTACTCCATTCTCAATGAACCATCAGTTGGGACTCCGATTGTGTCAGGAAACCCTTCCTCACATCTATCACTTTCATTGTCGCTACTTGGCTCTATCCTATACTCATCCTCCACCACATCATCCGAAGTTGTTGCCCCCGAAGTCAAGTCATCTTTATCCGCCGAGGCAAAATCAAATTTGTCATCCTCCGATCCTACAGATATGTCATCCATTCCATCTCTAATGCCATCGTCCTCATCAGACCTTGCTTCATCGAAATCATCATTCAAGGCACCCGCCTCAACTTCTTCAACAACAGCCGCCTGCAATTGTTCTTCTTGTGTAAGGTTCTCTATGGGCTCATCTACATTATCAGCCATAGCCACCATCTTTGGGGTACAACCCTTCTCCACAACAACTTCGAAGCACCTAACACTAGAACTCTTCACAACCTCTACATAGTTCTTCCATTCATCGTGACATGACAAAGACATCAACACATAATGTGCTCGTTCTTTCCCACAGTCAAACTGACCTTTCAATCTTAGTGGCCACCCAAATTTATCATGACAGTGCCTAACCAAAGCATTAAAGGTAGGAGGTCTACTAAAGAACTCAACATGTTCTTGCATGCTTTCAAACTCCCCATTTTCTTAAACTTTGCCACCATGAAAGAACCTCACTAACTGATCCATCTACAAAATATGAACCCGGAGTTCTTTGAAGATCAGCAGGACTAGCAGGTGTTTGCTAACCAAGGCAAGTATAGCATGGGATCTACCTTGATGTCCTATTCACCTTTAATCATTTACTCATTCGCATGTGTCTAATCTTGATAACCGTAAGGACATCCTAGTTGTTGATGGCATAGTTCCCTGATTCCTACGGGTTAAATGCATATGGGTAGTTTGCTAGTGCTCAACATAACTTTACACGGGCTACAAAGTGACTAACGGATCTATGGAACAAAAAGGTAAAAAAAAATTTAAACAACTGAACTATAGGGTAAAAGAGCAAATGACTTTTAATCATGTTGCTCCCGGCCCTCCATAAGGACTTATCTGTCGGCAAAAGCTAGGACTGACAGTGCAACCGTGAGAGTCACATGGCTCTAAATTTAGCTCAGTAATAAGATCTTTTCTAACTTGTTAGAGGTTACCATTATGGCGCAAAAGGGGGCTTGCCACGTTGGGTATAGGACTGCCCCTGTTCTTATGTGTATAGCCATGAAGGATTTGTGCCATAGGAAAAGGGGGTTCCTACATCTGTCTGCCGAGGAAACCTAGCGGCCCTAACTTGTTAGATAGATCTATGGAAGGCTTCATAGTGTGCCCTGCCTGCTCACCTTGGGAGTGTTAGGGGGTCGACGAGCCCCGGGCATTTGGGCAACATGACTCACGGTGAAAGTCCACAACCTCTGCAGAGTGTAAAACTGTTATAACAGCCGTGCTCACGGTCACGAGTGACCCAGAAAACTCATAAAATAAATGGTTACTTATAATGTTGTTATGCATGATGACTATGATGATATTATGATGATGTTACATTATTCAATTGGTTCTAACATATGATCATGTAGGTTAACTGGGGCTTAAGCATAACTTGATACTATATAATGTTATAATCTTGACTTACTAAAAATGCTAACCGCAGTAAACCGTGTCTACCTTTTTTAGCCTCATGAACCCCATGATATGCTTGTTGAGTACGGGATGTACTCACGCTTGTTTATTTTCTTTTCTTGGATAAAAATTACGGATGGGTAACAGATGGCAGTTGGTATGAGGATTTCTCTAAGGATTTCTAGGTTTGGGTCAACCAATTGACAGTCCCTGTGATGGTGCTACCACGCGAGAGAGTTATCCTTTTATTTCGCTTTGTGATGTAAAGACTATGTGTTGGTATTAAACGTGATGTAAGATGCACTGTGATGATACTATTTGAAATTTGTCGACTTATGTGTGTGACTGTTCTGGGGTGCACATAAGGTTTATGCACTCCATTTTATCCTTAAAATTGAGTTTGACACGATTCTAATACCAAAGGTATTGATTTATCTTGCTCACTAGTTATTAAAATTGTGGATATGTGTAGATGAAGACAGTTTAACATTATTCTTATCTATTGTACTTTTTTGGCTACATGGTTTTTCATAAGGAGATTAGCCTTCATAATCATTTGTCTCCGACCTTCAAACACAAATGACAACCCTGAAGTAGAGCATACTCTATAACAAGCGAATAATGATAAGAAAATATTTATATTAGTATTCTGTAAAAATATTAACACAAGAGAGATCAAATTTCTCTTTCATTAGAATTTTAGCTAATTTTAGCCTACCTATTAAGCCCACCTGTTTAGATACACTAGGATTAATTTTAGCTAATTTTTAGGGTCTGTCTACGTAGAGGTCGGATGTTTGGGGGACATGTCTCACCCGGGTGTCATGTCACCTTAAAACACTCGAATCATCCCAGCTAAACACTGGATTCCTATAGCCGCCGGATCCAAATCTAACTACGCAAATAAAATATATCAAATAAATATAAAATCAAATAATAAAATAATAAAAAAATACCATATAATTATTTTGGAATGCAAATTGGCAGAAATTCAAAGAAAAAGCAGATAAAACATACAGACAACAAATAAAAAAAGGCAGAAAAATAACCAGATAATTTCTATGGAAGCTAAATTGGAAGATTTTAGAGAGAAACAAATAAATAATACAGACAAACAAAAATGAGCCAGAAAAAGATCAGAGAAGTATAGTAATCCAAATGACCATTCTCATTTACGAACAATAAATTTACAGCAATTAAACATAGAATTTACACCTAATCAGAAGTAGGAAAAAATAGTCCACTAATATGTAATCTGCCCCTACTAATAAATAAATAAATTTGCATACGCACGTTCAAAGTGCACAGTATGTGGTCCTACTTAGGTGTAGTTTTCAAGGGAATATGCATGCACCCTGTTCGTTTGAACTTATCAGCAGAATCAACAGTTATCCAGTAGTATTTTTCTCTCACAATAAACCGAACAGTATTTTTAGCACAGTAAACCAGCGAAACGAATAGGGTGATGCATGTGGCGTGGAGGGTGAGCGGCCTTGTAGCATGCACCTGTAGCAGCAACAGCATGCACACCTGCTGTCATCGCAGATGCATGCACTTGCACCACCCGCCGAGCGAGACACGCATGCTTTCCACGCGACCAGCCGACCACCCTGGTCCCACAAACGCTTGCTGCACTTTGCCATCGCTTCCGTTCATAGCGGAGATCTGACGGCAGCGAAATCGAGTGACAGGACGCCAACAATCACTCGGATGAGAAATAGATTTATTGAATTTTTAGCTAGTTATCAATTAGCTCATGTATCTAAGGCTGTGTTTAGTTGTACCCGTAAAATTTTTGGAAGCACAATAACTCTTTTGTTTGTATTTAGTAATTAGTGTCTAATCGTAGGCTAATTAGCTTCGAAAGATTCATCTCGTGATTTACAACCAAACTATGTAATTAGTTTTTTTACATATATTTAATGCTCTATACATGCGTCCAAAAATTCGATGTGATAAAAAATCTTATAAAATTTTTGAAACTTTAAAGGAACTAAACAGGGCCTAAACCTGTCAAGTGAAACAACGAGAGTAACTCTGAATCCAGAGACCGAACGGACCACACGTATAAACGTACTGTAAGTGTGTAACTCTCTGTTCACGAATCACGCATGCTCCACATTTGGAAAATGGAGGCTGTATACATCGCCGTGTATAGTAGCGGATCCAGGATAAAATTTTAGGGGGACTGAACTTTATGGTAGGATCGACTTTCGTCTTCGATCTCTATCTAGTGTTCAATGTCTTCTTCCTAAGTTCCAATTACAGAACTTTCATGGGTTCAGGGGGGCTGGTTTCTTCTTCTTCCTCTCTTTCTCTCTATTTTTCTTCTTTCCTCCACCACTTCTTCTCTCTCACCCTTCTCATTTTCCATTGATGCATCAGCTGTAGGAGGGCTGAAGCCCACAGCCCCCCCAACATAACTTCACCACCTGTGCGGTGTATGGCAGCCCACGACGCAGTGTCCGCTCGGCTGCGGAACACACCTACTACTCCCTCCCCTAGCTCAATGATTAAGCCCACACTGTTCATGGCGACCATTAGGCCAGCTGCTGCAGGCTCGGCCGTCGCCGGCGCTGTGCTGGCACTCCTGGCCGCTGCGGCGCTCTGCTCCGGATCCTCCTCGGCGACCGGTGATGAGGCCGAGCTCATCGTCAGCACCCGGAGCATGGGCATCATCACCCGGGGGCGGGTGCTGGTCCCGGCGATGTACGTGTTCGGCGACTCGCTCGTGGACGCCGGCAACAACGACTTCCTGCCGGCGCCGGCGCCCAAGGCGGTGCCCCCCAACGGCGTCGACCTCCCGCGCACCATCCTGTGGCGGACCGGGCGCTTCACCAACGCCTACAACCTCGCCGACATCATCGGTAAACTACTCTGCGTCTCTCGAGTTAGGATCACCCTGAGATTCCTCATCTCGCCAGACCGAGCTTGCGCGCCAATATCAGGTCGTCGTCGGCGCCGGTGACTGATCACCGGCGTCAACGGCGGCAGCAGCAGCAATGCAGTTAGGACATCAATGTCTTAATTTAAATAGCGTGTCAAATCAATTTGAGTCCAAATTTCAACAATTGCATGAGTCATTAGATGGTGGTTGTCTACACAAACTGAAGTTGGCAATTTGGCATAAGCACACAACAATTGGTTCTTCTTGTATTTTTTTTCTCTGACACCAACGTCTGTCATTACTTGTACGCATACGTGCAGCACAACATGTGGGATTCAGGAGGAGCCCACCCGCCTACCTCTCGCTGACGCCATTGTCATGGCTCGACCTGCTTCGAGGTCGAGTCGGCACCAACTACGCCTCCGGCGGCTCCGGCATCCTCGATGTCACTGTACGTAAGAAAATCAAACTATTATCCAGTACCATCATCTGTAGTACAACATTTGAAGTACGAATAAACAAAATCTGCCAAAAATATGTATGTATGTATGTAACGGATGCAGGGGAACGGGACGATCACCCTGTGTGAACAGGTCGAGCTGTTCGCCAAGACAAAGGCGACGATCCTCCGGGCCGGCCTGCTGGGCCGCGAGAGCCTGGACGGCCTGCTGGGCCGGTCCCTCTTCGTCATCAGCACCGGCGGCAACGACTTCGGTGCCTTCGACGACCCCAGCGGCGTCCCCATGAGCCAGGCGCCGGAGTTCATGGCCGGCATGGTCGCCGATTACCTCAACTACATCAACGTACGTACTTGCATCGTGTGTACATCACCGTTTTCTAATCATCGCAGATACGATAAGGATAAAAAATGGTACGGAAATATTCCGAACCGATCGCTTTCGTTTTCTATATTATGATACTGTTTTCTATATTACGATACCGTTTTCGAATTTCGTTAAACATAAAAATGTGTCATTTTTAGTTGATTTCACAACCATTTTTAACTATTTTTTATACTCTTTAATTGCTAAAATGTAGAAATATCCCGAACCGACTGTTTCCGTTTTCTAGATTGTAATACCATTTTCGACCATTTTCATCCTTAGATACGACTGGTAGGTACTACTCCAGTTTCTAACGGTGGCACGTACGTGCAGGCATTGTACAAGCTCGGAGCTCGGAGGCTGGTCCTGCTCGACGTCCTGCCCGTCGGATGCCTGCCGAGCCAGCGAACCACCACGGCGGACGGGAAGTGCGACGGCGACGGGAACTACCTGTCGGAGCTCTTCAACTCCCTCCTCCGGGCAGAGATGGCGAAAGCCGTTGCCGCCTCCATGCCCACGATGAGGTACTCCATCGCCAGCCTCTACAACGTGCTCACCGACATGATCGCCAACCCAACCCTGACCGGTAAGCACCAACATTTTAATTTAATTAATAAGCAGGTTTTAGTAATAACAATTGTTTCTGCATGCTAAGCATTGGTTGCACTGATGGTATCTATGGCGACTAGCAGGGCTGCGTGAGGTGAAGACGGCGTGTTGTGGCGGCGGCAGGTTCAACGGTGAGGTGGAGTGCTCGGTGGACACAAACCTGTGCGCCGACCGTGACGAGTACCTGTTCTGGGACACGGTGCACGGGACGCAGGCCGCCTACCGCCGGGCCGTCGAAGCCTTCTTCTACGGGACAACCAGAGAAGCGGAGCCCATCAACCTCCACCAGCTGCTCCAGGACCAGGAGCAGTATTATTCCACGGCGACGGCATAGTACACCTCCTTGTGATGGCGTTAGTCTTTATAAAAGGATATATAATAGAATAATAAATATATATGGCAGAGAGCTATTATAGAGAGACTGAGAGAGTGGCAAATGTTAGGCCCACCAATGTGCATGCCTAATAAATCTTTCTTCCTTTTAAGAACACAACAATTTCCTTAACTCAAAACAGGGGTGTGCATGGGTTCAGCAACCCACCCGATCCAAACACAATCCAATCCACAAGATAAAGTGTGTTTAGTTTTCAGACTATTAGAGATGGGTTGGACTTGGACTCAACCTAGATTCTTTTAGAATGGGACGGATCCATGTCTTATGTTTGGTTCATAAGGTTAGGACTCTTCCAGTTTTATGTTTGGTTTGGAGGCTTATGTAGCAGTAGGATGTGACGCTGACTTGTGTGGCTTGTGTAGCAGCCTCTCATATGTCTTCTTCTACCTCCCGCTCCTCACTGCTCCTCAATACCGTCGGCCAAGCTCGACCTACACCGCCTTGGGCCAAGCTCCGTCAAAGCTGCGTAGCTCCAGCGTCAACCCGTGCTGGACCTGCACCAGGTCGAAGGAAGGAGAGGCAGAGAGAGAGGAGAAATAGCCAGAGGAAGAAGGGGCGCAGGGAGAGGGCATCCAGAGGGAGGACAAGCAGCCACTTGGGAGTCGGTCGGTCGTAGGGAGCAGCGGGCGGCGGCGGCGCTAGCCTGGCCCGTGCTCCGCTCCCTTGCACCGCCTGGGAGTCAGACTCAAATGTGGGTTGACCCTGTTCACCCGATTTTGTGGTACCGAGGAACCTTCATCTACTACGAATATTAAATCCACTCAGATCTGATGAGTCCAGAACCAAATTACACTCAAGAAACTAGGTCCAACCTACTCTAACCCAATTGGTCCCTCTATCAAAACACAGGTATAGATTATTACATGGGCTAGATTGGGTTAGACTTAGACCCATGGGTTCCGTGGGCAGTCCACACATATCACTGTTGAAGTCATCAAACTCGCAGGACATGTCCTCGTCGGTTTGCCCCACCATCACGCTCCTGCAATATAATGCATACTCGTAGGCCTCTCACTACTGGAGCTGGCGGCTTCGCCGAGGGCTCCAGCCTTTCGGCGAAACCTCTCAGACCCTCGGCAAAGGCTTTGCCGAGAGCAGCTCTCGGCAAAGCTGCCTCGGCAAAAACCCGATCGGCAAAGCCTTCTTTGCCGAGAGCTGTTTATCGGGCTCTCGGCAAAGGCTTTGCCGAGAGCCAACACGGCCCTCGGCAAAGAAAAGGCGCCGTTAACGGGCCCGCTTTCTTTGCCGAGAGCCCATTTGGCTGGCTCTCGGCAAAGAATTTTCTTTTTTTTTTTGAAATTTTTTTTTACCGAGAGCCAGTCTGGCCAGGCTCTCGACAAACTTTTTTTAAAAAGAAAAAAGAAAAATGTTTTCCGAGAACCGGCTCTCGGCAAAGAATTTTCTTTTTTAAAAAAAAATGTTTGCCGAGGGCCAGTCTGGCTAGGCTCTCGGTAAAGCCTGTCCTTTGCCGAGTGCAACGGTCATTGCCCTCGGCAAAGCTGGGAAATGGGTATTTTGTTTCCCAGCTTTGCCGAGTGCAATGACCATTGCACTCGGCAAAGGTAGCCTTTGCCGAGAGGAACCCTCGGCAAAGTGAGAAATTTTGGTTTTTTTCTTTTGATTTTCCACTTTATTACACATATAAATCACATTATCACATATAAACACATTCATCACATATAAATCACATTCATCACGTATAAACACATATATCACATCTACATATCACATTCATCACATATATGTCACGTTCACATACACCACACATATAGCACATTCATCACAATATTTGAACTAAACGAAAGTTAACCATTACAAGTTATCATCGAAACATAATAAGTTTTCATTCTAAAGTTCACAATCTACTAGAGATGACACTTTAAACACAGTCATGACCAACCTTGCCCTGGCCACCCCGGAGAAGCAGTCCCGCCTTGACCCCCGGGCGTGTTCCATCCAGGCGCTTGCGGGTTGTTCGAACCCGCCGACGGAGGCTGCAAAAATTAGATGTCTATGTCAGACAAGCAAATGCAGAAACAAAACACTGAGGAATCGATACTCACAGGAGTAGCATCCGTGTTCTGAGACGGCGGTGGAGGAGCCATGAGCGTCGCGGGCACCTGCATGCCCTAGGAGGCCATGAACGTGATGAGATCTTGCATCTGCTTAGCTTGGGCCTCCAACCGGGCCTCCATCTGGGACCACATCTGGGCCTCGGCAAGCTTGCGCTCCTCCCTTTCTCTTTCTAGGCGGGCCTGCGATAATACAAAGGGAATGTTAGAACAATGCAAACATTTAAACATCAATGTACGACGAGTAAAACAAAAATAACCTCGAGCTCGGCGACCCGCGACTGCGAAGGCGATGGGCGTGGGCGTATGGGGACGCTCCCGCTCGTGGTCTGTGCTCGGAGCTGGGACAGAGTGGGAGTGGAGGACGAGTCGATGACGCCGTCGCTAAGCCAATACCGCCCGTGCTTCTTCCCTCCTCCGACCCTCATCACGAGGCTTCCGTCTAGGTCCTCGCTGGCTGGATCAAAGTCGGCCCCATGGACCGCCCTTGCCGCCTCTGTGTAGTCAGTGAGGCGGGTGTGGACGCTGGAGTTGGAGTATGCCTCGGGGGGATCGTCGGGGTTGTAGGAGGTCTCTGGTGTGGTGGCCTTGCCCTTGTGGGACATGGCGTATGCCATGAACGTGCTGCAAGGCTGGCCACCGTGTGACGCCGTCTGCGAGGAAGACAACAAGATGATTAGTAATTAGGCAACATTTGAGCGTTACAATACATAAAGTGTTTCACGTACCCAAGCTTGTGCGTACTCGGCTAGGTTGCGGTTGCCCTGGTGGTGTGGTACACCTGGCATCTGCAGATGCGCCTCCCGGGCCTCGGCGTGCTGGGCGGTCCACTCTTCAGAGAGCCACCGGTCCACGATCATCTCCCAGCACTCGGGAAACGACTGGCACCATTGGGGGACCATCTGCACATCATCAAGTATTTCACATATAAGCGTCAGATGAAATGAGCATAGCTTAATCTCAAAAGGAATCACTTACCTGAATGTACTGCGCCCGGCTCAGCGTCATGCCTCTCGCCTCGACCTTCGAGACCCTCCGTCCTTCGACCGTGGCGTTGTAGTTGACGATGGCCTGAAGTCTCACCTCGTAGATGATGTCGGTGATGAGCTTCCTGCAGGACCTTGTACTCGCCACCTCCGCCTCGGCCTCCTTCCCCTGCTCACACCTATAGAAGTTCTGCATACAGATGCAATATAAACTCTAAGAAATTCAAGAAAAGTACGATGAATGCGATGTTGTGTGACGAAGACTTACCCACAGCTCCGCTCTGACCCTCGCCGCGCTTGTTTGGGTAGTTTGGGTCTGGGGCGACGGTGTAGTGGTCAAATGTGTAGGCCGGCTCTCTCTTCCCGACATACTATACTATGCCGGGGTAGTGCTCGCGGCACAGGAGACCCAGGATGCCATTGGGTTTACGGCCGCGACCCTCCACAAACTCCCAATGCCTACACAAGTGATACAGAAAGATTATTAGTTTCTATTTCAATTTTAAACATATCATATGAACGAGTAGTTAAAACATGTACCTTTGTCCAACGGGGTGGATCACTGGGCGTTGGTGAAGTGGTATCGGTCGGGCCGGGAGGCTGGCGGGACCTCGCAAGTAGGGTGTGGACGCCCCTGAGGCAGCCGAACCCTCGTTTGCCTCGGCCGACGGCTCATCCTCCTGCTCGGGGTCCTCCTGCCCCTCGTCCGCCTGAGCCTCGGCCTCGGGCGTGGCCGGCACCTCATCCTCCGGTGGAGTCGGCTCCCTCCGGCGGCGACCCCTCCTTTGCCGAGATGGCCCGTCGTCCTGCGAGGCCCGGTACAGGGAGCTCATCGACCTCTGACGTCCGCCTGGCATCTTGGCTCAACCTCCTGCATTTAAACAGAACAAACAATATTGTATTAGAAATAACATAATGAAATATATGCAAAATAAATAAAACCCTAGATCTTAAGAAAAAACATAACAGGAGTAGAATATAACATAATATTACGTGAATTAGAAATAATCTGCATCATCGGGATTAGCCGGAGCATAAGTGTCATCATCGCTGTCAACCATGTCTAAGTACTCCTCAGTATCCGAAGACGGGAGGTTGTCTTCATTTGCTTCGCCTAAAAGGAATCGTTCTAGCATTTGTATGTCCTTCTCATTTACCACCTCATCCCCAGCGTCCTCGTCATCATTCTCTACTTCCATTTCCATCGCTTCGGTTAAGTCTATCGTGAACGTCCCTTGTAGCCCAGCTTCTTGAAAGAACTCCCCATCATACGTGTTTGTGTTGAAGTTATAATCCTCATCGTTGGGGAGAGGTAGTTTAGCATGTGGCGATATCTTGTGCACAATATACCAACCTAAGATATGCTCTTTGCTTTTGCACGCATATGGTGTGTAATAAACCTGCGTGGCCTGTTGAGCCACAATATACACATCGGCTCCTGGATAGACAGAATCCTGTCGAATTTCAACTAGCCCAAGATTTGGTGTGAGCCTCGTTACTCCAGGGTCGAACCAATGGCATTTGAATATTACAGGATTCAGAGGCTTGTCACCGTGAAATGAAAGTTCATATATTTCTTCAATTCTTCCATAGTAGTCACGGTTGTCATTGCCTGGAGTACAAACTCCGCTGTTTGTGGTTTTCCGATTGGGCCGACTCTGCTCGTATATCGCTGTGTGGAAGCGATATCCATTCACGTCGTAACCATTAAATGACTTGACCCTATGGTCAAAGCCGTTTGCAACCTGTCTCAGCTCTTGACTCATAGACGCATCGGTCTGAGCCTGCAAGGTGAAGCAAGGTATAATGCTATTAAGTCCGAACGTAGGAGCCAGTTGGAATACCAGACTAAGTATGACCTCGGTTGGACAGGACCTTCTGTCGGAACCAAGAAATGAAATCGGGCCTCCCTTGCCCTGCCCCGTTTGCAATTAGGGTTTCGGCTATCGGGTCAGAAGGAGGCCTTGGCCCATTCCAGAATTGATGAAGAAATTCCCTGTACGGAAGAAAAACAAGGGTGTTTGATGCAGAATAGTGTCGGCGAATTGAATGAACATAGTTGAGAACTTACCCCATGTACGGCTGCACCTCATCAAGGTTGGTAAGCACGTATAGCATGATCTTTCGCCACTCTTCATAGTTCAACTGCTTAACTGTGGATCCACTTGTCGCGCCTTGCTGGCCTCAGAAAAGGCTAAGACTCGATTCATTTTCTCCAGCATTGTAACGAGGGGGTGCATTATGCACGCTAGGAAGGTTCTCGGAGTAGTATTGTTCAGTGAAGTTTGACACCTCCTCTAGAATGAATGCCTCTGCAATGGAAGCCTCAATTTTGGCTTTGTTTCTACATTTCTTGCGAAGAGTCTTCATATTTCTCTCGACTGGATAGCACCAACGGCAATGCATAGGCCCTCCCATTCGAACCTCATTAGGGAGGTGTACGATCAAATGCAACATCGAAGTGAAGAAGCCTGGTGGAAAGATCTTCTCCAGCTTACAGATCAACACAGGTGCAGCTTTCTCCAAGTCAGCAATGATGGACCGAGATATCTCCTTGGCACAAAGTTGGTGGAACAAATAGCTCAACTCTGCCAGGACAACCCACATAGGCTCAGGAACATAGCCTCGAACCATCGTCGGAAGAAGGCGCTCGATCCATACGTGGAAGTCATGACTCTTCATTCCTAGGACTCGCAGACTAGATAAGTTGACTCCTCTCCTCAGATTCGCTGCATATCCATCAGGGAACGTCAATGTCTGGATCCATTGAAGTATTTCTTTCCTTTGTGGCCTGCTCAAGATGAAATCGGCCTTGGGCCGTGTCCATCTCCTGACGGGTTGAGGAGACCGCATCTCTTGCTTTGGTCTATCGCACAAGAGTGCCAGGTCTAATCTAGCCTTAGGGTTGTCCTTGGACTTTTCAGTGTCCATGAGTGTTCCCCAAAGTGCCTCGGCGATGTTCTTTTCAGTGTGCATTACATCAATATTATGTGGCAGAAGAAGGTCATCATAATAGGGGAGCCTTTCCAAGCCTGACTTATGCGTCCACATATGTTCCTTACCATACCCCGCAAAACGACCGTCTCTTTCATTGAACTTGAGAGCATCTATTTGAGCATGAACCTCGGCACCGGTCAGCATCTGGGGTGGAGGATCTATCACCACGACCCCTTTAGTGAAGTTCTTGGTGTCTTGTCTGAAAGGATGGTCAAGAGGTAGGAATTGTCGATGTTGGTCGAACGCCGAATACTTGCCACCCTTCTTCAACCAGATAAATCTCATAGCTGTCTTGCAAACCGAGCATGAGAACTTGCCGTGGACACACCAGGCACAAAATATCCCATATGCCAGGTAGTCATGCAGTGAGTACTGGTACCAGATATGCATTGTGAAGTTTGACCTTGAAGCTCGGTCGTATGTCAATACCCCTTCGTTCCAAGCAGTTTCCAATTCATCAATCAGAGGCTCCATGTACACACCCATGTTATTCCCTAGGTGTCTAGGAATTATCAACGACAAGAAGACAGTATGACGTTGAAATAGGACGTCGAGGGGAAGATTTAGGGGGATAATGAAGACGGGCCAACAGGTGTAGGGGGCAGCCATGAGTCCATAGGGGTTGAAACCGTCTATAGCAAACGCAACACGAACATTACGAGCCTCTCTACTTTTGTCATGATGAATGCGATCAAAGTGGACCCATGCTTCACCATTGGCGGGATGTACCATCTTCTTAGGATTGTATTGTGTGCCCTGTTTGTGCCATCTCATCTGTTTCACGGATTCCTCGGTCATGTAGAGACGTTGGATCCTCGGTGTGAACGACAGGTAATGCAGGACTTTCATGGGGATAGAAAGTTGTCTCTTCAGTCCTTCACCATCGTCTACCTCCATGTATCTTGACGCTTTACACTTCGGATAGTAACCTGCATCTTTGAGATCTTTTCTGAAGAGGACGCACCCATTTGGACATGCATGTATCTGCTCATACGGCATCTTCAGTGCACGAAGCAGTTTCTATGACTCGTACAGGCTCTTTGGCAATATGTGGCTGTCCGGAAGCATGCTACCAAATAGGGCCAACATACCATCGAACGCTTCTCGACTCAGGTTGAACTGGGACTTGAACCCCATCACACGGCCAATGGCATCCAGTTGAGAAACCGTTGTCCGATCATGAAGGGGTTTCTGTGCTGAAGACATCATGTCGTAGAACGCCTTTGCGGTCTTCTCCATCTCCTCCTCCGTACGTCCTACAACGTACTGTGCTTGTTGGAAGTCATCTAACAGGTCTGCTACCCCAGCATCAGCATCAAAGTCCTGCAGACGTGGTCGCACCGCCTCCTCTCTCAAATGATGTACTTCACCATAGTAGATCCACTGGGTGTAGTCCGGCGTGAATCCATGGTTCAGAAGATGTTTACCCATGTTCTCCTTGTCTTGCCTTCACCGGTTCCCACATCTGCTGCACGGGCACAATACTTTCATCTCTCCTCGCCGAGCCGGGCCAAATGCATGGTTCAAGAAAGTATCTATCTTGTGCAACCATTCATCACTGAAATCACTCTTGCTTCTGCGGCCCGTGTACATCCACTGACGGTCATCCATCCTACTGTCATCCATCCGAGTACTTACATCTACATCCAAGTACTTACATCCTATTGTCATCTAATAGGTGAGGATAGGTCCTAATCCCACCCGCGGATGCGTAGACGAGGCTAGTTCCCATTGTCTACCCTAACCTAAGACAGAATTTCGGCAGCACCTCCCCGCTGTTCTCCCGATACACGTCCCTGTAGGGAGAGTGTGTATCCGGAGAACAACAGGGAGGTGATGCCGAAACTCCATCTCGAATCAGGGCAGACCATGGGAGCTAGCCTCATCTACGCATCCGCGGGCTGTCCAAGTAACATGGACAATCCGAAACAGATACAGTTATCGACATGCAGAGATCTGCATACCTCCAACCGTATCTCTTTCGGACGGGAGACGCCTAACTGGGTTCATGACCTACAACCCTTATCCGGGAGGAGAGGTTATTTATACCTAGGGTGGTGGCGGAGTCAGGCTAGCGGCGCAGTGACGAGTCGGTGCAGTGGCGAGGTGAAGCGGTGCAGGCAGACCCGCAGTGGATGATCCTGCAACTACATATAATTATACTCGCTGCTGTTTTTATTTTGAGTTTGCATGTCATTGTCAGCAAATTGTATGTGCCTACAAGTTCTGACTTCTGACGATTTGCTAAATTCATTTGGCTGTGACAAAGCAATGTTGGTCATGAATTCTGGCGACTTCTGACAAAGCAAATTTCATGGTTGCAAGACTGGCACCTTGCATAGCAATGAATTCAGCCAAACTAAAACAAGCATGATCCTTTTGAGTCAGAAATGGTGGATCAGATATTCTAAAGGCTCACCGTTAACTAACATCTAACTACTTAAACAGCATCAGGACTATACATTAACCACAAGGACATTGCAGTCTGAAAACTTGGAAGGAGTTAGGGATATGCACTACTCTTTTCTTCTTTTCGAGGTGCAAGGAGCCAAGGACATGGGCACATGCCAGTTTGCCCACACGAGATGGCTGGCTGGTGCTGCTAAGCATAGGACGCAGTATTTGGTTTCAGTTGAACAAAAAATGCTATGTGCTTCCAAGTCATGATGGTCCGCAGCCTCACAATCTAGTTCTAGCACTGTGCCTATTGATCCTCGAGTGACGACACTCTACAAGGTGTCAGCCTCCCTAGTGGGTATGGAAAATTTTACGAGCATTTACCTACATACATTTAATATAACTTGCACGTGTGATATTCCACAAGTCGTTAGTGCTAGTATATTTTTTTGAAAAATAGTAAGAATACCATTGCTCTTATTGTAGGTATTGATGGGCCAATGGAAGAGCTAGTCAGGTGGTTGTTAAACACAGAGCAAAAATTGAAGGTGATTTCCATTGTGGGATTTGGAGGTCTGGGTAAAACTACACTTGCTAAAGAGGTGTATCAAATGATTGGAAAGCAATTCGATTGTAAGGCATTTGTCTCGGTTTCTCAAAGACCTGATTTGAAAAGGCTTCTCAAGGACATACAATCAAAACTTGGAATTGGCTCTTCTTCTAATGATGCGCAAGACATCCTCGACAGCCTTGTTGTCCATCTCAATCATAAAAAGGTTACTACCTCTGATCAAGCTTGTTAATTCTTGCCTTTACCTGGCATATTATGTTGGATTTAAATAATTGTACAATTTCTTCCCCATCTAGCCATAGAAACAATGCATGAGCAAGTGCACTGACCGCTAGTCAGCAATGAGACAATGGGGGCAGGACACCTGATTTGCCATTTCACATGGCCAATTGTTGTTTGATGATCAAAAGTTGATTTTGGTGGTGAGCCATGTATGTGAAGAACTTGCATATTGTTGGCCGCCCAGTTCACCAGATTGCATGTGCTTCTAGGGCCCTTAAACTAATAATATCATTTCGTTGCATGCTTGTTAGATAGGGTGTTGCCTTTCATAGCATCAAAGATTTTATGAGTCCATATATTTTACCATGTAGAGAATAACATTATGGGTTTAATCAAGTTTGTCTCATGTCAATCTGATATGCATTTAATTCTACGAATTTAAAACAAATCTTTAACTTTTCACAAATGCCTTCCTAAGGCAAAGGCTAGTTCTTAGTGTCTTTTTTCTTATTCTCTAACTTGCTTTAATTAGATTTACTTTTCTTTGATATTTTCTGATACTTCTATTTACTTTATAGAGACAATGTGTCTATGTAACATGTGCAAAAAAATAACAGGTACTTGATCGTAGTTGATGACTTGTGGGACATACGGGAATGGGAAATTATTTTGTGTGCTTTTCCAGATAACAATAAGGGCAGCAGAGTAATTGTAACTACACGACTGGAAGATGTGGCTAGTAGGGCAAGTTCTAATCTAATAACCAGTGCATCTATAAAATGAAGCCCCTCAACGAATAAGATGCAAGAAGGTTATTCCTTAATAGGATATTTGGTTCTGAAGATGGCTGCCCATCTCATTATAAAGAAGTTTCTGCTCAAATTTTAAAGAAGTGCAGTGGTTTACCACTTGCTGTTATCACTATAGCTAGCTTGTTATGCAGGGAAGGGTATACATTTGCCGGTGAGCGGACGGTGACGGCTGTGGGGACGACGCGAGGTCCGCGGCGAGCTCCTCCTCCCTCCTCCACCGGATCTTGGACGGCCGGGGCGAGCTCCTCCTCCCCCTCTTCTTCCACCTCCTATTCTCCTTCTCCTCCACCTACTCCCCCTCTCGGCCTCCTCTCCAACCGGTCGGACGGGCGGTGAAGCGGCGACGCGGGGCCGGCTGCACAGCCGCGGCGTGGCCGGGCGGGGGACGGCCAGGGGCGGGGGCGCGCTCGGGCGGGTGCGGGGGAGCGGACGTGTGGGGGCGTGGCCGGGCGGGGGAGCGGACGTGCGGGGGCGCGGTGGCGCCGGCGCGGGGGCAGGGGCGGGGGCGCGGCCGGGCGGCGGCGGGTCGGGTGAGGGGCGTCCCGTCGGGTGAGGGCAGAGGGGCGCGTGTGTGAGGGGTGAGAGGGGCGGGTTTTTTTAAATGTACGAACCCCTTTGCCGAGAGCTAGATCAGACGGCTCTCGGCAAAGAGTTTTTCTTTTTTTTTATTTTCTTTGCCGAGAGCCCCAGCCCTGGCTCTCGGCAAAGAGGTTCTTTTTTTTATTTTATTAGCCGGCGTTCTTTGCCGAGAGCTAGGTCAGTCGGCTCTCGGCAAAGAGTTTTTATTTTTTTGATTTTCTTTACCGAGAGCCCCCAAGCCCAGGCTCTCGGCAAAGATCCTCTTTGCCGAGAGCTTTAGGAGACTCTCGGCAAAATATATTTTTTTTTTATTTTTGCTCCTAATTTTTTCCTGCAGCCTTGATATAGTACTAGGTGGCCATATTTGAAATTTGGTGTATTTTCCATGCATCTTGCTATATTTCACGCATTTTCTTTATTTTCTTTATTTTTTCCGCAAGACGCACATTTGAACTGCAGGTGCATGAAATAATGAATCTTAGCGATTCAAAAAATGATATTCATGCTTCCGAGGGTATTTCGACGCCGTATCTCGGGACAAACGCGGAAACTCGACCATCTCGTGCACGCGACATGGCGACCAAGTTGCGTGAGATTTGATTTAAAAATATATAAAATGTGAACGGAGTCGGAAAATCATGAAAATAGACGGGAGGCCTTGACATCGCATGTAGAAGCTATAAAAAAAATTGAACATGTTTGAAGCAAGTTGTGACACAAGATGGTTGAAACCCTGAGATCTCCACATGCGATATCTTGTTATCACATGTGGAGATCTAAGGGTTTCAACCATCTTGCGGCACAACTTGCTTCAAACATTTTTTAAAAAAATTTATAGCTTCTACATGCGATGTCAAGGTCTGCCGTCCATTTTCATGATTTTCCGACTCCATTCACATTTTATATATTTTTAAATCAAATCTCACGCAACTTGGTCGCCATGTCGCATGCACGAGATGGTCGAGTTTCCGCATTTGTCCCTAGATACGGCGTCGAAATACCCTCGGAAGAATGAATATAATTTTTTGAATCGCTGAGATTCATTATTTCATGCACCTGCAGTACAAATGTGCGTCTTGCGGAAAAAATCAAGAAAATGAAAAAAAAAATACATGAAATATAGCAAGAGGGATGGAAAATACACCAAATTACAAATTTTGGCTTATAGTACTGTAGCAAGGCTGCATAAAAAATTTGGGACCAAAAATCCAAAAAAAAAAATTGCCGAGAGCCTTGGCTGAGGCTCTCGGCAAAGAAAATATTTTGCTGAGAGCCTAACAGCAGGCTCTCGGCAAAGATGACGGCATAAGGGTGCCGTTTGTGGGGGTTGAGGCTTTGTCGAGATTTTTTGTTTACCGAGAGTCGAGCTCTCGGCAAAGTTTGGCTTTGCCGAGAGCCAATATTTGCCGAGCGTCGAGCTCTCGGCAAAACTTAGATTTGCCGAGAGCCAATCTTTGCTGAGCGCCCGATATTTGGCCCTCGGGAAAGCATATGACGCTCAGCAAAGATACTGTTTCCGGTAATGTCTCGACAACCCAAATGTTGATATTACAAACAGGTAGATACTGTGTCAATTGTCAAATTGCTCTACGCAGATCACCCTCGTGCCCCAAGTCCCCAACCAACCCCCAAGAAATTCAACGGGGCAGCAGCCAGCCTCCACTCTCCAAGCCGGGTTCACAAATCACAAAACTTCCCGCCTTAGCTCACCTAATAGGCTAATACTCGCTCGGTGCCCCTCCACGTACTCCACCTCGAAACCTCGTCACCCACTTCACCTCCGCTCTCTCCACTTCACACCACAGCCATATAACCGCACCGCCGGCCAGGATCGATCGACCAACAAGGCGCCGGCCGATCGAGGCGAAACGACGAGGATGCACCCGCTGGTGGAGGCGCTCGTGGGGGAGCGGCAGCACTGGGCGCCGGCGCTGCGGCACGCGGCGGCATGGGCGGGGGCGCTCGCGCTCGCGGTGTCCGTCGCGTCGTTCGCGCCGGAGGCGGCCTTCGTCTGGGCGCTCGCGGGAGGCGGCGGCGGCGGCGGCGGCGCCAGGGCGGCGTGCGCGGCCGGGGGCGGTGCGCGTGCCGCTCGACGGCGGAGGGGACCACGTCTGCGTGCCGGCTCGGATGGCCGGGCGCTCCGGTATCGACCTGCTCGTACCGCCGGTGTTCGCGGGGCTCGCTGTCGGCGCGTCCGCTTGCTTCGTCAGGGCGCTCGCCATCGGCCGCCGCCACGACGAGTACTAGACGTCCTTCGAGGCATGGTACCGATCGAGAGTACTAGCATGAAACATGCACGTTCCTTTCTCTTTCCTGTAACTTGTACAGAACACACCGGTTAATTAATTGTAACCTGATACAAAATTATCGCGGATCAATACAACTTCTTGTGTCATTAGTAGTCATAACCAACATGTTTCATATTTGTCGTCAAACTTAGGGTGTGTTTAGTTCGCGAAATTTTTTGGCTTTGACTACTGTAGCACTTTCGTTTGAATTAGTGTTCAATTATAGACTAATTAGGCTCAAAAGATTCGGTTCGTGGTTTTCTATCAAACTGTGTAATTAGTTTTTTTATCTACATTTAATACTCCATGTATGTGTCTAAATATTCGATGTGACGGGAAATCTTGAAAATTTTTGGAAACTAAATATGACCTTATATTACTAGCACTGCAAGTAACAAGTAGCTCATCGGCCATCTCGTATCACTTTGAGCAGTGCAAAGTTTGGTGACCTACTAAACTACTCCTAGCTCCACGTATGCTTTTCACCTGTCACTTACAAGCACAGCAACTTCACCGAAACATCTCTGCCGCCACAGCTTCCTTACCCTGTCAAGCTCCTCCGCGACCTCGCGCATGGGGGGCCTCTTCTCGCCGGACATGTCCAGGCACTGCTTCGCGAGCTTCGCCACCATCCCGAGCACCTCGCCGCCGACCTCGTCCCTGATCCCCGCGTCCAGGAGCGCGTCGAGCCTGCCGTCCCTGACGGACGACAGGAAGTGCGCCGCGAGGCTGCGCTCCTTCTCGGGCGCCGCCAGGCACAGCGCCTTCCTGCGCGTGAGCAGCTCCAGGAGGACGACGCCGAAGCTGTACACGTCGCTCCGGTCCGTCAGCAGGCACGTCTGCATGTACTCCGGGTCCAGGTACCCGCACGTGCCTTGGACCAGCGTCACCAGGTGCGCCTCGTCGGACGGCGCCAGCACCGACGCGCCGAAGTCCGACACCTTGGCGTTGTAGTTCTCGTCGAGCAGGATGTTGGCGGACTTGACGTCGCCGTGGATGATCGGCGGCGACGCCGTCGAGTGCAGGTACGCCAGCGCCTCCGCGGCCTCCTGCGCGATCTTCAGCCGGATCGCGAACGACGGCGAGACGCGGGCGCGGTCACCACCGTGGAGGAGCTCGCACAGGGTGCCGTTGGGGATGAACTCGTACACCAGCATGGGCACCGCCACCTCGAGGCAGCACCCGTAGAGCTTGACGATGTTGCGGTGGTTCACCTGCGACAGGATGAGCACCTCCTTGCCCAACTCCCGGCGCTGCCGCTCGTCGTCGGCGACCCTGCAACGCTTGATCGCCACGGCCCTGCCGTCCCGGAGGTCGCCCCGGTACACGGTGCCGTTGCCGCCCTTGCCCAGGACGTGCCGCTCATCGAATCTGTCGGTCGCCTGCTCCAGCTCCTTCTCGGTGAAGAGCGTGAAGGGTGAAGAGCCCTGCCCCTGCCGTGATTGCTTCATCTCCTCGAAGAGGAGGAGACCGCCATGCTGCCGGAAGTATCTCTTCTTGATGGCGGCGAGCCGCTTCTTCTCTTGGACAGCGTAGGTGCAAGACAACACCACAGCTAGCACAACCACACCAACACTGCTACCTGTAGTGTGGGAATACATGGTTACAGACAAATGTAACACAACTATATATATATATATATATATATATATATATATATATATATATATATATATATATATATATATATATATATATATATATATATATATATATATATATATATATATATATATATATATATATATATATATATATATATATATATATATATATATATATATATAGGTGGAATAGTTATTTTGGTCCCTTAAAGAGCCTCCTTTGGCACGCCTTCTCCACCAGCTCCTAAAGCCATTTAGAGTCATTTTATACCAAACGGGGTAAAACTAATCGACTTTACCTGAGAAGCCCCTTAAATTATGCTCTCACAAAAGATATATGGAGGATGGAGCCAAAATAGTGGTTTTACCTGGCTTTAACTTGTCCTAGTTGGCCTTGCATGGGTTCTCTGAAGGAGCTCTACTTGTGGAACCATTTACCAAAACAGCTCATCGATAGAGATGTTTATGGAGCTAAAGCCAAAAATAATGGCTTCAATGGTAAAGTGAAGCCATGCCAAACTTACTCTTACTCTTCATGAGTTTTGTAAAACAACTCCCTACTTTAATATTTTAGCAAAAAGAAAAAGAATCTCCTCCCACAGTTTGGTAAAAGAGCTCCATGAAAATAAAAAGTTGTCAAATATCATCTTCAACTCGTAAGTTTCCAGAGTTGAGAAGAACCCCATGTTCACTCCCCATCCAACGTTTTTCTTAGGATATCAAAGTAAATTGGACGCATAAGTAAATTAAGAAAATAAAGGGTCCTAGGTGAGAAAACGATAAGAGACAAAAAAAACTATCAAAAGATATTTGGTTTGTTAGAAATAGTTTAGGGTTATCAATAAAAAAATATTTAAAGTTATTATAGAAGAGTATTAGAGAAGGACAAAATTTAATGTTGTCATTTCTTCTGTTAACTTGCTAGATTTATTTGTTTAGCAAGTAAACTATATCAAACTGTTGAAGATGTTGTAACTATCGTCCAAGGTTTAATTTAATTTCATCCTTAAACTTTTAAATTGGTCATTTCGGTCCTCAATCTTTACTTTTAGTCTCAATTTCAATCTAGGACTATCAAAGTAAATGTTTTAGTCCTCAAACTTTGCACTTTAGGATCAATTTCATCAATGAACTATCAAGCAAGTGCATTTTATTCTCGTCCCTGAACTTTCATAGTTCATGAAAGAAATTGAGCCCAAAATGCAGAGTTTGAGCACTGAAAATCACTTTAGTAATTTTAGGACGACACTAAACCTGAAAGTAAAGTTTTAGGACCGAAACGGTAATTTTGAAAGTTCAAGAATCAAATTGAACCTCTGATGATAGTTGAGGGACTAAGATGACTATCTTGCCATATATATATATATATATATATATATATATATATATATATATATATATATATATATATATATATATATATATATATATATATATATATATATATATATATATATATATATATATATGTTAGCACACAAACTCAAGGATTGCTCGGTTAGTTTCTGATCTGAGGGAATTGGATTCAAGACTAACCAAACAAACTCTAAGGAAGAAGTTATTACTTGGGCTGAAAATGAAGGTTTGTTCCGTCGATGAAATGGAGCATATCTAAGAAATCGATAAGTTTATGTGAGTACATTATTAACATACAAAGAAATTTACATTTTAATCCGTAGAACTTTCATCGAAAACAGTGTCTATGGCGTCCTAGTGGTAGAAAAAAGAAAAGGAATGAAGATTGCATACTGATTGCAGGCATGGAGTAATCTATCTCGCATCCACCGCTACCGTCACCTTTTGGCCGCTTACCACGAGGGCATGAGCATTTGTGGCCTCCTTCCGTGTTGACACATTTAGCAGAGGCAGGGCATGGATTCATCTCCTTGCACGTGTCAATAACTGCAGGACGAATCATTCTTGTGAGACATCTGGCATCACATAACTTCTAAGAGGTTGTTTGGACCGCGGGAAATTATTTTCGTTTCTACATTTTTTCATGCGAAATCGAACTAATTCCTGTAAAATCTTACACGACTCTTGTGAAATTCTTGTGTTCCAAACATGCTAAAATATGCACATTATCTTAAGAAGCATACTATAATTACAAATAAGCCACCAACTTAATATTTTATCAAAAAATATTGTTATATAACCTATTTTGACTACATATCAAGTTCTTGGATTCAATCAAAATGACCAAATTTCAACAAAATCACTCATCTCAATGAGGCCCGAAACAACATACTTGTCAAAAAAAATGGCCAAATTTGAACTTTTAGTCTAGTCCAGAGTTTAAACAAATCCACGAGTTCTTCCTTTAATATGAAAGTGCAAACTTATCAAGCTATAATAATCTATGTGTCACTTGATCAATTTTTGGTTAATCTGAACATTTTGACTAGTCAAAACAAGTGTCGAATCCTAGCTAGTTCGAAAAACAGGATTGGACTTCTTAAGGAAATTGAATATATAAAAATAGCAATAAGAACAATAATAACAATAGCAACAACAATAACAACAATGGAGATGACGACGACGACGACGATGATGATGAGGAGGAGGAGGAAGAAGAGAGAACTCACATTCGCAGCCATTCTTTCGGTAAGGGTTTCCTCGGTACCCAGTTTTGCACTTGCATAGATGCCCTGGGCCGTTGGTGGAGTTGACACACTCGTGATTGTCGCTGAGGCAGGCATAGGTCGCCTTGTCTTTCTGTGCCACCAGGCAACTCTTGTTGCCCACTGCCCAGTCGAGCACCAGCGGCAATCGCTTACCAGCAGCGCCGGCAAGCTCCCTGTTACTGACGTAGGACGTCCGGAACTTGAACTTTTCCCTCTCCACCAGAAAGGCGTATCTGCACGGGCTGCCGCCGGAGCCGGAGCCGTCTGGTCTGTCCTCACCGTTGGCGACGAAGCTAGGGACAAAGGACCTTATCCCCCGCTGGATCGTCGTCTGGCAGCAACCGTCCGTGCCGTCGCAGGCGGAAATGCCGCCGCCATTATTGGCCATCATCGACGACGGCGGGCGTCGCACACCACCGCGCGGGCACGAGGCGTTGCAGCCCGCCACGTAGCGGTTCTCGACGCCGCGTTCCTGCGTGCCGATGTAGGCTAGCACGTCGCAGCCGACGACGGTGAGCACGTTCTCGGTGCCGGAGACGCGGAACGTCGCCGAGTCGTACCCCCAGATGTTCTCGTCGACCGTGGACGGCGACGTGTAGTTGCGGCACCGCGAGTTCACCCAGCTGTAGACTCGCATCCTCCCGCCGGCCACGTCGATGTCGAGCACCTGCAAGCCAGCGACCTTGGGGATTGGCCCTGGCTGCAGCGCGCCGTCGGCGTCGAGGTTGCTGCAGGTGACGCTGAATGGCTCGTCGCCGCCGTCACCGGCCGTCTCGAGGTAGCAGCCACGGCCGATGCCAAAGGGGTACGGGATCTTCACGACGCCGCACTCCTCCGGGCACCTCACCGCGGCTGCCGCCGGCGAGAGGAGTGCGGCCGTGAGCAGGGCAAGCAGCATTGCCGCCGGTGCCGGCATCTCTTCAAGCCCGTGGTTAGGAGTTAGGACTTACGCTAGCTCTAGTGGTAGGTAGTTATGCTCTGCAATCCATACTAGTGAGATATATATAGATGGCGGGAAAGGTTCTTATTACGCGCCACTACAAATAATATATATTGCCGTTTCATGCACGCATGATCCAGGCGAATTTGACTCATGTTGAAATTCCTCACTATATTGATTAGTTGGGTCAAGCTAGAGATGATCGTAGTTAAGGAATGGAGCTTTTGACAATAGTTATGATCTATTTGGATCCATTAGCACTAAAAATTAGTAGCTAAAATTAGTACTAATGATCTAAGCAGACCTGCCAATAAACTTACTAATTATTGGCTCGAGGACTGCTAACTATTAGTTCCATTAGCAAATTTGGAGTAGCTCATAGGTTTTTTTTTGCGATTGAGTGGCTAATAATTCATATGCACCTTTAACTCACTATCAACCACCTACTAGCAGGTGGATCCAAACAGCCTGCTAAAAATTAGCTAGCTAAAAATTAGCAACTATTAGTTGTTAATTAGTTATTTTTTTAGTGCTATAAGGGATTCAGACATGCCCTTAATTTCGCCATGTGCCAAGCGAGGTGGGTTGTTAGGACACGTATGTATGTATGTTCGTCGAAGGGGAAATTAGTTTATTTCAAACTCATGATTGCATCCACTGAAAGCTTCAAAAGCTAGCTACCTTATACATGCATGTAACAATGTTCATACTTCTTTCCTGGCCAACTAAAGCAAAAGCTAGATTGAGTAGCAAGCAATGGACCGGCCGGCCATGGTGGATCGGAGGTAATATATATCGTTGGTACAAAACAATATAAACTATGCATTTTGTTTGAGGCACGGCGACACGAGTAGGGCACTTAACTATGCAGCAGATTATAAAAAGACTAGTCATTGTCGACTGTTCATACACCTTGTGTGTCTGAATAATTCTCAGTGGGGCATAAAGTGGAGTTCATGCTAGCTAGCGCTGTTTCCGTGAAACCAAACTAAAGTTGGCTAAGTGGATGCATGCATGCTTGTTTATTAAGTTGGACTGGGGCAGAAAAACCCCGTCAGCCAGGGGAGTAGACCCAAAAATCCACACTTCCTCCAGGAAGCATATCACATGTCAACTTTCTGTAGCTGGTGAGCATCGCATGAAAGCTTATAGGGAACTTTGAGCACTCGATCACTTTTGCTATATACAAAAGTAAAAGTATGTTACTGTACTAACCTACTCGCATCTTTATCAGATATCCAAAGCCTACCACATAGAACGTAATTTATTACAAAAACTGAAATTATTTACTTTAGACAGACTAAGCTCACATAATTTGTGATAGGACAGGAGGCGTTAACTTGTATACAAAACTTGGTTTTCGCCAAACACAGAGGTAGCTCATTGCAAACATAACTTTCACACCACCAAAAAAAAAGGAGAAACAGTAGCACAAGAAAGATAGACGGTGACAGCACCTCGACTTGCTCAAGCCCCAGCTGACTCTTGATCAGCTCCAATTTCACCCGAGAACATCCATCTCACCAAACGGAAGCTTCAAATCCAGTGCCAGAGGACCAAGCTCCCTTGCTTCGTCCTTCAACTTGATGAAGGGCATGCAGAGCTTCTGAACTTGCTTCAAGTTTCATTTCCTGCCCAATGGCACAATTCATCAGAGCTTCTGCTATTCCCTGGTCAGGAGCCTGTTTGGCTGTCGAATTTAGACTGCAGCACCCTCAAGCACTTGTCTTTCCAGCCAGAGTAATACTCGTTGACATACATATAAGGCCAATGCTTATCTTTTTTTTTCCCCTGATGGAGGTGCAGGCACAGCTCCCTTCTTAGGCTTCTTGGAACCAGACTCTTGTTTATGAAGCAGCTTCTTCATCAAACTATGGTATCCTGCAAGTGTTTGTTTGCAATTCACAGAGTAGGATCCAGGGTGTCTGCATGGGCCAGCCAGCTTTTATTGCAAAGTCTTCTTTCTTCATGATCTTTGTCCACATGTACTCAGCAGCGTAGTGTGGGCAAATAGGGGTGATGAGCCTGGTCTGGACATCATAAACCGCCACAACAGATCACGGTTCATGCCTGCTGTGCCACACGAGAGCCTGTAATCTCTAGCCAATTGGAGGCCATAAAACCCAGATTTCAGGGCGTCTCTGAACATGAAAGCATTGTAGCTCTTCTCAGTTTCTTTGATTGCAATGTCCATCTCATTTGCAAACACATGGTCAACATATGTAGTGGGCGGTCCAGATCTCAATTCAGATTCAGCAGTTGTAACCTCTTCCATCCATGAAATTTCTTTTGTCAGCCTCATAACAGCAGAATTTGCAGTTTCAGTGACGAAGTTTGCATCATCCACACCATCACAGCGAGGCAAATCTTGAAGTGCTGTGTGATTGTATATGCAGAATGTCAGATGGTTTTGAATAAGGTCCTTCCCAGACACCTGAATATCAAATGGATACCAATACTGAAATTCTTGCTTCATTTTGCATAACAGAGCTGGAGGGATGTCACTTTTTGGTGCTGGGCCATCACAAAACACAAAATCCCAGACATCATCTGTAATCAGAAATAGTCTACAAGGAAACAGCTCATCCCATGGAATTCGAGTACCAAGGCCAAAAGAACGTGAACATGCCCACTGGTTCAGCCAGCCCAATGTGTGCTCCAAACCATTTTGGGTTTCAGCTGAGAATGTATTCATGTTGTCTAAACACCTGACTGCCTCATGCTTCCATTCAGCCTCACCGTAAGTTATGTACCACTGATCAGTGAGGACAACAACACACTCATCACAAGATCTAGACATGACCTTCTCTGGCTCACTATACAACACGGCTATGCCTTCATCGAAAAGCTTATTTTAATCAGGGGTTTCACTTCTTGAACCTTTCGATCGCTGAACTCACCTACAATCATTGTTCCATCAGAACATCCCTTCAGATATGTCATTCATTGGTACAATCTCATATGGAATGTGGATTATTGGTACAATCTCATATGGAAGAACCCACTTGTATTTCACGCCATATTTTGCCCTCAAACCTGGCTTTGTGACTAAATCTTGAAGTGCCATGAAGTCATTAGGTGAATCACTTGGAACACTAGTCACAATGCAAGTACCTTGTCAAGACAGTGAGAATTGGAAGAGTATATATGGCTTCATTGAAGACAGGAGGAGATTTTAGTGGCAAACCAATCAAATTATAGCCAGATAACTCACACAAGCTGGTTGGTATGCAAGATTAAGAGCAGCCCTTGCTCCCACTGATACTTATGTGCTCCAGCCTTTGCAGTGGTTGGACTTCTTGCTCTTAAATTTATCTGGCACAACAGCATCAGCAGTGGCGGAGCGTGGCTCAACAGCAAGTGGGGGCCAAATTGTTCATTTCAGTATCAAATCATGGTGACATAGTGTAGATATATACAGTTCAGCTGCTGTAGGTCTATAGGCCATTAAACTTTTGTCAACCAAGGGGGGGCGGAGGCCCAGTTTGGCCTCCACTACCCTCCGCCCCTGAGCATCAGCCTCAGCATCTGCCACAGCGGCACCAGAACCCTCCTGCCGTTCTGTGCCACTACCGGGGGTATTTCCAAATTGTTGGATCTCCCTGGCAAGCTTATCAGCTGAGGCCTTGATGGGCATTCCAGTGCAGTGGAAAGCAAAGTGTAAAATGGCATTGGAGCCACGGAGCCTGTGGTATGCAGCACCGAACTCAAGCTTGGACAACGAGAAGGCATGGCCGAGATGCAGCAAGCCATTCATGTAAGGGTATGGAAAGTTCCAGAAGAAGTTTTCTCCGGGACCTGGAGGCTCACTTCCAGCATCAGCCTCAAAAACATTGTTTTCATCCCAGGACTGCTGAACCTCAAATTCATTGTTCAGTAAACAGTCTGTCCAAGCACGACTCTTAGGTCCGTCTGGATTCGACGACATTCTCCTAGAAAACCAAGAAAAAAAGAATGTCAACTGACAAGAGTCTCATTTTGATTCTTTGAACTCAGCAAAATGCATATCTGAAGTGTAAAAGAGAGAAGAGCTGACAGACACGTGAAACATACAGAAACCAACATTTATTTTTGAATGAAGCATATAACCTAAACCTGCTAATGGGCCAAAATGTGGACCACGCCCACACCAAACCATTACAGCAAAGACCAGCTAGCCAACCCAATCCACCCCGCTGGCCCACCTATTTAAACCAAACCAATCCAAACCTTCCCTTGGGCCCAAACCAAACGAACAAATTCTCCTCTAAGCAGTCTCAAGCCATTTCAAAACCATGGGATCTAACCTTGGTTTCAATGCCCATGCTGTTACCTTGGTTTCTATGCCCTTGTTCCTCGCTAGTTGTTAGCGAGTAGGTCTGTCCTCTCTTTGCTAGGTAGCATTTTTTACATAAGGAAAGTTTAGCAAATCATAAAATGAACAAAAAATTGAAAAGACCAATTACAGAACTTAAAACCATAAAATAATTTAGTTTATGAACTAGACTAGGCATTTAACAAAAGAGAAAAAAGCACATATTGTTTAGACTCCATATTACAGAAATTTTAAGCCTTCACGATACTTAGCCTCTATTATACAAAAAATTTAAGTATTTCACCACCGTTTTTGATAAAAAAAAAATACTTCATCTTCCATCTCTTAATCTCCATGATCACAAAACATACTAGGATGGAAACATCAAATGTTGAAAACACAATCATACAACTGCCACATTTGGCCATTGCATTTTTTTCAGTTGGTTGCATGTAGTTCTAAGAGGTAGTTTGTCAGCTATTTCTTTTATAACTAGACTACAGGAAATCTCGACTCTGTTGACTGTTAATAAATTACCAAATTACATGGTGCCCATCACAAATCTTTACAAGATCCATTGCCAAATTTCACATAGCCGCAGTTCTAACAAGTCAGTGCCAGAGCTCAAGCTTCACTGCTTAAAAGGATTCTAGAAAGCGTATGACTGAACTTTTTTTCCACAACGGTAAAACCAAAGAGTTTGAAAGGGTTAGCACACACACACACATATCAGTCCACACATGCATGCAAGTGAGAATGCAAGGACTAATTGACTGCCTGATTTGATCAGGCGGCAGGAAAAAAAAACACAGCTCATTAGCATGCCCCTAACCCTGGTAATCCAACTATTGAAACCACAAGAGCTATATATTCCAGGTAAAGAGAAGAAGTGGATCAATGACAGGGTCTGGGCCATGTGAATGTGTAAGGAAGAAACGAACTAAAGTAGTGTGCACTTGACATGCATGTGGAGCCGCTCATTTCTCTGGTTCAAACGCATCACTTTGATCCCATGCAGAAAAACCCAGTGCCACCATGATGTGCACTTGACAGAAGCTAAGGAGTTTCTTTGCTGAAAGGAGAAAAAGGTCTAATATGTCCTATTAACATTTCTTTTATAAAAGCTAAGGGCCTGTTTGGATACCAAGGGCTAATTGTTAGCTATCTAAAAATTAGCCCTTGCCAATCCAAACAGGAGGCTAATAGTTGGGCTAATTTTTTAGCCAACTCCAGCTAGTTTGGGCTAATTTTTAGCCCCAACTAGTAACTAGCCCTAGCTGATCCAAACAGATCCTAAGGAATATCATGAAGCAGCAGCAACAATGTTGTAACAGCAACAGCTGCTGGACTTCTAAACAGCCTTGCAGTTGGGCATTACTCAGTCTATAACTCTACATCATAAAGACATGTATGTAGTGTAATCTATTAGTGACACAAGCAGCACCAGGATTGGTGCAATGCAAACAAAGCTTGAATCTTTAAGAATCTGGAAAGTTTCGAAATGCTACCATGCACACGTAAATCGTCACTTGCAAAGTTTTCCAACACGGGGCACTTGAGAAGGCAATCAACATACCTGCTACTGCTAGCCCTCTTTGGGTTCTAGATCTTGACCTAAAAAATAAAATTTTGTTTAAAGACCTTCGTCTACCAGAAATGAAAAAACAGAACATTTGTTTAAAGAAAAACCTTTGTACCTTCACTAATGCGATCTTTGGTCTTGAATAGCCAATCTTTCCCACAAACAAGTGCCTCGAGCATTTCCGGCGTTAGTGAGCTTCTATGGTCTCCAAGAATTCTTCCTCCAAGACTAAAAGCAGATTCGGACGAAACGGTGCTAAGGGGAATAGAAAGGAAGTCTCGAGCCATAGTTGACAGTACAGGAAACTTGTCTGATTTTCCCTTCCACCAAGCTAGGATATCAAAATCCTCATTATCTTCCTCGATCTCTTCTTCGAAATATGCATCAATTTCAAATTTCGGTGCCCGTGCAACTCTTCGTCGTGATTTGTATTGAGCAAATTCTTCTTCAAGATTTCTTTTTCCAAGAATCAGTGACCCCACATTAACAAAGGCTTCATTAGCAGGCGCTATCATATCCACACTACTTTTCCTTGCACATCGTTGCTCATACAATGTGAAGTACTTTCTCATCCACTCTAAGGCATGCTTCACATGCATATCAATCTGATTTGTATTATTGCACACCTTCTGAAAGAAGAAATCTAAGTAGTCAGCCTTCCTTCTTGGATCTAATATAGTGGCAATGACTAAAACAAGGTTAAATGTAATCTCTTTCTTCTTTCTCTTTTTTTTAACTACATTGTGCTGGTTATCTTCATCAGGATTCCAATATTTCTCAAACTTGGAATGCATGGAAACAGCCAACTCCTTGAGCAGATCGGTACTTTGCCAAGCTGGGTCCTTCAAGGCATAGAGGATGGAAAGCACTAAGGGCAAAAACTTATATGATGTAGGCTTCATATGAGCTGACACAGCGAGTGTAAGTTCTTCAAATACCTTGAGAAATTCACAAATCGCTGCTGCCTTTGCCCACTCTTCCTCAGTAGGTAAAACTTCAAGATATCTAGGAGCATAGGAAATAAGGACAGCTTTGTATTTTAATGCTTCCCTAAGCATTTTGAAGGTTGAGTTCCATCGGTTTGGAATGTCAAGGTAGATAGCGGACTTTGAGGGTAAACCCATCCCATTTGCAAGCGAATTGAACACTTGAAGTCTTGAGACAGAAGAATCAATATGCTTCAGCAGCTCACGGATCTTTTGTATTGTTGTATGGATCACTGTCATCCCATCCTGAACCAAGATGTTGAGAATATGAGCAGAACATCTAACGTGTAGATGTTCACCATCAAACAATAACTCATGTTTATGATTTGTTATCAACTCCTCACATGCCGAAGTGTTATTGCTTGCATTATGTAATGTCAAAGTAAACAATTTATCCCTTATATCCCATTCTGTCAAGCACCTCACTATTTCTTCTTCAATTGCAATGCCGGAGTGAGGATACTCTAGTTTTTTAAACCAAATGATCTTTTTCTTCATCTTAAATTCTGCATCAATGTAGTGAGCTGTTACAGCCATGTATTCTACGTTCTGGGATGATGTCCATATATCTGATGTCAAGCAAACACGAGAATCCAAATTCTGAAGTTCAGTATAAAGCTCTTTCTTTAGCTCCTCAAATTTCTGGAAGGAATCATTGTGGATTGTTTGTCGACCCTTGACTATGAAAGTTGGTTGCATTGTGTTAATCCATGGCTGCAAGTACGGGTCTTCGAATTCCAGAAATGGAATCTCAGCATGAATTAAATACTTGATCATCTCTTGACGACAGAGGTGGGGATCAAAGACAAAATTTGCATCTAATGGTTGTTTGTTCATGATTGCTTGAAATCTCTTTCTGGTATCACTCTCAATTGCTGGGCAAGAATTGGCAACATGGCCTCTAAGACTACTAGTACCAAACTTGGTACTCAATTTCAGTTGACAGTACTTGCAAACAGCTTTTAGCTCACCATCCACATCAACCAAGGCTTTCTCAAAATGTTCCCAGACATTGGACCGTTTATGACGTGGCGTCAAAGATGTATGACCCTCTTCACTATTGTGAGTTCCTGAACCCTCTAATGTATTGGTCGACATTTCACCTGAAAAAGGTATGAGAATTTATAATTATTTAAGCTCTGAAGTAACCAGACTTAAGATTAACCAGCAATCTAATTCAAAATTTGCATAACTAAAAAGATAGCTAGCTAGCAGTGACAAGTGTCTCAATAAATAGATTGCTAAAGCAGTAAGTAGCAAGCTAAGCAGCTAGTACTAAGTACTAACAAGCAATTTAACACTAAGTAAAGCTGTAAGAAAGCAACCTAAAGTGATATTAGTAGTACCAAATTTTTGATAGACAAATGATACTGCTAGTAGTGATAACCAATTTACCACACACAAACAGTTCACAGAATGTTTTCTCCAATCCCAACACAATGTTTTCTCACACACTTTCCCCCCTCTTCGCTGTTGTACATACACAACACAATTTGATTGCAGCCACAAAATGAAAGAACTCCCACGTAGTGCATGAACATAAGCATGGAAAAAATCAGTTGCTATGATTGCTGTCAGATCAAAGTGGTACCCTGACTAAGATACTTATGGTCCTGAATCAGAACAGTCTCTCAAATTGGACCAACATTGCAAATTCTACATCAAAGGGATTCCAGCTCCAGAACATAAGCATGGAAAAATTCAGTTGCTCTGATTGCTGTCAAATCAAAGTGGTACCCTGACTAAGATACTTATGGTCCTCGATCAGAACAGTCTCTCAAATTGGACCAACATTGCAAATTCTACATCAAAGCGATTCCAGCTCCAGAGCCTTAATCACAGCATCACAAGTTCTATATCAGTAGCCACAATACTCATCAAAGGTTCACTAATCATGTAACCTTTATCATAACAATTTATGAAGAGTTCATTTATGCAGCAAATAAAGGAACATACAAAAGGATGGCACTTGTAAAGAACTATTTTACCAGGTCTGATGTAACTAAAGAATGCACCACTTAATGCAGTAAAGGGATTCCAGCTTCAGAGCCTCCTAGCCTGCAGCAGCTTAATCCTTGACCTGCATCCAGTTCAGCAGCAGACTAAAAGTGAGGGAAACATCAGACTCGTCGTCTATGGCGAACACTCTTCCCTTGTAGTTCAGAATCCTTGTGAGTTCGCCTATTGCAAATGTGCAGGAATGCAAAATGCAGTCAAGATGTGTATTCATATGCATGCACCGATAACAATGAGATGAGAAGTTTGGATGCTCACTAGGAAGATCTGGCTTCAAGTCAGTGGTGAGCTGGACGAGGATCAGACAGTCCTTGCTGTCAGGAGGGCAAAGGACAGCGCGTGAATCGCCCAAATTAGCAACTATCAAGTGATCACCCTGTGCATAAGAAGGACAATTGGGCAACAGAATAAGTCATATGTATGATTTAGATATGCTGATTAAACTGTTCAAAATATATCTTGGTTTAACGGTTAGGTCTCATTTTCAGTACTTGCATTCAATATTAGGCAGTGGTTACAATACAAGTAAATTAGTAGTAAAGTAACAGCAGTAGCATCAGTACCTGCCTAACAACAGCGACTGCAGTTGTGCCGCTACAAGTGCAGATACAAGGAGTACGCCTTGCGTCAGCCGTTGTACGTGCGGGCAGATCCGTGGACGGAGCTGCTTCGCGCCGACGCCGGTGAGCCCCCTGGCGGTGATTATGTGCGTGGGCTTCGAATTCCTAAATCAAGGGCACGCCGCAGGTTAATCAATTCCACCCAAAACTACAATCGAAATGGTCATGCTGCAACTGCACCAATTGACTGCAAAGCTATACAAAGAGCTGACGAAACATACTTGTGGGCACGGGATTCAACGACAGAACTCTAGGCCCCGAGGGGGTCGGGGTAACTCCCCACCGGAAGCAGCGGCCGCGACGGCGCAGGGAAAGGTAGGGTTTCGGGCCTCCTCCTGCGTGCGGTAGAGCTGGAGGTAGAGGATGGAGGCGGCGTCGACGGCTCGACGCTCTCGATGGCTTTGTGCGTGCAGCGTGGGCTTCAGCCCATTAGCCAATAACGGGTTTGGGCCAAGGGTTCAAACTCAAGATGGCAACGGGTACGTACCCGACGGGTAGTGTTCACCCGTACCAGTACCCGCACCCGCAAAATTTTACCCGTCGGGTTACCCGTACCCGCATGCGGGTAAAAAAATAGTTCCATACCCGTACCCGCCGGGTAATTCTCACCCGACGGGTAACCCGTACCCGATAACATACCCGAAAATTACCTAAAAATATCAAATAGTCACATGCAAAAATAAATAATTTTAAGCTTCCAACAAGTTACAAACATGCTAACAAATATTATTAGCATCATTACAACAAAGGCAATCTACTAGAAATATAGTGAATGTCTCAATGGACCAAATTCATGACTTATATGCGCTAAAATAACTGAGGTTGGCTAGTTATTTTTGCGGGTATGTCTTACCCGCGGGTATGCGGGTATGGGTAGTATACACCCGCACCCGTACCCGCATACCCGATGGGTATAGGATTTTGCCCAATAACATACCCACGGGTAGAAAATTTATTCCATACCCGCCTCTTTATCGGGTAATACCCGTCGGGTACTCGGGTTTCAGGTACCCGTTGCCATCTCTAGTTCAAACCATTTCGACTTCAAAACCAAACCAAACCGTTTGCGGAAGCCATTCTCACCAAACCAGAGCCTACAGCCTATAGTCATAAAAACCGGTTGCACACCGAACCATTAGGAGCTTTAATTCAACTCAAAAAAAAGGAGCTTTAATAATAGCACCACATTTTCATGTTAAATTGACTGAATTCATGTGTGAAGTGCACAAAAATAGAAGTGCTAAGAGATGCACGAAACATATTAAACAAATATCTATTTTGAATGGAGTACAGCGTCACGATATGATGCTTTGAGTTTTTTTTTTGTCATATGTAAGAAGCGGGACTTTGGCAGATAGGGTACCCCCAAATTTGTTTGGCACATGAATTAACTGCTACTTATATAATCAGCCCATGATCATCCTCACAGCAAAAGATCCGCAATGAACCGGACGAAACACGCAGAAATAAACACTTATTAACATTTTTTTGTGTGTTCCACGTTTGTCACCCAGATAGCACCTCCTCGCCTCCCAAGTCCCAACCACGCTAGAACTGCTGACGCAAGACGGAATCGAATTGGACCCTCACGGTCGCGGAGCACTCGACGGCGCACGGCAGGCGGCAGCTTGGTGTCACGTTCAACGGTATGGCGGTATTCGAGTCTGGCCCTCCGTGAGACTGAGACCGAGACCCAAGTTCGTTAACATGGCAAGTACAATTAGGAAGCTCCTTGCAATTTCCGAATACCACGTTCACGCGTAGTATAATCTAACCAGAAAACGGTGGTACTACCACCCATCCTCTGACCACCTTGGGACCCGTCCGACCAAATCAGATTCAACCAAGACAAAGCACTGAATTATAATAACATACGGTGTAATACTAGTACTACACCACTGGGAAACTGCAAGAGTGAACCCAAAAAAATCTCATTTCATTTCTCCATTGATCATCATGTTTATAAGTAGCAGTTATGCATCTAATACATCGAGGACAGAGAAAACCAAGAGAACGGAAAACGTAAACATAACAGACTCAAAAAACCATTCCCTAGCCCGTCTAATCCAAAAGTATGGTATATATGCTCCATATGCCTGTATCCTTCACCACTACTTACTACTTACTACTTACCACATCACTCCATCAGAAACACATGCTGTAAGCTATCGACGACTATGTCCCTCTAAACCTGCACCTAAACAACAAAATGATCTCGCCGGTCACCACCACCATGATCACCGATATATCTACGCCATCTCCAGTTAACACAACACTACCTACATCTCCACCTGGCAAAACACCAGGCAGCTTTTGGATCATAGGGACAAATACTATGTTGGTGTCGGATTCAGCTCAATGCCCCGCTGCCTCGCATTCTCCATGATGCTCTCAGTGTTGCTCCCACTGGCTTTGCAGTAGTTCAGATGCGCGTGCCACAGCTTGAAGGAGAAGGGGTAGACCGATGCTGCCTGCTGGTAGAACCTCTTCACAATCTCTGTGACATGCAATTTCTGCAGGAGATCTGCACCTTGCAGCCATACTGATTCTGGTGCGACAGGTACAGCTCGGAAGATGGCGTTGATCAGAACAGAGCTTGCCCAGAACCTGGTCCCAGTGGAGGTTGCATCAGAACCTGTGAAGTGCTTAGCTACAAATCCACCAACTGCCAAGCCTAGGCGATAGTTTGCAGGAAGAGCCTCCATGACCGTTTCAACAAAATCTACCAGGTACTTCACATTGCCAATTCTTTTTGGAAGGAGAGACGGACCAAAGCACACTTCAAGGACAGAGTTTATCAGAGAAGAATCTGCAGGAACAGAACCAATAGTGTCATCTATAAGCTGCCTAAGCCTATGCTTCTTAACATTCTGGCAAAACCTTCGTGACAGCAGCTCCCTCGTGGGCAAGTTGCGATGATCTGCAAGGTAACCAATGATTAAACTGAATGTAGCCCGAGTTTGAGCATCTGTAGAAGACGATGATTTCTCCAGCTCCAGTGCATGAATTGCAGCATGTTCTCTTATACAGTGCTCATACCACTCCCCATGAGCCAATTTCAATGCTTTATCCACAGAAATTTGTGCTTCCTGTAGGTTGTCCTCCAGTATCTTGTACAATGAGAGGTTTAATAACCGAAAGACGAGATCTTCTGATATAGATGGACCAGAACTAACTTCCTGGGGTGAAACAAGTGATGATGTTCCAGGCTCTTCACTGCTCGGTTCTATACAAATAGTAGAATTGGTTTGGATATCACAATCTTTTCCGTGTTCTTCAAACCAGCAAGTCAGTACCTTCTCAGCTAACTCAGTATCAGTGGCCAGAACATGCTCAACATATTGATTCCACATATATTGAATTCCTTGTGCCTCTTTAGGCCAATTCAAGATCAACTCATCAAAGCTTTTCAGACCAGGACATGTACCATGCTTTCTGTCTAACCGAGCTGAGATAAGCAGAATCTGAGGACACATTGGGTACTCCTTCATGTACGTCACCAGCATATCAGCAGAAGATTTGAAGCCTTCAACAGCCGCTAGACAACTAATGTGGTTAACAGCGAGGAATTGTGATAACATCAGGTAAGATGGATCCCCGTTTTTAACACACTCACTAATATCTTCAGCCATCTTATAAGCAGCATAATTTAAAAGTTCTATAATCTTATCTCTGTTATCTACACTGGGATCAATAGAAGGCCATATTAAGGCACGAGGCAAAGCTTTCTGGAACTCTAGCTGATCAATAATTTCCTCTGGAAGGTTCCTGTAAATTGAGATATATAGGCACGAAATCCAAAATATGCATCTGTCGGACATGGTCAAGCTAGAAATGACATCAGCAAGCAACTTGTCACCAGAATTATCAGGCATTGCAGTTGGAAGAATTCCAATAATCCTAGAAATTGCCTTCTCTACATTTCCAGACATGCACAGGAAGTAAATCATCTGTAAGAAGATGTCTAGTATGAAAGCACTTCTTTCTTGTAGATCCTTGTCATTGTCAGCTGTCATTTGGCAGAGCATGCTCAAAGCATCGTTATAAGCATCCAATCGATCATCAACACGTAACCTACTATTTATATACATAAGCCATAATTCATAGGAACAAAAATTGTGTTGCACCTAGAAAGAAAACAAAGTATAAGGTTTGTTGATAATTATACCATAGCATCTACAAATGATAAAGCAACCATATCAATTGGATGCAAACCACAAATATGAAATGCCCTCAATCTCATCTAAAGTTTTTTCATGTCCTAAAAACAAAAAATAAACAAGAAGATGGACCACACTAGGATTGAAGCACAATCTGGCATTAGAGGGATGCAATCATAATCAAGCAAACCATACCAAATGAACAAAATTTAGCTTTTGTATGAATAAGATCAGCAATTGATACATTAGAACAAGCAGGGTAATAAAAAGGGAAAAAAAAGTAAAAAGCATCTGTAGCTCATGCAGTCCAACATAAAATTTTTAGGCTTAAACTAAATGGCAAGAGAGCAACCAGTAAATAGTTTACCGCATCAGAAAACATGTCATCTTTTCCAAGTCCTTCATCCTTTTGATAGTAAATATGGAGATAAAACACCCACAGGATAACTGTACTTGGATCAGCCTCAATGGACCGCGCCAGAAATGAAAGAGCCTGCAAAACACACATTATTTAGAGATAAGCTAATGGCCAACAATATCCAACCTGAACTCAACTGTGTAGAAGCAGGTAAAACATGTTCTAATCTGAAGGGTACAATATCCAATACAGAAGTCACCTTGATCCTTTCAGGCTTGTTTCCTTTTCCACAATATAAATCAAGAGCTGCCTCCAAGAATAACTCAATATCAACAGGACCCTGTACAATCTTATTCTACAGAATAAAAAGTTACACAGCAATAATCAAAATACAAGCAGATCAGATATCAATGAAGTAAATATATTCATTCAAACCAAAAATGTCAATTCATCATGTTACAACTACTATGAAATGTATGCTAATAAAGTTTAAACCCCATAAGTATGAAATGTATGCTAATAAAGTTTAAACCCCATAAGTGGTGAATACTTGGTCCAGTACAGAAGCAATTGTCAAATTCAGAGCATGTTTGCATTGGATTGGAACCCCAAGAAAAGAGTGCAGTGTTAACAAGTACCAATATAACCTAATCAAAATATTTGATATGCCATTATGCAATATCACGAGAATAGAAAGAGCAGGAAACTTCAAGAATAAGTTTAGTGTGGAGAACCAGACTCCAATATGTATGCCACTTCCGCGATGTGATGCTAACTGCAATACAGTGCGCTCTACCCACCTTCCTGCTATCCAGCATTCGAAATTTTAATAGTTGTCTGTTCCTATCAAAATCAGCAATCCGACCATCACCAGCCTGTAAGAATGGTGCATCTGATGGAAGAACTCTTTGAACAGATAAAGGTAAAGGAAAGGAAGCACAAAACCCCCTTTGCCAATATTGCCATAAACTGCTAGCCAAAACTGACTGTGTCAAGTTCAGATCAGCTTTAATAAGATTTGAACCGACACGATACACTGGCACAGGAAGAATATGCTGAGACAAACCATAAGGAATCTGGCCTGCATAAAATCATCCGTTCAAATAAATTAAATGTCGAACATTCATAATGCATAATGTGTATGGATTATGGAATTATACAGTCAAGCAATCAACACGATAAGAGAGCAATTGTAAATATAGCAAACCTGAAACAGAGGTCATAGAACGTTTTGTAAGCTTTGGCTTTCTCCAAGCATGATGCTCAACATGTTGCCACTGGCACTCTTCGTCATTGCATTTTCCTCGAAGCTCAAACATGCAGAAGGGCCAGAAGGGATCGATCACACTGTGTACCATATTATTATCCTTTTGGGTAGTTGGGAGAATCTTCATATTTTCTCCAACAAGGTCATGTATCATATCTTGTACACTTTCTGTAACTTCAGACGCTGCATCACTGGTCAGATAGTCATTTTGGTAATCTGAAGGCTCCTTGCAAAACCCAGGTAATGGCCGCTTGATTTGTCTAGCAGCATTTAGTGGAGCTGAAGAAGGAAAAATGAGAGTGTCCGTAGCCAATGGCATGCATAACTCTTTGAGAGAAGAAACGTTGTCCTCAGGATCACAGTTGCCCATTGAAGGACCACTACTAGAATTAGAGAGGCCGCCAGTTTTTTCAGCACCATCATTTTCCAGTTCCATTGTACCTGCACAACATAATAAAGTATGGTTACACAGAAGTTCACATGCGCCGGTGTAGAGTCCATAGTTCTTAAGGCGTAAAGGCGAGGCATGACAATGTGCCACCGCCCAGACGCCTAGGCGCCCGCTTTAGATGCCTAGGCGCCCGCCTTGCCCGCCTAGGCGAGCATTTTGCAAGGCGCTGGGGGTTCGCCTGGACGCCTAGGGGCGACGCCTAGGCGACGCCTTAAGAACTATGGTAGAGTCCATTCCTAAAAGGAAAGGAGCAAACTGAGAAACATAACTTCTAGCCACACTAGGATATTCAAGAGTATGCCCAATTGTCTGCATAGACATAGTTTTAGATCATTGTTATCCATCAACATAAAAAAAGAATCGACGCCTCTAAATAGTAATGACTTCATCCTATAGGAATCAAATTTTAATATATTTCCATGCAAGTTAACACAAGGATGAAAAGATGATAGCATAACAGTAATAAAACTCACTATCAGCAATATTTAGTAAAGATGATTCATATTGTGTAGTATATATTTTAGAGCCTAAACATATTCATCACAAAGATGGAAGATATAGCTTATCAAATGGATGGATGCTTGCAGGGTAAATCAGTATACACTGTGACGCCTCAACACATATACAGATCATTAAGTATAGAATTAGAAGTATTAAACCCAAGTGGTATAACCTTCAGGAGTAGGAGTTGTCATAATATTCTGCTCTGCTTCCTGTAACTGATGTCCAACATATGTAGACTGCTTGCCATGTTCTGCAGCTACTTTTCCAACAGCAAATTCTTCAGTGCCATCATCAATGGTGCCATTCAAGCATGATTTCTTCCCAAATCTTTCAACCAATCTAGACCTCAAAGAAGCTTCTAAAAGTTCATAATCCTGAGCACTGTCACCAGAAACTTGTCTGTTTTCCTCTGCATATACATGTATAGTTTCTTCCATTTGATTCTCCAGATCCAAAGCGCATTCTGATCTTGCATGTCTAGTGGGGAACAGAAGATCATCCTCCATGTAATCTGAAAGGACACTATCAGCATTGACAGCAGTCACAGAGCTGGGCTCAGCTGTGCTGGCCGCAAGCTTATCATGATAGTGTGGCCGTGCCTCATGCTTATCAACTGGCTGCTGAGAAGGTTCTTCAGGATGTAGCCTGTGTCTACCACCCTGATTTTCAGGCATCTGACTATCTGCATGAATCTGAGAATTGAGCAGTGATGGCATTGCAAGGTCATCTTCAGGATTCCGAATACTCAAAGACTGCACCAAAGAAGAATTCTCTGCAATCAAACCATGGACTTGTGAAGAGCAAATCTCTCTTTTTCTCCGAAGAATTGCACATCTTTCATTTGCCTCGAGTAAAGCTCTTTGTGCTTTGCGATAAGCTCTAAGAGCTTCTCTTTCTTCGGCTTCACATTTTTGTCTATGCTCCTGGGCATCCTCCAATTCCTTGTCTCGTAATTCTTCCATCTCAAGTAGAGAGAACAATGTTGTGTTCCGTGTGTCTACGCCTATCTGGACAATGCAATTCAAACATCCGGCATTCTGCAAAAAATAGAAAATGGAAATTGACCTTACCTTACACACTGATTCACATCATGATTCAGATTATCTGTGCTGTAATAAAAATTTAATGTAACTAACACTGTGAAATTTGACACTGTAAAACATAACTCCAAAAAAAGAAACTAAAATGAGTTCAACAATCAAATCAAAACATGGACGTGCTGAAACAGATGCTTCCAGAAGGAACCCCTCTCAGTTTAGTGTCAGGTATAATCAGTACAAAATTTCTAGTGGCTCCAAATTGCTACTATATGCGTCTCAATTGCATTCAAGCTCAATAGTTCATTCAAGGGGGCGTTCTAGCAGGTTAGCAACACAGCAGAAGCATTAACTGAGCATCAACTAATCAGATGTATTACTAAACAAGAAAAATAAGTAGAGCCACACAAGAGTGCAGAACTAACCTCCTTTCCAGGTTGCAATTGTGGCGTTCCGTCTAACACAGGGGAAGTACCAACAGGCAGTACCTGCTGCCTAGCTTGGGCAGACGTTACAGGCGCCAAAGCACTAGTATCTTCTGGTATAGTTTGTGTGTCAGTAAATGGTGGTCGTGATGCAAGCTCATCGTGCGACTCAAGCATAGCATGGTTACCAGCACCTCCTGTATCTTTGTGGTGACGAAGGTTCTTAGTTGCCCCACCTTGTTGTATTTGATCTGCAAGTTCTGTTGTTGTGACTGTTGTATCTGTTTCATTGACATTAAGGTTCATAGTAATTCCATTTTCAAACTGATTTGTCACTTCTGAAGATTGCACATTGTTTTTTCCTGATGTAGAACCAATAGGTGCCAATGTTACCAGGTCACTGCGAAATTGGCTGTATGAATGCTGCTGATTGAGTTTCAACCTTTTGTTTGGTCCTCCATTATGTTCAGACAGACTATTAAAGCGTGAATATTCACCACTGTTGGAAGCTTCAAGCCCTATCTTTTCCGATGGCAGCCTTGGCTGATTGGAAGAAAAATCTGCATTCTTCATAGCAACGGCAGAGAAAGGTCTTTTTTGACCTTTTAGTTCATTTTCTCTAGCAGCTATTTTATGGCGCAAGATTTGTAACCTATGATCTTCAGAATGTACTCCTACACCATTTTGAATTTTCTGTTTAGACTTCAGAGGATTAACTTGGCGGACAGGTGGCTCTTTCCTGACAAAGGTATTACCTGATCCCCTGCCAGCCCCTACATTTCTGTGTGTGAATGGAAAAGCGGGCAAGTGTGCAGGACCTGCCTTTGCACCAAGGGTTTTCTGCTGAGATACTTCCTCTCTCATGATCCTAGTTTGCATACTGTTCCCTGTTCTCTGTGTACCTTGAGAGCTGGCCTTCCTAACTTTACCTTGCCTTGTCTTTCCAGAATCTGCCTCACCATCATCATCTGAGAAAGTTATCACAAGGTTATCACTTGACACAGGCTTCTTCCATGAAAGATTCCGATTAGTACCCGGTTTGAATTGCCCCTGATTCACCCTCATAATCTTCTTGTAACTTGGAGCGGACACTTTATGATTCAGAGCATTCGAGACAATCAAGGTGTTACTGCCTGGTAAGTCAGAGGATAAGAGGTAACACAGCAGGATCAGTAAAGAGGCAGGCTATCTTTCCATGGGAAGGCATAAAACATGAAACGCAGGATCGCTAATCGGAAGTCAGAACGTACCTTTACCAAGGAGAGTTGCCGATGGCACTTGAGATCCAGCCTCCACAAACTTCCCAAGAATGGATGTAGCACCTAGCCGAGTTTGCAGAGTCTGGTCGGAGCAATTTAACGAGCATGATAAGCGACAAACGTTGCAAAACTAAGCACACGTATCAGCAATAAATGCATTGGTACGTTCATACATACTACATACATACAAAAGGGGTGACAAATATGCAATCATGTATACATGATAAATATGAGAAGTTGATAAATGCAGTGCATAAATACACCAATCAGAATCTCAAAGCACTTAAAGCGCCAGCCGTGTATATAGTACCCAAACCTACAACACCAACTTGGCAACTAGCAGAAAGCACACATCAGCGACCTATTTGCTCGTACACCTTCATTGAATTATGCTGCACTACAACTTAAGGCAGGTCAACCGTAACCGCAGAATCAGATCGCATTTAAACCCTATGTGTGTCGTAGTCCTAACTCCTAAACACGAAACAATGAGCTTCTAAGCATGCATCAAGTCCCATTCCCATACTGGAAGCCCCCTTCCAGCCGCTGCTAGATCTTAGAGACACTCCCACAACAGCGCGTCCATCCCCAACAATTCGCCAACCTGCCCATCTCCCAACAATTCGCCAAGCTGCAAATCAAGCACGCTTCATCAGAACACCTAAGCGAGCACCCAGCCCCCGCCGATCCAAGCTCGGTACCCTAGCCGCGGGACGAGTCAAAGCGTCAACGGCAAGCAACTGCCGCGCGGCCGCGCGGGAGCGGAAGTAGCTAGATCCGGGACGAGCGACAAGCGAGCGCGCGCGGGTCGAGAAGGCGCGAGAGCTGACCTCGTCGTCGTCGGCGCCGGAGGAGAGCTCGCCATCCTCGCGCGCCCTCGCAACCGCCGCCACCGGCGGCGGAGGCGGAGGAGGTCGAGGCGGGGCCGCGCTAGGGTTCTGCGAGGCGGCGGGCGCGGGTTTCGGGCCCGTCATGGGAGGGAGGGAGGGCGGGAGGAAGCGAGGCGAGGGTTTTGGGCGAGGCGCCCGCGTCGCTTTCGCGTGCCGTCGCGCCCTCGTCCTCCGAGAGCGGAAAGGGGGTGGAAGGCAAGGGGGGAAAGCACGGGGTGACGAGGTCCGGCCGTCCGGGCCGATTTTTTTGGGGGTGAGCGCCGAGAGCCTGACCGGTGGGGCCCGCGAGTAAGGAGAGAGGACGGCGTGCGCCGTGGCCCCGTGGTGATTGGTGAAAGGGGAGCGCGAGAGGGATTCCAATTCCAATTCCCACGTTTTGTCTGGGACCGCGGTGGATTCTTCGGAGCCGTCGGATTTCCGGGGCAGACGGCATGAACCGTCCAGCTGGAATATTCTCTCCTCTTCTGCTCTCCAGATCAGACCCTTGTTTAGATTGAAGATTTTTTTAACCTAATAAATAGTACCACTTTCGTCTTATTTGACAAATATTGTTCAATCGTAGACCAACTAGGCTCAAAAGATTCATCTCGTGATTTTGAACTAAACTGTGTAATTAGATATTTTTTTTACCTACATTTAGTACTCCATGCAAGCGGCTAAAAATTGATGTGATAGAGAGAGTGAAAAAACTTGGAATTTTGAGGTGATCTAGACATGGGGCTGAAGAAGCTGCCGATCCATGATCGGACTCCCACACGGTTGCCGCGACCACGCATGGATTCGGTGGGATGTGATGTGACGCTTGATACACTCGGGGATGTGATGTGACCCATGAGATGTTTGTTGCTCCTAGCAAACGAGCAACACACGCTGACGAAGGCCCGGTATGATTCACGAATCTTAAAGTTTAACTCATCGTATTAATGCTGTGGTAAATGCATGGAGTATTAAATATAGACTAATTGCATGTATGTCGGCACAGATTATGAGTAATTTACGAGACGAATCTATTAAGTCTAATTAGTCCAAAATTGAAAACTTTTTGTCAAATAAGACGAAAGTGTTACAGTGTTTGTTAAACTTTAACACCTCTAACCAAACAGGCCCTAAGGGTCCGATTGGTCTGTCACCAAATTTTATCATGCTATATTTGACGAACCAAAAGTTGAGCAAAAACAAATTACTATAAATTTGGCAAGCCAAATGTGAAATGCTGTAAGGGTGTGTTTAGTTTCCAAAATAATTTGGTTTTAGGTACTGTAGCCTTTTGTTTTTATTTGGCAATTACTGTTCAATTATATGGACTAATTAGGCACAAAAGATTCGTCTCGCGATTTCACGGTGAACTGTGCAATTAGGTTTTTATTTCGTCTACATTTAATGCTCCATGCATGTGCCGCAAGATTCGATGTGATGTTTTGGGGTGAAATATTTTTGAGAACTAAACACACCCTAAATTTTGCTAGCCAACTAAATACTAGCTAAAATTTTGTCTAATCTTTGGCATGGCAAAATTTTGTCACAAACCAATCAGGCCCTAATTTTCTTTTTTACTCATCGAAAACAAAAATAAATTCATTAGACCATCTCTAAAAGTCTTTCTAGAACTTATTCTCTAAATTATCATTTGCAGAGTCATTTAGTAAAAATAGATTTATATATCCTTGTATCCTCTAACGGTTTTTATATATTTTGTGCACTATAAAGAGTCATCCTTACTCTCCATCTTTACCTAGCAAAAAAGGTCTAGAATAAAGAATGTCTATATTTAGAATTCCAATTAAAAAGACTGTTAGAAGCATCTCCAAAAGACTCTTTAATTGGACATATAATTTACAGAAATAAAGATTTTGGTGAAAAATACCCTTCAGCCGTCTCTTCAACTGGACATCCAAATATATACACCCTCTATTCCAGATTTCCCCGCTAGCCAAAGATGGAGAGCGAGGATAACTCTCTAAACTGCGCACAAGATATAGAAAAGTTGTTGGAGGGTACAACGATATAGAAAGCGATTTTTACTCAAATGACGATTTAGAGAACAAATTTTAGAAAGACTCTTGGAAATACTCTTAGAAAATATTTTTTTCAATAATTCTATAAATTAGAAAGGAGATAAAAATTCTCTTAGAGGTGCTCTTAGGAGGATTCTATAAATTGATAGATGCTTTTTTTATTTTCGTTGGAGAATGAGAATAGATGGACTTTATAAGAATTTTGGTTTTTTTTCTAGATTGGCACATCTAGAAAAGCTAAAAGATCTTATAATTTGAAAATAAAGGAAGTACCCCTTCTATTCCAAAGCTTTTCTAGATTCATAGCTTTTGATATGTACCTCAATATACATTTATGTCTAAATATAAAGTAAAAACTATATATCTAGAAATGTATAAGGTAGTATTTTATTGACATAATTTATCACTACTTTAGTGGCCTGGCTTGGTTACCCAAAATTGACGATTATTCTATTTCCTGATGGTAGCAATGTATAGCGGGCATATAGGATTATTTTCTCCACGCGCACAAGCATTTAGTTTTCGTTAATTGGAATATCAGCAAGGGTAACAAAGCTACTGATCAGTCACAGGATTGATCTGCTCAGACTACAACAGAAGCTTGAATCACCTCCATACAGATTTGTAGAAATTATGTGCCACAAATTCTTGAGTTGCAGTATAGATATAAGCTATTTGTGGTCTGAATTCAGGAAAAGTTCTTTTCCCCTAAACAAACGGGCACAAAACTGGAACCTCCTCCAGGTTACAAGGAAAGTAAAGAACAAGATCTGGATTCTGGAACGACATGTCTATGTCTTGAGCTTCAGGTCTGAGTCTGACGGCAGCGCTCTTCTGCGGTGGTTGAAGATCATGAAATCCAGGTTTGCCGGGAGCGAGACAATCCTGCAGGCATGGTGACAAATGGATTAGAGAACCATAACAGAACTTCTCAATGTAAGGGTAGACACCTACCGAAATACCCATTAAAAAGCTTGGTGTAGGTTCAACTCTTTGTGATAGATAACGCGATACAGTAAAACAACGATCCTTGAGTAAGCATTGGAGAACAAAATCTAAACTCTGAATGAGATGTATTCTTATTTCACAATGTCCACAAAGAAAAGTAGACCAAAAAAAAGAAAGACGCCTGTCGTTCAACTGCTACTAGTAGCCATGGCCAAATAAACAGATATTCCAGATATTTCGTAGCCATGGCCAAATAAACAGATATTCCAGATATTTGGAATCAGTGCATGCCAGTATAGATTCACGTAGGATGACAGTTAACAAATATGGGTATAGAAAATAGTTATGTGTACAGTATATCGCTAATATCATTTGAATATAAAGACAAGTAAAAATGTTGCAACATGGATCTAATCTTGATGTCATGCTATAGTCCCACATACACATAATATGAGATTCCCCTCTTCCGATGTACAAATTGCCAGGTGCCACACTGCCATCACTGAATAAAATTAAGTACTTATGCAGTCAAGACATTTTTATAATGATACCCTCTGGTTGAACTATAACCAACATTTCAATGAATTTACTCAGTTTCACAAGTTGCACTATTTAGCCTTCTTTTATTATTTTCTAAGGATCCAAAACTAAGTTGTGTATGAGTGTATCATAACTCCTTAACGTAAGGGGAGAACCCGTTCACAGCCAGTGTTCATCATATTGGTGTAGGTTCAACTATATGTAATGGTACAAGTAAAACAGTGATGCTTGACTTGAGTACACATTGTAGAGTAAAATCTTATTCGAAAAAGCAAGGATGGTAGAATTTTGTTGGCCAATGCACATACCAGAGTTCAGAATCATTTGGGTCACTTTCAGGTTAGTACTATGGTAAAATTTCAGATTAAACCATCATAGCCATATCCCGGAAATGAAAAAAAAGGAGTAAGTGCCAGATTAAACTAGGTGTGGGGGTTTATTTGTTAATAGTTACTTTTTTTGTGACAGTTACTAGTTGACATGGCAAAATAACACCTCCACCAGTCCACCACAATATTTGAAATCAGTCAAAGTCAAAAGGTTCGCATAGCAAGAGTGAAAAGAATTTAAGAAATAAATGGGAAATGCTCCACATACAACCACTTTGCACACTGGTTGTGCCAATGAGTTTCCCATATAGGTATTTCAACCATTTGATCCTGAGTTGTAGCAAATGGTTGTACGCATAGCAGTACTCCAAATAAATAGAGATTTCAAAAATAGTTACATATCTAATACTCAATTCTCAATTTGGCATATATTATTACAGTACCAAATTGATAAAAATGACAAAATCAACAAAATATGCAACAGAATTTAATCTTGATGCTATGTTATAGCCTCCCACATATACAAAAATTGAGATTTTCTTCTTCCAATATACAAACTGGCAGCTGCCAACACTGAACAAAATTAAGTGATTATGCAGTCAATATATGGTATGATGAAATAAACCAAATTCTGAATGGCCATAATTGATGTTTGAATGAATTTACTTGTTTCAAATATGTTGCGCTATTTAGTCTTTTATCACTATTCCTACAAATGAGAACTGCAAACAGTTGTGTATTCTTGTATTTTAGGTCGAGTGGCTCATGACATTGTAATTTACTGTATGCAAACTCACCTAGCAAGACAGGACAAGCTTAGAAAACAATTATGCATACCCAATTCTCAGTTTGTCACATGCTAGTACAGTATTAAATTGACAAATGGCAATTCAGTTTTTTCCTAGTTTCCAAGGTGCGAGTGTGGTGTGTGTTATTGTTTGGGGTTCTTTTCCCCTTTTTATTCTTCTTAATATAATGATACGCAACTCTCCTGCGTGTTCGAGAAAAAATCTTGATGTTATGCTATAGTTTCACATATATACAAAAAGTGGATTTCCCGCTTCCAATCTAACAACCTGCAAGTGCTATCGCTAGGCTAGATAATGTTAAGTTCTTATGCAGTCATAAATGTTATGATGAAATGAACCCAACTCTAAATGACTATACTCAATTTGAATGAACTTATGACTTAAAAGTTTCAAATATGTTGCAGAATTCAGCCTTTTGTTATTATTTTCTATCGATAGAAGCACCAACAAAGGATAAAGAACTGCAAACGGATTTGTATTTCTGTATTTTAGGTCACACATGATACTGTAATATATCGTATGCCTGTGTAATAAACTCATGTTAATGATGCATGCACAGCTAGATAAGTTATTATGATTACAGCTGCTAAAGCAATAGTACAGAGTCCCACTTTCTGTAATTTGGTTTCCTAGTTCCTGTTCCAGGATTTAGCAATTCCAACTTAGGAAGGAAACTAGTTTCGACTTTTTTAGATTGAGAAAAAAACGAGATCCAGCCTAGAAGGAACTAGGCGGATTTTCATTAAGAAGAGAAATAGGCACCCAAATTCAAGGGACTTGAACCTGGGTGGTTGAGTGCAAGACCAAACCTCCCCCACCCAACCAGTTGAGCTAGGCTCACTTCCTGGCCTTCTAACTATCAGCTACATTACCACGTAACAAGCTTACAAAATATATACAGAGAACAAGATAGGCTCACCTATTCTCCTCAGAATGTGGGAGCACTGAGACAAATTTCGCTGGAACAGCAAGACCCGCCCACATGCACAAGGCCAACCCTAGGAGCAACTCCATCATCACCTGCATGATTAGAAGTAAACCATAAGGGAAGCACACACTCCCTTATTTGGTTGATAAAACAAAACAGCTAACAAAAACAAAATGGTTGGCACAAAAGACAGTACAGAAGGATATGCACATATACATATACACCTCATAACCTCATACGTATCAGAATACCACATGTTCTGTTTTAGTTGCACGCCTAAATCTTTGGACATACTGTAGGTAATGGCAAACTTCTCAAATCAGATCACTGCATAATTCATAGTTCACACTTACACTACAGTACCAAAACGCAACCCTCTGCAAAATTACCAGTCCGAGCTGCCTAGGTAGCTAGAGATAGACAAGTCTATACACACAAAGAGCCTGTTTAGTTTGCAAAAAGCAAACCCAAAAAGTGCTACAGTACCTGTCACATCGAATCTTACGGCATATGCATGGGGTACTAAATATAGACGAAAGAAAAAACTAATTACACAGTTTTGCTGTAAATCACGATACAAATCTTTTGAGCCTAATTAGTCCATGATTGGACATAAATTGCCAAATAAAACGAAAAGTACTACAGTAGCCGAACCCAAACTTTTTCACCAACTAAACAAGCCCAAAGATTCCAGTATATCGCAAATAGGGAAACTAGATAAATAAAAAAATCCCCGGTGTTGAGAGTACGTACATCCATGGGCGGCCGCGAGAATTCCTCCTCCGTGATCTTGAGCACCGCGCGGTCTGTAATAAGAAACGCACAAAATATCAATCCATCAAAGCTAGCCAGCCACCAACAGAATCTAGTTCGAACGAATTGTCCAGGAATCTCGCCGGCGCTGAAACGCGGATCAATCCTACTGGTGCACTGCTGAGCCAACCACACAGCCCTCGCCGGGTGCGAGAGCACCAGGATCACAGAAGCTCGTGAACTAGATCTAGACCCCGCCCCAATTCACTAAAGGCTCAACGGCGGGCTCGATCCGAGAGCGCGGCGGGTCCCGAAGAACCGAGAACCCACCACGGAACGGCGACCCAGAATCAGACGGAAAATCAAAGGCGCCTTCGGAAAAAGGAGATCCATGGCGAAATTTGGTGGGAGCGCGGCGGCGAGGGGATGGGAGAAGGATGGGGATGGAAGAAGGATGGAGCGTACACTGGATGGTGGCGTAGGCGGCGTGGGCGAGGATGGCGCCGCCGAGGACGCCCACTACGTAGCCGATGCCCATGGCGACGGCCGACTGGGCTAGTGAGGCTGGCTGCTTCTTCCCCCGGCTCGCCGCGCCTGAACTGCTGATGATGCGAGCGGGCGAGAGCGCGGACCGGTGGCGGGCGCGGCAGGCACGCACGCACGGCCGAGGGCGCCGGGGGCGAGAGGCACGCGGGGAGGGCGAGGCGCGGGCGGCAGGCGATGGACGCGAGTGAACGTGCGGGGGAGAAGATGGACCCAAGTTGAGACAGGGGTAGAAAAGACTTTTCCAAAACCCCGTCACGCTAGACCACCTGGCGTGCCATGTGAGAAAAAAAAAACCAGAATTGCCACAGCTCCACCGCCGAGCTGTTTGGAGTTACATGAGGTAAAATAAAAAGGAGAAAAAGTCTAAATCACCCTTTGACTTGCAACACATAACCTTCTGAACTATGAAACAGTCTAATTTACCTTTTAACTATTTAAAACCGTCTATTTTACCCTTGAGGCGGTTTTCGACGGTGGTTTGCTACAGTAATAGCGGTTTTATCTTTTTTATTTATTTTCACTGAATATTTGAAAAATCATAGTAAATCACAGAAAAATCATAAAATAGAAAATCTAATTTTGTTAGACTCCACATAAGTAGATATACACAATGAATATATAATATGGTACGCTTTAGTACAAAGTTTTTGCTGTAGCTTTAATCTAAATTGGATTTTCCAATTAATCTAAAGCTACAGCAAAAACTTTGTACTAAAACGTACCGTATTATATGTTCACTGTGTAGATCTACTCATGTGGAGTCCAACAAAATTAGATTTTCTATTTTATGATTTTTCTATGATTTACTATGATTTTTTAAATATTTAGCGAAAATAAATAAAAAGACAAAACCGCTTTACTGTAGCAAACACAATGTTACTGTAGCAAAACCGCCGTCGAAAACCGTCCAGAGGATAAAATAGACGGTTTTTAATAGTTCAGGGGGTAAATTAAACTGTTTCATAATTAAGGGGTTATGTGTTCCAGGGTCAATAGTTCAGGGGTGATTTAGACTTTTTTCCAATAAAAAAGCTTCACTAGTCTTTTAAAACATATTCTCATAAAGAGATGGATGGAGATGGAACTGAAAATAGTGGCTTTACCCAGCTCTAACTCGCTCTAATGGGCTCTGCGTGAGATTGTGTGACAACGTGTTTTAAGAAAAGACTTTTCTTAAAGCTCTGTCCAATTCAACAATCACCGTCCAATTTTTTTTCGAGAGAGAGGGTGAGAGCGAGAGGAGGACCAGAAATAAAATGAACAAAGGTTGCAGGAGGCTTTTTACCAAAGTAGCGCGGGCCAGTGTGCTGCACATGCACCCTTGTCCAATTTAGCAGCCACCATGGACTGTTCATGTTGACTCAAATCATAAGGTGAGGCCAATAGGAGTTTCATTCTTATTTAGGTCACATTCAGTTCGTTAAGAATAATTCCCCGTTAGAGACCTTCAACAATTTAGATAACATAGGAACGGTTTTGGCCTGGAATGACCTAGAATAGGCCTAACCGAACGTAGCCTTAATGTTGTGACACATCATCAAATTTGCTGAGTTGGCAGGTTAATTATGAAGAGAGAGATAGAAAGAGTTTTATCTAGATAAAACCCGTTGTCACAGTTACCAACACAAAAGCTGATATGGTAGTCAGTAGCTATTTGACGAAACTCCCCCATCGAGACTAACCTGAAACGAAGTGGGTATAGACTATTTATGAACCACTAATCAATGTTTTGGACCGAGAGATGCACTTTTAAAGCTGATGGACCTAAGCAAACACAAGCTGACAAGTTAATGGACTAACCATGCATTTTACTCTTTCAAATTTAAAGAAAAACAAAAACATTGTCCTCGTCTTGCTACAATTCCGGTAGCTTTTTGGCGACTTGGCGTCAAAAGCAGAATAGAAACGCCGGTGATATGTTCAAAAAAAAGAAACGCCGGTGATGGTTGTCACATGTCGGGATTGTGGGCAGTGTCTGAACTGGAGCTTGAATGGTTGAGATGGCAGACTAGAGGGGGGTGAATAGTCCTTTCTAAAATTTAATCGCGTCGGCTAACTAAAATAAGTGCGGAATTAAAATTATCGGTCTAGCCAAGACTACACCCCTCTATTTTTAACTTTAACACCTTACAAAAAATCTAAATCAAGCAAATAAGGTGCCGGACTAGCAAGAGCTCATATAATTCTAGGAGCAAGATCACACAAACCTATGCCACTAGTACTTTGCACACCGAGGAAGCTCCTACACAACTAGTGAAGTAAAAGCACAAAGCTTCTAAGCCACTAGCAATGCTTAAAACAAGGCAACTCATGCCAAATTAGAGAGCGCAAATTACTTAGCTACACAAACTAAACAATGTGACTAACAAGGTTACACAAACTAAATTAGCCACACAAAGGGAATACTTCTAGCTACACAAGCAAGAAGGTAACTAGCTAGCTACACAAGCAAACTAGATACAAGAGCAACTACACAAGTACTTAAGTATATAATGTAAATAAAAGCTTGCGTAGAGAGGATGCAAACCACCGTAAAGAAATACACAAAGTTGACACGATGATTTTTTACCGAGGTTCACTTGGTTGCCACCAAGCTAGTCCTCATTGTGTCGACCAACACCTCGTGGTTTGGTGGCTAATCGGTATCCACAACCGAGCCTTCCAAAGGCGCCGCAAGAACCTACCGCAAGTGTGGTAGCTCAATGACATGCTCTACTAGATTTGCTCTTCACAATCCCCATGAGGTTAGCATAATCCCCCTCACAAATCTTCTCCGGAGCCTCGCACAATCTTCTTATGAGCTTCGACAGAGTCATAAGCCACCAAGTCGTCTAGGACGTGGCAATCTCCAAGAGTAATAAGCACCACCGCCTTACAACATGAATACCTAGTGCCACTCGATGCAACCTCATGATACAATCGCACTAGAATCAGTCACTTACTTATTGATTCGCAATCTAGCAATCACAAGTGAGTTGGAGGCTTCTCAAACCAAGCACACACAAGGACAACACATCCCCAAGGTGCTCAACAACAGCCAAGGCCGGCCACCACTTCTATTTATAACCCCACGGTCATATATAGCTGTTACCCCTTTGTAAGGTCCTAGATGGCTAGAGGAGGGGTGAATAGCCTATAAAAATTTCTACAAGAAAGACTAAGCAAACTAGTTAGAACAACAAACGGCACAAAGCGAGTTTAGCTTAGCCTACGGTTGTGATGCAAGCCTCCTATCCACAAGTCTAGTAGATTATGATCTCTAGTTCACACAAGGGCTATGTCACTAAACTTACACTAGTGAGCAAGCTAACAAAACTAGCAAAGGCTACCACTAGAGCTTACACAAGATAATCTAGTAAAAGTAAATGCAAGAGATAGGATTGTGAATCTTATACCGATGGCGGAGTGAACATGTTGCTAAACACCAAGATGATATAAAATCAATCAATATTGACAACAACACAATATGAAGACCAATCACCGGGAGACAAGAGACACAATATTTTTGTTCACCCGGTGTTCACTTGTGCACCGACAAGCTACGTCACCGGTTGTGTCGACCAACACTTAGATGGTTCCTCGGTGTGACCCTCAAGTCACTTGCCCCTCAAGGCACGCCCCGCAAGGCACCGCAAGACACCACTCTCAAGTGAGGTAACTCAATGACACGCGCAATGTAATAGAGTTGCTTTTGGCGTCCCGCCGAGGAAAGCACAAGAACCTCTTACAATCAACCGGAGGTGGTCAAGAACAATCACCTTCTCTTGCCAACGCCTCCAATAATCTCCAAGCCGGCTAGGAGCGGTACTCTCCAAGAGTAACAAGAAATCCATCGGCTAAACCACCCACAAGTGCCACTAGATGCCCTCAAGCTATGCAATGCACTTTGGGATCACTCAATCTCACTTTTGATTTGCAATCAAGCAAGAGAGATGAGTGGGAGGAGATGCTCTAGCTCACAAGATGCACAAGAATGTTAGAAATCACGAGAGACCTCCCCAAGGGCCAGCCAACAAGTATTTATAAGCATCCCATCTAAATAGATCCTTTATACCCCTTTACTGGGTCTGTTCGGGATGACCGGACGCGCTGGTCATAACTGACCGGACGCGCTCAACCGCGTCCGATTCTCCAACGGTCACTGACCCCAACGGTCAAACCAACGACCGGACGCGCCGGTCCGAGTGACCGGACGCGCTCTAGTCAACGACCGGACGCGCCGATCGCACAGCACCGCGAGCCCGCGAAGTAACGACCGGACGCGCCCCTCGCAACGACCGGACGCGATAGTGCCCGCGTCCGGTTTGAGTCCAGTAAGCTCCCTCGACGATCGGACGCGTCCGATCATGTGTGACCGGACGCGCCTCGCGTCCGATCGTACTTAGTTTCCTCTAGACACCTGACTGGACGCGCCGGTCCCGCGAGTGACCGGACGCGCCGGTTGCAAACCCTAGCACCCGCGCCTGTGCTATACTGACCGGACGCGTCCGGTCATACCATGACCGCGTCCGATTCAGCGTCCGGTCACCTCTGTGACCTCCGTTCGCCTCCGTTTCTTTTCTGACTTCCGGCGTAGTAGAAAATAGGTATTTCAAGTTCCCTAAAACGCCTGAATCCCATGCTTGCAAGCTCGGCGGGAGGGAGAGAGAGACCCAAACCCTCTCTACCGCTCAAACTTCATCGTCTTCGCAAATGTGCCAACACCAACAAGTGATCACCACCTTGTGCACGTGTGTTAGCATTTTCATAAACATTTTTGAAGGTTTTCCAGTTAGCTCACTAGGCCCTACATGCAATGCACTTCATGAATTCACCTAGTGGCACCCGTGCATCGAATAACCGATAAGACTTCCCCTCTTAATAGTTCGGCTATCGATCCTAAATCACTCACACCCTCTATGGTGTCTTGAGTGCAAAACAAAATGGCCCTATGGTTATACCTTTGCCTTGAGCCCATTTTGTTTCTCCAAAAGATATGATCCACTTCATATCATCATATGACCGTCTCGATCCATCGACCTTGACTTCACTTGCTCTTCACTGTTGCATCGGTCCGTCGGCGCCAAGTCTTGCTCAAGCTTCACCATCGCATGATCCTTCGCTTCGAAGCCTCGACTTGCCCTTCACCCTCACAACCGGTCCATCGAGCCAAGCATCATCTTGGTCTTCATCATCTTGGTCACATGAGTCAATGTCATGTCTCATATTCAATGACCACCTTTATCTAAATCATCCACTTAGATACAAAGGTTAGTCCTAGATTTCATCAATTAGCCAAAACCAAACTAGGGACTTTCAATCTCCCCCTTTTTGGTAATTGATGACAACCCTTACAAAGATGATTTTGATAATAAAAGTTTTAAACTTGTTATACTTGTCCAATCATTTTGCTCATAAGTAAAGTTTGGACAATTATCACAAGCTTGATTTTGGTAGCATTAGCTCCCCCTACATATGTGCATAGAGTTTGGATTGAAGGCTTTGCACATACGCATGGATAGAAGTGTTGGGAGAGTAATTCTACCAAAATGATGCTATGGTGTAAGAAATGGACCTTTGAAGCGTGATACCAATCGGAGTTGCCTTTCACACCATCCTTAGCATCATGAAGTAACTAGACATCCATCAAAACTCAAGAACCCCGTGAGATCAACATTATATGTAAAGGTTCTTGGACCACTTGTAAAGCTAACCACTTGTAAAGCTTTAGGCAAGTCTAGATACCACAAGTAAACTATTCCTATGCATGCTAGTAGATCATTTCATCATCCAAGATCTATACTAGCATTGCACCACACAAGCATGTATATTGAATTTAAATACATGTGCAATGAGCAAGTCATATGAGAATGCACAAACAAATGCAACAACTTTGTTTATGAGCTTGCTCCCCCTACTTGTGTGCATCAAAAAATTTTATTTACCCCTTTATCAAGTTGAATTATCTTTTTCTCTCCCCCTTTGTCAACAACTTACCCAAAAATGGGATCAAATTGTGGAGAGAAGGAAAAATGTTTGATGGAGTAGATTAAATTTTATCAAATTTGGTTCAACCTAGAACACTTGCCAAAGATATTTAATTCGATTTGAACCAAAGACTAGCTTCTTCACACCTTATAATAAGGGTTATCTTGCCTATGTTGAATTAAACACTTATAGCAAATCTTCTAGATTCAACACTAGGTTTGCAAGCTCACAAACATGTCATATGCCACCACTAGATCAAAACAAGCATAGAAGCAATAGTGGTAACATATATTCACCAAATTCATTTGATTTATCATGAATGCTCATGCATACCACTTATTATGTCTACATGCTCTAGCAAGTCCTTAGCATAGGATGAATGACATGTCAATCAATTTTACCTTGCAATTGTCGAAGGAGAGGCATGTTAATAAGTGGGTGGGGTGCATTCAACCCATGTTTGAGAAATCAAGAATGTTCAATTCATTCCTTAGCTTGCAAAACCTCTTTTCATCAAGTGGCTTAGTGAGAATATCGGCAAGTTGATCATCGGTGCCAATACTTTCAATGGCAATATCTCCCTTTTGTTGATGATCTCTAATGAAATGATGTCTTATGTCAATATGCTTTGTTCTTCCATGTTGAACCGAGTTTTGTATCATCTTGATTGCACTCTCATTATCACATAGCAATGGCACATTCTTGAAGTTGAGGCCATAATCCTTCAAAGTTGATTTTATCCATAGCAATTGTGCACAACAACTCCCCGCACTCACATATTCGGCTTCGGCGGTAGAGATTGCCACACTATTTTGTTTCTTTGAGGACCATGACACAAGTGATCTTCCAAGTAATTGACATGTGCCACTTGTGCTCTTCCTATTGATCTTGCAACCCCCATAGTCGGAGTTCGAATATCCAATCAATTCAAACTTTGACCCATTAGGATACCATAGTCCAACATCTCTTGTTTGCTTCAAGTACCTCAATATTTTCTTTGCCGCCATGAGATGACTTTCTCTAGGTGAGGCTTGATATCTAGCACACATGCAAACACTAAACATGACATCCGGCCTTGATGCGGTGACATAGAGTAGACTTCCAATCAAAGACCGATATTCCTTTTGATTCACCATTTTTCCATCAAAATCATTATCCAAATTGTCATTTGTACCCATTGGAGTTGAATTTGGCTTTGCATCTTGCATTCCAAACTTCTTCAACATGCCCCTTAGTATTCTCCTTGACTCACAAATGTCTCATTCTTCAATTGCTTGACTTGGAGACCAAGGAAGTAGCTAAGTTCACCAATCATAGACATTTCAAATTCTTTGGTCATCATAGCACCAAATTCTTTACAATAAGCTTGATCGGTTGATCCAAAGATAATGTCATCAACATATATTTGCACTATGAATAGATCATTCCCAATCCTCTTGATGAATAAAGTTGTATCAACCTTGCCCATCTTGAATCCCTTAGAGAGAAGGAAATCCCTTAGCCTCTCATACCATGCTCTAGGTGCTTGCTTTAAACCATATAAAGCCTTCTTCAACTTATACACATGGTTGGGTTTCTTGTCATCTTCAAATCCGGGAGGTTGCTCAACAAAGACTAACTCATTGATGATCCCATTGAGAAATGCACTTTTGACATCCATTTGATATAGTTTGATGTTGTGTGCACAAGCATAAGCCAATAAAATCCTTATTGCCTCCAATCTTGCCACGGGAGCATATGTCTAATCATAGTCAAGACCTTCTACTTGAGTGTAACCTTGAGCAACTAGTCTTGCTTTGTTTCTCACCACAATGCCATCTTGATCTTGCTTGTTTTTGAACACCCATTTGGTTCCAATCACATTGTAGTCATTTGGCCTTTCTACCAATTCTCAAACATCATTTCTTGTGAAATTGTTAAGCTCTTCTTGCATAGCCATGATCCAATCGGCATCCTTCAAAGCTTCTTCTATTTTCTTTGGTTCTATGGTTGACACAAATGATGCATGCTCACAAAACATAGCCAATCTTGATCTTGTTTGCACACCACTTCTAATATCACCAATAACACTATCAATGGGGTGATCTCTTCCAACATGTTGTGGTTGGAGTACTTGCACTTGATTGCTTGAGCTTGGTTGATCACTTGATGTATCTTGATGAGATGAACTAGCTCCATGATCTTGTACTTGAGAGTCACTAGCTAGCTTGAATGGAGAATTAAGCACTTGATTTTTGTCATCATCTTGAATATCAATAACTTGCTTTGCTCTAATGTCCCCAATGTCCATGTTCTTCATTGCTTCCACTAATTGAGTTCCACCAACATCATCTAGATTCTCTTCTTCATCTTGTGACCCATTGGTTTCATCAAATTGCACATCATGGACTTCTTCTAGAATGCCACTTAAATTGTTCCAAACTCTATAAGCTTTGCTTGTAGTTGAATAACCAAGTAGGAACCTCTCATCACATCTCTTGTCAAACTTTCCCAATCTAGTGCCCTTCTTCAAGATATAACATTTGCAACCAAACACTCTAAAGTAAGAAATATTAGGCTTTCTTCCATGAAGTAACTCATATGGGGTCTTCTCTAGCAATGTATGACAATATAGTCTATTGATGTAGTAGCAAGCGGTATTGATTGCTTCATCCCAAAATGATTGACTCACATTGTACTCATGAAGCATTGATCTAGCCATATCAAGCAATGTTCTATTCTTCCTCTCAACTAGGCCATTTGATTGTGGAGTGTACTTGGCCGAGAATTGATGTCCAATACCATAATGATCACAAAGTTCTTCAATTCTTGTATTCTTGAACTCACTTCCATTGTCACTTCTCACTTTCTTGATTCTAATCTCAAACTCATTGTGAACTCTAGTGAGAAATATCTTGAAGGTGTCAAACACTTCACTTTTGTCACTAAGAAAGAATACCCACGTGAATCTTGTGAAGTCATCCACTATGACAAAGCCATACTTGTTACCGCCTATGCTTGTATATGTTGTTGGTTCAAATAGATCCATGTGCATCAACTCAAATGCTTTGCATGTGCTCATTGTACTCTTCTTTGGATGTGAGCTTCCAACTTGCTTCCCGGCTTGACATGCACTACAAAGCTTATTCTTCTCAAATTCAACATCTTTCAAACCATTGATAAGATTGTGAGTTGTAAGCTTCTTCAATTGTTTCATGCCAACATGACCAAGCCTTCTATGCCAAAGCCAACCCATGCTTGATTTGGAGACTAAGCAAGTTGTCAAAGAAGTTTCTCTAGCATTGAAGTCAACTAGGTAGAGATTCTCATATCTAAAGCCCTTGAATGCCACATTTGAACCATCCACACTAATAACATCCACATCATCAACCCCAAAGATGCATTTGTAGCCTAGATCACATATTTGTGCCACGGATAGAAGATTGAAATCCAAGCTTTCAACTAGCAACACATTAGAGATACTCATGTCATTTGATATTGCAATCTTGCCCAAGCCAATAACCTTGTCTTTCTTGTTATTGCCAAATGTGATAGAATCAACACCACTATCATTGTCATTGATTGAGTCAAACATTCTTGATGTACCGGTCATGTGTTGAGTGCACCCACTATCAATAATCCAATGCCTTCCTCCGGCTTTGTAATTGACCTACAAGCAAATCAATGAAGCTTAGGTACCTATTTTTGCTTGGGTCCTTGTAGGTTAGTAACTAAGCTCTTTGGTACCCAAATAGCCTTCTTCTTTGGGCCAACAATGGGTGTACCAATAAACTTAGCTTGCACACCCTTCACACCTTTGGTAAGCACATAGCAAGAATCAAAAGGTATAGCATTAACAAATTTCTTGCTTTGGTTCTTTTTATTACAATTATGCTCTAAGTGCCCAACTTGCTTGCATCTATTGCAAAACCGACCATTGCTCTTCACAAAACTAGGCTTTGGAGTTGCAAAGGCCGACTTGCCTTTCTTGGGGGTGTAGCTGAAAGTCCTATGTTTGGTGTTGGTAATTAGTGACAATGCCTAAGTACTAATCCCATGCCTAAGTTGTATGTAGCATATGAGGATTGGTACACTCCAAGGTTGGTGGCAAGATGGACATGGTGATCATGATGGCCACACTTGGATTTGGATGCAACCCTACGTGATCAAGGCAAAGGTATATGCTTAAGGGTTGTGTTTTAGTAACCAAGACACCTAGTGGGTGTGGTTACATTATAGGATAGATAGCCGTACTATAAAGAGGGGAATGACGCGGCTATTGAACTCCTAAGTGCCTCTAGGTGTGCATTTCATGTCATATGCATTTGGATAGAACTAATAACGCCTCGAAAAATGATTGTGAAAATGCTAACACACATGCACATGGTGATGATCACTTGGTGATGTTAGCACATTTACGACGGCGTTGGAGTTTGAGCGGTAGAGAGGGTTTGGGGTCTTCTCTCCCTCCCGCCGAGCGTGCGAGCGCGGGATTCAGACGATTTCGGGGATATGAAATGCCTATTTTCCACTACGTCGGAAGTCAGAAAAAGAAACGGAAGCGAACGGAGGTCACAATGGTGACCGGACGCTGCACCGGACGCGGTCACGGTGCGACCGGACGCGTCCGGTCAGTGTCCAGTGACTGCGCGTTTTTCAGTTGTTTGATCGGACGCGAGGCGCGTCCGGTCACAGGCGACCGGACGCGTCCGGTCGTCCAGGGAGCTTACTGGACTCCGACCGGACGCGGGTACTGTGGCGTCCGGTCAGTTCTTCAGCGCGTCCGGTCACTAGTTCGTTTTGTGCGACTCAGTGCTGACCGGCGCGTCCGGTCAGTCACGGGACCGGCGCGTCCGGTCGTGACCAGCGCGTCCGGTCATTGCGACCGGCGCGTCCGGTCAGTGTTTCAAAAAGTACCGTTGCGCGACCGGCGCGTCCGGTCGTTGCGACCGGCGCGTCCGGTCAGTGTTTCAAAAAGTACCGTTGCGCGACCGGCGCGTCCGGTCATTGCGACCGGCGCGTCCGGTCAGTGTTGCGAAACTAGCCGTTGCGCGACCGGCGCGTCCGGTCAGTTGGACCAGCGCGTCCGGTCAACGCGATTTCAGCTGTTTAAAGTTTCTAACGGCTATATTCGAAGGGGTACGTCTATAAATACTCGTTGGCCGGCTCAAGGCTCTCTCTCTCTCGAACATTTGACATACTTGTGAGCACTTTGAGCTAAGCAACTCCCCTCCCACTCATCTCTCTTGCTTCTTTGCATATTCGAAGTGAGATTGAGTGATCCAAGTGCATTTGCATTGTGAGATAGCATCTAGTTGGCACTTGGTGGTTGATTTGCTGCGGGATTCTTGTTTCTCTTGGTGGTTGCCGCCACCTAGACGGCTTGGAGCAGCTTGGAGGCGTTGGCAAGAGTTGGTGATTGTTCTTGGCCACCTCCGGTAATTGTGAGGGGTTTGTGCCTACCTCGGCGAAGCGCCAAAGGCAACGTTAGTATATTGCTCGTGTCATTGCAACCTTTTGCCATTTGGTAGGTTCTTGTGGTGCCTTTTGAGAGGCTCGGTGTGAGACCGATTAGCCACCGAACCACGTGGTGAAGAGGGACACAACGGGGACTAGCGTGCCGGCAAGCACGTGAACCTCGGGATAAATCTTCGTGTCATCACTTTCATATTGTGATTGATTGATCCCGGTGTTTGGTTATCTTGGTATTCATTGTTGATCATATTGGTTGGCTCAATACTTCGCCCCTCGGTGATACCCTCCTATCTCTCTTGTATTAATTTCTTAGTTATCTTTGCTAGCTAGTTAGCTTAGCTAGAGTAGTTCTCTTGTGTAGCTTGCTAGTTGTAGTTGTACTTAACTTCTCAGTTTGACTTGTGCGGTTGAGTGCAAATACTAGAATTGTGAATTGGATAGGTGGCTTGCAAACACCCATAGGCTAAGCATAACTCGCATCTCGCTATTTGTTATATTGATAAACTTGTTTAGCTTGTCGTTGTAGAAAATTTTAATAGGCTATTCACCCCCCCTCTAGCCATCAAGACCTTTCAAGTGGTATCAGAGCCATGGTCACCGTTTGTAAGGCTTAACAACCTCGGTGTAAGATGGCTCAAGTTATGTTCAATCATGTTAATGGCAAGCCTCCATTCTTTGATGGCGTCTCTTCCTTTGATCATTGGAAAAGGAAGATGAAGCAATATCTAGGCAATATACATGAGAAGGTTTGGGATGTGACCAAAGAAGGATACGTCATTCTTGATGAGGAAAACCTCACTCCCAATGATCGCATCAACAAACAATGCAATACGGCGGCACTTGACACAATCTATCGTGCCATTGATGATAAAGTATTTGAGCAAATCAAAGATCTTGAAAAGGCAAATGAGCTTTGGATAAGGCTTGAAGAAACATATGAAGGCACTTCAACGGTAAAAAGTGCCAAACTATATATGCTCAAGGACAAGTTCTCCACATTCAAGATGAAGGATGATGAATCCATCCCGGAGATGTTCTATAGGCTCCAAGTCATTGTCAATGATCTCAAGGGGCTTGGGGAGAAGGTTGAGGACAAGGACTTCTCACATAAGTTCTTGATGTGCTTACCCAAGAAGTTTGCCACCTTGAGAAGAATGATCTTTAGAGAGGGATTGGACAAGGTCAAACCAACCAATGTGCTTGGAGATATAATGACCGATGCCCAATACAATGATGATGAAGATGAGGTAGAAGAGAAGAAGGAAACCAAGGTCAAGCAAGAGAAGCCCATTGCATTCAAGGCTTCATCCTCTAAGGGCAAGAGCAAGGTTGATGATGATGATGATGATCCATTTGATGATGAGATCATGGCCCTTCTAGTGCAAAAGATGGGTCGGTTCATGAAGAAGAAAGGCTATGGTGCAAGAAAGAGAAGGGACTTCATGAAGGCAAAGGAGGTGCTTTGCTACAATTGCAATAGCCCCGATCATGTAGTAGCAAAGTGCCCCTATGAAGACAAAAGATATCATGATGGTGAGTTGAAATTGAAAAAGAACAAGAAGGAGAAGAAAGCAAAGAAGAGCTTCACATTCAACAAGAAGAAGAAAGGTAGTGGTTATATGGTCACTTGGGATAGTGACAACTCTAATAGTGATGATGATGAAAGCTCTAGTGATGATGAGAGGACCACTCGGCGAGCCATTGCAAACATCGCCCTCTCCAACAAGCCATCCATCTTCGACACTACATCAACATGCCTTATGGCCAAGCCTACCAAGGTAAAAAACAATGATAGTGATGATGATTCTTGTGCTAGTGATGATTGTAGGAGTGATGATGAGGAGGATGAGGACTACTCCAAGGATGATCTATTGGGCATAATAGATCAAATGAGCAAGGGCTACAAGAGGACCACCAAGAAATATAAAATCTTAGAACAAGAGCTCATTGCCAAGAGCAATGAAAATGATGCCTTGATGGAGGAGCTTGTTGCTCTCAAAAAGAGTAAGGAGTGCAAAGGAATTGAACAAGAGCTCAAAGCTCTTAGAAAATCCTTTGATGAGCTAGAGGCTTCTCGTGAGTGTCTAAAGGAAGACCACGAGGACCTTGAAGTTGCTCACACTAGGCTTAAGGAAGCCCACTCCACTCTACTTGAGCTCATCAAGAAAAAGGACCTTAAGTTGGAGAAGTTCATGAAGGAAGCTAAGGAGGAGCAAGTGATTGTCACTTGTGATATTGGACTAACATGTGATATTATTGATGATTCTTTATTTGATAGTCCTACTAATGCTTCATGTAGCTCATCATCATCCACCACAACCAACTCTACCTCTACTACTAGTGATTCATCACTTGTGGTTGAGACTCTCAAGAGAGAGGTGGATGATCTCACCCGCGCATTAGGCAATGCCTATGGTGGGGATGCCCGCTTGCTAAAATGCTTGGGTAGCCAAAGGTTCTCTCTTAACAAAGTGGGATTAGGCTATACTCCCAAGAAGGGCAAGGCGGCCTTTGCTACTCCAAAGCCTCACTTTGTGAAGGGCAATGGTCGTTATTGCAATAGATGCAAGCAAGTTGGGCATCTAGAGATTAAATGCAATAAAATGAACAAGAACAAGAAAAATGCTAATGTACCTTACATTCCTTTTGATTCTTGTTATGTACTTACCAAGGGTGAGAAAGGTGTGCATGCTAGGTTTGTTGGTACACCAATTGTGGGCCCAAAGAAGAAGGCCATTTGGGTACCAAAGAGCTTAGTGACTAACCTCCAAGGACCCAAGCAAGTATGGGTACCTAAGAAACATTAAATTGTTTTGTAGGTTAATTACAAGGCCGGAGGAAGGCATTGGGTGCTTGATAGTGGGTGCTCTCAACATATGACCGGTGATTCAAGAATGTTCAACTCTCTCAAATCAAATGATAGTGGCATTGATAGTATCACATTTGGTGACAATAGCAAGGGTGATGTAAAGGCTCTTGGAAGGATTGCAATCTCAAATGATCATAGCATCTCCAATGTGCTACTAGTTGAAAAGCTCAATTTCAACTTGTTGTCGGTTGCTCAATTATGTGATCTCGGTTTCAAGTGCATATTTGGTGTTGATGATGTGGAGATAGTTAGTGTTGATGGCTCTAACTTGATCTTCAAAGGCTTTAGATATGAGAATCTATACTTGGTTGATTTCAATGCTAGTGACACTCAACTTTCAACATGCTTGCTCACCAAATCAAGTATGGATTGGTTATGGCATAGAAGACTTGGTCATGTTGGCATGGAGCAATTGAACAAGTTAGTGAAGCATGACTTAGTTAGAGGCTTGAAGGATGTCACATTTGAGAAAGATAAGCTATGTAGTGCATGTCAAGCCGGAAAGCAAGTAGGCAACACTCATCCATTGAAAAGCATTATGAGTACTTCCAAGGCATTTGAGTTGTTGCACATGGATCTATTTGGGCCAACTACATACACAAGCATTGGTGGCAACAAGTATGGCTTTGTGATTGTGGATGATTTCACTAGATACACATGGGTATTCTTTCTTGGGGACAAAAGTGATGTATTTGACATATTCAAGAAGTTCATCAAGAGAGTGCAAAATGAGTTTGAAACCACAATCAAGAAAGTGAGAAGTGACAATGGAAGTGAGTTTAGAAACACAAGAGTTGATGAGCTATGTGAAGAGCTTGGAATCAAACATCAATTCTCGGCCAAGTATACACCTCAATCAAATGGCCTAGTTGAGAGGAAAAATAGAACCTTAATTGACATGGCAAGGTCAATGTTGAATGAGTATAATGTGAGTCATTCATTTTGGGCCGAAGCAATCAACACGGCTTGCTTCTATAGCAACCGCCTCTATTGCCATAAATTTCTAGAGAAGACACCATATGAGATCTTAAATGGAAGAAAGCCTAACATTGCATATTTTCGGGTATTTGGTTGCAAATGCTACATCTTGAAGAAGGGCACTAGATTAAGCAAGTTTGAGAAGAAATGTGATGAAGGATTTCTACTTGGTTACTCAACTACTAGCAAAGCTTATAGAGTTTGGAATTTGGCTAGTGGTTTACTTGAAGAAGTGCATGATGTTGAGTTTGATGAAACAAATGGCTCTCAAGATGAAGAAGATAACTTGGATGATGTGAGAGGAACTCAATTAAGTAATGCTATGAAAGAAATGGATATTGGTGATATTAGACCAAAGCAAGTTATTGATGTGGATGACAACAAAGATCAAGTGCTCCAAAGTCCAATTACACAAGCTAGTGGTTCTCTAATGCAAAATCAAGCTAGTACATCATCTCAAGTACAACAAAATCAACAAGTGGCTAGTTCATCATCTCCAACTCATGATCAACATCAACATTCAAGCAATCAAGTCCAAGTGCTTCAACCAACTAACATTGCAAGAGACCATCCATTGGATTCCATCATTGGTGACATACAAAGAGGAGTTCAAACTAGATCAAGATTGGCATCGTTTTGTGCTCACTCATCTTTTGTGTCAATGGAAGAACCCAAGGACATTAATAGAGCATTGAGAGATCCGGATTGGGTAAATGCAATGCATGAAGAGCTCAACAACTTCAAGAGAAATGAAGTATGGGAACTAGTTGAAAGGCCTAAGGATCACAATGTCATTGGAACAAGATGGGTCTTTCGCAACAAGCAAGATCAAGATGGGATAGTAGTAAGGAACAAAGCAAGACTAGTGGCTCAAGGTTACACACAAATAGAGGGTCTTGACTTTGGTGAAACTTATGCCCCGGTTGCAAGATTGGAAGCAATTAGGATCTTACTTGCCTATGCTTGTGCTCACAATATCAAGCTATATCAAATGGATGTAAAGAGTGCATTTCTCAATGGGTACATTCAAGAGGAGGTGTATGTGGAGCAACCTCCCGGTTTTGAAGATGACAAGAAACCCAATCATATATACAAGTTAAGAAAGGCTTTGTATGGATTAAAGCAAGCACCTAGAGCATGGTATGAAAGATTGAGGGACTTCTTGCTATCCAAAGGATTTGTCATGGGCAAAGTTGATACAACACTATTCACCAAGAAGATTGGGAAAGACTTGTTTGTGTTGCAAATATATGTTGATGATATCATATTCGGTTCAACCAATCAAGATTATTGTGATGAGTTTGGGAAAATGATGGCAAAGGAATTTGAAATGTCAATGATTGGTGAACTTAGTTTCTTTCTTGGACTTCAAATCAAACAAATGAAGGAAGGAACATTTGTAAGCCAAACCAAGTACATCAAAGATATGCTCAAGAAGTTTGGCATGGAAGATGCAAAGAGTATTACAACCCCAATGAGCACTAGTGGAAGTTTGGATAGTGACAAGAGTGGCAACATGGTGGATCAAAAGCTATATAGATCGATGATTGGTAGCCTACTCTATGTGACGGCATCAAGGCCCGATGTGATGTTTAGTGTATGTATGTGTGCAAGATTTCAAGCCTCACCAAGAGAAAGTCATTTGAAGGCAACAAAGAGAATATTGAGGTACTTAAAGCATACACAAGATGTTGGATTGTGGTATCCCAAAGGTGCAAGCTTTGAGCTAGTTGGATATTCGGATTCTGACTATGCCGGTGATAAAGTGGAGAGAAAGAGCACTTCCGGGACATGTCAATTGTTGGGAAGATCACTTGTCTCATGGTCATCCAAGAAGCAAAATAGTATTGCACTATCTACCGCCGAAGCCGAATACATCGCCGCGGGTAGTTGTTGTGCACAAATCTTGTGGATGAAGGCAACATTGAAGGATTTTGAAATCAATTTCAAGAATGTGCCATTGCTATGTGACAATGAAAGTGTCGTGAAGCTAACTAACAATCCGATTCAACATCAAAGAACAAAGCATATTGATGTTCGCCATCACTTTATTAGAGATCATCAACAAAAGGGTGACATTGCTATTGAAAGTGTGGGCACCGAAGATCAATTAGCCGATCTATTCACCAAGCCACTTGATGAGAAGAGATTTCACAAGCTAAAGAATGAGTTGAACATACTTGATTTCTCCAACATGAGTTGATGCACTCCCATGATATGACATGCCTCTCCTTCGAGCCCCAAGGTACAATTGGTTGACATGTCATACATTCTATACTAAGGACATGTTTAGTGCATCTAGTCATGATTTCTTATGTTCTAGGATCATTCATGAAATTTAAATGAATTTGAAGTTTATGTGGTGCCACTATTGTTTCCATGACTTGTATGATCTAGTGGTAGCATATAACTTGTTTAAGTAGCTTGTGATCCAAATATTTAATCTAGAAAACTTGTCTAAATATTTGCTTCAACATGGTGCATGATAACCCTTCTAGTGAGGTGTGAAGAAGCTTGCCCTTGGATCAAACCGAAGTATTTTATTTATGCAAGCAATCTAGGTTGAATCATAAACTTGATCCTCACCCCTTATTTCAACATGATAATCTATCTAAAGTTCGCTCCTTGTGGTCAATTGGTGCCAAAGGGGGAGAAAATATTGTTCACAAAGATAGAACTCAAAGGGGAAGAAAATGTTGTGGGGGAGAAAATGTTGTTCACAAAGATAGATTCAAAAAGGGGAGAAAACAAAGGGGAGAATTGATAAAAGAAGGGGATCAACTAAATTTTTGAGCACACAAGTAGGGGGAGCAAACTCTTAAACATGAATGTTGCATTTCTATGTGCACTTCATATGTATGATGCATAGTTATGCATTTCGTTTTCTCCGATACATTGCTTGTGTGGTGACTTGCTAGTTTAATTTGAATGATGCATTGTGGTACTAGCATGAATAGGAAGTAGTTAGATTTTCGTTGCTTCATGTTTTTCAAAGTGGTACTAGAGCCTTGCTTATAATGTTGATCTCACGAGGTTTCTAGTTATGTTTGTGCTTTTCCAAGTGGAATCTAACTACACAAGGTGCTGAGATGGTGTTTATCGCTACTCCGATGGTATCACGCTTCAAAGGTCTATAATCTAAAACACTTAGCACCTATTGGTAGTCAATGCTCCTAATCTTTCCTATCTAACATGTATGCTTCCAAAATCCAAACATATAGCATACATGTAGGGGGAGCCATTGCTATCAATTTGAATTCATGTTCACATGTCCATAATTCTTACACATGGTAATATACTTGGACAATGTGACATGGATTCAATCAAAATTTTATTATAACATCTTTGTGAAAGGGTTGTCACCAATTACCAACAAGGGGGAGATTGAAAGTCCTATGTTTGGTGTTGGTAATTAGTGACAATGCCTAAGTACTAATCCCATGCCTAAGTTGTATGTAGCATATGAGGATTAGTACACTCCAAGGTTGGTGGCAAGATGGACATGGTGATCATGATGGCCACACTTGGATTTGGATGCAACCCTACGTGATCAAGGCAAAGGTATATGCTTAAGGGTTGTGTTTTAGTAACCAAGACACCTAGTGGGTGTGGTTACATTATAGGATAGATAGCCGTACTATAAAGAGGGGAATGACGCGGCTATTGAACTCCTAAGTGCCTCTAGGTGTGCATTTCATGTCATATGCATTTGGATAGAACTAATAACGCCTCGAAAAATGATTGTGAAAATGCTAACACACATGCACATGGTGATGATCACTTGGTGATGTTAGCACATTTACGACGGCGTTGGAGTTTGAGCGGTAGAGAGGGTTTGGGGTCTTCTCTCCCTCCCGCCGAGCGTGCGAGCGCGGGATTCAGACGATTTCGGGGATATGAAATGCCTATTTTCCACTACGTCGGAAGTCAGAAAAAGAAACGGAAGCGAACGGAGGTCACAATGGTGACCGGACGCTGCACCGGACGCGGTCACGGTGCGACCGGACGCGTCCGGTCAGTGTCCAGTGACTGCGCGTTTTTCAGTTGTTTGATCGGACGCGAGGCGCGTCCGGTCACAGGCGACCGGACGCGTCCGGTCGTCCAGGGAGCTTACTGGACTCCGACCGGACGCGGGTACTGTGGCGTCCGGTCAGTTCTTCAGCGCGTCCGGTCACTAGTTCGTTTTGTGCGACTCAGTGCTGACCGGCGCGTCCGGTCAGTCACGGGACCGGCGCGTCCGGTCGTGACCAGCGCGTCCGGTCATTGCGACCGGCGCGTCCGGTCAGTGTTTCAAAAAGTACCGTTGCGCGACCGGCGCGTCCGGTCGTTGCGACCGGCGCGTCCGGTCAGTGTTTCAAAAAGTACCGTTGCGCGACCGGCGCGTCCGGTCATTGCGACCGGCGCGTCCGGTCAGTGTTGCGAAACTAGCCGTTGCGCGACCGGCGCGTCCGGTCAGTTGGACCAGCGCGTCCGGTCAACGCGATTTCAGCTGTTTAAAGTTTCTAACGGCTATATTCGAAGGGGTACGTCTATAAATACTCGTTGGCCGGCTCAAGGCTCTCTCTCTCTCGAACATTTGACATACTTGTGAGCACTTTGAGCTAAGCAACTCCCCTCCCACTCATCTCTCTTGCTTCTTTGCATATTCGAAGTGAGATTGAGTGATCCAAGTGCATTTGCATTGTGAGATAGCATCTAGTTGGCACTTGGTGGTTGATTTGCTGCGGGATTCTTGTTTCTCTTGGTGGTTGCCGCCACCTAGACGGCTTGGAGCAGCTTGGAGGCGTTGGCAAGAGTTGGTGATTATTCTTGGCCACCTCCGGTAATTGTGAGGGGTTTGTGCCTACCTCGGCGAAGCGCCAAAGGCAACGTTAGTATATTGCTCGTGTCATTGCAACCTTTTGCCATTTGGTAGGTTCTTGTGGTGCCTTTTGAGAGGCTCAGTGTGAGACCGATTAGCCACCGAACCACGTGGTGAAGAGGGACACAACGGGGACTAGCGTGCCGGCAAGCACGTGAACCTCGGGATAAATCTTCGTGTCATCACTTTCATATTGTGATTGATTGATCCCGGTGTTTGGTTATCTTGGTATTCATTGTTGATCATATTGGTTGGCTCAATACTTCGCCCCTCGGTGATACCCTCCTATCTCTCTTGTATTAATTTCTTAGTTATCTTTGCTAGCTAGTTAGCTTAGCTAGAGTAGTTCTCTTGTGTAGCTTGCTAGTTGTAGTTGTACTTAACTTCTCGGTTTGACTTGTGCGGTTGAGTGCAAATACTAGAATTGTGAATTGGATAGGTGGCTTGCAAACACCCATAGGCTAAGCATAACTCGCATCTCGCTATTTGTTATATTGATAAACTTGTTTAGCTTGTCGTTGTAGAAAATTTTAATAGGCTATTCACCCCCCCTCTAGCCATCAAGACCTTTCAGTAGCCCAATCCCTCTTTGTTAAGAGAAAACCTTTGGCTACCCAAGCACTTAAGCAAGCGGGCCTCACCACCATAGGCCTTGCCTAGGGCGTGAGTGAGCTCATCCACCTCTCTCTTGAGAATCTCATTCTCAACCATTAGTGAGGTATCACAAGTGAAACCATCACTAGTAGTGGAGGTAGAGTTGGTGGTGGTGGATGAAGAGCTACAAGAAGGGTTAGCATTTGTCATGATGATAGGTTTGTAAAAAGATTCATCAATTATATCACATGTAACACCTATATCACATGATACAACAACCTCCTTCTTTGCTTGTTGCTCAAGTAGCAATGAGTGAGCTTTTTCAAGCTTGGAATGAGCTTTACCAAGATCCTCATAGTCTTCCACTAGACTCTCATGAGTGGTCTTAAGCTCACCTAGAACTTTCTCAAGTATTGCTACTTTCATTGAAAGCTTCTTACACTCCTTGTTCTTGGCAATAGCTATGTCTCTAGTTTGTTGCATCAAGTCATATAGTTGTTCTTTAGTTGGTTCATCATCATCATTTTCATTATCATTATTATTTTCATTATCACTATCATGAACATATTCCATTTCACTTTCATCATCACTCTCATCATATAATACCTTAGCTTCTTTGGCCATGAAGCACGAAGAGGATGAATCAAATAGTGAAGGCTTCTTGTTGATAGCAATGGAAGCAAAAGCCTTGTTGGATGATTCTTCTTCTTCTTCTTCATCATCACTTTCCTAAGTGACCACATAGGCTCCGTTCTTGCCCTTCTTGAAAGTCATCTTGGCTTCTCTCTTTTTCTTCTCAAACTTGCCCCTCTTGTTGTTCTTCTTCTTGTCATAGGGACATTCGGCTTGAAGATGTTCGGTGCTATCACAATTGAAGCACCTCCTTTGTTGCTCATTGCTCTTGAAATAGTCATTTCTCTTTTTGAAGCCTCTTCTCTTGATAAACATCTTGCCAATATTCTTGACAACTAGAGCAAGTGCCTCATCATCAATTTCATAATCTTCATCTTCACTATTGTCTTCTTCTTCTTCAATGATGGTAGCTTTGCCCTTGGAGGAGATGGCTTTGAACGCCACGGTCTTCTTCTTCTTTTCTTCCTCCTTCTCCTTCTCATCAACATCTTGATCATACTTATCATATGTTAATACCTCTCCAAGCAAATCATTAGGCTTCATTGTTTCAAGCCCATCTCTTTGTAACATCATGATCAACATTTTGAATTTTCTTGGTAAGCTCAACAAGAACTTGTGGCAAAAATCTTGGTCTTGTGTCTTGTGCCCTAAGCTCTTGAGATCATTGACTATCACTTGCAATCTATGAAACATTTCAATGATTGTTTCATCATCCTTTTTCTTGAAGTTCTCAAACTCACTCTTGAGCCCATATAGCTTGGCACTCTTCATAACCTTAGTGCCTTCATATGTCTCACTCAACCTTGTCCATACTTCACTAGCCAATTCCAAATCTTTGATGCCCTCAAACACTTTTGTGTCAATACCATTGTAGAGTGTATTGAGAGCCATTCTATTGCATGTTCTATTTGCTCTATCTTCATCGGTGAGATGATCGGGATCAATGATAGCAAAATCATTCTCAGTGACTTGCAATACTCTCTCATGAATAGAACCAAGGTACATTGTCATCTTTCTCTTCCAATGAGCAAAAGAACTAACACCATCAAAGAACGATGGCTTGCCCCCAACATGATTGAACACAATTTGAGCCATTTTTCACACCGAAGGATGTTAAGCCTTGATTAAAACGGTGACCACGGCTCCGATACCACTTGTAAGGTCCTAGATGGCTAGAAGGGGGGTGAATAGCCTATAAAAATTTCTACAAGAAACACTAAGCAAACTAGTTAGAACAACAAATGGCACAAAGCGAGTTTAGCTTAGCCTACGGTTGTGATGCAAGCCTCCTATCCACAAGTCTAGTAGATTATGATCTCTAGTTCACACAAGGGCTATGTCACTAAACTTACACTAGTGAGCAAGCTAACAAAACTAGCAAAGGCTACCACTAGAGCTTACACAAGATAATCTAGTAAAAGTAAATGCAAGAGATAGGATTGTGAATCTTATACCGATGGTGGAGTGAAGATGTTGCTAAACACCAAGATGATATACAATCAATCAATATTGACAACAACACAATATGAAGACCAATCACCGGGAGACAAGAGACACAATATTTTTGTTCACCCGGTGTTCACTTGTGCACCAACAAGCTACGTCACCGGTTGTGTCGACCAACACTTAGATGGTTCCTCGGTGTGACCCTCAAGTCACTTGCCCCTCAAGGCACGCCTCGCAAGGCACCGTAAGACACCACTCTCAAGTGAGGTAACTCAATGACACGCGCAATGTAATAGAGTTGCTTTTGGCGTCCCGCCGAGGAAAGCACAAGAACCTCTTACAATCAACCAGAGGTGGCCAAGAACAATCACCTTCTCTTGCCAACGCCTCCAATAATCTCCAAGCCGGCTAGGAGCGGTACTCTCCAAGAGTAACAAGAAATCCACCGGCTAAACCACCCATAAGTGCCACTAGATGTCCTCAAGCTATGCAATGCACTTTGGGATCACTCAATCTCACTTTTGATTTGCAATCAAGCAAGAGAGATGAGTGGGAGGAGATGCTCTAGCTCACAGGATGCACAAGAATGTTAGAAATCACGAGAGACCTCCCCAAGGGCCGGCCAACAAGTATTTATAAGCATCCCATCCAAATAGAGCCATTATACCCCTTCACTGGGTCTGTTCGGGATGACCGGACGCGCTCAACCGCGTCCGATTCTCCAACGGTCACTGACCCCAACGGTCAAACCAACGACCGGACGCGCCTCTCAAAACGACCGGACGCGCCGGTCCGAGTGACCGGACGCGCTCCAGTCAACGACTGGACGCGCCGATCGCACAGCACCGCGAGCCCGCGAAGTAACGACCGGACGCGCCCCTCGCAACGACCGGACGCGATAGTGCCCGCGTCCGGTTTGAGTCCAGTAAGCTCCCTCGACGATCGGACGCGTCCGATCATGTGTGACCGGACGCGCCCCGCGTCCGATCGTACTTAGTTTCCTCTGGACACCTGACCGGACGTGCCAGTCCCGCGAGTGACCGGACGCGCCGGTTGCAAACCCTAGCACCTGCGCCTGTGCTATACTGACCGGACGCGTTCGGTCATACCATGACCGCGTCCGGTTCAGCGTCCGGTCACCTCTGTGACCTCCGTTCGCCTCCGTTTCTTTTCCGACTTCCGGCGTAGTAGAAAATAGGTATTTCAAGTTCCCTAAAACGCCTGAATCCCATGCTTGCAAGCTCGGCGGGAGGGAGAGAGAGACCCAAACCCTCTCTACCGCTCAAACTTCATCGCCTTCGCAAATGTGCCAACACCAACAAGTGATCACCACCTTGTGCACGTGTGTTAGCATTTTCATAAACATTTTCGAAGGTTTTCCAGTTAGCTCACTAGGCCCTACATGCAATGCACTTCATGAATTCACCTAGTGGCACCCGTGCATCGAATAACCGATAAGACTTCCCCTCTTAATAGTTCGGCTATCGATCCTAAACCACTCACACCCTCTATGGTGTCTTGAGTGCAAAACAAAATGGCCCTATGGTTATACCTTTGCCTTGAGCCCATTTTATTTCTCCAAAAGATATGATCCACTTCATATCATCATATGACCGTCTCGATCCATCGACCTTGACTTTACTTGCTCTTCACCGTTGCATCGGTCCGTCGGCGCCAAGTCTTGCTCAAGCTTCACCATCGCATGGTCCTTCGCTTCGAAGCCTCGACTTGCCCTTCACCCTCACAACCGGTCCATCGAGCCAAGCATCATCTTGGTCTTCATCATCTTGGTCACATGAGTCAATGTCATGTCTCATATTCAATGACCACCTTTATCTAAATCATCCACTTAGATACAAAGGTTAGTCCTAGGTTTCATCAATTAGCCAAAACCAAACTAGGGACTTTCACCCTTCACTGGGCGTTTTTTGCAGTGACCGGATGCGCCGGTGGATATGACCGGACGCGCTGCATTGCGTCCAGTCACCCGTGGCCATCCACGTGTCCCCCTAGATTCAACCGCGGCCGCTCGATCCTCCAACGGTCACCATGCGTCAACGGTCACCAAGCGACCGAACGCGCCGCTCAACTGACCGGACGCGCCACGTCACGTCTGATCACGCACAACCGTGCGCCAGCAAGCTAGCAACCAGACACGCAGCAGCCCTTTAGTGACCGAGCGTCCGGTCGGTTCCAGAGACGGTCCAGAGAGGGTTTTTTTTGTGACCGGACGCGTCCAATCGTTACTGACTGGATGCGCCACCGCGTCCGATCAACCCCTCGTGTTCTGCTGTCCCTCTGGGCGCTAGACCGAACGCGCCGGTCTCGTGAGTGACCGGACACGCCGGTGGCAAACCCTAGTCCGCTCGCCTCTGCTATAGCGTTGAACTAACCAGACACACCTGCCACGTCCGATTACTTCGACCTCAGCGTCTGGTCACTACCAGTGACCCCCATTCGCCTCCGTTTCTATCCACGATGACTTAGAGAAATTCTCCGCCTCTGGCGTAGTGAGAAATATGCATTTCACTTCCACGAAAGCGCCGAATCCCACCGAGCTTGTGAGGCGGGAGGAAGAGAGGGCCCCAAACCTATCTCTACCGCTCAAACTCCACCTCCTTCGCAAATATGCTAACACCATCAAGTGTATATCACCATGTGCATGTGTGTTAGCATTTTCACAATCATTTTCTTTAAAGAAGTTAGCCACTCAACTTGCCACGCCACTCGATTCTAGCAACGATGCAAAGTTAGATCACTCAAGTGACACTAGATGACCGATATGCAAACAAATTTGCTCCTCTTGATAGTACGACCATCTATTCTAAACCCGGTAATGCACTTCTCTACACAACTTTTGACAGGTGAAATGAAATGCCCTAGGTTATACCTTTGCCTTGCGCGTTCCATTCCATCTCCTTCGATGTTGATGCAACACATGCACCAACCAATCACCAAATGATATGATCCATTTCATATCATCACGTGATCGTATTGGTTCATCGATCTTGACCTCACTTGCTCTTCACCGTTGCGTTGGTCCATCGGCGTCAAGTATTGCTTAAGCTTCACTGTCACACGCGGTCCCTCGCTTCAAAGCCTCCGACTTGCCCTTCACACTTGCAACTGGTTCATCGAGCCAAGCCTCATCTTAATCTTCTCCACCTTGGTCACATGACTCAATGTCATGTCTTACGTGCAATAAGCTCCTCCATCATCACATGTGCAAGCTGAAAGCATCTAGGCCCCGGGAGTTGGTTTCGGCAATTGATGATAACGCATTATTACCATGACTAACGTGTGTTTTTGCAGAAACTTTGATAAGTTAGGTCATGGGGTTGATAACTGCTTTGGGCACTATGGTATTCATGCCCCTTGATGGAAATCGTTTTGGTTTTCAAAAGGATCAACGACAAGATTAAGGACGGTTAGTTCCGGATGTCAAGGTGTTGAGTTACATCCGGAATAGTCATTTGGATCTTTGTTTCTTTCCTTTGGCCGTACTATAAAGGGGGGCATAAGCGAGTAGCTTGACCTAGGTGAGTCTTTTGTTTAGGTGTGGTGCACACTTGTCAAACTTAGCACTAGGTAGCTCAAGGAAAGCTCAAAGTTCAGTTGGGAGCAACTTGGTTCAAGTTGCATCGTGTTTCGAAGTCGTTTGAGCCGTTTACCCTTGACTGAACGCGATCTTTGTCACGACCGGACGCGTCCGGTCAGTACTAAAAGTCACTGTGCTTTCAACCTGGTTAACCGGACGCGGTCCCTGTGAGGATCGGACGCGTTGATCAGTCTGACAGGTGTTCCAGAGGGTAAAAGTCTAATCGGACGCGACTAGAAAATGATCGGACGCATCCGGTCACGTTCCAGTAAGGTACTTTGCTGACCTGACGCGTCTGGTCATCACTGATCGGACGCGACCGAGCGTCAGGTCAAAGTACAGTAAGGTTCTTGCACGACCGGACGCGTCCGGTCACCCTTGATCAGTGCATCCGGTCACTCAGCGGTATTGTTCTGTTTTTCGACCGTTACATTCGACCGGCGTGTCCGGTCACGACGACCGGCGCGTCCAATCAGTACGTGTTTTGCTGTTTTGACAGGTAACGGTTGGATTTGTCTGTGGGGTATATAAATACATTCCCTCCACCTCTTTTAGAGGTCTCTTGCTCATTTGTTCAGCTGAGAAACACCTTTCAAGTGCAAGGGAGTGCAAGAGCCCTAGTGAGGGAAGTGATTTGAGAATCAAAGTTTGAGATCCCTCATTATTGACTAGGGAGTAATAAGTGTGCATCCATCTTCTCATTAGGCTTGTTATGGTCAAGTGAGAGTTCTAGCTTGTTACTCTTGATGATCGCCATCACCTAGACGGTTTGGAGGTGATTGCGAGTTTGGTGATCATCCGGCGAGCTTGTGGATGACCTAACTCATCGTGTGAGCGGTTTTGGGCGATTCACCGTGACGGAGTGTCGAAGAATCAGCCCGTAGAGAGCACTTGATCCTTGCACGGATCAAGAGGGAGCTACACTCTTGCGCGGGTGCTCCAATGAGGACTAGTGAGGAGTGGAGACTCTCCGATACCTCAGGAAAACATAGCCGTGTTCCTAACCCTTACTTTCAAGCACTTACTTTCGTGTATTACTTTTATTGCTTGATTTACTTTCCTAGGATTACCATGCTAGACTAGGATTGAAACTTAGGGTGTAAAACTTTTTACCGGTAGAATCACAAGGAACACTAGTAGGCACTAGGGGTGAACTTTGGCTTGTAGGATTTAATTCTTGCAATTAATTTTTAGAGAAGCCCAATTCACCCCCCTCTTGGGCATCTTGATCCTTTCAATTGGTATCAGAGCCGAGTTGCTCCTAATTTAGGCTTCACCGTCTAGAGCAAGATGTCTAATGGGGAAGGACCACCTCTCTCCTTTGAGGGAGACGATTTTCCATATTGGAAAATTTATATGGAGGCGTACCTCGAAGCCATAGATGTTGGGTGCCTTAGAGCCACAACCAAAGGGCTTCCCGCTATCAATGATCTCGCCAACCCAAGTGGTGACGAGGAGAAGTACGACCGGTGGAATGTAAAGGTAAAAAATGCACTCTACCGGGGTCTAGGTAAGGATATCTTCAATCGTGTGTGTAATGTCAAAAATGCTCATGAATTGTGGGAAAATCTTTGTGCTCTCCATGAGAGAACTAAGAGTGAGCGTGAGGAATGCTATCACATTGCTTTCAAGAAAATTAATTCTTTTGAGATGCTTTCCAAAGAAAGTGCTAATGAAATGTACACTCGATTAAATGTTCTTGTAGAGAATCTTAATGCTCTTGGGCTCACTCAAATGAGTCAATCGGATGTTGTAAGGAGAATCTTGAGCATTCTTCCTATCGAGAAGTATGGTCACATTGTCACCGTGCTTCACCAAAGTGATCTCTCCACCGCAACACTGACACAAGTATTGGGAAAGATCAATGCACATGAGATATACATGCACATCACTCCGAAAGAGGGCTCATCGTCTTCCAAGAAGAAGGACTTGGCCTTCAAAGCTAGCCATGACAAGAAAAAGAAGAAGGGCCAAGCCATGATGGTACAAGAAAGCTCAAGTGAAAGTGATATTGATGATGCATCACTTGCACTCATGGTAAGAAAGACCACCAAGATGCTAAAGAAGCTCAACAAGAGTGGCATCAAGTTCGATGGCAAGAAGAAGAAGTTCTTCACAAGTAGCAAAAGAAAGCCCATATCCAATATGGATTGCTACAATTATGGTGAACTTGGCCACTTAGCTCATCAATGCCCTAAGCCTCCAAAAGACAAGTACAAGAACAAGAACAAGAACAAGAACAAGAACAAGAACAAGGGCAAGAGAAATGATTCAAGTGATGAAGAAGATGACAAGAAAAAAAACAAGCCATACGAAAAGAAGGATGGCAAGAGAAAAGAGTTTCACAAGAAGAAGAAGGGAGGTAAAGCTTACATTATTGGTGATTGGCTCACTGACATTGAGTCATCATGTGAGTCCTCCGGCGATGAGAGCGACGATGAGAAAGAGAAGGTCGCCGCATTTGTGATTGGGCACCTTTACCACCTTTACCACCACCTTCACCATCATCGTCCACTTCTCACCTATGCCTTATGGCCAAGGGTGAACGAAAGGTACAAAACAATGATAGTGATGATGATGATAGTGATAGTGATGATGAATATAATGCACCTTCTTATGATGAACTTATAAAATTGTTGAACAAATACTCTAAAATCATAAGAAGAACTAGAAATGAAAATGATGAGCTCCAAAATGAAAATGATTCACTCTCATCTAAGCTTGAAAATGCACAAAAGACTAGTGGTGAGCTCAAAGATCAAAATGAAATTATGTCTTCTACTCTCAAGGAGCTCAAAACTTCTAACAAAGAGCTTAGAGATGAACATAATAAACTTGAGAAGAAGCATGATGAGCTCAACACTAGGCACAACTTGCTAAAAGATAAAATATACTACATTGAAAATTGATTATGATAGTCTTATTGTTGCTAATGAGCTTTCTCTTGAGACACATGATGCTACTAACCAAATTATCAAGATTGATATAGCTACATCATGTGATGACTTGATTATTGAGAGCATTGAGCAAGGCTCTAGTGGCAAGGGCAAGAATGTGGTTGAGTTCGACAACTATGATGATTATGCCAAGATCAAGAGTGAAAATGAGATGCTTAGAAATAAGAACAAGAAGTTGATGACTCTTGAAAAGCAAACATCAAATGAGTCACTTATTGAAGAGAACAAAAAGCTCAAGCAAGAGAAAGAGCATCTCAAGACCGGCCTAAGCAAGTTCACAAGAGGCCAATATTTGCAAAGTGAGCTACTCATGAACACCGTCATGAAGATGGATAGAAGTGGCATTGGTTACTTGGCAAATCAAGAGAAGAAGGCTAAAACTCAACAACAACAAAGCAAGTCAAAGCCCAAGCCAAAGAGATGTGTTAAGTGTGGACAAGAGGGCCATTTTGCTTATGAGTGCAAAACTCCACCACCACAACCCTTGCCTAAGCATGCTAGACCCTTTGCTTTCAATGCTCATTACATGCTTAGAAAAGATTCAAGTGGAAAGATGAAAGTCTTGTTCTTGGGTCCCCCTAACAAGAATAGGCCTAAGAAAATATGGGTTGCCAAGTCACTAGTTGAGAAAGTCAAGGGTCCCTCTCAAGTTTGGGTCCCTAAACAAAAGGCTTGATCTCTTGTGTGTAGGTGAACTATAAGACCGGTGGATCTCATTACGTTATTGATAGTGGTTGCACTCAACATATGACCGGTGACCCTTATATGTTCACCTCACTTGAAGAAAATGTGGTATGTCAAGAGAAGGTCATATTTGTGGACAATTCAAAGAGCAAAGTTAAGGGTATAGGCAAGATTGCAATATCAAATGATCACTCTCTTTCAAATGTGCTCTATGTTGCTTCATTGAGTTTCAACTTACTATCCATTGGATAACTTTGTGACCTTGGCTACCAATGCTTATTCACTCCTAATGAAGTGGTAGTTACAAAGATAGATGATAAGCAAATGATTTTCAAAGGCTTTAGATACAATAATCTCTATCTTGTTGACTTCACCTCCGAAGATGCAAACTTGATGACATATTTGTTCACCAAAACTACACTTGGATGGCTTTGGCATAGGAGGCTTGCTCATGTTGGAATGAACACTCTCAACAAGCTATTGAAGAAAGAATTAGTAAGAGGCTTGAAGGATGTCAAGTTTGAGAAGGACAAACCTTGTAGTGCATGTCAAGCCGGCAAACAAGTTGCAAATACCCATCCAACCAAAGCTTATATGTCAACATCAAGAGTGTTAGAACTTCTTCACATGGATTTGTTTGATCCCACAACTTACAAGAGCTTGGGTGGAAATCTCTATTGTCTTGTGATTGTGGATGACTACTCAAGATACACTTGGACCTTCTTTCTTCATGAAAAATCTGAAGTGGCAAATTGCTTCAAGAAGTTTGCAAAGAGAGCTCAAAATGAATTTGAAGTCAAGATAAAGAAGATTAGAAGTGACAATGGCAAAGAGTTTGACAACACAAACATTGAAGCTTATTGTGATGAGATTGGAATCAAGCATGAAGTTTCATCAACCTACACTCCTCAACAAAATGGTGTAGTTGAGAGAAAGAACCGGACTTTGATCACCCTTGCAAGAACAATGCTAGATGAGTACAATACACCAGAAAAAATTGTGGGCTGAGGCAATCAACACCGCATGCTATGCTTCAAATCGCCTCTTCCTACAAAAGTTTCTTGGCAAGACTTCCTATGAGTTGCTAAATGGGAAGAAGTCGGACGTCTCATTCTTTCGGGTGTTTGGTTGCAAATGCTACATCTACAAAAAACATCAACACCTAGGGAAGTTTCAAAGACGTTGTGATATTAGTTTTCTTGTTGGTTACTCATCAAAGTCCAAAGCATATAGAGTATTTAACCATGCCACCGGTTTGGTTGAAGAAACATATGATGTGGAATTTGATGAATCTAACGGCTCCCAAGGAGCAATTGAGAATTGTGATGATGTAGGTGATGAACCATTGAGGGATGCAATGAAGAATATGCCGGTGGGAGACATCAAGCCTAAAGATGATGAAGATGATGCATAAATTATCAATCCACCATCTTCATCACATGTGCCTCAAGATGATGACAAGAATGAGAGAGTTAAAAATGAAGATACTCATGTCCCTCATGAACAAGCCGAGGCACAAGCTCAAGATGTTGATGCTCCCCAACCATCTCCTCAAGTGGTTGATAGAAGTAATTCACCTCTACTTCAAGCATATCCACAAGATCTCATCATAGGAAGTCCTATAAAGGGTGTAATGACTCGATCTTAAAATCTTGCTTCATTTGTTGAACATCACTCTTTTATCTCTTGTCTTGAACCTAAGAATGTAGAAGAAGCTCTTCAAGATCCGGATTGGGTGAATGCTATGCACGAAGAATTGAACAACTTCACCCGCAATCAAGTTTAGACACTTGAAGAGCATCCAAAAGGTACAAGAGTCATTGGAACCAAGTGGGTGTTCCAAAACAAGCAAGATGACCAAGGCGTAGTAGTGAGGAACAAGGCAAGACTAGTTGCAAAGGGGTTCTCTCAAGTTGAAGGTCTTGATTTTGGAGAGACCTTTGCACCCGTTGCAAGACTTGAAGCCATTCGTATCCTTCTTGCATATGCATCACATCATGAAATGAAACTATATCAAATGGATGTGAAAAGTGCATTTTTAAATGGCTTTATAAATGAACTAGTCTATGTTGAACAACCTCCCGAATTTAAAGACCATAGATATCCTAATCATGTTTATAGGTTGTCCAAGGCGCTATATAGGCTTAAGCAAGCCCCTAGAGCGTGGTATGAGCGCCTCCGGGACTTTCTCATTGAGAAGGGCTTCACTATTGAGAAGGTTGATACCACACTATTCACCAAGAAGCTTAATGGGGAGATCTTCATCTGTCAAGTCTATGTTGATGATATCATCTTCGGATCAACAAATGAAGATTATTGCAAGGAATTTGGTGAATTGATGTCAAAGGAGTTTGAGATGTCTATGATTGGTGAGCTAACATTCTTCCTTGGTTTTCAAGTCAAACAAATGAGAGAAGGGATTTTTATCTCTCAAGAAAAGTATACCAAGTATCTTCTCAAGAGATTCAAGATGGAAGAGTGTAAGCCAATCAAGACCCCAATGCCATCAAATGGACATCTCGACCTAGATGAGGGATGTAAACCAATTGATCAAACTCTCTACCGTTCTATGATTGATAGCTTGTTATACCTTACCACATCTAGGCCCGATATCATGTTTAGTGTGTGTATGTGTGCTCGCTTTTAAGCGTGCCCTAAAGAACCTCACCTAAGTGCCGTAAAAAGAATATTAAGATATCATAACACACCCCAAGCATTGGTCTTTGGTACCCCAAAGGAGCTAGATTCCAACTAGTTGGTTATTCCGATTCGGATTATGCCGGTTGCAAAATTGATAGAAAAAGCACATCCGGAGGGTGCCATTTGCTTGGGAGATCTTTAGTATCTTGGTCATCTAAAAAGCAAAATAGTGTGGCTTTGTCCACCACCGAGGTGGAATACATTGCTGCGGGGGCTTGTTGTGCACAAATCTTATACATGAAACAAACCCTCCTAGACTATGGAATTGTTCTTGATAAGGTGCCACTTTTATGTGATAATGAAAGTGCCATTAAAATTGCTAATAATCCGGTACAACACTCACACACCAAGCACATTGATATCCGCCACCGCTTTCTAAGAGATCATGTTGCTAAAAATGATATATTACTAGAAGGTGTAAGAAGTGAAAATCAATTAGCGGATATCTTCACTAAACCTTTAGCTGAGGCTACCTTTTGTAGGTTGAGAAGTGAACTAAATGTGCTTGATTCTAGTAATTTTAAAAAATGAGCTTGTGTTGTCCCTTGCATTGCATTGTATCATATGTCATGTTTAATTTTCCGCAATGCATCTAGGACTTGTCTAACACGGTTACGATAACCCTTCTTTGGAGGAGTGAAGAAGCCTAACTGTGGATCAAACTTGACAAGCAACCTAGTCTTACCTTCTCGCATTGCATTGCATATGCATGGTTGTTGCTTTGTCGTTTCTTTTCGGTTGTGCTTTGAGCAACCTCTGTGTTTGTCCATGAATAGAGAGAGCATTTGACGCTCCCAAGAGTTCATAAACTCTATTGTATGGCCATACGTTGCTCCTCGGGTGTTTATTGCGTATTTTCTTAAAAATAATACTAGCCTAAGGCAAAATTATTTTGAAAAACTTGAGGGTTTGAGAGAGGTCCCTCATATCAGGTTCCAATTGGTGTTTATTTGAGTCTCTTTGAATTGGAACTTAATTGGAAGAAGTCACGTAGAAGATCGGATTGAAGGAAGGCGCTTTACAGTGACCGGACGCTGGACCGGACGCGATGCTGCTTCATCACTGCGTCCAGTCCTGGCAACCACCAGCGCGTCCAGTCATCCCGAAGAACTTCTCAAAGATCTGTGATCGAACGCTGCACCGGACGTGACGTTGTGACCACCACGTCCGGTCCCGGTGTCCACCACCGCGTCCGGTCATGCGTGTTGGGTTCCCAAGCAATCTCTGACCGGACTTTGTCAGCGTCCGATCATCTCTAACCGGACGCGTCCGTTCGCGCCAGGAGCTTGCTGGACTCTGACCGGATGCTGCTCCACCACGTTCGGTCATTCGACCAGCGAGTCCGATCATCGCGTGAAAAGCGGATCTAAGCCTTTTTAATTGTACTTCCCGATCTATTTTTTTGGCCGTCTCCGTTTTCTCCTCCAGTGCTGCCGCACCTCCTCCAGCGCCGCCGCTCCTCCTCCAGCGCCGCCGTGCCTCCTTCAGCACCGCCGTAGCCATTCCGCCGCAGCCGCAGACGCTATGCTCCTCAGCCGCGCGCGCCACTTTTCCTCCCCGCGACCGTGCATCGTCTCCAACAGCCGCAGCCACCGTCCGCGTGCACTGCCGAACCTTAGCCCTAGCTCTCTACTCGCCGCAGCTGAGCCAAGCCATGCCAGCTTTGCTCATCCACTGTCAGGGCTTCGACCTAACCCTAACGGTCACGACGTCTTCGACATCTCTTCGGCCGTTCTCCGGCAAAGGTCTTTCGCGTGATTTCGTCTCCGCGAGCGCTCATCCATCGTTTCCAGGGAACCCTAGCGCGTCAAGGTCTCTTACCTTCTCATCAAAGTTTCGCTCATCCGAGGTAGCTATCACGATCTATTCTTTTCCTATCTCATATGCTTGCTTTCATAAGGACCTTGCTCGTCTGGTAGTTAAAATATAATGCTTAATAGTAGCTCTATCTATTCCATCTTTACAGAGGGTCTTGTCGGTGGTCTGTGTGTGTCAGGTGATCAGTTCTGAATCCGAGGCCAAGCCTACGGATACGGATTGAGGCCAAGCCTCACGAGTGTCAGTTCACCATCTTGCACTATCAGGGTTTTCTCAGTCACAGAGGTTGGTCAGTATGGTTAGCTGCAAGAATGCTGGTGGTGGACCGAGTGACGGGGACGACAGTCCTCCTAGGGTGACAGAGGTAGCCCATGGCAAGCGTAAGAAGTTAGCCATCAAGAAGAGAAAGAGGACACCCACTGAGGCAGAGATAGCACAGGTCGTCACTGATGCAGCAGAGCGTGTAGAGAGAGGTGGCAGGAGCAGTGGGATTCACATTGGCGAGTGTCGCTTTCATCTTGAAGGTCGACAGCTCGGTACTGAGGCCACAGAGGGGACAGAGGACCCACCTGCAGAGCAGCCCACAGAGGACACAGAGGAGATAGAGGAGCAGACCGCTCAGACTCCACCGCGTCGTCGCTCAGGACGTACGCGTGCTCAGGTGACTCCTAGGCCAGAGGGTCAGCGTCGTGGAGGTCGTCCACCTCCCAGGGCTAGAGGTCACCCCCAGTCGAGCACTTTGACTTGAGGGGAGCTACAGCAGCCAGGTACAGACTCTTAGGTTTGTCGAGGTTATTCGGTGCTTCCTACCTTAGCAGGACCCCTGAGCTTCAGAGGGCTTCTACACACCTCTGCACGAGGATTTCTACAGAGCTTATGTTGACAGCGGGATTGCATTCAGACCTCAGAGAGTTTGTCGACTTAAGGCTTTAGTTGAGGTTGTTGGTGAGCAGCTCCGTCCACACCTGTCCTTTCTACCTGGTCTGTCAAACTTTCTAGGATGGACTGGAGCTTACTGCGGGACCTGGGTTAGAGAGTTCTACTCCTCACTTTGGATTGACCCTACTCACGAGTTCATACACTTTGCATTCCGATGCCGTGACCGCATATTGTACAACACTAGGGTACGGGAGATTCTCAGACTCCCTGCTTCAGAGACGAAGATTCACCAGCTGTGTTTTGGACAGACTTCACCACCGAGACATCCTCACGGAGGTACAGTACCACCCACAGATATGATCAGACCTTGCTTCCGTGAGCCGTTTGGCGAGAGGTCCAGACGTACACCTGCCAACTTGACACCTCTTGCCAGAGTGCTTGATGCCATCGTGAGGCGAACTCTTCTACCGAGGCTAGGATATAGAGAGGGCCTGACACGTATGCAGCTCTGGGTGGTTCATCACCTCATCTCACAGACACCGTTTGATATTTGGGATCTGATGCTATATGAGATGGAGGACACTTTAGCAGAGGGCTTCAAGGGTCACCGGTAGTTACCTTATGCGCATTGGATTTGCTTCATAATTCGATCTGCATGTGAACTGCCTGCATAGATTAGAGCTTAGATATCTGATACCACTACTGCATTCTCAGAGTATGATATTCGACAGTTGTGGGCTTCAGTGACTAGAGAGCAAGCACCTAGGCCAGGACAACGTCAGAGGCTAGAGGTTCCAGAGATAGCTGCTGAGCAGGACGAGACCATTGAAGGTCTAGCTGAGGCCGAGCTTGCAGATCTTGATACTCAGCCAGCTGATCCAGTTGAGGATGATGCCACTAATAGCACTGACGAGGATTACCAGCCCATTCCTCGGTACCGCTCTCCTCGGTCTCACGATCATGAGGCCGGTGGTTCAGGATCAGTCTCCCGCTCAGACCCAGCCATAGTGGCTATTCTTGAGAGGCTGACCTAGGCCCAGGAGAGGCAGGAGGTTCAGATACAGCGACAGGCTCAGGACACAGCAGCTGCATTTGCTCAGATTTAGGCTCGTCAGGACGAGTTCTAGAGGCAACAGCTGGAGTTTTAGAGGTAACAGTTTGAGATGCAGAGGCAGCAGGCAGCCACCCAGCAGCAGTATCTTGAGCTCCTGCGATATCTCGTCACTGTTGGGGTTCCTCCACCATCGTCTGTCCTTGCTCCAGCACTACAGTCAGTGGACTTTAGAGTTAGGGACAACCGAGCTTTCAGTTTACCTCTCCCCAGCAGCAGGTCCCTTAGACTTTTCAGTCCCCGAGCTACACTCCTATTTAGACAGGGTTCACTCCACCAGCTCAGCCCAGACCTCACCTTCTCTCGGGCACCCCTTTCACTGACTTGAGTGCCTCTTATAGCGAGTTGACTGGTCAGCCGATACCCTCGCACACCACTATTGTGACCTCTTCAGGGATGTCAGCTTCTGAGACTGTGGCTCTTCTAGTGTCAGGGACCAGGACTACAGAGACAGTGCCATCATCAGTTGCCTCCACAGATCCTCCCACACTTGGTATTTTTCAGGCTTAGGTGATAGAGACTGCACCTATTGTTGCTACTACGTCTTCAGTTCCTGCACCTGTTCTACAGACCCAGACTGCTTCACTGCCACGTCTATCTACAGAGGGTCAGCCTGACAGTTCAGAGTCTGAGGAGGATACTTCACAGTTTGTGATCACTCCGCGCTCCTCGGCACCCGACACGACTGCTTCTGTTCCCCCATCGGATCCTTAGCTTTGTTTTTTGGCGTTTGATGCCAAAGGGGGAGAGAGTAGATTCAGGGGGAGTGTTGATAGAGGGTTTCATTTTTCTTTGTGTGCTACATTCATGCATCATGTTTATTTACTCGCCCTGTATTTTGTGACAAGTGTGCCTATGCGGCATTTTTATTACTTCATGTCACTTAATTGGTTTTAGCTCATAAGGTTGTGCTTTCGTGCCTTACTCCGATTTCATATGAGCCATGTTTTATGTGTACTAACTCTTCTTGTTTTATCTTGTAAGTACACTCAGTTGGCTTGGAACACATAAGCAATTCCTAACCTCTTATGCTTATTGCTTTTTGATTATGTGAACCAAGCATGTTCGAAAACCCTCAACTCTTAATTCTTCTGAATCTAACGGTTGTCATCAATCACCAAAAAGGGAGAGATTGAAAGCATCTAGGCCCCAGGAGTTGGTTTCGACAATTGTTGACAACACATTATTACCATGACTAACATGTGTTTTGCAGAAACTTTGATAAGTTAGGTCATGGGGTTGATAACTGCTTTGGGCACTATGGTATTCATGCCCCTTGATGGAAATCGTTTCGGTTTTCAAAAGGATCAACGACAAGATTAAGGACGGTTAGTTTCGGATGTCAAGGTGTTGAGTTACATCCGGAATAGTCGTTAGGATATTTGTTTTTTTTCCTTTGGCCGTACTATAAAGGGGGGCATGAGCGAGTAGCTTGACCTAGGTGAGTCTTTTGTTTAAGTGTGGTGCACACTTGTCACACTTAGCACTAGGTAGCTTAAGAAAAGCTCAAAGTTCACTTGGGAGCAACTTGGTTCAAGTTGCGTCGCGTTTCGAAGTCGTTTGAGCCGTTTACCCTTGACTGGACGCGGTCTTTGTCACGACCGGACGCGTCCGGTCAGTACTAAAAGTCACTGCGCTTTCAACCTGGTTAACCGGACGCGGTCCTTGCGAGGATCGAACGCGTTGATCAGTCTGACAGGTGTTCCAGAGGGTAAAAGTCTAATCGGACGCGACTAGAAAATGATCGGACGCGTCCGGTCACGTTCTAGTAAGGTACTTTGCTGACCTGACGCGTCCGGTCGTCACTGATCGGACGCGACCGAGCGTCAGGTCAAAGTACAGTAAGGTTTTTGCGCGACCGGACGCGTCCGGTCACCCCTGATCGGTGCGTCCGATCACTCAGCGGTATTGTTCTGTTTTTCGACCGTTACGTTCGACCGGCGCGTCCGGTCAGTACGTGTTTTGCTGTTTTGATAGGTAACGGTTGGATTTGTCTGTGGGGTGTATAAATACATCCCCTCCACCTCTTTTAGAGGTCTCTTGCTCATTTGTTCAGCTGAGAAACACCTTTCAAGTGCAAGGGAGTGCAAGAGCCCTAGTGAGGGTAGTGATTTGAGAATCAAAGTTTGAGATCCCTCATTAGTGACTAGAGAGTAACAAGTGTGCATCCATCTTCTCATTAGGCTTGTTGTGGTCAAGTGAGAGTTCTAGCTTGTTACTCTTGGTGATCGCCATCACCTAGACGGTTTGGTGGTGATTGGGAGTTTGGTGATCATCCGGCGAGCTTGTGGATGACCCAACTCATCGTGTGAGCGGTTTTGGGCGATTCACCGCGACGGAGTGTCGAAGAATCAGCCCGTAGAGAGCACTTGATCCTTGCGCGGATCAAGGGGGAGCTACACCCTTGCACGGGTGCTCCAACGAGGACTAGTGGGGAGTGGCGACTCTCCGATACCTCGGGAAAACATCGCCGTGTTCCTAACCCTTACTTTCAAGCACTTACTTTCGTGTATTACTTTCATTGCTTGATTTACTTTCCTAGAATTGCCATGCTAGACTAGGATTGGAACTTAGGGTGCAAAACTTTTTACCAGTAGAATCACAAGGAACACTAGTAGGCACTAGGGGTGAACTTTGGCTTGTAAGATTTAATTCTTGCAATTAATTTTTAGAGAAGCCCAATTCACCCTCCTCTTGGGCATCTTGATCCTTTCACAAGCTTTGCAACATCTCCAAGCTATTTTCACCTCCATGGCATATGTTGGTCACACACATGTATCTGTGGACTAATCACCTATGTATCTCACATAAAACACAATTAGTTCACCTAAATTGTCACTCAATTACCAAAACCAAAAAAGGGTCTTTCAGAGCTTCACACAATGCCTGCAGCTATTACATCCCAAACACATGTTCAAATGCTCAAGTCTACTCCCTCTGTCCCAGAATATCTGTCGTCGTTGGTGTACGTACCATATTTGATTCGATTTGTAGAAAATATGTGCAACATTTATATCTCTAAATAAATTTATTAAAAAATTAGTTTCAAAGATCTTTCCAATGATACTAATTATGTACCATAAACATTAAATTTTTTAATATATATTTTGTCAAAGTTGTTTATCAGAAAGCGTAAACAACAAATATTTAGGGACGGAAGGAGTATGTCTATTCCAACCTGATTAGGAGCATAGGCTATATTATATACTCGCTAGCTGATGTTAAGTGTCACATATCTCTTAGGGCATTTCCAATATAAAAACCAGCATAGTTTCTATAGATATTAATTGCACTGACACCTAAGTGTTTTGCTGATGCGACAAGGTAGTTATTGAAGATAGAGAGAAAAATCATAGAGGCCAGATCTAAGTTAAAAACCATGTCTACACGAGAACCAAGACATGAAGGAATGTGATTGATAGAGAATGAAGAGAGAATGTATGTAATTGGATAAACAATGGTTCCGTAGAAACTATCCATTAGGACCATGATTTCTATATGTAGTGTCTATGGATATTAATAGGTATAGAAACTACATGTAATTTCTAGCATTGGGACTGCCCTTAGGTTTTGATCTGCACTAACAAAAAAATGAGCAACAACTACTACAGCAAGAACAAACCGTTAAGATGAGTACATATCTTTGCTCTGTAATCCCGATTTGCCTGCAAATTGTACAGTCACAACTCTCAACTAAGGATAAACAGCACACGCAGAAAAATAACCCAAAACAGCAAGACTGCAAGAGACAATACATGATCCTAGAAAATACCATGAACACGCAATCTGGGGATCACAAGTGCATTATACAATCACACCTCACTGGCTCACCCTAGAAGGGTGGCAGAGAACCCCAAACCAAGATCTTGATTATTGCTTGTTACAAAGGCCGAGTTTACTCATGACAATGATCATTCTCTGTTTTACTGGAACAATCGCTTACATTGAACGTCTGGTACAAAACGGATGCAACTTCAAATGGCACAACCACACTATGATTTACGCGGCCATGATGCAATCAATGGCTTCTTTGCAGATCCCAGTCATGGTCGCCTCTGGTCCATAGACCTGCAATGAATTTGTTGAGCACAATCAGGGCATCTCTTATGGGGAATGGAGCTGGTCCCAATGATTCCCGTTCAGGAAATGGTAGGTGTGGCGTTTAAGGAAATAAAGAGATCATACCTCAATTGGAACGCCAAGTTCCGCACCTAGCGTGCGCATTTTAGCGAGTCCAGTTTGGTAGTTTGGACCACCTCTCCGGACATAAATGTTCATTCTTGCAGCTTTCAATTTGGATTCCTGGAACCAGATTCAGAAACAAAAAAACAAACAAGATTGGTGAAGATTTTAAATGAAGACCGGTGGGAGTGGTTGGGGAATTGAACGGCTATCGAACTTCGCGGTCCAATTTACCTTCTCTCTTAGAGCCTGAATGATGCCATTAAATGTTGCCGCAACATCGGTGAAGTTAGCAATACCTCCTCCGATAAGAAGGGCCCTCTTACGGCCATCAGGATCAGCGGTAGCGCACTGCACAAGGTCAAAACATATTCATGAAAGATAGATGTAATGAACAGAATAGATAGACAACTTAAAGGTTCTACTGTTCTTACATCCAGAACCACTCTAGCATACTGCAGAACCTCCTCCTCTTTGGGAGCTCCACTGTACTCTGCATAATTTCCTAGCTCCGAAGCATATCCCAAATCTCCGACCTGGTATCCAAGAGGAACTATGAAACTATTGCACCATGCACCTCACAGATGGCACATTTTGTATTAAATATTAGCTCCTATCCCAAGTTAACATGAAAAGTTATCAAAAGGTGCAAAGAAACTTGAAGGAGGGTTTGCATGAAATTCAGGCTTACAGTATCCGCGTATATGACACTAGCACCACCACCTGCAACCATTGTCCAAATGCGTCCTTTTGGGTTCAGTACCGTGAATTTCAGAGAAGCACTTGTCTGCAAGAAGAGAAATGGTTCATACAGAACTGTCAAAATAAACTAATCCAGATAGAAATGTTAACACTGGACAATGGAGCAATGGTTTACAGATAGCATACTTCAGGGGGGAAGGATCGAATCGAATGTAAGTTGTCCACTTTTTCATGAACATACCTTCTCATCCAGCTCATGGATAAAGCTTTCTGCGGGACTGAGAACTCTTCCAAAAGGTAGAGGGAAGTCAATGTTACCCCACCTGTACATGAAAAACAGGGGTCGTTATGATTGGCAATACAGTAGAAAAACCTATACTTTTCACATAAAAATGGCTGGTATGACTAATATGAAGGAGGCAACTGGGATCTGTGAGGTACATCAAAAGCCTGAATCATACTTATTGAAGTTCTTGAAAGCAGCTGTGTCATCTAGTTCTCCTCTCATATCCAGAGGATACGGTTCACCATTTACCAAGGTGAATGGGTTCATCTCAAGAAATGAGAAATCCAAGTCTGCAAAATAACCAATGAGCATCATATGTTGAGTGTTGAAACCGGAAAAGCAACAATTAGAAACTGTTTGCCTTTCAAAAGCAAGGGTTACGTACCTTGGAAAACAGAAAATACACCTCTAATGAAAGCACCTATTTTTGTGCGGACCTGAAATTCAAGCACAGATAATTAATGAAGAATCAACTGAGAATTGATGGTTAATCAAGAATCTGAGAATTACCAGCAGTAACGAGTTCCAAGCCTACTAGGAACAAAACAAATGGTATAATGAATAAACAAGTAACAGTGCAATAGGTTACCTCCAATGGCAGGGTGGCGATCAATGGAGCACACGCATCAGGTGTCATTTGCTTCTCTGTGGGAAGAAAGATAGTCTTAACCTTGTCCCAATTCTCCTCAATCTCAATACCTCCACATTCTGAGAAACTAATGGTGCTGCCAAGCCTTTCTGATACAATAGAAAGGTAATACTCTTGGTCATGTGGCACAAATGGCTCGACAATGAAGGTTGTAATTGGAGCTTTGCAGCCACCCATCTCGACCTAGATATGTGAGCAAATCCATTCATACAGATTATAAATAGCTCTAACAATCAAGTTTGTGCTGGTAAAAAGCATGGCAAGATGCTAGTCATGACAGTACCTCAACACCCAACCGCTCCTTGACAAATTGGCGAACTTGGGCAAGATCTAGGTTGAGGGCCACAAGCCCACTCTTCCCACGTTTCCCGAAGAGCATGTCAGGTTTCACAACCAACTTCATAGATGAGAGCCATGGCTCCTGGTTTGCAAGCTCAGTGAAATCCGTTGATTGTGTGACCTGTGGTTAAACATTCTGAAAATTCAATCAACTGATCTTAAGGAATATGTAAAAAAACAGGGCTGTTATAGTGAATGAAAAGAGATAACTCATATCGAACATCAGAATTTGAAGCAACTCACTCAGGAGCAATCAAACTCGATCAGTGTTTCTACAAGACTACAACCAATCAAACTCAATCAGTGTTTCTACAACAAATAAACCCAGCATTTGGGGTTCCCCTCAGAAAACTCTTGGAACTGTCCAAAGGCTTCCACTGAAAGAGGTAGGTGAAACAAACTATGCAATGGGTTTACCAGGCCTGCTTTAAGCACTAACAAGTTCCTGTTCTTAGCAAAGGAATAGAGCTCAGCAAAGTTTGTATTAAAAAGGAAAGGAAACGAGCACACCTTCAAAGAGAACTCAAGTAAAATGAACTGGTTGTTCCTATCTGGTGAATGGCAACTAAAAACGAAGACAATCTGTTGGCATTGCCTAGATGATCTACTGATTTTTAACACAGACCCAGTTTATCAGAGTAAAATTCCTCTAAACCAAACTATATATACTGCTACTTAGAAATTTCTGGTTTTATGGAGGTTGAGATTTCAACCACCACCGTCACAGACCTTGGAAATCCATTTTAGCAGACCAGTTATTATCAATCGAGTATTTCTCATATATAAAAAGGAAGACGTGCTGAACATTCCAACACAAAGCAGCAGCCACTTGACCAACTAATAACGAAACAAACAGGAACAGCCCAACGAACCGCCTCTACCGCAAACGCCCAGGTCCGAAGCCTGGCCCCGGAATTCCAACAAAGCGAGTTGACTCCGGTACCAGATCCTCCGAGGCCGAGTCCCTCGCGCCAGAGGGCTGAGAGGGGGCAGGATCCGCGGCCGGCGCCGCCGAGATGCGCACACGCCGAGCGCTCCCGATCCCCCCACAGACGACGACGAGGCGATCCGACAAGCACGCGACGCGATCACGCGACGCAGCGCAACGCAGCAGCTAGCGCGGAGAGCGAGGAGCAGGGGTGAGGAGCGAGTGACCGACCTGCGCCGAGAGGATCTGGAGGTCGATGCCGGCGAGGCGCTTGAGGTGCTCCCGGAGGAGGCGCTTGGAGTCGTACTCCCGGATCTTCTTCCGCGCCATCGCCGCCGGCCGGAGCCGAGCCTTCTGGAAGCTAAGGGGAGAAGTAGGTGGGTGCCGTGCGTGCGTGCGTAGCTGCAGCAGCGAGCGTGCGGGCGACCGGTGGTGTTCGGGATTCGGGTGCGCCGTGGCAGGACGGACGGTTTATATAGCGAGGCCGCGGCGGGAGAGGAGGGAAAGCGGCGGGCAGCCGCGGCCGCGACGCGCCGCCGTGGTTGGTTGGTGCTGGTTTCTTTCGGTCACTGGTTGGGTGGGACCCCCGGCCGGTTTGGTTTGGTTTGGTTGGAGGCGGATGGGATCTGGTTGGGTTTGTGGTTGGTGCGGCGAGTGGTGTGACTCAGTGACTGTGACATGACATGTTCTCTAGTACAGTACTACTGTATCCAACCGATCGCATCCGGAATTCCGGATCTCACCACACGGATGCAGAAATCGGTGTGTCGATTTTTTCCAAATCACAGGTGATGATTCTGTGACGAAAAACGATGCTGAGATACGAAAAACGATGCTCGGACAAGGAAGAATGATCCCTCGTGCTTGCTCGTCAACAAAGAGGAAAACGTGCAAATGTGTCCGCTAGCAGATATGGTCAAGCATTATCTTATCCTCTTTTTTTCTTTTTACTAACTGTTGGCGCTGGGTCTCACGGACGCTGCTGGCAATGCTGTAGCAAAAAGCAACGTTGAAGCAGCCATCGCTCCTACATGATGACAATGAAATGGTGTTTGAAAACTCTCTGCGTTGTGGCTGCTCCTCTAACGACCTAACGATTACACGGCTAGTAAGAGAGAAAGGAGCACGTAGTTTTCTTATGTCACGGACTCATAGAAAATATAACTTCAGCCAAAGGTCGATCTATCGATCATCTCTTCTCAGAGCTATGGTTTCCCAACGTGGTCTCTCAATCTCCACATATACAGCTCTATCTACATCACATCTATTAGAGCAAGTATAATAAGTCATACTCAAGAGGCTACAAGATCCTACGTGTCATCAAAATCCTACGTGGAGGTGGGAGAATTGAGATAAAAGGAAAAAAAAACGAGTAGTTGATTAACAATCCAACTACAACACATGTAATGTGGAAAAGATCTCAATCTCATGCGTCCTTTTACTGCTGCACTGCTGCTATTTATTCTTTGCAACCAACCGATTAGTTTGCCCAATATACAAGCCTACCTCTCACTAGTACATAGCTCGCTAGCAGCGCGTGGTGGGCGTGCGAGCTTACTATCCTTGCTCTTAATAACTTTGCAGGGTGTCATAACATCATATAAGCATCGAGCGCTCAGGGTGTCATAACATCATATAAGCATCGAGCGCTCTATCCGACAAAAGCTTGAAGCACTTAATTGGGACATGTACACATTCATCCTGTTCGCTTATACTGAAATTTCGCTCCGTTTTCGTGGTGGTTATATATATATATATATATATATATATATATATATATATATATATATATATATATATATATATATATATATATATATATATATAGCAAGCCACAGGATACTCATGATAGAGCAGAGAAAATTAGAAAGAAGGGGACTTTTCTAGGTGCACAGCTAGAATGACTAAAATTTGAAACATAGTAGTATCTATCAACCTTTTAGCATTCACCTTGCTATGTATCTAAATTGCTTGCCAAACAAAGCCAAGATTATCACCACCCCATTTCTCAAACTAACCATACATGATTCATTATATCAGGGATCCCGTCCCGTCGATCTAAAGCAATTGCCATAAACACCACCGCCAACAAACAAAAAACAAAGAGAGCATGCTCTGGTGGCGCCAACAAATTAGCCAACTAGATGCCTGATAGTTGGGCAAAATCGAACACTTTCTGTTCCCATTTGTGGCACAAGCTAAACATTTAAACCCAGTTCTCAAAACACAACTCTGTTAGTACACGTTCCAACACTGCATCCCAACAAAGGGGATGTTCTTCAGGAAAAATCCACAATCACACGTGGCACGTGAGGGGGCCAGGTGCCCTTGGGACAAAAGACTATTTATCATTACAATGATCCTAATGCTCACCACCATAGACGATGGACACCTGCCGCCCCACACAAGTGCATCCAAACCTGCTAACCCCAAAACATGTTAGCGATGGAGGGGACTGAGATTTGGGGATGCTCGCTGTACAGACCAACAGACACATTTACCTACCGGTTGTGAAACATCACAACAAGGGCGAGTTGCTGCAGCTCAGCAGATGTGGCAGCCCATGGAAGATTATTCATTTTGGTGAGAATTACTGGTAGGCATAGAGGCAGGGTTTCGCCGGACGAAGCGGCCTGCTGGGCGTAGCCCCCTGTTGTGGCCACGCTCCCTGAACGCTTGTCCAGAAGTGGGAGGCCCCTCAGTTCGTTCTTCCATGCTCGGGCTCTGCTGGAAGTCTGTAGCTTTATTTTGGGATGCGACTGGCTGGTATTCAAGATGGCTGCCACCCCTCCGCCTCTCTGCATTCGTGCCATGGCTTGGCCTCCCAGCATCATAAGCCCCCCTTCCCCTGTGTCCCCCACCTCCCCTGTGGTACCTTGCATTGGGCTGGCCTTGGCGACGCAGTGCAGGATTAGCCTGCTCCTGTTCAGTCTCACTCTTCTGGTTACCATCTTCCCATGTCAGGCTCTCCTGTTTGCTGTGTGAGACCTCATCAGCACCATCACTCCTTTTCATCGGTTTACTGCTGGTGTCTTGATGGGTAGTTGTATCAGATCCTTTGGACATGTTGATCTCAAGCCCACCTCCATGGGACTCCACTGGCCCTTCAACAGCAATCTTGCCGTCTGAGCTGTTCTGAGGATGGGAATTGGCTTTTGGCTTCCAGGCTCTAGAATGTGAAACTACCCCGCTGCTTTTCACATCAGATCTTGGCATGTTCCTGTGATTGGATGAGTTTGAATCCATGATTGGTGTTGCTGATTGATAGACGTCGTCATTCTTGCCCTCTCTACCTTTGCTCTCATTTGAGTAGCTACTTGCTTCATTTCTTTGAGCCTTAACATGCTGTCGCCTTTGCCTGTTAGCTGCACTATGTTCTTTCGCACCACCGACAGATAGTAGAACTGTTTGAGCTGGAGCTGAGCTATTCTCAGCAGCAGCATCTGCATTGGATTTCAACTGTGTATCTTGCTTGCCAAGTTCAACAGGCTGATTCTGATCGGTGCAGTTCTGAACCTCCTTTGATTCATAAGAGCTGTCTGCTTGCTCAACAGAATCTGGTGCCACCAAAGCTGATTCATTTGGATTCCTCTTGCGCCAAGAAGGATTAGATTTGCCCCCATGTCCTTTGCTAGTTTTCTTGGATTCGGCTGCAACATCTGATTTACCAGCACTGGGCTTATCTATTGCTTCCTTATCATGACTTGGATTCTGTTGTTGCAGCTCTTTGGACATAGGCTTAGGAACATATCTTTCCATTTCAGCCCTCTTTGCTCTTGTCACATTCTCCCCATCAATGATGGCTTTCCCTGTCGGTTGAGTGAGATCAGCTACTGCTGCATTTGGCATGGCTCCATCAGACTGCTCATTCTGCACTGGTGGCTTAACTGGTGCCCACAAGACACCATCATTCCCATGTGGCTTCTCTACAGGCCGAAGAACATGATGATGCTTTCCAGATTTTCTTGCTTGCTGAGGTCTTGGTCGGCTACTTTCTGTACTATTTGTTCCATCTGGTGATTTAACACACTCCTGATTCATAGGTGCAAGTGAAATTCCACCAACAGTTATACTTCCAACAGTTACAACAGTGCCTTCAGTAGGAACAATAGAGCTATTGATGATAACACCACCAGTATGTGCCTTTGGCTCGGTAGAGACTCTCACTGTATTCTGCTCATTAAAAACCACAGGTGGATGTTTAGAAGTAACTGGAGCATCATCAACCTTTTTCTTACTTCTCAAGTGCCGGGTTCCCTTCTTGTTCTGAACTGGATCATCATGTGGTGCAACAACAGCCCTCACTGTGTCGACGGGAACATCAACATTTTTCTTAACATTCCCAGTGGTTATTGAAGCACTTGCCTTCTCGCCAGAAATTTTCTCCTCTGAAACATGTCTTTTCCTGTAGCCTTGCTTAGCCTTCACCACACTGATGTCATGTGACTGTGAGATACTCTTCTGCACAACATGCTCCATGTTGCTGGGTGTGTTTCTGACCGAGGATGAGGCAGCATGAGCATCAGGGTCTTTGTCACCATCTGAAGCATGTGATTGTGCAGTAGCCTGGGACTGTACATGAACCATAGTATGATTGGGATCATTAAGAGGCAGAAGAGCAGTAAGCCTATTAGGCACAATAACATCACGTGGTTCAGCAATTGAAGTGGCAAGTTTAGCAGTCACATCAAGTCCAGCCTGTTGCTTATCATGCGCATCATTGGTTTCTACTTTTGTATCATTTGATTTCTTCTGAAGTACTGATGATCGCCTGTTCAATTCTTCCAACTTCGCGAGCGCTTTTGCTTTTTGGTTCTTTATCCGTTCCTCTTCCTCAGCTTTCAACTTTTTTGCACGTTCTGCAGCCAACTCCTTCATTTTTGCACGCTGAATAGGAAAAACAACAAATATGACACTAGTGAGTAATCAACATTCAAATTCCTAAGAACCATGTTCAACTCATTACCTGACTGCTTTGAGCATTTGATACTGCATAAAGCTTTTTGTTCTACATATTGCAGAAATTCCACAAGAAACAAAAGCAAACAAATGTGTCTTCATTAGCAAAAGCTAGTGTTTTTCTGATGATGTGCAGCAGCTTTACTGTGATATGAATCCCAACCAGAATACCCAATGCAAATAGACAAGGTAGGAGAACTTATTATAACTTCAAGCAATGGCAATGTTGCAATAGAAAAACAAAATTTTCTAACTGCCTGATTTTCATATACACAAGACAGTTGAGTTTTCATCAGAGTATTAAATTTTCGCTGATAATGGCCACTGGTCAATATCCCCCCTAAAGCTAGTTGCAATAAAGAATTTCCAAAAGATTAGAATGATAGCCATAAAATTTCTAAGAATACCACAAGTCTACAACTATATACCTGAGACTCATAATCAAGTGAAGCTGGCATGTCATCAGGTACAGTCACAGGTTGCAGCTGCGAAGCACTCTCAGGTTGTTGACCATGTTGAATATTATTCCTCAGATCAGCTACTGGTAATGAATTAGTTGTGGAACTTTCTCCCGGTCCATGACTTCTAGCTGGCCTATCTTTAGAAGGACCATGGTAACTGTTTCTTGAAGAATCACCTCTCCTATGTACATGATCGTTAATTGGATCACCAAGCTTTTCAGCTTTGCTAAATTCAGTTAACTGTGAATGTGCCGGTCCAAGAATTGTACCCTCGATGGGCACATTTGGTAGTCTCTGCACCACAGGAGAAATACAGGAAACAGAAACCTGGTCAGATGCACAAACCATACCAGTGGATGGAACATCAGTGCTTTTTGGATGCTTCTTGAATTCCTTGGATGAAGCTGGTTCTGGGAGATTACGTGCATCAATATTTCTGGCTTTGTTGTTCAAACTCTCGATTTTCTCTATTAAAGCTGCATTCTTCTTAATGACAGGTTGTTGATCAAGTGCAATTGAGCTATCCTCCTTGAACTTCTTGCGCAGAGTGCCATCAACAGTTTCTTGGTGATGGGAATGTGCATTTGCATAAACAGATAGATGTTCTGTACCAACCGAACCTCTCTGTTTAGGCACCGATTTTGTAAGTACCCTGGTTCTTTCAGTTTCACCAAAGGTGTCCCTTGTATCTGTCCTCATGTTCATACCAGTCCGGTTTCCATCAGGATGTGGAAGAAGTGGCGGTGCTGGCTGCACATTCCTTTCAAATTCACGGGAACCTCCTAGGCGATCTGGATTATCATGCAGACTCCCAGGCTGTCCTCGACGAAACACATGTACTTTATCATATTCAAGCTGCTCCCTTGGAACCGTTTCATGTTTGCCTGGTCTGTTCTGAGGATGTCCAGGGTGAAACCTGTCATTCTGATTTGGGAATTGATTTAATATTCCAGGTTGGTGAGGACCTCCAGTAAAATGAGGATCTCTAACATTGGCATTATTGAAATTTGGTCGAGGGCCATAATACCCATCATAAGGTACTGGACCCTGATAAACTGGCCTGACTGGAATAACAGGCTGATTCATAATATAGGAATTAGGAGCCATAGGATGATACACATCTCCACTTTTAGCGTGATATCCACCATGCCCTGGGCCCTGCCTTGCTGCAGCTTCGGAGTTGGGTGGGAACTGACCATAATAACCAAATGGTTCAACAGGGAAACTACCAGGGGGACCAACAGGTATGTATGGCCCACCTGGCACTGGCCCTCTATGCCACATTCCCTCAGGGGGGTGACCAGGAGGTGCACGCCATGAATCAAACTGTGGAGGCGGCATAGGAAAATTTGGTGGATATGACTGTGGTTGCAGGCCTTCATTTGACACACTTGCGGCGGGGCCAGGAGCACCTCCAGTGTGTGCATGCTGCTCTGTCTTCATGATATCAACAGGGTGATTATTGGATGGCGAGATTACTTCACCAGTTCCTAGCACACAAGATATTTCCCATTACTAGGTAAGGCAATAATCCAACAGTAGTTGATGCTATCAACCTATGTTGTAATGATGAAATATATTATACCAGTTGTTAGGCTCTTCACTTGTTCACCTTGCGACGCCTCTTTACCCGAACTAGAAGTTGGGCGCCCTTTCGAACTATGGCCTGGAATAAAAAAGTCATGTAAAGAGAACTCTTATACACAAACTAAGTAGATGAAACTGCCATTTGTAGACTAAAAAAAATACAAACAAAAAAACAAATTTTGCCCAAATAATTGACCAACACTAGCATTTATATCTAGCACGTGTAGATATTTAAGGCAGCACAAAATTTGACATGCTAAACATAAAAACCTATAAAACCAAAGAAATAATTTGGCAGGAGCAAAAAACTTGAAAACATAAAAACTGCAGAGCACATTTTATGTTGCATATAGTTACCTCGTTGACTGTTTGCTTCAGAGCCAAGCGTTGGGAAATCACCAGTACTTAGTGTGAACCCAGGCCCATGTGATGAAGATCCCTACACAGTCAACAACAACAACAACAACATAGCCCATGTGATGAAGATCCCTACACAGTATATATATGAAATGAATGATGTATTGAATCGTGATCTAGACTTAGTTCTAGGTCTGCAGCATTACCGATCTATCAATAGTCCTTATCGATGCTTTCACATTGTCTGAAGCATTATCGGCAAATCGAGAAAGCTGTGAACTTCCGGGTCTTGTTTCCGCACTTCGGGGACGATTTGAGGCCATTGGTAGATGAGGTGATGGAAATGTGCCTGATGCTGAAGAGGGGCGAGAATTGGGACCCCAAGCATTGGGTGAACCAAGTGATTCACTTCCAGCTGTTGATGGCCTCGAGCCTCCTCCGGAGGAAGGCCGGCCATTGAAGTGACTAGATGAACTGGAACTTCCATCGTTCTTGGTAGACAGAATTGACGAGGAACCCCATGCGTTTGGTGTTGTAGATGGTGCTTTGCTGCCCCAGGTGAGGGTGCCCCTAACATTGAAACAAGAGTCTCATGACACAGTAATTATGGGAGAACATTGAGACCATCCTAATCCTAAACCTTAAAATGAGCTGCTGGGAAACAAGGATGCATACTTACTTTGGAACAAGTTCCAGATTGGGATCAAGACCATTGTTTTCCAACCTAAATTAAAAAAAAAAAAAACAAATCAATCCACATATAGAGAAAAAAAAGTCTAGAGTTAACGATTTGCTACCAGTGACCTAGGAAGATTGTTACCTCTGACTTGGTAAATTAATCGGTTTTGGGACTTTTCCCAGAACAGTCATACCAGATTTCCTTGCAGGAGTAGCACCCCATCTGAAGGAAGACATAGGGAATAATTGATTATGCAAGTACAAAGACAAATGTTGGCAATCAGTACAACCGAAAAATGTACCCATAAAAATTACAAATACGAAACATCCTACTAAGTGACATCACAAAACAAGGCAGTTCATAATATGGACATAATATTAATCAGCACGTGCAACAGAATAATTGTTACAGGTGGGACAAAATACAGGAAGCAAACTTATGTTGAGAAGCCTTTGAGATAACTAGCACATGGCTAGTTCTGAATGGGCCAAGATACTGTGCCTTATCACCTCAATTTGTGATGTGTACACGCAATTGCACAGCAAACTTACGTATGTTATTGTGAAATCATTAATTAGGGATTCTCAACCTAAATATTGCTTCCTCTGATCACAAATGCAAGTCCATTAACGTCTGTCCTAAGTCAGCCTTTTCAACTTTTACTAGCAATATCTATAAAGATATATTATCTTAATGAGAAGAGATATATATTAGTTTTCACTATGAACCTACTAGTTTCGATCTTGTGTTGAAATTTTGATATTGATGGTCGAGATAAGAATAGAAACCTAGAAGAACTTATTGTGACCGGAGGAAGTACAAATAGAGCATCACAGCTTTTTACTAAGCCCGCACTAAAATCACAAATAGGTTACACAGAGAAGTTGCAAAAAAAAAAGGCCTGATTCAAACATGGCAAAAGGTAAGCAAGCTCAGTCACAGCGCAGAGCATAAAATCACCACATCATTAACAGCCTCTGGTGTTGTCCCCGCAAATGGACTACCGGATACATCCAATGTCCAAACCGACAAAACCTCCATATAATTCCCACCAATAAAACACTTAGGCCCCCGCATGATGACACAAGTGCCACCCCCAGCTGAACTTTGTAGCTCCATTGAGCCGATTGGCCAATCAGCAGCTCAATGTCAAACCCAACCATCCAGAAGCTAGCATCTATAACTCCAAAATCAATTGAAACAGAGGCTGCTGCTCGCACACCCCCACCGCCCCACACCAAACAGATGCTAATTTTCTATTTCTTTATAGAAAAAAATCCCACGTACCAATGCACAGCACAGGCACTACACGATCAAACCAGAATTGCGAGCGGAAAGTTTAATAGAATAATTGTGTCGTGTGGGAGCATAGGATGGAGATCACGAACCTCCTGTCCGTGGTGAGCAGGCTCGAGGCCATGGCCCCTCTTCCCCTCGAAGAAGCTCCCCCGCGGAAAACGCCTCTCTAATTCCCCGGTGGTGAATCGAGCGGAACCAACTGCGGAGCGCGACCGAGGCCGCGGGAGATCGAGATCTCTGGGGCCGCCTCCCAGGAGCCGCGGGGGGAGAGAGAGGGGGGAACGCCGAAACCCTAGGGGGTCGAACGGAGGAAGCGATCAGCGCGGGAAGCGGTCCGCTCGGATCAGCGGCGCACGGCGCGAAGGCGTGTGCCGGAGCAGGTAGTGGGGGTAAACAAGGGCCCTCGTCGCCGTGCCGTCCGGCGAGCGGCGGCGGCGGGGGAGAGGATGACAGGTGGGGCCCGCTCGTCAGAGTTGGAGGCGGGATGCCGAGGCGACGAGGGGGGATGGGGAAGAGAGAGAGAGAGAGGAAGGTTGGAGAGGAGTTCGTGAGAGCGATATAATAATAAAGGGTCGGAGAGGACGGACGCGTGGCGTGGCAGGAGTGGACGCGGGGACGGGAGCCCGTGCGCTCCCGTGGCGCCCAGATGTCAGGGAACGCCACGTGGCAGAACAGGAGCGGAGGAGATTCGTGGGATGGTGTTGCTGGAGGGAGCATAGGATCCGGTGTCGGGCTTGGGATGGTCTGTTTGGGTGCTTGGATTTGGCTGGCCACATCTGATCCCATGATTTGGACGTTCCGTGCCACGCAAGGATATACAAGAGGCGACAGTTTACATAAATACTCCCATAATATCTGTCGTTTTTTTTTTGTTTCTGTGCCATAAATTTAGGGTTTGTTTGGTTTCCAGGAGTTAAAGTTTAACTCCTATCACATTAATGTTCCCTCAAATGCATGGAGTACTAAATGTAGACTAATTGTATGCATGTCGGCACATATTAGGAGTAATTTACGAGACGAATCTATTAAGCCTAATTAGTCTAAGATTGGAAACTTTTTGTCAAATAAGACGAAAGTGCTACAGTATTTGTTAAACTTTAACTCCTCCAACCAAACACCCCCTTAACTTGATTTGTAGAAGAAACGTACAACATTTGTATCTCCAAATAAATTTATTAAAAAAACTAGATTCAAAGATCTTTCCTATGATACTCATTATATACCATAAATATTAATATTTTTAAATATATATTTTGTCAAAGTTATTTATCGGGAAGTAAAAACGATAGATATTTTGGGACGGAGGAAGTAATGTTTAAGGCCGTAAAGCTTTGGGTTGTCACGTCGGGTGTCACATGAGGGTGTTGCATAGGGTGTTCGGATACTAATAAAAAAATAAATTACAGAATCCATCAGTAAATCACGAGACGAATTTATTAAGCCTAATTAATCCATCATTAGCACATATGTTACTGTAGCACTTTATTGTCAAATCATAGACTAATTAGGCTTAAAAGATTCGTCGCGCAAAGCAGTCACAATATGTGCAATTAGTTATTTTTTTAATCTATATTTAATACTCCATATATGTGTCTAAACATTCGATGTGATAGGATATAAACTTTTAGAGGAGGAACTAAACAAACCTCGCTGCTAACAATAACGACACAACTCCCCGTTCGCTTTTTTTATTACTGACTGATGATCATTTTTAAATTAAAAATCTATTAAGGCTATGGTTGGTTTGAGTCCTAGGGTGTGTTCACTTCCCGAAAAGTAGGCGAAAAGTTAATGTAGCATTTTTTGTTGTTATTTGGCAAAATTTGTCCAATCATGGACTAACTAGGCTCAAAAGATTCGTCCCAACATTTACAGACAAACTATGCAATTAGTTATCTTTTTTACCTACATTTAATGCTCCATGCATGCGTCCAAAGATTCGATGTGACGGATGACAGAGGAAATATTTTGGGTTGGGATGGGGAAGTGAACAAGGCCCTAGCCTCCATGATCCAAACACAAGAGGCGTGTTTGGTTCAAGAAGTGACAAAGTTATCTGACCTAGACATCCATCCTAGGAGTCTGCTTTTGGACGCCTGGGACCGGATGGACCTGTCTAGCCGGAGCACCCTAAGCCAAGGTTCAAACAAGCCCCTGATGTTGATATTTGGCCCAACCTCATCCTAGAGTATATAGGAACCAAAAACATCCTATGCATGTTTGGTTTTGTTAGTACTACTATATCTATTCTACTGTAATCAAAATCTTAAATTATTTTAGATCTATCAAAGAAAACGTCTGAAAGTCCCTAGTTTGGTTTTGGCTAATTGATGAAACCTAGGACTAACCTTTGTATCTAAGTGGATGATTTAGATAAAGGTGGTCATTGCATATGAGACATGACATTGACTCATGTGACCAAGATGATGAAGACCAAGATGAGGCTTGGCTCGATGGACCGGTTGTGAAGGTGAAGGGCAAGTCGAGGCTTCGAAGCGAAGGACCATGCGATGGTGAAGCTTGAGCAAGACTTAGCGCCGACGGACTGATGCAACGGTGAAGAGCAAGTGAAGTCAAGGTCGATGGATCGAGATGGTCATGTGATGATATGAAGTGGGTCATATCATTTGGAGAAACAAAATGGGCTCAAGGCAAAGGTATAACCATAGGGCCATTTTGTTTTACACTCAAGACACCATAGAGGGTGTGAGTGGTTTAGGATCGATAGCCGAACTATTAAGAGGGGAAGTCTTATCGGTTATTCGATGCACGGGTGCCACTAGGTGAATTCATGAAGTGCATTGCATGTAGGGCCTAGTGAGCTAATTGGAAAACCTTTGAAAATGATTGAGAAAATGCTAACACACAAGCACATGGAGATGTACACTTGATGGTGTTGGCACATTTGCAAAGGTGGCGTTGGTCACGCTGTGGTTTGCGGGTAGAGAGGGGTTTGGGTTCCTCTCTCCCTCCCGCCGAGCGTGCGAGCGCGGGATTCAGGCGATTTCGGGGAAATGAAATGCCTATTTTCCACTACGCCGGAAGTCGGAAAAGAAACGGAGGCGAACGGGGTCACAGAGGTGACCGGACGCTGCACCGGACGCGGTCACGGTGTGACCGGACGCGTCCGGTCAGTACAGCGCGGTTTCAGGCGCGCGGGCTAGGGTTTGCAACCGGCGCGTCCGGTCACTCGCGGGACCGGCGCGTCCGGTCAGTCGCCCAGAGGGAACTGCGGTTCACGAGGATGATCGGACGCGAGGCGCGTCCGGTCACACGCGATCGGACGCGTCCGATCGTTGAAGGAGCTTACTGGACTCCGACCGGACGCTGGCACTGTCGCGTCCGGTCGTTGTGAGGAGCGCGTCCGGTCGTTGTTTCGCGGGCGCGGGTGCTGTGCGGATCGGCGCGTCCGGTCGTTCGACAGGCGCGTCCGGTCATCGGGACCGGCGCGTCCGGTCTGTTGAGAGGCGCGTCCGGTCATGGGTTTTGACCGTTGGCGCAGTGACCGTTGGAGGACCGGACGCGGTTAAGCGCGTCCGGTCAGTTTCGACCGGCGCGTCCGGTCGTCCCGAAAAAACGGTCAGTGGAGTTGCAACGGCTCTATTTGTTTGGGGTGCTTATAAATACTCGTTGGCCGGCCCTTGGGGAGGTCGCTTGGCATTTCTAACACTCTTGTGCATCCTTTGAGCAAAAGCAACTCCTCCCACTCATCTCCCTTGCTTGATTGCAAATCAAAAGTGAGATTGAGTGATCCCAAAGTGCATTGCATAGCTTGAGGGCATCTAGTGGCACTTGTGGGTGGTTTAGGCGGTGGATTTCTTGTTACTCTTGGAGAGTACCGCTCCTAGCCGGCTTGGAGATTGTTGGAGGCGTTGGCAAGAGAAGGTGATTGTTCTTGGCCACCTCCGGTTGTTTGTAAGAGGTTCTTGTGCTTTCCTCGGCGGGACGCCAAAAGCAACTCTATTGGATTGCGCGTGTCATTGAGTTACCTCACTTGAGAGTGGAGTCTTGCGGTGCCTTGCGGGGCGTGCCTTGAGGGGCAAGTGACTTGAGGGTCACACCGAGGAACCATCTAAGTGTTGGTCGACACAACCGGTGACGTAGCTTGTCGGTGCACAAGTGAACACCGGGTGAACAAAAATATTGTGTCTCTTGTCTCCCGGTGATTGGTCTACATATTGTGTTGTTGTCAATATTAATTGATTGTATATCATCTTGGTGATTGGCAACATCTTCACTCCACCGTCGGTATAAGATTCACAATCCTATCTCTTGGACTTATCTTTACTAGATTATCTTGTGTTGCTCTAGTAGTAGCTTGGCTAGTAGTGTTGTTAGCTTGTTCTCTAGTGTAAAATTAGTGTTGTTAGCTTAGTCTCCAAATCAAGCATGGGTTGGCTTTGGCATAGAAGGCTTGGTCATGTTGGCATGAAACAATTGAAGAAGCTTACAACTCACAATCTTGTCAATGGTTTGAAAGATGTTGAATTTGAGAAGAATAAGCTTTGTAGTGCATGTCAAGCCGGGAAGCAAGTTGGAAGCTCACATCCAAAGAAGAGTACAATGAGCACATGCAAAGCATTTGAGTTGATGCACATGGATCTATTTGGACCAACAACATATACAAGCATAGGCGGCAACAAGTATGGCTTTGTCATAGTGGATGACTTCACAAGATTCACATGGGTATTCTTTCTTAGTGACAAAAGTGAAGTGTTTGACACCTTCAAGACATTTCTCACTAGAGTTCACAATGAGTTTGAGATTAGAATCAAGAAAGTGAGAAGTGACAATGGAAGTGAGTTCAAGAATACAAGAATTGAAGAACTTTGTGATCATTATGGTATTGGACATCAATTCTCGGCCAAGTACACTCCACAATCAAATGGCCTAGTTGAGAGGAAGAATAGAACATTGCTTGATATGGCTAGATCAATGCTTCATGAGTACAATGTGAGTCAATCATTTTGGGATGAAGCAATCAATACCGCTTGCTACTACATCAATAGACTATATTGTCACCCATTGCTAGAGAAGACCCCATATGAGTTACTTCATGGAAGAAAGCCCAATATTTCTTACTTTAGGGTGTTTGGTTGCAAATGCTATATCTTAAAGAAGGGCACTAGATTGGGGAAGTTTGACAAGAGATGTGATGAGGGGTTCCTACTTGGATATTCAACTACAAGCAAAGCTTATAGAGTTTGGAACAACTCAAGTGGCATTCTAGAAGAAGTCCATGATGTGCAATTTGATGAAACCAATGGGTCTCAAGATGAAGAAGAAAATCTAGATGATATTGGTGGAACTCTATTAGTGGAAGCAATGAAGAACATGGACATTGGAGACATTAGAGCAAAGCAAGTAATTGATATTCAAGATGATGATAAAGATCAAGTGCTAAATTCACCATTCAAGCTAGCTAGTGACTCTCAAGTACAAGATCAAGGTGCTAGTTCATCTCATCAAGATACATCAAGTGATCAACCAAGCTCAAGCAATCAAGTGCAAGTACTCCAACCACAACATGTTGCAAGAGATCACCCCATTGATAGTGTTATTGGTGATATTAGAAGTGGTGTGCAAACAAGATCAAGATTGACTATGTTTTGTGAGCATGCATCATTTGTGTCAACCATAGAACCAAAGAAGATAGAAGAAGCTTTGAGGGATGCCGATTGGATCATGGCTATGCAAGAAGAGCTTAACAATTTCACAAGAAATGATGTTTGGGAATTGGTAGAAAGGCCAAATGACTACAATGTGATTGGAACCAAGTGGGTGTTTAAAAACAAGCAAGATCAAGATGGCATTGTAGTGAGAAACAAAGCAAGACTAGTTGCTCAAGGTTATACTCAAGTTGAAGGTCTTGACTATGATGAGACATATGCTCCCGTGGCAAGATTAGAGGCAATAAGGATACTATTGGCTTATGCTTGTGCACACAATATCAAACTATATCAAATGGATGTCAAAAGTGCATTTCTCAATGGGATTATCAATGAGTTAGTCTTCGTTGAGCAACCGCCCGGATTTGAAGATGACAAGAAACCCAACCATGTGTACAAGTTGAAGAAGGGCTTTATATGGCTTAAAGCAAGCACCTAGAGCATGGTATGAGAGGCTAAGGGATTTCCTTCTCTCTAAGGGATTCAAAATGGGCAAGGTTGATACTACTCTATTCAACAAGAAGATTGGAAATGATCTATTCATAGTGCAAATATATGTTGATGACATCATCTTTGGATCAACCGATCAAGCTTATCGTGAAGAATTTGGTGCTATGATGGCCAAAGAGTTTGAAATGTCTATGATTGGTGAACTTAGCTACTTCCTTGGTCTCCAAGTCAAGCAATTGAAGAATGGAACATTTATGAGTCAAGGGAAATACATAAGGGACATGTTGAAGAAGTTTGGAATGCAAGATGCAAAGCCAATTTCAACTCCAATGGGCACAAATGGCAATTTGGATAGTGATCTTGATGGCAAAATGGTGAATCAAAAGGAATATCGGTCCTTGATTGGAAGTCTACTCTATGTCACCGCATCAAGGCCGGATGTCATGTTTAGTGTTTGCATGTGTGCTAGATATCAAGCCTCACCTAGAGAAAGTCATCTCACGGCCGCAAAGAGAATATTGAGGTACTTGAAGCAAACAAGAGATGTTGGACTATGGTATCCCAAGGGGTCAAAGTTTGAATTGATTGGATATTCGGACTCCGACTATGGGGGTTGCAAGATCAATAGAAAGAGCACAAGTGGCACATGTCAATTACTTGGAAGATCACTTGTGTCATGGTCCTCAAAGAAACAAAATAGTGTGGCAATCTCTACCGCCGAAGCCGAATATGTGAGTGCGGGGAGTTGTTGTGCACAATTACTATGGATGAAATCAACTTTGAAGGATTATGGCTTCAACTTCAAGAATGTGCCATTGCTATGTGATAATGAGAGTGCAATCAAGATGATACAAAACCCGGTTCAACATGGAAGAACAAAGCATATTGACATAAGGCATCATTTCATTAGAGATCATCAACAAAAGGGAGATATTGCCATTGAAAGTGTTGGCACCAATGATCAACTTGCCGATATTCTCACTAAGCCACTTGATGAAAAGAGGTTTTGCAAGCTAAGGAATGAATTGAACATTCTTGATTTCTCAAACATGAGTTGAATGCACCCCACCCACTTATTGACATGCCTCTCCTTCGACATTGCAAGGTAAAATTGATTGACATGTCTTTCATCCTATGCTAAGGACTTGATAGAGCATGTAGACATAATAAGTGGTACGCATAAGCATTCATGATAAATCAAATGAATTTTATGGATATATGTTACCACTATTGCTTCTATGCTTATTTTGATCTAGTGGTGGCATATGACATGTTTGTGAGCTTGTAAACCTAGTGTTGAATCTAGAAGATTTGCTATAAGTGTTTAATTCAACATAGACAAGATAACCCTTATTTTGAGGAGTGAAGAAGCTTGTCTTTGGTTCAAATCGAATTAAATATCTTTGGCAAGTATTCTAGGTTAAACCAAATTTGATAAATTTTTTAACCTTACATGTGGTATCGAATTAATTTCAATCTACTCCATCAAACACTTTTCCTTCTCTCCACAATTTGATCCCTTTTTGGGTAAGTTGTTGACAAAGGGGGAGAGAAAAAGATGATTCAACTTGATAAAGGGGTAAATAAAATTTATGATGAGAAAAAGATGATTCGACTTGATAAAGGGGTAAATAAAATTTGTTGATGCACACAAGTAGGGGGAGCAAGCTCATAAACAAAGTTATTGCATTTGTTTGTGCATTCTCATATGACTTGCTCATTGCACATGTATTTAAATTCAATATACATGCTTGTGTGGTGCAATGCTAGTATAGAAATTGGATGATGAAATGATCTACTAGCATGCATAGGAATAGTTTACATGTGGTATCTAGACTTGCCTAAAGCTTTACAAGTGGTTAGCTTTACAAGTGGTCCAAGAACCTTTACATATAATGTTGATCTCACGGGGTTCTTGAGTTTTGATGGATGTCTAGTTACTTCATGATGCTAAGGATGGTGTAAAAGGCAACTCCGATTGGTATCACGCTTCAAAGGTCCATTTCTTACACCATAGCATCATTTTGGTAGAATTACTCTCCCAACACTTCTATCCATGCATATGTGCAAAGCTTTCAATCCAAACTCTATGCACATATGTAGGGGGAGCTAATGCTACCAAAACCGAGCTTGTGATAATTGTCCAAACTTTACTTATGAGCAAAATGATTGGACAAGCATGACAAGTTCAAAACTTTTATTATCAAAATCATCTTTGTGAGGGTTGTCATCAATTACCAAAAAGGGGGAGATTGAAAGTCCCTAGTTTGGTTTTGGCTAATTGATGAAACCTAGGACTAACCTTTGTATCTAAGTGGATGATTTAGATAAAGGTGGTCATTGCATATGAGACATGACATTGACTCATGTGACCAAGATGATGAAGACCAAGATGAGGCTTGGCTCGATGGACCGGTTGTGAAGGTGAAGGGCAAGTCGAGGCTTCGAAGCGAAGGACCATGCGATGGTGAAGCTTGAGCAAGACTTAGCGCCGACGGACTGATGCAACGGTGAAGAGCAAGTGAAGTCAAGGTCGATGGATCGAGATGGTCATGTGATGATATGAAGTGGGTCATATCATTTGGAGAAACAAAATGGGCTCAAGGCAAAGGTATAACCATAGGGCCATTTTGTTTTACACTCAAGACACCATAGAGGGTGTGAGTGGTTTAGGATCGATAGCCGAACTATTAAGAGGGGAAGTCTTATCGGTTATTCGATGCACGGGTGCCACTAGGTGAATTCATGAAGTGCATTGCATGTAGGGCCTAGTGAGCTAATTGGAAAACCTTTGAAAATGATTGAGAAAATGCTAACACACAAGCACATGGAGATGTACACTTGATGGTGTTGGCACATTTGCAAAGGTGGCGTTGGTCACGCTGTGGTTTGCGGGTAGAGAGGGGTTTGGGTTCCTCTCTCCCTCCCGCCGAGCGTGCGAGCGCGGGATTCAGGCGATTTCGGGGAAATGAAATGCCTATTTTCCACTACGCCGGAAGTCGGAAAAGAAACGGAGGCGAACGGGGTCACAGAGGTGACCGGACGCTGCACCGGACGCGGTCACGGTGTGACCGGACGCGTCCGGTCAGTACAGCGCGGTTTCAGGCGCGCGGGCTAGGGTTTGCAACCGGCGCGTCCGGTCACTCGCGGGACCGGCGCGTCCGGTCAGTCGCCCAGAGGGAACTGCGGTTCACGAGGATGATCGGACGCGAGGCGCGTCCGGTCACACGCGATCGGACGCGTCCGATCGTTGAAGGAGCTTACTGGACTCCGACCGGACGCTGGCACTGTCGCGTCCGGTCGTTGTGAGGAGCGCGTCCGGTCGTTGTTTCGCGGGCGCGGGTGCTGTGCGGATCGGCGCGTCCGGTCGTTCGACAGGCGCGTCCGGTCATCGGGACCGGCGCGTCCGGTCTGTTGAGAGGCGCGTCCGGTCATGGGTTTTGACCGTTGGCGCAGTGACCGTTGGAGGACCGGACGCGGTTAAGCGCGTCCGGTCAGTTTCGACCGGCGCGTCCGGTCGTCCCGAAAAAACGGTCAGTGGAGTTGCAACGGCTCTATTTGTTTGGGGTGCTTATAAATACTCGTTGGCCGGCCCTTGGGGAGGTCGCTTGGCATTTCTAACACTCTTGTGCATCCTTTGAGCAAAAGCAACTCCTCCCACTCATCTCCCTTGCTTGATTGCAAATCAAAAGTGAGATTGAGTGATCCCAAAGTGCATTGCATAGCTTGAGGGCATCTAGTGACACTTGTGGGTGGTTTAGGCGGTGGATTTCTTGTTACTCTTGGAGAGTACCGCTCCTAGCCGGCTTGGAGATTGTTGGAGGCGTTGGCAAGAGAAGGTGATTGTTCTTGGCCACCTCCGGTTGTTTGTAAGAGGTTCTTGTGCTTTCCTCGGCGGGACGCCAAAAGCAACTCTATTGGATTGCGCGTGTCATTGAGTTACCTCACTTGAGAGTGGAGTCTTGCGGTGCCTTGCGGGGCGTGCCTTGAGGGGCAAGTGACTTGAGGGTCACACCGAGGAACCATCTAAGTGTTGGTCGACACAACCGGTGACGTAGCTTGTCGGTGCACAAGTGAACACCGGGTGAACAAAAATATTGTGTCTCTTGTCTCCCGGTGATTGGTCTACATATTGTGTTGTTGTCAATATTAATTGATTGTATATCATCTTGGTGATTGGCAACATCTTCACTCCACCGTCGGTATAAGATTCACAATCCTATCTCTTGGACTTATCTTTACTAGATTATCTTGTGTTGCTCTAGTAGTAGCTTGGCTAGTAGTGTTGTTAGCTTGTTCTCTAGTGTAAAATTAGTGACATAGCTCTTGTGTGAACTAGAGATCATAATCTACTAGACTTGTGGATAGGAGGCTTGCATCACAACCTTTGGCTAAACAAAACTCGCTTTACGCCGTTTGTTATTCTAACAAGTTTGCTTAGTGGTGCTTGTAAAATTTTTATAGGCTATTCACCCCCCCTCTAGCCATCTAGGACCTTACAACGTCCCCCACTGAGAGCTCTAACCTTCGTGCATCCAAAAAATTGCATACAGGAAATCGTCATCGTTAAAATCCAGGGCTAAACCAACACCTAAACACGATCCGATGGCTGTCGATCAAAGTTTGATGCGCTTCAAACTCACGCCCACCCCTTCAAACTCACCACGCCCAGGCGACCTTCATGCCCGCTTCCCCCGCTGCACGCCCACGCCGGGAAGTCCACGACCACGGTTCGATTCCTCTTGTTGCAAGTAACTTGTCTTTTTTTCATCAAAAAAGAAAAACAAATCAAACATCGTCAGCTCCTCTCCCTCCGCGACTCACGATTCCGAGGACGTCCGCGGCTAGGGTTCTGTGCCGCCGCCACGCCGTCGGTGCCACCCAGCGGCCGGCTGCGGCCCGTCAGCGCTTCTCCGAGGCCGGAGGCCGCCTAGCGCGCTGGGCGGGGTGCAGATGCTGTTCAAGACGCTGGCGATCTTCTCGACGCCACGACAGGCATCCTCGACGCGTCCCTGGGGGTGTCCCGACGGGTGTGCCCAGTGGCCTGTGGCGCAGGCGTGGGGCATGCCGGCGTGGCACAGCCAGCGCAGCCGGCACCGCAGGCATGGGCGAGCGTGTCGTCCTCGGTGCGGCCGTACCCACCCAGGACACGGCGTCTCAGATGGATCGTCAAGCCGGTCGATCCGTCTCCTCCTCTTTCGGGTGCGACGAATCACTGCGCTCTCTCCACGGGGATTGGCGGGCGTTTCTTCAATCAAATCGTGGGCTGCCGTCGTGTGTTGTGTGCAGGTCGGCGGGCGTCGCGGACGATGGCGGCGAGGGCGGCTGATGAGAACAGAAGGCCGGCGGCGGGGAAGCCCACGTCAGGCATTCGAGGTGGGTGCGGGCGACCCGAGCTGATTTCCTCTTGGATGATTTATATGTTTGTTGTTGCGTCGCGATTCCATGGCTCTGATCTCCTGATTTGTGCAGCACGCCCTCACGGACTTCAATAACCTCGTCGGGGTTCCCTCATACCCTTGCCCCGTCGCCAAGAAGCCCATGCTGCAGTAATCTCCTGCCCCAATATTGCATTTTTTTTGTGGTTCTTGGGTCAAGTCTTGTTTAACCGTGTCGTTCCTTTCTTGTCTTCAGGATTCAGGAAGAGCACCCGGAAGAAAAGAAAACAGTGTTGCCAAGCAGCTGGCCCATGACAAGGTTAGGACGCGTGCTGCTAGCTGTTCTTGCGCTCTGCCATTTCTTGGAGGCTTTGATTTAATCTGGGCATTGCTTTTGGTTGTTCAGGAAATTCACTGATGATGTATGGTGATTTTCCTTGGAATGATGCAGCCAAGCTCATATTAGAATTCAGACTATGGAGCTTCCTGTCAGCATTCTTGGTGGTTGAGTCATGAGCTTGCAATCGATTGTAGACAAATGGTTTCAATTTTGTTTATATGCTTTCTAAAACTGAGATTGTGACTCGGCAGTCCCATTATCATTTGGTTGGTGCATAGAGATTTGTTTGAGATTTAGGAATGAAAAACCAAAAAAAATCTTATTTAATGGAGTCAGTTTATAGGCATGGAAGTTTGTTGTCGAGCTCATTGCTGATTACCGATAAGAATCGGTTGTAGGCCATTATGCATGAGGTCTTTGTTTGTAATTTAAAATTGAGCATTTTTAGTTAGCCACTACAGCTGGTGAGCACGCTAAGGCGGTGGTGCAGCAACTGCACATTCAACTTGAGGTGCGTGTGGCAGCTATCAGGGCCAAAACAAATAGAACAGGTATCCATGCTGTAATTGTCTAAAGAACACATTATTACTGATTAATTTTCCTTACAACATGAACTGAGCTATCTTTTGATTTTTTTTCTCTTATATATAGTCTTTCTGTGATAATGTAGTGTCATCCTACGAAGGTGAGCAGCAGCCATGTAAAAGGTAAAGAGTTTTGATTTTCCTCATCTGGAGGAGACTGACATTGGCTGGCATGTGAACGGCCTGCGCAAGGACCCTTCCATTCAAGTGAAGAGCACGAACAAGAACACTTGATTGCACAAGGACACTTGATTGCTCCTCATGCTATGGTTATATGACAGGAAACCTATCGATACGAAGGGTGAGTCATCTGCAAGCTAACTGCAGTTCATGCACCTAGAGTTCGTGTCCAGGTGTCTCTCTAAAATACTGAGAAGGATTTGCCTTTTTATTTACAGATTATATAATAATAATAATATTGCTCTGTTTCCTCTAATGCCCAATTCTTTATAGAATCTAATTACTTTGATCTCCTGCGTCCTGAATTGATAGGAAGCTGCTTTACTGACTGAATTTCAAGTATCTGCTTTAGTTGTTGTTTTAGTTCTTGCAAAAATGAATGGGTGTTACGCATTGAATCCTTGCAAGAAGGATAATAGTATACTTGGAAGTTTAGGAGAGAATGGAGACATGTAAGCCGTGAAGGCCATCTTCAGCTATTGATCTTTCTATTAAAAGAGGTGATTTTTTAAAGAAAAGGTTTTTGCGGCTTTATTGAACCACCATACATAATTTGATTTACACTAACTGCTCTTGCTTTTGTGTTGAAGAAATTGGAAACTCCCCTCTAGCATTTTCATTAATGTACACTAACTGCATCCTTACGTAGGCTATCTGCTGGCTTCTGAAGTGAGAGGATGTTGCCTTGCTTATGAAGTGAGAGGATCAAAAGAGAATAATCTGAAATGGAGAATAGCTGTTCACGAGGGACATCTAGGAAGGCATCATTAGCTGTTCAAGGGGCGACAGGAGAGACAAGGCAATCAGAGAAAGAGCGTGTACACGAGGGAAATTCTATGTGGCTTATATATATATATATATATATATATATATATATATATATATATATATATATATATATATATATAGCTTTGCTATTGTTACAGTATTTTTTGTTGTTGGGGGGCTAGCCGGACTTCCGGGCTTTCCTGTACATAGAATTTCTTTCCTTCATTAATTGAGAGGCAGAGCTCCTGCCAGGTTTTTCAAAAAATATTGTTACAGTTTTTTCTAGCTCATTATTGAACTCCAAGATCTACTGAACCAATTCATAAATTATTTGTAGTATGCATGGTCATATACAAATGTGTGAGACTTAAAATATGAAAAAATGACATTGTTTGGTTATTTTCATGTGTATCCCTGAAATGAACCCGTAGCGTTAGCACGGGCACTATACTAGTTTTAGTAAGCCATTTATTATTTGATACAAAATCATAATTGTAAGTAAGTATTATTATTAATGCGAAATTATTAACACAATAATATTAAATTTACACACACACACACACACACACATATATATATATAGTATTACTATATGGTACCCGCAGTGGCGGATGCAGGATGAGAATCAAGGGGGGGCTAAAACAATAGAGATGTTGATTTGCATGAAAATTTAATGGTGATTTGAGATCTTGCTACAGTATTTTTAGTGGTAAATCAAGTCATTAGGGGGGCTGGAGCCCCCAGCCCCCCTTGTAAATCCGCCACTGGGTACCCGGGTACCAAATAACTATTTAGTACCCAACATCCCAAACAGGCTCACCCCGCCGTTCGGGCCTGAGGCTCACAGGCCCGGCCCACCCACGAGCTCGAGCTGCTATGCCGCTCCGAAGCTCCCCTACCCACCCACGATTTTCTTTGCGGTTTCTATTTCGTCACCCCGTCCGCTCGGTTCGGTCTGCTCTTCCCTCCCTTCGGCGGCGCCGCTCGTCCGACCTCTCTCCCTACCACCGCTGGCTACCTCTCCGTCGCGCATCCCGCGTAGACGCAGCGCGCCGCCCGACCGGGCGTTCTCGACCGGCGTTCCCCAGTGTCCCGCCCTGCCGCGGCGCCGCCCAGCGTTGTGCGGGCATCGCGTTGCCCGTCCTGGCGTTCTCGGCCGGCGCCGCCCCCTCGTGCGCGGAGCTCATGATGGTGACAATGGCACAGACCCGTGCCCTTCCCATCGCGCACGTTGAACCCCGTTGAGGAGCAAAGAGGCGGCCCCGCGCCAGATCCGTTCCTCCATTGATATGAGTGATGGCGTGGCCGGATCGTCGCGGCGTCGGCCTCATCTGTCAATCTCTCCTCGGGACATAGCCTCTGGAGTGGATCTCTCTCTGCACCACGGTAAGCAGCTGCCTCGTCCTGTTCCCTGAACTTCACAATGGGTTGGATCTTGGCCCTCAAATTTCAGGGATTGCAGTTTCCTCTGCCTCATCTGGATCCAAAGGTGGACACAGGCATGTTTGATCCGGAGGAGAATAACCGAGGCAGATTGTTAATCAAGCCCAAGGTAATGTCTCTTCAGCCCCTCGTTTTTTTTTCAATGATGAACCTAATTCCCTGCTAGATTGCATATAGTTGAAGCTTTTTTGGGCACACATTAGGTTTCTATGCATGGTTCCCTACATTTTTCAGGTCACACATGACAAGATTTCGATTAGGGTAGTGTGCAAATAATTTAATTATTTATTGTTTGCTCCTGTCATATTGGACGATAAGAGGTTTTTGCATCTACATATGTCATTATTTGTGACGCGAAAACCTTGCTTTAATTTGCTAGATTTGCATATAATAATTGATGTTATCCTAGTTACACATGAGTTCCGGCGTAAATAACCAAGTTTTTTATGGTTCACTTGCTTTATTTGGAAGGTAGGTAGGTCATATATGTAATTATTTGTTATCAGGATACCTTGGCATTTAGTAAAGTTTTTAGTGAAGATTATTTTGCCATTCTGAATTTGTTTAGTTGCCACCATCATCTTACCAGATTTATGGTTATTCGATTAGCTAGCTAATTGTTTCGCAGATTTTACTGAATTTGTGCATTAGTATTTCAGTTTTTAATAGAAACTTGGGAAATGATTAATGTCTCAAATGTGATTGTGAGATATGACCTGCTAGCCTGCTCTTGACTTTTTTTAGCGTGCATTATCGAAGTGATCAAGACTTGGTGTTATGAGCTTTCGAATTATATAATGTCTCACCTGCTGTGCTTTTCTGATTGGCCATACAATTTGTTTGAGTTGTTGACTTATTTAATTACTATGTTGCTGGGACATTTATATGAGCACAAGACTTGGCAGTATGATTCATTAATAAGAACTGTAATATTCTTGTCGTTGTTTTACAGCTGATAATGATTCTGTTCTCGCAGAATGCATACTTCTGGTTTTACATGGAAGACGTGTGCGACATTTACTGCTGCTCCAGATATTAGGTGCAATTTTGACCAAATCTAGTGCAACTTTATGCATCTCAAGGAGGAACTATTGATTTTCAGGTGCATTTGATTGTTACTAGGAGACTTGGAGAATATTGAGGCTATCGTTGTCATTTTTGTGCTTATAATAATATTTATTTGGATGATTGCGTGTTGCAGTCTCTTAGAACTAAAGGTTTATGGTCTGTTTTTTGAATGAAACATATTGATGTGCTACTGCTTTTTATTTGTGATGAATATGGATACCTAATATGCAATGTGTTTTCATCCTGAGTGTAGATGTTCAAAATTTCAGATATATGTGCTTTGTTTACTGATAAATTAATTTTTTTTCTTGATTATGAATCATAACATATTTTTCTTCAGATTCCCTTATTACTTAACTAGCTTTTTCCCATGGGCTTGTTGGATCATGCAATCCACAGCTGATAATACTATGCATATGTGCCTTCTTAATTATTTTGAGTAAACCACACCGTGAACTAAACCTACTCCCCCCAACCAGGTCCTTGATGGATGTCGTGTGTGATTCAGTGAGGATACATTCAGCACCTCCCTAGTTCAGCCATGCTGTTCGAAGCTCCCCCTCGATTGCTATGTGAGTGTGGTGTGGCATGGCGAGATCGCCGAAGGCCATATGCCACACCCAACGGCATCTGACAGCTATGCCACATCTTCATCACTTGATGCTTCCTGACTGCTTCTTGCATCGCCACAGGATAAGCCTTCTGTTAGTGTGCCTGTTTTTTATTATTGCAGTTATGAGTTGTTTTCATTTATGAAAATCATACATGCTAATATATGCAATCTGTAATAGATTCTGACTCAATGTCTTTAGATTCCGGTTGGAGCTGTTTGATAAGATGCCTGACAACCCAAAAAGGCTTGTATTTGAGAGCACTCAACAGCGGTCAGTACATGTTTTATTTATTTATTTATTTTAGTGGCCTTTTTCATGTGTTGGAGCTCCTTTTCGCTCTAGGATGATGTTAATGTGATTGTTTCCCATTTAGGTATGAGGTCCCTCTGCGACAAGACGAGAGGTTACCCTCCTCACCTGGTAGAACTTCTGCATCAGGTCCACGAAATAGAGGTGCAAAGGGGAATGGTTGTACTATAATGTTAATCAGTTGCCAATATGGAGTTAGTATTTTCTAAATGACTAGACAGAATTAGATACGTTCATTTAAAGCTTATCTAATCTAGTTTATGATTATTTTTTTGAAAAAAATATATTTATATAATCTGATGCATGGACACATAATTAGAGAACAATTTAATATACATGGATTTTGAATTTTGCTATCCTAAATTACCAGTATTCTTTCATTGCACTTTGGCTTATCCTTTTGTCAACTAACATTTTTCATCTGTTCTGAAAGGTCACAAGACCTCAACGGCCATGTTAGTGCGACTAATGTAGATTTCGAGCGGGTGCACGGGGGGTTCGGGTATGGTAGTAGGAATCAAGAGGGGGAGGATATTTTGAACTTTGCGCTGGCCTATGACTTGTTGATAGCGAACACCCTCTTTAGGAAGAGGGAATCTCATCTAGTAACCTTTCGTAGTGGACAACACTCGAGCCAGATCGACTTTATCCTTGCAAGAAGGGAGGATAGACGTGCTTGCTTTGATTGTAAGGTGTTACCTGGGGAGTGTGTTGTCCCTCAACATAAGCTTGTGGTGGCGGACTTTCACTTTCGGGTACGTGTCCACCGGGACAAACGGGCCAAGATTATGAGAACGAAGTGGTGGAAGCTTAGAGGGGAAGCAGCGCAAACGTTTAAGGAGAGGATGCTAGACGAGGGGCCTTGGGAAGAAGGAGAAGATGCCGACGACATGTGGCTAAAGATGGCAACATGTGTCCGAAAGGTGGCTTCGGAAGTGTTTAGCGTGAGTAGAGGAGGCAAACGGGAAGCGAAAGACACATAGTGGTGGAATGACGAGGTGCAAAGTGCTATTAGGGAGAAGAAGGAGTGTTTCAAGCGTCTCCACCATGACAAGAGTGTAGCCAACATCGAGGGCTATACAATAGCGAAGAGGGTTGCAAAGCGAGCTATAAGTGTAGCAAAAGGTCAGACGTATGATGGCATTTATCAGCGGCTACGCACGAAGGAAGGGGAGAAGGACATTTATAGGATGGCTAGAATCCGCGAGAGGAAGACAAGGGACATCTACCAAATAAAATGCATAGGATGAGACAGATCGACTTCTGGTGAAGGATGAGGAGATCAAGGATAGATGGAGAGAGTACTTCGGCAAGCTATTTAATGGGGAGAATGAGGGTCCTGCCCTTGAGTTGGACGACTCATTTGACGATACCAATAGACGCTTTGTGAGGAGAATTTAGGAGGCAGAGATCGGAGAGGCTTTGAAGAGGATGAAGGGAGGTAAAGCGATGGGCCCTGATGGTATCCCCATTGAGGTGTGGAGATACCTAAGCGCCAGAGCGATAGTATGGTTAACTAAGCTTTTTAACCTTATTTTTTGGTCTAACAAGATGCCTGAAGAATGGAGGAGAAGTATATTAGTACCTATCTTCAAGAACAAGGGAGATGTTCAAAGTTGTACTAACTACCGTGGGATTAAGTTGATGAGCCATACGATGAAGCTCTAGGAGAGGGTTATCGAGCATCGCCTAAGGAGAGTGACACATGTGACCCAAAATCAGTTTGAGTTCATGCCTGGTAGATCGACCATGAAGGCGATTTTGTTATTACGACAATTGATGGAGAGATATAGGGAGCAGAAGGACTTGCACAAGGTCTTTATTGACCTCGAAAAGGCATATGATAAAGTATCGAAAAATGTTATGTGGTGGGCCTTGGAAAAGCACAAAGTCCCAACTAAGTACGTTACCCTCATCAAGGATATGTACAGAGATGTGGTGACGTTTGTCCGAGCATGTGATGACGACACCAGTGACTTTTCAATTAAAATAGGACTGCATCAGAGGTCAGCTTTGAGCCCTTATTTATTTGCTTTGGTGATGGATGAGGTCACAAGGGACATACAAGGTGATATCCCTTGGTGTATGCTCTTTGCTGATGATGTGGTGCTAGTTGACGACAGTAGGGCGGAAGTTAATAGGAAGTTAGAACTATGGAGACACACGTTAGAGTTGAAAGGGTTCATACTTAGTAGGACTAAGACCGAGTACATGAGGTGCGATTTCAGCGCGACTAGGCACGAGGAGGGAGACGTTAGCCTCGATGGGCAAGTGGTGGCCAAGAAGGATACTTTTTGGTATTTAGGGTCGATGCTACAAAAGGATGGAGACATTGATGAAGATGTTAGGCATAGAATTTCAGCCGGCTGGTTGAAATGACGTCAAGCTTCTGGCGTTCTCTGTGACAAAAGGGTGCCTCAGAAGTTGAAAGGTAAGTTCTATAGGACGGCGATTCGTCCGGCGATGTTATACGGTGCTGAGTGTTGGCCTACAAAAAGGCAACATGTCCAGCAATTGAGTGTAGCAGAGATGCGTATGTTGCGTTGGTGTTGTGAGCACACAAGGAGGGATAGAGTCCGGAACGACGATATTCGGAATAGGGTTGGGGTGGCACCAATTGAGGAGAAATTGATTCAACATCGGTTGAGATGGTTTGGACATGTCCAACGGAGGCCTCCTGAGGCGCCGGTGCGTATTGGAGTTCTAAAGCGGGCCAATAATGTAAAGAGCGGTAGAGGTCGACCTAAACTAACTTGGGACGAGTCCGTTAAGAGAGATCTTAAGGAGTGGAATATATCCAAGGATTTAGCTATGGACAGGAGCGCTTGGAGATTGGCAATCAACGTGCCTGAATCGTGACCTCTTTTTATCTTGTGCCCTTTTATGTCCCTTTATGTGTCTCCCTGTTTCTCGTCTCTTTTGGGTTTCATCTCTAGCCTACCCTAACTTGCTTGGGACAAAAGGCTATGTTGTTGTTATTGTTGTTGTTGTTGTCTGAAAGGTCACAAGATTTTCCGATCTTTAAAATCGTCTACCTTTCCCACAGACAATATTTCCACCTTTGTTGTTTATTATTTTCCCTGTTTCTTCCTTTAGGTATGCAGATGCAAGGCGTTCCCCTTCTAAGCACCCTGCGGTAGCAGCTACTTCCCAGGACCACTCACAGAGAAGGTACTGTTTTCGCACGATCTTGCTTATCAAATATCCCAACAATCACAATCTTATGAGGCATATCAGTGTACTTTTCTAATTTGTATATTCTGTCCAAACATGGTGTACAAAAATCTGGTTCTTGTATCCCCTATGTAACCATACCCCTGGTTTTATGTGTTCCCGAAAAGGTCATGGATCATTTTTTCCTATTCGTTTGTAGGACTCATGCTGCTTAGGATTTTATGCTATGTGAAAAATTGTATGCCGGACACCATATTTAACCTTGCAGTTTGACATCAGCCGGAACTCAAAATATTATGTCAGTGATCTATTGTTCAAAGACAGGATTTTTCCTCGAAGATGCATTTTTGTATGCACTCCTTCAATAATACTTATACATGTATGAAACTATGAATTGTTTTATGTACAAGTTCCATGGGAAAACAATGTCATTCTTGTAATCTTGTTGGAGGTAAAACTGAGCCTGCTTCTTAATCGTTTATCAGGTCGTAGAAAAATTATGTTTTTCTGTGCACACATGGGTGCTAGCTGTCACCATTTACAGTTTTACACAGTATGATAAACTGCCTTTTTTCTTGGGTCACATTGAACATACCAATATTTTGAAGATAGCTAGGATTTACATGTACATTTGACATTGTTTGCCACTAGGAACCTAACTTGATGCCAGATTACATCGAGTTCGTGTTGTTGTGTCCACACATGGTATTATTTTCGATCAAGCTCCATTGGATGCAAATTTCCCTGGTTTTCTTGCCTAATTCCAGGAGTCGGGGTGCATGATCCCAACAATATGGCGAGTTCCACTTTGGTCTCTTTTTTGCTTTTTGAACTAGAAGGGTCATGCCCCGAGGTAAGAACCCCTAAGACTATATGATTGTCATCTCCGCTTGGATACACTAGACAAGGACACCTAGGTTTAGTGTGTGCCAATGTAAGTTCTTGTCCATTGTCCTGTTTTCTGCAGCAATTTACTGTCATTTGCTCATAGAAGTTTGATGATTGTGAGCAAAATTAAGCACAATTCTCCGCTTGGAAGTTTGATGGATCAGGACAAATTCCACCTATAGGTGTTCATTGCAGCTAAAGTTTATTTTATGGAATTCATTCTTAAAAATTGTAACTGAACAGATCAATGATACATCCTATAAAATAAAGAGTTGTATTTTTTTATATAATAATTGGACAAATGAATACATTTACAATACTATCTGTTTATCTGATAGATTCATCATTAGTAAAGAGTAATCCCTGTCCAATTTGCAGCACTTTACCTTTCTGTGGTTTTAATCATGTGATTTTTTTGCTTAGATCCTTAAACATCTATTTGCTTCGGTATCAGACATTGATCGTCCTTCACATGTAATGTGAAAACATTTGCCATATTTAAATAGCTATGCTTGATTTAGTATAGAAAGGTACTTTTTAATTCCAGCTTTTTTCAACGAGCATATATGACCTTTGTTCCCTCTTGTAGGTCAGTCATACAAATTTGGTGGGCGTAGTGGCTGGCGGGATGGAGGAGATTGGTCAGCAGGGCGGAAGAGTGAATGAGGCAGGGAAGTGTAGTGGAGGACGCAAAGCAGCCCTCCCTCAACCAGAAATCAGCCACACGAGCATGCGACATGGTACACTGAGAAGCGTAGCGAAGAACGCTTCGATGTTAGTGACATAGGTTAATTCCAAAGAGTACCTACAGATTCTTTGTAGCAATGATAATGAACCAAATGGTACTATTTATGATTAGCATCACATACTATTGTAAATATTGCGAGAACATCGTCTCCCGGGACCGATTCACAATTCTAGTAAGATGGTTGACAAATAATATTTTCTTAAAAACAAATATTTGATATCATGTCATAGAAAGATATTAGGAACCCAGATGGAGTAAATATTTATGGTTTGAATAATAGCTACAAATATTTTTTGTGTGTAACGATTGCCATGCAAGATATGTTTTTAATGATCAAATTAAAATAAGAATATCTATAGTTTACATAATAAATAATTATTGACAAGCAATTCTTCACAAGGAACTTGGTGTAGAAAGAAAAAAACCGACAAAATATATGCATCCTTGGAGGCCTAGCGGAAAAAATGACAACATAACGAAATTATGTCCATGTACGGAAAAGAAATTCCGGTGGAAAAAAAAAATCGGAAACATAAATAGGCCGGAAATATTGCGAGCAGGCAATATGTGTACGGAAGAAGAAAAAAATCAGCCGCACGCATAGGCGCGAGTAGGCAACAAGCACGGAAAAAATTGACGAGCATCGCTGCTAGCGCGGGCGAGCGCGCGTGGTCTTCTGCGGGCGTGGGGATGGCCTCGGGTACTCTTTAGCACAGTCCTCTATATATATATATATAATACTTGTCCAAGCGAAACAGAAATGGAAGATCGTGATAATTTAAAGAATTATAGCACATGGAACATGGTCGACTCAAGCTGTCTCCAACAGGGTACCCATTGGGGTACCCAAACCCAAAATAGGTCTTCAATAGGATACCTATAACCTCTAACAGAGTACCTATTTAAAAGACTCATTTTGGGTGTCAGGAGATCCATAACCTAAATATAGGTATTCTCTTTCCAGAAGACCCATTTGCATAAAGGATCGTCTTTTGGGTCTTGTTGTTGGAGAAGACTAAAAATAGGTATGAAACCCTTTGACTGTAGTGTTACCTAAAGGACAAATGAGTCTTGTATTTTGGGTTGTTGTTGTTGGAGACAGCCTCACAAAAGCCGTTACACATCCACAAGTGGACTAGAAATTGCTATTTTTCACATGTCTCTTTTGTTCCAATGTTTCTTAGGCAGCTGATCTCAATCGTTGGATTCCAATCCGACAACTAACACATCTTGGCTAGCTAATCACGTACTCAATCTCTCAAGGCAATTAAATTCACCACGGGGAACTCACGACATATATATAGCCCAGCAAAGACTATTGTACTTGTTCAATTCTTTTATCACATTGCCTCACCTATTCCATAAACATAGTTCGAGAAAATTAAATCTAAGACTAATAAACTCAATCTTTTGTCGTATAAACAATCTTGATCTATTTTCACCTTTTATGTGCAGACCTGATGATCAAAAAGATGATACCTCTTTTTTCTGGAGAGATGGTTTAAACTCAAAGCTCTAGTCTTGATATCTCAATACAGCTAATGATATTGGCAAACAAAACAAGATTTGTGCCAATCCAGCTCTAGTCTTGTATAAACATGTTTTGTTTGTCAAATGGATCCGTGAGCTTACAGACCTCACAATGTTCATCTTTGCCAAGCGCAAGATTTGTGCCCTTACATCAACAATTTGGTATATTTTCCCGTAGCATAGCCACTACAAATCTATACCTAATAATAAAGAGGCAAAATTTCATGCTATTTTTTTTGTCCACCTTCCCCTAACTGCCGATAGTTGAGAGTTTCTTCCGTCTGGACTTATATATAACCCGTGCTAATACGAATTAAAATAGTTCTTGTCTAGTGCGATACGAAGTCCGATTCCAAAACATATTGGATTGTATATGGTCTATGTTTAACCAAAGAGTCCATACTCATGCGCAAAAAAAGTCCATACCCAATATAATTATATATATAGTAAATTCGGTTTTTTATTTTTTTGGTCTAGATATTTTTTCATGTGGCCTCCCTACGCTACATGCTTGTTCGTCTCCTATCCGTCAAGAACTCGGCCAGATATAGAAACCAATATGGAATCCATCCTCGTCATGACTCATCCTCCTATAAACAGCCAACTTCGTACCCAAATCATCTCGATCCCCATCGAATCAATAAGGCCGAGTCAAGGCCAAGGGAGGAAGGTCGAGGTAGGTGCGCGGGACAATGACAGCGAGGCAGCATCGAGTCGCGAGCGCGGGCCGCGACGGTGAGGCGTTGTGGAGTCACGAGCGGGGGCGTGGGCAGCGACAGCGAGGTGGCATCAAGTCACGAGCTCGGGCCGCGATAACGAGTCACCATGGAGTCAAAAGTGGGGGCGCGGGGCAACGACGGTGAGGCGACATCGAGTGGCGAGCACAGGCCGCGACGACGAGGCGCTGTGGAGTTACGAATGCAGGTCACGACAGCGAAGCAGCTTCGAGTCGCAGACGCAGGCCCTCCGTGGCTCCTCCTTGAGCGCAGAGCTGCCTCGGCCGAGAAGCTGGCACCGCCGCAGTGGCCGTCATTCATGGCTTTGCCGACCCTTCATTATCCGGTTGGTGAATCAAAATCTAATTTGGTTTCGACGAGCAGAGCCGGCGTCATCACTCAAATCATGGAGGCCGCCGTCGCTCGAATCGCAATGGCAGAAAGAGCATTGGAGCGTAGGTAGTCCGAAGTTGTGGAGAAAGCGGCCCGAGCGCTGTTTGCGTTGGAGCGCAGATGGCTGGCGCCGTCGAGCGCACATGAGAGGAGGCGAGATGAAGGGCGGCATAGAGAAAGAGATAAAGGCCAAGGCGTACGGGTGAGAAGATTGTTTGCTTCGATTTGTAGCTTTCCCTAAAATTTCCGTACACCGCTGCACATGGCCTTGGTGTCGGCTGCTCGGCCGAGCTGTCTACGGTAGTGCTGAGACGGAGGCAGACGCTCCTGTGCCACTCCCGCACACGGGCGAACACCTTGCCACATGTGCCGATCGCCGATCGAGCCACGGTGCCCGTGGCGCCGCACTCTCTTTTGCTCTGCCAAAGAACGTGCTCGGCTTGATTCGTTGTTAGCTTGATGATGTCACTATGCTGTCATCAATACGTGATATACGGCGTTTTTCTTAAAAAATAAATTTAGATATACCATCTGAATACTCATCACCAGATCTGAGGTCGAGATTTAATCATTCCAATACATCTTCATCATGGACTTGGTCCGGCGGACTGCACATCACAGATCCATGGCCTATGGACCGAGGTCGTAGCATGTGCACACGTACTTTGCAATCTAACACCTACACTTCTACCGAACAATAAAACTAATGTTGACTGAATCACAGAGAACTCATCTACTACTGGTGAAATCTAACAATTAATAACGTATGGATCCCTGTGTCAACGGTGGAAGGTGAGATACGAAGGAAGGTGAGGTGACCATCTGAGTTGAATCAAGTCCATTGACTTAGAGATATTGTTTTTTCTCCTGTTGCAACACATAGGCATCTTTGCTGGCACTACTAATGTTATATATCTCAATTTTTTCGCAGCCAGCAAATTGTAAAAGCTCTTAGGCCATTCTCAGTGAAAAGTTTGTAGCATTGTTTCCAATATGCAATAAAATATAAGTAAAATAGTCACTCTCAATACATTGTTTCATTCTTTTATTTCAGATGACTTGTACAGTTGGAAATCGAGCTAACGGAGTTTTCAACCCTATGAGATTCAATTTCTTTCTTTCTATCTCTCTCCCTTCTTAAAATGTTATTGTATCATCAAAAATACTTATGTGGTAACCTATTACTCCCTCCATCCACAAAAGGATGCAATTCTCGTGTTTCAAGGAGTCAAACATTTTAAACTTTGACTAAATCTCTACAACTAAAAAGAACCGTGTGTTATCATCTGATTAGACTAATCGCCCTGCCCCTCTCGTAATCGCTCCACGCTAAACGCCCCGCCCCGCTCCCTCTATCGCGTCTCCGCGGCAGAACCACCGTTGCGCACGACGCCCAGCCTGGAGCCCCTGGTCTTCTATCACCCTCCTCCCCTTCCACCCAGCCCCCGTGCAACCGCTGCTCAGATCTCGCCCCGCAGCCTTCTGAAGGGTCAAGATGGCGGACTAGAGATGGAGTGAATAGTCCTTTCTAAAACTTAATTGCGTTGGCTAACCGAAACAAGTGCGAAATTAAATCTATCGGTCTAGCCAAGACTACACCCCTCTATCTATAACTCTAGCACCTTACAAAAGATCCTAATCAAGCAAATAAGGTGCCTTTCTAGCAAGAGCCCACCTAAACAATTCTAGCTTGCAAGGTCACACAAACCTATGCAACTAGTACTTCAAGCACTAGGGAGCTCCTACACAATTCTAGTAAGTAAAAGCACAAAGCTCTTAGGCTCACTAGCAATGTTCAATAACAAGGCAACCAATGCCAAATTAGAGAGCGCAAGTTACTTAGCTACATAAACTAAGTAATGTGACTAACAAGGTTACACAAGCCAAATTAGCCACGCAAAGATAATACTTCTAGCTACACAAGCAAGAAGATATCTAGCTGCTACACAAGCACAACTAGATACAAGAGCAACAAGACAAGCAAGGTATATATGAAGGTAAATACAAGCATGTGTTGCATGAAGGCAAATCACCGAGAAGAGTAGACAATGTTGACACGATGATTTTCTCCCAAGGTTCACTTATTTGTCACCAAGCTACGTCCCCGTTGTGTCGACCAACACTTCGTGGTTCGGCGGCTAATCGGTATCCACAACCGAGCTCTCCCAAAGAGTGCCACAAGAACCCACCATCAAGTATGGTAGCTCAATGACACGCTCTACTAGAGTTGCTCTTCGCGATCCCCGCGGGGTGAGCACAATCCCCCTTACAAAGCTTCTCTAAAGCCTCGCACAATCTTCTTGCAAGCTTCGACGGTGCCTCAAGCCACTAAACCGTCTAGGAGGTGGCAACCTCCAAGAGTAACAAGCACCACCGGCTTGCAACACGATCACCTAGTGCCACTCGATGCAATCTTATAATGCAATCGCACTAGAATCGCTCTCTCACTCGTCCGATGAACACTATCAAGCATGAGTGAGTTAGAGGGCTCTCAAACACCACAACATAAGCCACCAAGGCTATAGTGTGCTCAGCTACCAGCCATGGCCGGCCAAGGGCTATTTATAAGCCCCTCCACGAAATAGATTTGTTGCCTCCTCACTGGGCTAAAAACGGGGTCACCAGACGCGTCTGTTGCCCAATCAATAGACGCGGCCAGCGTTCGATGCCCCTCAGTAGCTTGCAACGGATCAACGCCACGTGTCCTCGATTGAATGAGAACGGTTGATCTCCAACGGTCACTAAAATGATACTGCGCTTCAGCACCACTCGACAGACGCGTCCGACGCTTGAACTCCTAGCGTCTGACGCTACGGCGGACATAGTCCAGAGAGCTCGTTTCCTCGCTCGGTCATCGAACGCGTTAGACATTGACGTCAGCGTCCGACGAGTACTCAGCACCACGCCGCCTTGCGAACAGCTGATGTCACACGGAGCGGACGCTGATGTCCAGCGTCTGTCACCACTTCACCAGCACGTCTGAAGCACGCTCTCCAGCACGCGTCACCAAGGGCTAAGCACTAGACGCGGCACCGGCGTCTGACGCCACCACACCCATCATCTGACGCTCGAAAACAGCGATAATCACCACCGTGACTTCGCCCCTGGTTCTCGCATCCGGCGCTAAGGAAAATAAGCATTTCATCTCCACGAAAACGTCTGAATCCCACCTCGCAAGCTTGGCGGGAGGGAGAGAGGATCCCAAATCCCTCTCTACCACTCAAACTCCACTATCTTCGTAAATGTGCCAACACCAACAAGTGTTCACCACCTTGTACACATGTGTTAGCATTTTCATAATCATTTTCTCAAAGGAGTTAGCCACTCAACTTGCCACGCCACTCGATTCTAGCAACGATGCAAAGTTAGATCACTTGAGTGGCACTAGATGACTGATATACAAACAAGTTTGCCCCTCCTAATAGTATGACCATCTATCCTAAACCCGGTCATGCACTTCTCTACATAACCTTTGACCGGTGAAATGAAATGCCCTAGGATTATACATTTGCCTTGCGCATTCCATTCCAACTCCTCCGATGTTGATGCAACACATGCACCAACCAATCACCAAATGATATGATCCACTTCATATCATCACGTGATCGTATTGGTTCATCGATCTTGACCTCACTTGCTCTTCACCGTCACCTCGGTCCATCGGTGCCAAGTCTTGCCCAAGTTTCACCGTCACACATGATCCCTCGCTTCAAAACCTCTGACTTGCCCTTCACGCTTGCAACTGGTCTATCGAGTCAAGCCACATCTCGATCTTCTCCACCTTGATCACATGACTTCATGTCATGTCTCATATGCAATAAGCTCCTTCATGACATAATCACTTGTGGACTAATTCCCTGTGTATCTCACATTAGACACAATTAGTCCACCTAAGATTGTCTATAACAGAACCAACCAATTATACAAAATTAAGTAAGAAAATCACCCGTAAAAGCAGATAATTTAGCAAACTTAAACCCATATAACCTGATAGTCCGCGAAACCACAAAGGATTTCAAACCAACCAACATACAAACCAAGATCGTACAAGTTTAGCAGCCACAAGCATATATTACATAAAGTTCACAACATCAGTTGAATACATCGAAGTTTAGAATATAAAGTTATTACAGACCAAGTTCATAATGAAATAACGGAAGCAAATAGTTTTAAAGCCACACACACACTTTTAGTTCAGATACAGTGCCAGGAGATAGTCATTTCCAACAAAAGCATCAGATAAGATATACGGAGCGACCATTGCCCTTGGTCCTAGTTGTCACCCATCGTAGGGTATAGGTAGTTGATGCAATACCCGTAGTACATCTAACCATATGCAACAACAATGGAAACAACGCCCTGAGTACGAGAAAGTACTCAGCTAGACTTACCCGCCTTAAACTAAAATAAAATGACACCAAGGAGTATGCAAGACTTTTTTAGTGGACTAGCTGACTCATTTGCAAAAGAGCACTAAGCTATCATGAATAAACCCTTTTAAGTACTTTGCATCATGTTTATTATAGCCTATCGAGCTAGGTAAGCACCTACACTATAGCAATCACTTGATTAACCAATAACATCCAGTTACCACTTGGATTTAGCATTTCCAGTATCATTCATATAACCATCAGTGTTCTATCATCATTACTACGATGCCGTAACTCGAGTCAAGTGCTCACTATCCAGGAGCGATGGCGATTCGAATCGATTCCTAACTAGTTGATGATTTATTCCTCACATAAACCACACTCACCTGCTAAAGTGAGCTACAGATCACTAATGGCACTATCCAGGTAAATGTCGCGGGACAAACTGGAGCCGCAGTACCCAGGGACCGCCCGACAGCCAGCACGCACCTTGGGATCACTCTTTGCGTCCCTGTTATGCCCCTGCAGCACCAGTACGCACACCCGTGTAGATCCCAACCCGAATAATGTCACTAGCTTCACGGTCGAAAGATACTTTATTCGGCCAGCTAAATGTGAGGCATGTGTTCAACATGACAAGAGGGACGAGCAACGATCGGTCCTTAACCGACACAGATGAAAAACTAATAGCACCCCAGAACCATGTCTGGTTGCCTCTAACTTTTCTATCCGGTCTCTAATTATTCATCAACACATGGTTAATTCCAGGATATAATCCATTTCATAGCTAAAGTATTCCAGTAACCACCTATAATTACAGGTGACCGGAAATCACCGATCGCTACCGGTCTAAGCAGGGCTAAGCAGTATTCGATCATAAACCTATCAAGGTAAGAATATCATAAGGTAGGCTAGGATAGTAATCAATGCATCAACGGTTTCACTCAACTCCTATAACTTAATGCAACAATATATAAACTCATATATATATAAAGGGAGGCCAAAAGGGAGGCGCAGGCCCAACAAGTGAAAACAACTTTTCTTTTTATTTTTCAAATCCAAAATTAACTAAACAGCCCCAAATTCAAAATTTAAACAAGTAAAAAGCATTTTCAAATCTTGATCCTAAAACAAAAGTTGTTTAGAATTTGATTCTCTACAACTTTGCTTAAAGGTGAGTTTTAAAATTCTAACTAGATTTTGAATTAGAGATTCAAAGTTCATTTTAATTCAAAAACTCATTTTTCTAACTTATTTTTAAAAGCAAATTTTGAGAAACTTTTAAACACAAAACTTGCTCCAAATTCATGCTAAACATTTTTAAATTCTTTTCACTTCCAAACAAACTTGTTTATTGACCTAATCCAGCACACTCATGGTATAATTTTATTTAAACAAGCAAATGCAACACTTATGTTTCGAAGTCATGTTTCACATGTTTCAAACCAATATTTTCTTTATATTTTATGTGATTATAAATGCACGATGATGTTCATACTCATGATTTGCAATGCTTAATGCATGCTTAATACCCGAGGTATTACATTGTCACTCAATTACAAAAAACCAAACCTTTCACCTTCGGCGTCCCGACGGAGGCGGCGCGACATCCCATCGGCGGAGACAGAGCGGCATTCCAGCGGCGGAGGCAGAGTGGCGTCCCTGCGCCCTCGCCGAGGCGCCTGCCTCGGCACGTGGCATCACGCACGGCGGATGCGCTTCGCTCGCTCGGCGTAAGGGGCACCAAGGCGGCCCGCGGGAATGCGGCCGTGGACTTCGACACATCAAACTTCCTGCCTTCCTCCAAGCCTCACCAGAGTCGTTCGTGGTCGTCGAGTTATTGGCTCAATGGTCGGCCCCTCGTCTCTGACTCGATTAATTCGTTTTCCTTTTGTCCTTTTGGTTCCCATTGATTCGATTCAGCTGGCCTCGTTATGCCGCCATTGAGGAGCTCATTAATATCGACATGGGTACCGTGCCTTTGATTTCCCCAATGTCCACGGTGATGGCCAACGGACGTCAAGCAACTTAGCATCAAGCTTTGAACCATCTCGAAGATGATCTTTCTTCTCTCTCCGACTCCTGCTTGTTTCAGTTTCCTTGCGCACTACAACAACTCGAGGGACGCTCTCATGTTGTTTGTTGAAATGTCTCTTAAACTGTTGCAACGTTATTTGATAGCACTGGCCGGCGCACGTTTTTCCAAAGGGTCTCCCTCTTGTTTAGTTGGGAGAGATGGCAGCATGCCTGGTGAGTCCTTGATTGCACTAGCCTGTTGATGTTTGGAGGAAAAAGATCCTGCTTGCACTAGCATGTTTTTCCTGTTTGGAAGAAGCATGTTTTCTTGTTTCAGTATGAGGCTTGCAGTAGCATTCATAGCCTATTTTTTATGATGCAGTGCGTGCAACTTGAAACAATGTGCTCAATTTGTAACTGATGAATGAATTACGTGCTTTAGAATAGATTGCTTTGGTTGGTGATTTGGTTGATTGGTTGGTCGATTGAATCCTCTGAAATTTGAACACGAAATGAACCCTCACTTATTGAATACCGATGAAATGAAATTTAATTGGTGGTGCAGTGAGAGGATGCCACTTGAGCCGTGCAGGGATGCCAATGTAGTGGCTGGTATTCCATGGCGAGACTGATGGAAATGGTGAGTGGAGGCGCAAGGATTCCAGATGGGTGGCAACCGTACAGCTCATGGAGCTGCTCTGTGCTCCGCTGTCAAGCCTGTACATGCCCTCTGCTCACCGAGATGCCTGCCGATGATGGACGTATTGAGCATTTACATGCCCTCTACAATGATGATGGGTGAGTGCTTGTGCCTCTCTCTCTCTCTCTCCGTGCTGGATCCGCTTTAATTTATATGCAACCATTTTTTTCCCGATTGCACAGCTGCTCCCAAAATTAACATTTGTGGCTTTGTGTTCGATTGCCATCAGAATAGCATTTTGTAAATAAATTTTGAGTGATTACATAAGCAGCCTATTTTGTAAATAGGTAATTCATGGTATTTTGTAAAGATATCTGAGTATACTGACATGGAATAACAGTCCATCTTTGAATCCCCACCAATGCAGCCTTTGTTGCCATGTACTGCATAGCCGACCGACACAACTGCCAGAACTCAAGATCTGCAGTGACAACAATCGTTTTTTGTCTGCAGCAATGGACCCCTCCAGCTAGGTTAGCCGTTGGCACTTATGACTTAATTTCATTGATGTTTAGAATGCAGCTATCAAGCTCTAGGTCATCAAAGCATCTATTAGTAGGACTGACTAGGACATGTTCTTTAATGTGACGTGAGCTCCGTAGTGTTGGATAAATTAGCAGTTCAGTGCGAAACATAGATTATTACATGTATATACGCACGGCAATAGACGCTGAACAAGTTCTCAGCTTCAGTGAGCAAGAAGGGATAGTCAGCGCCAGTCATTTGCTCTTGTTTGATTTGTGCAGTTTGATTTGGTTCAATGTTCAGAGAATTAGAGACATACACATTATTGCACATTTGGAGAATTTGTTTTTGTTTGATGACTGATGCTCAGATACATTAGCTAGAGAGTGATTAGATTGGCCCGGCCAGGGACCATCCAACCATGCAACAATTAATTATGCCCTGCACAGCAGTACCACAGTTTTAGGGATAAAGAATTTATCACTATCACTTAATTATCATTCTTGGGTCCGAATCAAGGCAATAATATGGCCATTATGAAAAGTGTATTCTTACTATGCTGAATTTTTAGTTACTGCATTGCAAAAACAAATATTAAAAAGACAAGATTGTCACACCCTCAGTTGTAAATGAATGAGTCCTCACTGTTTTTTTTGCTTGTGAACATCTGTGCATGCAAAATTACAAATGATATGATATTTGTACTTTGATTAGAAATCAGAACCAAGGTAGTAGTTAACTTGGTAGCATATGTATGCCTTTTCCAATTGCATTACTCTGTGAACCTACTCGAATTGGAATGCATTGCAAACCTGCTTGTTGTCAGAATATGTTCAGTCTTGCTGCAGCTTAGAATTTTGTACTTCGAATTTGTTCAGTCTTTGCACCATATCAATGAATTTGGATCTCAGAAATAGAATATTGCAACAAATAAAATTATGTAAAAATATAATGGTTCTTCCATCGATCTAGAATTACCATACTATATTTTTTCGTGTGTTACCAATGTAGATCTCATTGTTGCTGTGACCCTGAAAATGGTTGAACTAACAATTCTAGAGCTTACTGACTGAGCATGTTGGTCTTTGGTTAAACTTTCATGTGCTTCCGTGTCGCTTATTGATGCCAATTTTTTTCCAGGACAACTCAATTGGCTTGCATCTGTTAATATAAGCTACCTATTTCCCAGGCTTGCCGACATCCACATCAAGAGAAACGGACGAAGTAGCTCAAGTAGAGCTAGAAACGGAAGCCAAAGCAGCATATTCTGAATCTTATGAGAATGTTTTTTTTTTCTAATCCCCTAACGTGGAGTTATCTCATTGTATTGAATGTACTTAAAGGAGTAGTCTCAGTGTGAAGTCTGAACTTGGGATGGTAGCTCTGGTCTTTGTAACTTATGGAGTTTAGATATTTCCAGTGGATCAACCATGAGAATAGTTTTATGGAATATTTAAAATGATTCTTTCAATTGGGAAACCATATGTTAGGCTTGGTTACACATGATAGCAGTTTTACCTTTGCCATCACCACTCATCTAGAGTTATCGGAAAATGAATAGCTCATAATGGATTTTTTTCAGAAAAGGGTGCTCATGTAAGGAAGCACATATAATAAATAAACCATTATACAAATATACATACTTGTGTTACCCCGTTGCAATGCACAGGCACTTCACTCGTTTATATAAAAAGTACTAACATTTTATGATACAAAATAAATATCATTAGATTAGTTATAGAATATATTTTTACGATAAACTTATTTGGAAACATAAATGTTAATATTATTTACTATAAATTTGGTCAAAATTAAGTTAGCTTGACTGACAAGGATCCCATAATTAAATTCTATATTATGCTGATGAAACCATGATGCACCGAGAGGCTTTAGATCCTCACAAAATCACCACAGCAAAGATCAAACATGGGCGCGGTGGCCCATGAGAGCAGTACCTACTGGACGCAGGGCAGAAATGAAGTTGACTGGGCTGTAAAGGCCCTTCGCCTATGTGTAGGAAGGGAGTCGTTTGGGCCGTTTAGGCTGTAGTGTCCCTTCCCTTAGCTAGGCTCGTCTACGGTCTACCTACTGCTTGTAACTCCCCTCAAAAAGAAAAAAAAAGAAAAGAACAAAAAACCTACTGCTTGTAACAGCTACCAGCTGCTCCTTTTTAAATAGCTTCCCGGCCCGGTGCTCTGCTCTCACCCGAGGTTCCCGAGCTGCCGAGCATGCAATAGAGGCCGGACGAACCACGGAGCCAAGGAGATGTCGCAGTCGCAGCGAGCACCGAGCTCGCCTTGCGACGCCACGTGGAGCCTCGCCGGCGGCGGCGGTGGCGTCCCCAGGAGGCATGCCCGGTCGCAGTCTCCGGTGCGCGGGCGGTCCGCCTCCGCCACGCCCAGCTGGCGGTGGTCCTCGACCTCGATGACGGACGCCGGCGATAACACTGACGACGAATGCGGCGTGGTGGTGGTGCCGGCGAGGGGCACCGAGACGCCCGCCACGCGCGCCCGGATGCCGGGCCTGTCCCGGTGCGCGTCCCCGGAGGCGCGGGCGAGGATCGGCGCGGCCTCGCCGGGCACCGCGCGGCGTGTGGCCGTGCGGCTCTACGACAGCCTTCGCCGCCACGGGCTACGCCAGGAGGCCGACCGCGCGTTCCGCGACGCCGTCGTCGCCGACGGCGACGCGGCGGCGGACGGTGGTGGTGGCGGAGCGGGGGAGCCAGAGCTGACGGGGATGGCGTGCCTGCTCAAGGACGGCTTCGTCGGCTACCTGAGGGAGCTTGCCAAGATCACCCCACCTGTTCCTAAGCAGGTAATTAAACGTATACGTAGTATATGTCAGCGCGTTCATGCATGTCTGCAGTTTTGATATCATGCGTTGGATTAGTATTTAGAAAACAAAACAGCAACAGCTTGAGATGCTATCACAACAAGCAAAAAACATTAAGGATTGGAAAAACCCTTACCATCACATTCGGGTAATTGGCTAGGGCACAAACAAAAAGACAAATCTCTCATTGATAGGTTAATGATCCGAAGTTTAGGGTTGTGTTCGGTTGACTGTATTTTTGGTTGATGCTGATGCTAATTTGTTGTGAGAGAAAAACACGGCTGACTGTATTTCTGGTTATGCTGATGTTGATTTGTTGTGAGAAAAAAATATTATTCAATGACTAGCTGATTTTGGCTGATAAGATCAGACGAACGGAGCCTAGAACAGAGCATAGCTAAAGCAAATTTGAGTGGGATGCGCTCGACTTAGGGGTGCATAGAATCACTTCTCGAACATGAAAAGAATATTGGGACAGTACACATCAGGTACAAATTGTAAATCGTTTAAAGTTTGTCCTGTGCCAAACTTCATCAAATTTATAAAAATATATTAAAATCTATGATACCAAATATGGCCCCGTTCGGCTGTGTTGATAAACCGGCTGAAAAACACTGTTGACTGATTTGTTGTGAGAGAAAAATACTGTTCTGGTTGAAAAAACAAGCTGAAAAAGATGGATTATAAGCCGGATGAACAGGACCTATGATGTTGTAGATGTTTGTGCATTTTTCCTATAAACTTAAATCAAAATTGATCCTTGAAGTTTGACGTAAAACAAAAACTTAAATGACTTATATAGTTTGGAAAGGAGAGAGCAATATGTTCAACATTTCAAGGTAAGCACTTCTTTGGTTCGTCCCATTCTTAAATCAATAACTGTGGATGTGAGAAATGTCCCATCGCCGTTCATCATCATTTGCACCATAATACTTCACGCTAGCTGGAGTAGCAGTTTCAATCCAAAACTTGTAGAGAGTCAAAGAGATTACTTAAAACTAGTTTTAGTTCATTGGTTTCAATTTCAATAATCTTGTCTTTCAAAAAACATTCAATAAATCTTCGTGCCTTTAAAAAATACCAATCATTTTAACTGAGAACACTTTGGATCTTCAAATGTGCTTTAACTTGAGGACTAAACTTGTCCCTTTTTTTTTCAAATGAAACGAATTGTAACTATATATATATATATATATATATATATATATATATATATATATATATATATATATATATATATATATATATATATATATATATATATATATATATATCTTCTGTGCAGCCAGCCATTGCACAAACAGGTTGCCTTGCATACATATAGACTGTCATCAGTTCTACACAAGCTTATATATAATATATACTATGAACAAAATTAGCATAACTAGATACAGTGGTTTAAAAGGTGCTTTCTTGGCATGTAGTGTGTGACAGAGACCGAAAATAGAATAATAATGGCATCAGCCTACAAGCTGAGACAATTAGCAGCAAGCTTTAGGTTTGACTAACCATATCTTATTATTACAGACATTAGGTCATTCACGTTGAGGATACAAGAATTCTCACCACGTGGAACAAAATGATTCAATGACTGTGTCAAATTAATATAGTTGAACGAAACATTAATTACTAGTCGAAGCAACGAGAAGCATCCACATGGTCATCTGATTGCTAACTATGATGATACCTCCGGATCAAGTGGGGTTACAAGTTGAACATAATAATTAATAATATATATGTCCTGTATACATCTAAGCCGGCTTCTCAATAAATGAACAGTCTTCATGCTTCTCAATAAACAGAAACATGAGTACACAGAACTGCCACCTTATAAAAAAAAGAATTTGTAGACAAATCTCAAAGCAATGAAAAGGATTTGCAGCCACAGATACCACCGAGTAGTACCGTATCAATACCGAATGGTAACTAATGCAATTTAGGTCGAGTATCTGAGAATGGCTAATTAGACAAGGAATCTAAATATGTAATTGTACGATATTTTTCAACAGCAGTGATCTAACCATTTATAGTAATTATAAATGAAAAGGACAAGGCCTAGGCTTAAAACTATGCAACTGAATACAACATTAGTACCCGTTCCAAAAAAAAAAACATTAGTACAATGTGGTACTACATTAGACAGCGTCAATATGAATTGAAATAAAACTCATACTTGGTACTGCAGGTCGTTAATGTTAGGTATTGTGTTCTCATATATAAATTTAGGTATTACGTTCTAAAAAATATATGAATTTAGGTATTAAGTTAACAGAGTTAGTACTTTGTGGTACTGCAGGTCGTCAAATTCTGTGGGATAACATACCTGGCGAAGATCGAGACAGCTGCCTTCAGCTATGAAACCTTTGGCAACAAGCTGCTTGAGTACTTTGTGCAACCAATAAGAAGCCTGTCCCTGAGCAAGCGATCAGCAGAGCTTCAAATCTTGAAGGGAATTGATGGCTACATCATGCCGGGTTCTATGACTCTAGTCCTTGGTCCGCCTGGTAATCAACCTTGTTCAATTCAAGCATGCACAGTGTTTTCCTACGTTCAAATTTCAGAATAAGTATTATTTTGATCACTAGAATTTTAAGATAAGTACAAAAATGTTCCTTGTCATTGGAGAGGATAAAATTCCCCCTAAATTTAAAACTATAGGGATCTTAATTTGAGTGTAACTCAAACCTTGTAAAACCAAACACAACCACTTCCCCTCAAAGTAAACCAGTATTTATATGAGCATTTTATCACTTACTGTTACCAATCTCTGCTACGTGCAGGCAGTGGAAAGAGCACCTTGCTGAAGATACTTGCCGGTAGAGCCGATCCAGGCCAAGATTCTGGGCTGTCAGGCATAGTCAACTGCAATGAAAAGACAGCATCTGAAGTTCGAAAGAGTCGACTAATTGCCTATGTCTGTGGACAGCTCAACAAGTAAGACAACTAGAGAAGATATAGATTGCAAGATTGTAATACCCAGCAAAACAGCCTCATCTAAATGATATGAGTTTAGGTTATCACTAGAAACTGAAATCAAGCTCTCTAACAAACTGTTCCTTTCCTTTGGGCAAAATTGGGAGAAGACATGGAAACCAAAAGGTTATAACAATATTTAGTGATGAAAGTACACAAAAAACCCTCTTCAGACATTTACTTGAGATGGGTTAGTTTCAGGAAAAAAGTAACAAAGAACTTAGGTCTAGCTATGTTATGACAGGTTTATTTGCGAAGAGAACAAAAAAAGGGATACAAGTTAAATTTGCACATCTGCCACATATTCTTGCTTTCGTAGTCGCTCATTCTGTTACTTTCAAGAACAGCATCCTTAACTCTGGTTTCTATCCCAGGCACATCCCCTTCCTCTCAGTCCGAGAAACTCTTGAGTTCGCAAGGGACTGCATGCAGGTTCTCCGGCCTGCGAATTTTACTCCACAGATGCGAAAGTTCTTTGCCTACGCGCTTGTAGAAGGACAGGATCCTTTCCTTGAATATGTCATGCAGATTCTTGACCTGAAGAAAATAGAGAATTGCCTTGTTAGTGGGATATCAGATACTGACAGGGGTAAACTGACAATAGCTGAACTTGCACTAGGGACCTACTCAGTTATGGTCTATGACCAGCCATTGACAGGCTCAGACCTGGCAATGACCTATGATTTGGTCAATACTATCAGGGCTGTTTGTAGAATCCAACAATCATCTGCAGTCATGGCCCTCAATCACCTCTCGCAAGAAGCATTTGATCTCTTCGACAGGATCATCCTACTGGGAGAAGGGCATGTGCTGTACCAAGGGCCAAGACAGGATGCAGTCACATACTTTGCTCAACTAGGGTAACTCGCTACACATGTTCTTCTCAAATATTCAGGTAAATTTGTTGACAATACACATTTAATAAAAAATTGCTATTAGGTATATGAAGCCATCACATGTCGAATCCTGGGAGTTTCTTCAAGATATTGCTGCTGAAAATGGAATGCAGTACCTATTACCAAGGTTAACTCCTAGAGGTTTGGAGGAGCTTGTGGAATGCTACTATTCATCTGACCATTACTTGGATATCGTAAGGGTCATTGGAAAGAACAAGGAGTTCAGTACATACTGGGTTGAGAGTGAGCCAGGAATCGGCTTATCCTTGAAAGAATCAAGCACCTTAAACTCAAATGCAGAACATCAAGAAATGGGTCAGTTTTTTGGTCAAGTTGGCATACAGTGTACAACTAACTGTTTGTATATAGAGTAAATTGCACTGTGGGTACCTAAACTATTTGGTGTTTCACAGATGGGTACTCCAACTAAAAAACGTAACTTCTGGGTACTGGAACTATACTTACGTAACTTCTGGGTACTTCAACTAAAAACGTAACGTCTAGGTATTGGAACTATACTTGGGTAACTTCTGGGTACTGGCGCTTGAGCAGCACCGCGCCCACGTCGACGGCGGCGGTGCTCGCTCGCCGTGGGACAGGCGGAGCAGAGCTCCCGCTCGCATGCACCGCGCATGCCGCTGTAGGCGAGCTGCCGTGGGAAACCACGCCTTGCCTATGGCTGCGCAGCGCCCGCGCTAGGGCCCCACCGGTGGCTGCCCTCGCCGACATGGACTGCTATGCGCTCTGGGTGTGGAGTCTGGCGGCACTAACGGCCACGCTCGGCACCAACCACGATGTGAGGACTAGCGATGAAAACAGATGGAAACGAACGGAAAAACCTTATTTCTACTTCCGTTTCTATATTTTTTCCGTCCGTTTTCAACGCTAGTGAGGACCCGACAGCTCCCTCTCTCTGCTCAAGCGCCAGTACCCAGAAGTTACGTAAGTATAGTTCCAGTACCTGAACGTTACGTTTTTAGTTGGAGTACCTAGAAGTTACGTAAGTATAGTTCCAGTACCTAGAAGTTACGTTTTTTAGTTGGAGTACCCATCTGTGAAACACCAAATAGTTTAGGTACCCATAGTGCAATTTTTTTTTGAAGACGTCACCGGAGGGGGGAGCGCCCCACCTGAATGATTTTCCATTGATTCCGGCAAGCCGGTGGATGGAGGGTATTGAGACTAACACTGTATTAACGATCTCATTTTTACATTCAGAAATAGTTGTGGCAAAGCTTCTGAACAAATCTGGATCTGCTACTGGGGCTGAAAGTACAGGGAACATCCAAGTAGGCGATGTGGTAACAGGAATTTCCATAAACGAAGAGCCAATGCAGTATCTAGCGACTGGGTCAATATTTGACCAACAGCAACATCTAGATCAAGTTTTCTCCACTCTACTTCATGCCCGAGGACATATCCGCCTTCAACTTGAACGATCTGACCATAAGGCAAGTGAAACTATTAACGTTTTCTTCAGACCTTATTCTTCTGATTATCAGTGGTAAATCATAAGTTGATTGGGTTTCAAATTTTTGTCACGATGAACTTGAAGATTTATTCAATAATTCAATACTGAAGTATTTCACATTTGATAAATAAAAAAACCATAGAGCAATGAGGATGAATTACGACAGGAGCAATTTAAGAGCCCATATGTGCAACCATGGTGGAAATCAACAAGAACCCTGATCCAGAGGCAGCTTAGGATCTTGAAACAACTTCAAATGTTGAGCACACTCAGAATCATCCAGGTTTGCCAATTATTATTAAACAAACATGGCAGATGAGTCGGCTCCTTGGTTTATCATGATAGGATAAGGTACATTACTAAAGTTCTTTTTTCAGGCATGCATTCTTGGTATATTTGCAGGGACACTGTTCTACAAGCTTGGTGGCCAGTATAATCTTCAACACATGAACTCTGTGAGAGCTCTAGGATTTGTAACCAGCATGAGCATTTTGCTCATAAATATGCCTCAGCTACCTCTATATATGCTTCAGAGACCCACATTCTATAAACATAGGGACCAAAGATTTTTCAGGACATCCTCTTATGTTGTAGCTCATTGCATTAGTAATCTACCCCAGGCTTTTACTGAGGTAATCTCATCCTTCAACTTTTTGTCACCAATAGTTAACATCTGCACATATATGCAGTCTAAATGGTACTTGATCCTAAACATAATCAGCATATTACTTTCTAGCTTCATCACTATGACAACAAAGGTTGTATAATGCAAACATATTATGTGTAATGCAGGCACTCCTTTATTCAGTTTGTGTGTATTTTCTAGCGGGTCTGACATTGGAAAACAATGGAGTAGTGTTCCTCGACTACTTAGTTCTGATGTTTCTCGTGGCTTACTTTGGATCATCATTCTTCTTCTTTCTGAGTGCAGTGGCACCCATTCCTGAAGCAGCAAATGCTTTGGCAGGTAATTAGTTTTTCCCTATCTTTGTAACTTTAAGTATGAGAAGACAGCATTACAAAACTTTGGTTAGCCTGGTTTAAATTCTGTAGTTCTATCAAAATTAACATGTAGATTTCATCTGATATACTGTTTCGAACTGCTACCTGCATGCAGGCCTCACAGTCTCCATTTTCCTTCTGTTCAGTGGATTTGTGATTTACCCATCTAATATCCCTCAATACTGGAAGTGGCTAATGCACATCAATCCAATTCGTTGGGCCAATATGTCCTTCTGCAATCGACAGTTCTCATATGGTTACAAAGACTTCTGCAACAAATATCTAAACCAACTTACTTTCTGCAAGGACAATCCAGAGATGGCTACTGGCAAGGCCTACTTAATCTATGCTGAACTGTTGACAGGTGTTTCAGGAAAGCCTTGGGTCCCTTATATAATTCTAATTGGTTGGACGCTACTCGCTCTGTTAATGGCATTGATATTCCTAAATAAGATTGAGTTTTCACAAATCAGTCAATCTGTGCCACAGATTAAAAAAAGGAAGCTTTCAAAGAACTTTTTGTATGATGTGGAGATTTATTCAAGTTCAACTGACAGTTATATAGATGCTTCTATTGAGTCAGGAAGATACAAGTTTCTGGAGTCACCAAAGTTAGCATCTAGTTCCACAACAGTAATTTCTGAGGATGAGAATGCGAGTGTCAGGAGATGGAGGGAAGAGTTTAGAGTTAAAATTGATTCAGAACAGTTGACAATACCAGTCACACTGATGACTTTATCATTCTTGGAACTATCATTTGTCAGGTAATTTTCCAATTAATTGTGCTGCAATTCTACACTAGCGTACTGTTTTATAAAGTGTGCACTTGAAAGTTAGCAAAATATTATTCAGAGTAGAACATATTATGAAGTGACACAAATGGAACTAACAAATTACAAAAATAATACATGATTAAATGCAACTTCACGAAGACAGAGACAAGGCCAATAAAGTTTTAAAAAACAAAATGTACTTTAATTCCTTATCACATGCAGTATGACACGGCTTTCCGGTGACAGGTGTGGAAAGGTAACAAAGGAAGAAGCTATAGATTTTGAGAATGTCAGTGGATGTGCAAGACCAGGAATTATGCTAGCTCTTGTAGGGGGTGCTAATGGAAGTGTAGCTACACTGCTAAAGTGCCTTTCAGGTAGGACACCTCTAGGTGGTAGTTTTACTGGAGATATCCGAGTCAATGGCACCAAACCCTCTGCTGATTTCTCAAGAAGAGTGAGCTATGCTGAGCGGCTTGATGCACATCAACCTTACCTCACCATACGTGAGTCACTTCAATTCAGTGCCAGCCTTAGATTAACAAATCGCATAAGCAAAGCAAGAAGGCATATGCATGCTGAGTTAGTTCTTGACCAGCTGGGCTTGCAGTATTATGCCAATAACTTGGTTGGTTCCCTGAGAGATGGAACTGGGAAAACATTTGAAGTAGCAAAGAAGCTCACAATTGCAGTTGAACTTGCAGCAAACCCAAGTATTCTATTCCTTGAGGAGCCTCTTTCAGGTCTTGATTCATCTGGTACCTCAGCAATCTTGAGCATCTTATCACAATTACCAGTTTGCGGTCGATCGGTCATCGCAACATTTAACTATCCCAACACCCGTGCACTTTCACACTTCCATCAAGTCATCATCCTAACTCAAGAAGGCCGTCAAGCTTACTTTGGCCCAGTAGGACTCAATTGCCATGAAATACTTGGATACTTTACTGCGATCCCAAGGGTTCCTCACTACCTTCAGACACAGAATCCTATCAGTTTTATTATGGGTGTAACTGGACTTGGAATTCCAAGAAAAAAACTTGCAGTGACAGATTTTGCAGACGAGTTTCAGAACAGTCATTTGTATGAGGTGACCATGAAGGTCATTAACACTGCTACGAAGAACAACAAACATGGAAATGAAAAGGACCATAACATGAGATCCATTAGTTACAACTATCCAGTGTCATTTATAAGGCAAATAGGGTTGGTTTTGTTAAGGACACAGAGGTTCTTATGGCGGAATGTCAACTACACTTACAGCAGGTTTACTGGCTGTGTGATGATTGGATTACTGATGGGCTCACTCTATTTTAAGATTAAGTACGAAGACACATATGAGGTGACTTCTAGATCACTGTACATCTACATGCAAGCTATACTCATCGGGGTTATATCCGCTAACAATGTGATTCCTCAAATTGGCACTGACAAGCTTGCCTACTTCCGTGAAATGAGGTCCATGATGTACCTTCCAATAATCTACCCTGTGTCATGGGTGATCAGTGAAATCCCCTACTTCCTCATAGCAACACTGGCATTCGTGGGCATTGGCAATGGCATGGCAGGGATAGCAACCCAGACAGCTACCGATTTCCTGGCCTACTGGTCAGTTCTCTTCCTTTTCACCCTCTGCATGACCTACTTTGGCATGATGATCACGTTCCTGGCTCCGAGCCCGATCCTCGCCGCCTTCCTCGTCTCCATAATCACATCATTGTGGATCTCCGCCTCTGGTGTGGTGGTTCTCTTCTCAGATATCAGGTTCTACAAGTGGATGTACTGGACGAACCCGTTTCAGTATGCGATGAGTGTGTTGACGGTGATAAGTTTCTACTGCGACACATCCCAGTGCGAGAGACAATGCCAGTGCCCACAGCTCCCTGATGGTTCATATGTGTGGGAAAGGATAGCACACATACGGTCCTTGAGTGAAAAGAGGATAAGCACCGATGTGGTAACCTTAGCAGGGATGAGCATTATGTTTGCTGTGCTCGCTTTCCTCTTCTTCACCGTGCTGAAGCACAACTCAGCACATGCCCATTGAGAGTCACACACAGATCATATTTGTGTTCTGCCATTGAAGAAGTGTTCTAATTCATCAGTCATGACAACAAGTCGGATTTGTGTTTTGCTACTGCAAATGTATTTCTGGTTCATGACAGTGATTGAATCGGGTTTGCGTTTCCAAATGTTCCTGGGCATAACATTATGTAGAGTACTCTAACTTAAAAGCGGTATTATCTTCGAGGTGTGCTACTTTTGTTTTTAAATATGTACATGATGAGATGCTAATGTATTCGACACATGGCAAGAACTCTATGTACCGCAGAATATTTACTTCCACTATAATGTCCAGAGCACAAGGTTTTGCATAACAGTGCCAAGCTACTCTACTAAGACACGTAATGCAAGCACATAAAACACGCTGAAATCAAACAGCCTAGCAAAAAACACTTAGGCCATGTTTGTTGTTTGGTTCTCAGGAATTGAGAGGAATTGAAAAGTAATCTAATAATAGAATGGAAAGCACTTTCTTGATATTGGTTTCAATTCATGGGATCCAAACAGGCCATTAGAAAATGTACGCAAGGACAAGAAACGAACTAATTGCAGCTGCAGTCCCTCGGTTCTCTTCTTAGCAGTCATTCCGTAGAACACGTGGGGAGCAGGCACCACCAGTGGCGGAGCTTGGATACGAAAAGAGAACCCTTCCTTGTTCATCACATTGCCTTCCTCGTCTCCCAGCGCGGCAGCGTTCCAGACCCCAGCAACCAGACGCCGCCTCCCAAGCGGCCCAGGCGCGCTGCTGGCTGCCGGCTTGCCGCCCAGCCGCGGCAGCCCGGGCAAGGCCCCCCAGCCGCCTAGCGCCGCGCCTGGCACGCAGCGCAGGTGTAGACGCGCGTGGCCATGGGTGGTATGGTTTGGGGATTTTTGGAATGGGAGGCGCCCGCCGCTGCTTTCGGGCCGGGGATCGCCGCCCACGTTTTGCCGTTGCAGTTGCTACTAGTAGGAAGGCCATGGAGCATGGACGATTGAACTGGCCCGGGCGGACCGAAAGCGGAACCACTCGAATACGCCAACCAATAGCCAAGGCGGTTTACTTCTCGGTTATTTTTGCACGAGGTAGCCCACTCCACAGAGGCACAGTCGCTCGAGCGCAAAGAGGCCAGCCGCCCAGCCCAACGGCCGCCGCCGCCCCGCCGCCGGGAGATCCGCAGGTATTCCACTCTCAATTCCTGAATTCAGAACCTAATCACCATTGCTGCTGCTCCGCTCCCCCTTCTTGGCCTGGTTCCATTAGCGTTAGAGGAAGGGAAAGGTTTTTCCTTCTTTCTTGGCACCGGCTCCTTCGCAGTTCGCGGACTTGGGGCGCGGCTGGGGAGCCCGTTGCGCGGGCTGCTGCGGTTGTTCTCGCTTCTTCCTTAAGGTTTGGGAGTGGAGGGAGAGGAGGGGGGAGGCGGGCTGGGGACAGGCAGGGACGGTCAGGGACGGTCGTGCTCACGAGGTATTCGTGGAAATGTCAAATGCCACAGCCAGTGAGTTCGTGTTACGGTGCTGACTCTAGTACTTCGGTTTCACTTGGGAATTGGAATGGAACTGCTGCTGTTGTTGATCGCAGGTTTTTCTTGGGACGACTTGCATTTGATCAATACATGGACCACCTCTGATGATCTTTTTGTATTAGTTTTACAAATGCATAGGATCACCCAGTATAACATGGTCCTACAATGGTTATTTGGAAATTTGAACATCATCCCTCGATACAGTAACAGCCGTGCTTGATTATTCTTTGCTTTTCAGTCCTTGTCTTGAAAACACTATTAATTATTTTTTATTGCCTGCCTTCCCTCTCTTTCCCTTTTCTCCTGAATTTTCGGTTCAGCATATTCAGTGTCAATGTCAACAGTTTGACACAAATTAAGGAAGAGAGGCATATTCTTGAAAGAGCCTTCCCTTTTCTCCTGAATCTTAGTTCAGTAGCCATGCTTGCTGCGTTCAGTGTCAACAATTCTACACGACACAAATTAAGGAAGAGAGGCATATTCTTGAAAAAACCTGCCCCTTTTGGCCTTAGTTTGTGTTCCAATAGAGCTCTGGATTCCTGGATGTTTGGGACTTGGTGACTGAAGTAAAGCTTCAGCTAGGTATGCAAGATGATCACCATTGGAGGTTGACAGAGTTTGGTCAGTACTCATCCAAATCTTCTTAAACAGCTTTCTTCACAGGTTGTACCTTTGAACTATGGGATTTGATTTCGAAATATCAGGCCCTGAACATATGGCAAGTCTTCTTATGGCTGGCTGCTCACAACAGATGTTGGACTGCGGATGGACTTAGTAAAAGGAGCTTACTTCACCCAAATCATTTCTCTCTGTGCGATCAAAAGGATGACACCATTCAGCTTATTCTGACAAGCTGTGTCTTCTCGGGCAGATCTGGTTACTCCACTTCTATCAGTTTGGTCTCCTGACTTCTCTCCACAACCTGGTGATGATGTTTCTGTGGATGGTGGCATAAGGTGAAACACTTTCGTTCCTGGTGCTTCTGGTGGTGGTCTGAACACTCTGATCACACTTGGAGTTATGGCTTCACAGGAACTGAGTGTGTTTTCAATGGAGCTGCCCTAGTGTGTAACTAGTCCTCTTTCAGATCCTATAGGAAGGGAAGCTCTGGGTTTTAGCGGGGGCTAGAGGCTTGGCACAGCTTGAGGCTGCATCGAACTAGTTAGTGTGGTCCTTTTGGTAGAGTTCATTTCTTATTAGTAGCGCACATGTGATGTAATTGTTTGTGTGTAGGGGACTGTGTTATGCCATTGTGAGTTATGTTGAGTGTGTGGGTGTTGGGATCTGTTGTACTTTTTCTCTTCTTCGTAATGCAATGATGCGCGGCTCCCCTGCGTATTTGAGAATCCATTTTTTTTGGTTCAGTAATTCCTTTTTTGGTTATGTAGTCATGGTAGCTGCTTATTTTTGGTGTTAACAATTCATCAACACAAATAAAGGAAGGCATCTTCTTGAATAAGTCCGATGATGCCTTCTATTGGGCTGCCTATTTTTCGTTCAGTAGTTGCCTGAGCTGAGGCCTAGGTGACTTCATGGATGTTGAGAAATTGCAGTCTACTTGCATTGATCAATAGGGGGGCATGGAAGGCCCATGTATTGGTTGGATGGGTCCTCTGCTATCTCTTGGAAAAATCATATTTTGACACAAGCAACTATGGGCCTTTGGATGGATGTAACTTTGTGAGCATTTAGTACAAGTTTCCATCCCAGCTCTTTCATTTTGTTGATAAAATAGGTGGTATGTGTACATCAACAGGTGAGTTTTATATTCTTTCCTGTCCTCTTGTGGTAATATGTTTTACAATTTTGCTGTGCGCTTTAAACATTATTTGACCAAAGTTTTCTGGCCACATTTTCTTATTGTTGTTGTTGAAGGGCAGGCCTGGTGCAGTTGGTGAGTGCTAGCTCGCCGAGTCACCAGGTTCTGGGTTCGAAGCCGTCTCTCTGCAGAATTTCTGTGGGGGTAAGACTTTGCTTCGGTTATTCCCTTCCCCAGACCCCACTCGTGTGGGAGCCTCTGGCACTGGGTCTGCCCTTTTTTTTTGTTGGCCACAGACATATATAAGTACACATGTTGACTTCTTTTCTTGTTCTAACGATCCTCTATGTGCATATTATTGATGAAGGCAATTTCTTATACCTTTTTAGTGACTAGCACAACATTAAAGAAGATGCCTTCACTCCAGAAAGCCTTGCCTCCAGAACTTGCTGATAATGTGCTCAGGGTAAGGCTCCTTTTGCACCTTTTGCTTTTTGCTGTGTTCTACTTGGTATTATGTGTGGCGACCAACTTTCAAATCAACTTGTACTGTTGTACTGTTAATGAATAGTCAGTCATCAGGCTACATTCATTTGGATCAGTTACCCTAAATTCTAGCTTCAGCTTTTCCAGAAGACACATCTAATATGCATCCTGTAGCCTAGTTCTTTGTTACTTTTATGAAAATTTGTCATGAATGAAACAAACAAAATCATAGCTGATGAGGAAAAAAACTTTTTTTTTCTGTTTACTATTTTCTCTTTTTTCATTCTGTAGTTATATCGTGAATGCTTACGGAGGGCGAAGTATATTGGGCATCAGGTATGCATATTTTTTGTCTGAAAATTTACCATTGCTCCCACCTTGAAATTGTGAAAAGTTTTTTATAATAATAGACTGAATCAGCCTTTTGTAATCCAGAAACACAATACAGAGCTTTTAGTCACCATGGTGAGGCAACAATTCAAGAAAAATATGCATGAAACTGATCCAGAGAAGATACAGAAAATGAAGGATGAGTAAGTTACTGCCCCGTGTAGAATTTTAATTTTCTTTTCAGTTTTACTGTCTTATCTTCCAGTACTTTATCATGGTCGAAGCATATCTTATGAAATTATTCCTTGCTATGCAGTGCTGCAAGGGGCCTTATCAATCATATTCTGTATGAGTCTGAGAAGATTACAGGACGCAAATTTTCAGGTTAAAAACGGAAGTTGAAACTAGACTTACAGTGTGCTGTATGAATAATAGTAAAAACAATTTACTTTGTTGCCTTTGAATTATTCCACCTCTATTGTACAAGGACCAGCAAATGTTTCCTTTGTATTGCTGAGTACTCGAGCTGTTACAGCAATGATTTTCAGTAACCATGAGTTTGGCAGTCTTTTCTTTTATGCATTTGTCCCATAAATGCTGACTGCAAATTATTTTGGATACCTTATAAATGTAATCCTACTCATAGCCAGGAGACAGAAATCTTCAGCGATTGAGAATACTCCTCTCTTCCCTAGTGGTTATGGATAATACCTTTTCCTTTTTGCTGTTGATGTATTGATACTCCACAGCTTTCATGCGAGGATTGATAAACTGTAATAATTGGTGTAGTTTTACCATGCTTCTTGGTTCCATCTGTGTCTGAACCACAGCCATGATTTTGCAGAAGTGCACACTGCTCATATTTGTGGCAATGGTTTTCCGTTTGAACTTCTTCATCACCGAAAGTATTTTATGTTTTGGGGATCCCACCTGATGCTCTGCAGCATGGGAACATTTTTTTGCAGCGAAAGCTTTGCAATTATAGAACATGTCTCCTTGGTAGAAGTATGATTTGTTATTACGATTGCTTGCATTGTGCTTAAGACTGAAGGGAGCAGTTGCCTTCATTCTTTCATTGAAGTGTTGTTCAGTTCCACAGATGTCAGAAGTGTTTCAGCCGTTCATTTCCTCCGGTCCAAGTTTCAGTGGAGCAACACATTGCATTCCAATAATTCATGGTCACATCTGCAGATGCTGGATGATGTATGTGCGTGGATCTGATGTCTCAATCTTTTAACTGGCGCAATCTACATGCCTATGAAATTGTCACATTGCTCTTTAGAATCCGGAAAAGTGAGACCAGAACAAATGGCGTCCCATCGAAAGAGATGGTAGAGGGATGCATGAAAGGTAACTGAAGGGGATGATGAAGAATTCAGTGGCTGTGGAGGAGAGGGAATGTGATGTGACCCTGGGAACTGGGGGCCATTTCAGGAATTGCGTGTCAGAGCACGGCACACCACTTGCTGTCTGCAGGTCAAATGATGGGGAACAAACACACCGTTCCTGGAGCTACACTCAATTCACTGAATTTTCATCCAGGACTCATCCATGGACCTGACCTGAAGATTATCGTGCTTTTGCCGCCATGCCTTTGAATTCCAGCCACTACTTTCTCTTCAACCCTCGCATCATTCCCCAGATCCTTGTGGCTGAGATCACTCCTTGATCATCTTTCCAGCACAGTTTCATCGCCTGTATCAGCTACTCCATCATCAGTCCTAACGCACGGGCTCTCAAGGAAAATCATCGATGCGAAAAAGGAGGACAAATGACCACAATTGCCGACAATGGGCATGTCGTTTAGCCCAGCAGCAGCAGCTCCTATGAGGTGAGCCTGCATCCTGAGGGACTTCTATGGTGGTTATGGCATGTTGGCTTCAGCAGGTCAATGCTTCAGGGCCAATGCAGGGGTGTCTTCTAAAGCTGGAATCATGGCTGCCGTTGAAAGAGGGATGGAATGTAACTGTGCTGTGCTTTGGTGCCACCCTCAAGTCTACACTTCCTACCTACTGCAGGCATGTGTTGCAGTTGTTCCCTTCGTTCCTTGCATCAGATGAAACTCCACCACAAACAGCCTTTCCCTCTATTGTAACATGAGCAAGTACAATTTTAAGATTGTATTCAGCAGATGTACATGGTATCATAACATTGAGAACATTGGCCATGCAGGTCTCCTATACAATCATGCCATGCCTTACAGCTTGTGATGGTGCCTCACAAATTACTGCTGGAATCAGCATGGCATGCCTCTACAGATGAGTAGAGTGGAAGACTCAGACGATTGGTATCTCCCTATGCAGTCATCTTTCTGTCTGAATCAGTCATTTCTGACCTTATCTTGTTTTTTGCATGCGCATCTCTCGATGAAACTCTCAAGTAAAAAACTTCTCTGGATAAAGTGTATATTACATCGTTTCCCCTTTTCTGAACTTTCAGTTCACTGAATTTAATGAGATTTGCATCAGCACAGGATTCTGAACTTTACGTTCTGAATTGATCATTGAATCTTACATCCAGTATACATTTTGACGCAAAAGTAATCTCAATCGGATGAGCATCAGCGCATCACCAATTCAGCTACATTTGCATCTACAGATTTTTTTTTTTCAAACCGGAGGCATCTACGGATTTGCTACATCAATTGATTGACTATTATAGTATAGTTCTATATTTACGAATTCAAGTAAAAAAAAAGCAAGAACACTTGTAACTAAGAAAATATGTGCAAATTGAGAAGGGAAGCAGGGTCTAAAGTTCCATGCTTCAGCACCATCATCAATAGAATATTGTGAGCACTAGAGTATTCCAGAATCCAGATACATGCTTGAGTTCAATGGAAATGCATGTGCATAATTTCCACCAATTTCATGTACATATATTAATGATTATAAACAATGAAAGAATGATAATGTGCCAGTGACAGGATTTTTCAAGTAGTTACTCTAATATTCTGCTAGTTCAGAGATTACAGGTATAGCACTCCTTTAATCAGGAGAACACAAAAAAGAAGAAAAAGAGGCTAGAGATACACATAAATAGTAATCTCATCAGAGGACATCTTCATATAAGGATACTAACACTGAAACCACTTTAAAATCACTCATATTACTGATGGCCAGTAGTTGCATAGCTTAAGCAATGCATCATTGCTTTATTCACTTTGGCGTTGAGCCTTCACCCAACTTGGATGGCGTCCTAGGGCTGCTTCTCCCTCCCAGAGGGCTGCGCTCATGCCGGAGCTCAGTGAGACGAGGGCTGTATGCTTTTTCAGAAATGGATGGGCTACGGATGCCTTTCAGTTCTGCCACAGGTGTGCCACCTGAGCTGGTGATCTTTGGGCTGTTGAGGCGTTTGATCTCACCCCGGCTTCTCGTGACCATGTCGTCTAGGATTTCTGCACTCTGGGTGCGTCCCGATGCGACATCGATGTCTTGCTGAAATACATGAGATTTGAGTTTTAGGGAAATGCAACATGACTAAAAATGTTCTAGTCCAAAATACCATGTTTATGAGCAAGACTTATTTATTTTTCAGAATAGATGATGTCTTTCTGAACTTACCGCTGCAAGGCTGAATGGTATAGCTGGTGATTCCTCGTATTCAGCTGCATCTAGGTCAGTTAGATGTGCACCTTTGAAGAGCTTGGGGAGGATGTACTGCCTGACTGGAACCAGGAGCATGATCATGAGGGGGAAAAGAACTCCAGCTATTGGAATCCATGTGATTCCAAAGCAGACCAACAGGTACACTGTCTGGAACAATGTGAACATGGCTATCGTCTTGAATGGCACTGTCTCGACGAATGTGGTGTGGTACTCTTCAAGCACCCTGGGAAATAGTTACAGTACATGGTAAGGATTTCAGTCTTCCAAAGCAGCTAAATTAACAGTATTTAGCATAATATATTGTTTCTTGAATCCATTGTATCCGCAGTTTGTGGATATGCAAAAACAGAATCAGAGGTGCCAAAGCCAAACTAATCTTTTGAGATAAAATAAACTTACTTGTATCTTCTGCTGGGAGCAGTGAAGAGCAGCAAGATCCTCTCCCAAAACTGGTTACCAGGCAAGCTTTCAATGGCCATGAAGGCAAAATAGCCCCAGAGGACAGATGTAGGGATTTTCTTCAGTAGCGGCATAGCAGCGACACAACCCCCCACCATGGAAGCCTGTAGCAAGTTGCTCAAGCGCTGCTCCTTGACCTCGATGGGCAGCAGATCATCAATTTCTTTCTCTATGTCAAAGACTGTCTCATCAACTGGTGCATCAATGTTACCCATACTCGAAGCTAGCTGGACTGTTGAGTCCTTGAGCTCATTTAAGCCCTATTTTTTTTTGAAAAGTATAGAAAATGTTATATAAAGAAATCGTCTGAATAAAGTGTTGTGAAGTACTAAGTTTTGGGTAATAGAACACGTACTCTTCTGACAGACTGTTGCTGATAAACTAGTGGTGTCTGCATCTGCTGATAAACATCCTGCATACTGCCATACAGTTGGCTCAAGCTCGCATTCTGGCTCATGCTCTTTCGTGCAGTGGCTACTAGACGGTTACGAAGCAGCTGAACAGAAATGTTTGCCATGTGAGTGAGAAATCAGATATTCACATGGTATTTTGAAGTACTATTTAAAACTTTCATAACTCACCTGGTGCTTGAGAGTAGCCAAACTCTTTGTATGCATGGGTGATTGTGGAATGACACCATTTGATGGAGGGATACCAATAAGGCCACACATTAACGTCTACAGTTCAAAACATTGATGTTATCAAAATGTATAGGAAACACCAAAACTTGGTACTGAAGAATTGTGCACATCTGGGCATACCAGGAAGCCTAAGAGAAGCAAATCATAGTGGAAGGATGGAGGTTTCCTCAAATTGAACTCTTTCTGCTGAGCAAGCTGAGATGCAACACTATGATCGAAGTAGTAGAGAACAGCAATCATCGTTGCTGGTATGAAGGCACCAATGATATAGAGGAGTGGAACTTGTGTCATATCCTGCTCATTTCATTGATGTGGAAAAACTTAATCAATAGGTAATGATGTTACACATGAATAAAAATAATGTTTTAGAATCTTTTTGTGAATGTTGGAATACCTTGATGACTGTCCAATTGTCATATGCACCGGGGGACCATGGATTAGGGCTGAAAAGGCGTCGTGGAATTCCTTTTGGTACATTTCCATAAGGTATGTAAGACACTCCAGTCCAAACTAGCACCATCAGTGGAACACCATAGTCAGCGATGAAGCCACGCAGCCAACCTAGGTACAAGAGTATTATCATCAGAAATTTGGTATTGGACTAAGTGAGGTGCTTCACAGCCATAAGCAACACGAAGGGTGGGGAGAGAGAAAGAAAGAGAGTTATATATAGTATTATAGCTCATATCATCTGCAGGACAAGAACAGTTTTCGGATGCATACCTGTTCCATAGCGCCATGACCGTGCCTTCCTGCTCCTCAGGGCAGTGAGTAAAAGGCCAAACGACAACACAATTGCAAACATTCCATTGGCAAACCGCCATGATGGAACGAACTCTAGTGCCTTTTGGTTTTCCCTCTCAGGAATGCGGAACTCGTCGACAAGTCCCTGTGTCCATCATACAGATTTGTGAGCTTACACATCCAGATGGCCACAGAGAAGTCAGCTTGCAAATTACTTCAGTACACATGAATTTATGGTAGTTTTTTTTAAAAAAATAGTTTTGAGGAACCTTTTTCCAGGAAAACACTGTTTGTTTTTATAACAAGCATTCTTGATTTTATCTACTTTTTATTTTGTTCCAATCTGAGAACATTGAAATATTTGGTTGCACTAGTGACCAATGGCACAAAAACAGAAGCTGGAGACATTTCCATTGGCTTTCATGTGCTTTTCAGCACTTGCACATGCCTTTGACCAACCTACTAGATTCTCCACTAGTTAGTTGCATTCAGATTGACTAGAGTACTACACAATTTCGAGAGGCAAGGCAACTGGTGTTTGGTATAAAGCTCAGCAGCAGCAAGCCTTAGAAAAAGTTTCTGCATCAGCACAGGGGTTCAAGCCTGGAAAGCAGCAATGGCTTGAAAAGGCCTGCAGTTTTCACCAACCTTGATAGCCTGCTGCATGAAGAGCATAGCAATCAGAAGCCCAAACAGCTCGCCTGCGATGCGGGTGAACCGGTTGATGATGGAGCATGCGCCTAGTATGGCCAGCAAGAACAGTAGGATGGCAGTCCACACACAAACCCTGCACATATACATCACACACACACACACACACACACACACACACACACACACACACACACACACACACACACACACACACACACACACACACACACACACACACACACACACACACACACACACACACACACACACACACACACACACACACACACACACACACACACACACACACACACACACACACACACACACACACACACACACACACACACACACACACACACACACACACACACACACACACACACACACACACACACACACACACACACACACACACACACACACACACACACACACACACACACACACACACACACACACACACACAGAGAGAGAGAGAGAGAGAGAGAGAGAGAGAGAGAGAGAGAGAACCAATTAGAACAAACCCAACCAATCTGAAATAAAATTCTCAATCTGCACCGCAAGGATGACCTACCAACCGGTCCAGGCCAAGAACAGATTCCGTCCGAGGTCGGGCCTGTCCTTGGCAAAATTGAACATGAATGTGTACATGAGCACAGTGGGTTCGGCAACTCCCAGGATCAGCAGGGGCTGCCCTCCCACAATGGAGTGGATTATGCCGCACACGGCAGTGGATGCCAACGTCTGCACTGCTGTGAGGACTCCATCTGCACACAAGTTTTGATCCCCCAACAAACAAATAAGCTCCTCTCCTCACCCACTGTGTACTGAAAGTCTGAAACTAACACCAGCAAGTACAAATTTTGAATCCCCATTTACCAGTGTTCCTCTCCAATTGCTCCCCGAACGATATCACCGGTATCGCGGACGCGAAGAATATGTAGGTGGTCGGCGCCAGGATCCTGAAACACCCCCAAAAAATCACTCCTTTTCATTCAAGATCTTGGCTCTTGGGCCAGGCAAGAACAAACTTCAGAACAAGAACAAAAGGACTGACTTCTACATCGCAGACAGTTTCAAGATTCTGACAACATGGTGATACCGAATTTCTAATCCTAAACAACACAATGCAAGATTGCGAAGAAAGATTATATTATCCTTCAAGTTCGTACCTGATACCGGCACGGAACCCTCCGGTCCAATCCTGCTTGTAGCAGGCGAGCCTCCCGTGGAGGTCGTTCTTGATGCCCCGCAGGGGCACGAAGCTCTCCTCCATTGCTGGGACCAAAAGGGCGTCGCTTTTCTCAGACAAGAAGATCTGAGGGGTATATTCTGAATGGCCGCCACTCGGAGTGTCAAGTGAGAGCCTGCTTACATCTTGCGGCAGATGGAGCAGGAAGAAATGCTACCAATTTGGAACCTCGCAATGCATTTAGCGCGGATCCATGAGACGAAGGCCGAGGCTATGAACGGAAGGGGAGCATAGAGAGCATGCGGAGGCCAAGGCTTAGAGAGAGCAGCGGAGGGAAACAGAGGCAAGACTGCTAGAGCTACAGAGCAATGGAGCGGGATAGAGGGTGGATATATAGGCGGTGTAAGAGGAGGGGCACCACTGCCAATCCACCAAAGAAATCATGGTACAAAAAAAGTTTAGAGCAAAAAGTTATCCTGAAAAGAAGAGTATTGCTGTGAATGCTGAGCTGAGCACACGGAAAGCAAAAAGCACAAGAGGGGTTTCAGTGGGGTTGTGACTTGTGGGCTTGTGGTCAAGAACGACAGAAAAGAAGGCTGTGATCCTGTAACTGCTGTAGCAAGTGTCGCAGCTAATTTTATTTACCACTGTATTGTTCAGTTAATTAGAAAAGAAAAAAAAACAAGATGACAACTAATAAATTTGGTTTCTATTGCCCTGGGACTGGGAGGGCAGAGCCAGACTGCCAGTCCAGCTTAGCTCAGCTGTCTGCTGTCTGGGGGAAGACGAGAAGGACCCAACAATTTAAAGACAAGAGAGCGTTTGGAGCCGACGCGGTCCCAGGGTGGCCACGGTAGCAAACTCATTTTGGGCCGTTCGATCGTGGCTTGGACGTTCGGATATGGTTCTAGCTACTGTGCCCCTCGCCAGATATATACCTGTTCCCCCTCATCTCGGCAAAAAAATCCTCTCTCGCTCTCTCCGCCTCTCTCGATGCGGCGCCGTTGCGGGAGAGCGCGAGTTGCGCCGGCGCCAACGCCGGCGGCTCCGCCACTCCCGCCCCCGCCCCCGCCCCCGCCTCCCCTCTCCACCTCCTCTCTCTCCTTCTCTTCCTCTCTCCCTCCTGACGCGGGCAGTGCGACGGAGGCGACGGCGCTCTCACCTAAACCCTAGATCGACACAGCCTCTCTCCACTCCCTCTCCTTTTTCCCCTGGCGGCGCAGAGGCGCGGGCAGACCTGCCTCGGCTCGGTGGCGGCTAGGGCAAGGCAGCCCATCGGCGAGGGCCTTAGCGCGGCAGCGTGGAGCGAGTGCCCTCCCCCTGCTCGGCTCATCAGCGCGGGTGCCCCTCGGCGCGACGGTGTAGGGCCGGCGCGCCCCTGCGGGTGGGTCCGCGGGCCACGCGTGGCTAGGACCCGGCTGGCCGTCTGGCCACGGCGGGTGCGCAGGCAGCAGCTGCGGACGCGGCCCCGCCAGCCGGCCACCGCCACTGGTGACCTGGCCGATGGTCTCTCTCTCTCCTCTTCCCTCGCCGACGTTGGGGATGGACGTTGATCTAGGCTTTGCCTGCTCGGTCTTCCTCGCTGGAGGAGGCCCACACCGGCGGATCTGGCGGATCCGGTGCCTCCATGGCCGGATCCGCCCCTCCTCCCGTCAGATCCGTGCAGAGCACCAGGCAGGAAGCCGTCGGAGGCCAAGGACGGCGGTGGCATGGTGGAGGACTGGGGGCCAGGTGGCCAAGGGCGGCGCTGGCCAGTGCCTCCTACGCGTCTGCTCCCTGTGCTCCGCCTCCCTCCGCTCTGTTGTGGTGTTGCGCGCATCGTCGCCCGCTGCCATGCTAGACAGGCCAAATCCTAAACTCCGGCGTGCGCTCTCTCCCCTTTTCCCCTCTCCTTCCCTCAACTCCCTCTCCTCACTATGAGGATCTTGCCCCCCCCCCTCCCCGCTTCGTTGCGGCGAGCAAGCTCTATGTGCAGATCATCTGCAGAACTGATATCCTTCCTTGTATAGTGATGAATAATTGTTTCATTCGGGTTATCTACTGAGGTTTGGGGATTGTGCAATGATGAACTTTTTTACACTGAGATGAGACAATGGAATTTTGTGCAATGATGATTATATAGTTATTTCATTCTTCCATGAATCTTGCTATTTTCATTGGCTTTGTGATGACTGTGTCGTTATTTTAGTTGCTACATTCTGTCCATTTGTTAATGAGCATAGGTCCATTGTCAATGATGTTTGTGCTTCACACAATTTATTGGTTGTTCTATTTCTGAGCACACCCCATTGCCAATGATGTATTTGCAGTTGGGCTTGCTAGCAAATAATTTATTACTTGGTGAACTGCAATATCAGGGTCAGTTTTTTCTTTAGATTTCTTAACTAATAAAGCTATGGATTGGCTTCCTTCTTTGATTCTTATTCTATAGTTCTTGCAATGAGTATGACTTTTGTATCTGAAATAGAATTTCACTTTTAGCTAATGTGAAACCTGCCACGGGAATCTGGAGTATAACTTTGCAACCTTGTATATAACTTTGCCATATGGATATTCATCTTCTTTTTCCCTCAGCTGCTTTGTTTTCCTTCTTGTCTTTTTAGGCCTGCAGTGTGGTGTGGTGTGTCTGATTTCATCAAGTTGCTTACGTTTTTTTTGTTCTTAGCGGCTGCGCATCGAGTGTCTGATTTCATTGTTCTTTACTCTGTGTCTTTGGTTTGTGAAATTCCTGAAGGATGGGCCTGTCATGTGCGGGGTGGAGGTGAGTTGTCGCTGCCATGTTTCATTCAGGTTCTACAAAGCATTTTTTTGTTTGGGTTCCTGTGCAGTCATATCATGCCCGTGCAAATGAGCCGGCTGCCCTGCAGGTAGTGCCTCCGTGACCGGATTTGTCCATGCCCCTGTCGTTCTTCTGTTCCTCATGGTTTCCATGCAAGTTGGTTGGTTGGTTGGTTCCTATTCTATTATTTCTGTTTTCCTGTTCTCTAATGGCGCCTGTACTATTGGGTGTGGTTTCCTGCCAGTACTATTTCTGTTATTATTTCTGAATTATTGTGTACCAGTTCCCAGTGAGTGCATCAAGTACTGTTGGTATGATTGTTAGGAAATCAAAATACTTAAATATTGCTCAGGGTTTGCTCAATACCCGCCTTATAAAGTAAAAAATGCTTCTCAAAATCTCATTCCATCCATTTTTTGGTACATGGTTATGTCAGACTTATATTGATTTATACTACTATTTCTTATGGGAAAATAGTTCTAGATTGTGGCCTCGCTACTCTCTATTTCCCACAGGTTCATGGGAGATGCTCTTTTAATTCCAGTAACTGAGGTATGCACCAGTTTTGCTTTGTTTTCCGTTCCCAATGTGCAAGGTGCAAGAGCAGAATGGCAACCACAAAAACCTCCCAATTTGTCTCTGCACTACAAATAGCCACATTATATTTCTTGATCTCTATAAAACCATGTAGACTGAAATGAGATAAAGTTGACCATGTTTTTTTCACATATACATGTAGCTACTAACTATAACTATTTTTCAGCATATCACAGAAGTTGAAAGCATGAATAATAAAAGAAGACTATTAGTCTGAAATGGAATGAAGAGCTCAACCTCTGCGTCTCCTATTAAAATGGTATGCGTTTTATGTAGACTGAAATCTATGCCTGTACCCAAGGCTCCAATAACATCAAATTATGGTGAGATGCTGCTTCGGCTGTCAACCATTGCATTACAATGTTGCATTTCTGTCACAATGTAGACCTACAACTATTCCGAGGCACCGCCATTTGAAGAAAATGTTCTGCCTGCCGATCCGATCCATGACGCTCCAGCTGACTCCGTCGCATCCTTCGACACAGGTAGCAAACAAACTCTACACTTTCGCCTGTATTGGACAGGCAGTTGATTTCCATAATATGTTCACCCTATTCGATTTGCCTTGTCATGATCAACACTGACTGCATTGTTTTCTTACAGCCGAGGAAATGGGCTATGACAGGGAAGTCCTTTAGGAGGCCTACGCATGGCGGATTGAAGGTAGTTCTCAAATCAAACTTATCCTTTCATATATCAGCAATTTACTCATTATACCTCACTGCCGCATGTAACCAACCTAGACCTGGAACGCGAACAGCACCATGGATATGCATCAGATGGCAGCTCCTCTGATGGCGTTTCTTCTGAGGAACCGTTTTACCTGATCAGGGGTACAACACCAACTATAGCAACAAGATCCTCAAAACACGTTTACATTTAACTAAATAAACACTAACAGTTGTCTACCTATTTCACAGATTACTCACCCGCCCGCAGCTTCGAATCAGATCACAGCTGGCACCTCCACTGACCCTCTGAAGATCGGCCACACCTCTAAAAATGGCGTCTCTTTCCTGCAGTGTTCCCTACTCTATGTTGTGTTAGACCATCCCAGAGGACATGGCCTGTTGGTACTCTATTCCTGGACCCTTTTTGTGTACTATTATGTATCGCCTGACCGCCTATCAACAGACCTGAGTCTGTACTATGTAGTCCCTATGTGATACTTCACTGTTTGGACAACGTGCTATGTACCCTTAAGCGTTTGTTTCCGAGAATCATCTTCGGTCATGACTCGCGCGCATGGGCGCGCGCAATTCACTAGTCTTTCTTTACGCCGTTTTGCTCATCCCTTCATGTGCTTGTTTTCTCCTATGTGCTTTGGTCACTGTCTAAAGGATTTAAAATGATTGCTTATTCATTGGAGGTGTTCAGGGATGTCTACATTCTTTACAGGATTTAAGGTGGAAAGGCAGCACCTCTTGGAAGAATGTGCATGTGGTGTTTTTCTTTTTGAAAGAAAAACTTTGAGCAATAAAATTGCTTGTGTAAGCTATAGAGAACCGGTGGTGGAAACCGTGTGTAATGCTGTGTACACACAAGCGTCTTCCACGTAGTTGGAAAAGGGCTAATTGGTGATGCCTTTCAGGAAACTCCAGAGGATGTGAAACTGCGGCTTTTAATAGCATGACATTTTTAACTTGTGTATTAGTATCTCCAAGAGAAGCAACTCTTTCTCTTTGTTTTTGGCTGCATTGCATGTAAGCGTAAGGGCCTATTTAGATCCACTAGTGCTAATAGTTAGCAACTAAAATTAGTACTAGTGGATCCAAATAAAACGGTTAATAGACTAATTAACTACTCTCTCCGTATCGGATTTAGAAGTCGTTTAGGACAGCGACACGGTCTCCAAAACATAACTTTGACCTCTTGTTTTTATAAAAAAAATATTTATGGAAAAGTGATATATGTATACTTTTATGAAAGTATTTTTCAAGACAAATCTATTTATATAATTTTTACATTTGCAAACTCAACAACTTAAAAGTTATTGATGATTTAGATTCCCAATGTTTGACCCAAACCTTGTCCAAAACGACTTCTAAATCCGATACGGAGGAAGTATTAGTTAAGAGGCTGGTAACTATTAGTTCTACTATTAGGTTTGGAATTGCTATTAGTAGGTGGATCTGAATGGATCATGCTAATAATTAGTTAGCTAATACTCCCTCCGTCCAGGAAAGAATATAATTCTAGCACAGTGTCATGGTTTTGTATCTTAAGTTCCATCAATTATAGATAAAAAATATTAATATTTATGATCTCAAATAAATATCATTAGATTAATCACGAAATGTATTTTTATAATAAATTATTTTAGAGCCGTAAATGTAAATAGTATTTACTAGAAATTTGGTAAAACCTGAGCTATTTTTACTAGCACGCAGCACGTACTTGCCTTCTTTTCTGGACCGAGGGAGTAGTTACTAGTAATTAACTATGAGCTAGCTACTCCTGTCCTGAAACTTAAAAGATCCAAATCTGTCTTAAGTCAAACTATACTAAGTTTGACCAATTTTATTAAAAAGATCATTAAAGTCTACTACATAAAAACTATTAGTTATGATACTATATTTCAACGTATCAATGATGCTAATTTCTCATTTTCTATGAATTTAGTCAAACTTAGCATTGTTTGACTTATGATAATATTGAATTCTTATATTTTAGAGCAAATGGAGTACTGTTAGTACCAGTACATCCAAACATATCCTGACTAGTAGTATCTCCAAGCGGTGATGGGAATTTCTAAGTTTGATCACAAATATTATACCAAAAAACATTCTCTATCATAACTGCTTGCAGTTAATGTAAACTGCAAATATAGAGCAAGTTTCTTTTAGAGCAAGTATAATAACTGGTTGTAAGCCAGCTAAATACTGATGTGGAGGAGAGAGAAAAAGCGGATTGTAAGCTTATAGCTAACTTAGGCATAAGAACAAAAAAAACTTTCTGAGAGAGACATGTGGCCATGTATTAATAATGGAGAGCTTATTACTATATAAGTGGACTGCGAAAAGACTATAAGAAACCTTACGGCCGGCGAGCCGGCTATATTATTAGCCTTGCTCTTACCGTACCTTTCTGCAAGTAGCAGGCCACCGGCAGTCTGACTACTGGAGGCAGAAGCCCACATGGCCCCAGCAGGCCTCAGGCCTGGTTTAGTTTCCAGAATTTGTCCTCCAAATTTCACTATACAAAAAAAAGATATCCATCACATCAAAATATTGGTACATGCATGGAGTACTAAATATAGATGAAACTAAAAACTAATTGCACAGTTTGGTTGTACTTTGCGAGACAAATATTTTGAGCCTAATTAATCAATGTTTGGACAATTATTACCAAATAAAAACAAAATGCTACATTGCGCTACAGTGCTGACACAGTGGTTTGACGAAGGCCAGAATTGAGCAACTAAACAAGGCCTGAAACAAAATAAAGTGGAGGCTATATAATAGTAGCAAGATTCACCTATTATCTGCTACATGATCAGTCACGAGTCAGTGAGTCACAAGTTGCCATCAGTGTGTGATGTGCACATGCATCATTATCTTTTTCTTTTCCTAATAATACAGTACTTGTACAGCTCATATGATAATGTGGACAGGGTGGGGTAGAGTTCCTTGAGACCAGCATCCTGTTCATGTGTGCGTGGAATCTTCCAATAAGAAACCAGGGTTTTCAGGAACCCAAGAAAACTGAAGTTTGCTTCGGGCTTCAACTGGGGTACAAGAGTTGACCTTACCTTTGTCCCAACATGCATGATTGCCTTGGCAGAGAAGTATTTAATTAGCAAAAGGCAGTATCTTAATTACTGTTGCTTTGATCTGGTGTTATCTGAAGGATGTTTGTCTAAGCATGTTAACTCTGTTTCTCCAACCAAATGAATGTCTCCCAAGTTAAATGGAACTCTATTCTCCAATTACAAGAACTTTGTATGGAAGCATGAACACATGCATGAGCACAATCCTGCTTGAAAAGGTAGGTCATGACAAGTTTGGTTTGATGTGGCTAATTAATCTGGTGACTTTTCGTTGACAGCGTGGTTAATATATTCATGGTTGTTTTTGGGACATGACGACACAAGTGAGTGTGGTGATAGGCTAGGTGGTGCTATAGTGAGGCTGTGTGAGCTAAGAGCTAACTACTCAAGGGAGCTGTCATGCATGCAAATTTTTATTTGCTGACCCATGCATGTACCTAAGTCTAAGTGGGGGGCAGAGAAAGAGATTAGAGATGGGAAGGATGGCAAATTTTATTTATTTTTCTTTATTTGCTGACCCAGGTGTCGAGTTCGTCTTGGATGGTTTATTGCTCTTTTGGTGGTGGTGCAGAGGTGTCGAGTTCATCTTGGATGGTTTATTTGCTGACCTCAGCAAACTAGGTATTTCACAAAAGCTAAAGCAACATATCTATATATTAGCACAAAAGGTTAATTAAGATAAGGGCTAGTTTGGAGGAGCTCCACCTGATTCTGATTCTCTATGGAAGTTGATTCTTTGATAAAAGTGATTATGTGCCTAAAAGTGATTCTGTTTGATTATTTAGCATAAACTCTCAAAATCACGATGGAGAATCACTTTCGGAATCAAAAGAAGCTACTTTTTTCAACTGTCAGCCTTTTAGTTCATTTTAGAGAATTACTTCACAGAATCAACAGAATCACTTCTTTAAAGAAAAAAAATGTTTGGCAGAGCTCTTATTGGATTCATTAAAGAATTAGCTCTGGGAGTTCTGCCAAAGAGGGCCTAATGAGACGACACTAACATCGTTTAGTTGGCCTAGTCCCATGCACGTGCACTACTGGTTCTTTTTGATGGGTTCTACTATATTTTACTGTTCTTCGAGCTAAGCTATTAGTTTAATGGTCCCATCTTTAGGAAAGGCTGCGTGCAAAAAGTGGGAAATGTTGCTTGCACGAAAAAAATGAAAATCGTAATGTGGTCATTGCTAATTAAGTAATTAGTTTGAAAAAGCATAGCTAAATTGTCTGTGATAACCTTTTTTCTTTGCAGATGGTAGTATTGACATAATGGCATCCTTTTATAAAGCTAGATGCCTCCATAGTGAATTGGTGATGTAGACATCTAGCGAAGGATTCAATGCTAAGAAATGGACAAAACTCCTCCAGCCCATAAAAAATACGCACCAATTAATTGCCTAATGCCTATTATCTCTACCTCATTATGTGTAACACTGAAAAAAAGTTTTACTGTTTTCAGGTTTGCATCAATGTCATTGTCTAACACGAAAAAAGAAACAAAAAAACGATGCCTTGAAAATGGAATGGTAACCTGCTAAAAATGCCAGGGCCTAGATGGATAAACGCTTCCATTCTTGTGTCACGTACTATGTTTGGCAATGGTTATCATTATTATGTGCGGGTACTCATCACTCCATACTGAACATTGTTCTCACATCTCATCATAGTGTTATGCTTATCTGATGAGCTTGCTAGGTTCCAAATTCTACTGACAGAAGCCTAGTTTAGGACTTATATCTGTGTCCAGCTGTCCATTATGTTTCTATTTTTAGCTTGCCTCACTGAGATACACGTGTTGCAGTAGTCATGGAGATATGGACTGGGCAGAGGTATCACATGGGCAGAGAGCTTCCCAAAGTTATTTTTCCAAAAAATTCCAAAGTGATTTTTTTGAATAACAAATTAATGATGCCCTACATTCCTATTCGTTCTTTCGCAACGTGTCTTCTGTCAAAATTTAAAGTCTGTTTATCACAGCTTCACTGTCAGCTTCATAAATTGATTAAAACTATTTTCTTTGTCAAATAGGTCTTTTGCAAACAGCTTCACCAATAAAGCTCCTTAAATTATGCTCTCATATAGGAATATGATGAGATGAAGCTGGAAATAGTATCTTTTTACAGCTTCACCTCACACTTTTGAGCCCTATGCCCCTATGTGGGATTCTGTGAGAGCATATTTTAAAAAAAATATGCATACAGAACTATTTTACCAAATAGTTCACCAAAACAACTTTAACTTTTCTGGTAAAGCTGTTTGTAGAGTTGAAGCCCCAAAAAACTGATTCACTAGTGAACTTAAGCTGTGCCAAACGGGGCCTTAAACTTTATATTATTTGTACTAACAATTAATTAGTCTTATCATATTAAAAGTTTGTGCTACAAAAGTGGTTGCATTAGATTTGTATTTAGATTTAGGGTCTGTTTGGCACAACTTCATCATTAGCTGTTTGAAGTTGTTTTTTTGCCAAACAGATTTTTTGCAAATAACTTCACCAATAAAGCTCCTTAAATCATGCTCTCACATAGGAATGAGATGAGATGAAGCTGAAAAATAGTAGCTTTTCATATCTTCACTTCACAGTTGTAGTAGGTCTATATGGAATTATGTGAGAGCATGTTTTAAGAAAATCTATATACAGAGCTGTTTTACCAAATGGTTAACAAAAACAATTTTAGTTTCACAAGCTGCTTGTAGAGCTGAAGCCAAAAAAAACTTATTCACTGCCAAACGAGGCCTTACTTTTTAATGATCAAACTTTTGCTTCCATAATAAATGATGCATTAGAGAAATTAGGGGCGATACTATGATGTTGAAAACTGCGGAAGTCAAACCGTGAAGGAGTATTTCATTGAGCGAAGGGGAAGTGGCCTAAAACGTACAAGTACAACGCAAAAAGCAATATAAAGACATAGCATCGAAAGCAAACAAAAATAAGTACGAATTGATACTTCCTCCATTCAAATTATAAGACGTTTTGGCTTTTCTACTAGATACATTGCTTTTATTACTATGTATCTAGACATTTTGTATCTAAGTAAAGCTATGAATCTTGAAAGTCAAAATGTCTTATAATTAAAATAGAGGGACTACATTGCAACCAGAGCTACAACTACGTCTAAATCTGAGGCCTATTTGGTAAGCTTTTTCGTAACCGACTTCACTTAAGTTTGGCGAATCATGTTTAGGTAGCTTCACCCTTGGTAGTATAAAAATTTCACCTAAGAAGCAAAAGAAGCCATGCTTAAAGCCCTGTCAAACAGATCTAAATCTAAGTTAACCAACCAGCCCCACAGGCGGGGCGGTAAGGGCAGCCTACCGTCATTCGTCATGCAGCGGAAGTAAAGTAACTTAACTTGCTTTCTATGGAGCGACCTGTCTCCATGATTATGTGTCTGTTGATTCGATCATTAGAGAGCCTTAAATGCACCACCGCATGATTATGGCATGATGCTGTGTGTGTATGTTTGATTAGATGCATAGATGATCTTTTCTTAAGTTGTAAATAAGCTCAGCTTGGGGGTTGTTTAGTTGGTGAAAAAGTTTGGGTTCGGCTACTGTAGCACTTTTCGTTTTTATTTGGCAATTTGTGTCCAATCATGGACTAATTAGGCTCAAAAGATTTGTCTCATGATTTACAACTAAACTGTGTAATTAGTTTTTTCTTTCGTCTACATTTAGTACTCCATGAATGTGCCGCAAGATTTAATGTGATAGGTACTGTAGCACTTTTTGGGTTTGCTTTTTGGGTTGGAGATGCAACTAAACAGGCTCTTGTTTGGCAAGTGCCCTCCTACGCTACGCATTATCATATTCGAAATTCGTCGGAGAAACTAAGGAGAATGACAGCCTAACAGTAACAGGCACACATTATATATTTTAGTTTTTTAGTGATAGGAGAAGGACATGAACAAAAAATCAGTTCATCTAGGATCCTACTCATGATCCCACACACCGAAAGCTTGTTAGTATTTTCAGGCCGCTCTTTGTGTCCTTTCGGTCAGATCAGACCACGGCTGAAGTAATTGCTGAGCTTTTAGTGAACAAGAGGGTGGCCGGTAGCATGCAAAAAGCCAGAACAAAAAGATCTGAGTTGCATTTCTTGAGATAAGCTGATCGATGAACAACCCCGTTCGTTGCATTTCTTTGTCTTGCAAAGAGAAACAAAAATGTATTTATTTTTTCTCAGTTGCTACCTCTACAAGTTGAAGATGATTTCTCTGATTCGTCTTTTTTCCTGTGTATGTTTGATTACCATCTTCTCAGAGTTTTGGACTGATAAAGCAAGACACTTTACAAGTGCCATTCAAACGAACAGAGAAGTTTCGCAAAGCATTCAAATGCTAGTTTGAGAGTTAGTACAATTTTGAAATCTTTAAAGTTCCATCAGTGCCATACATAGTAAGGTGAAGTCCGTACTACTAGTTGGCGATCAAAATTTGTCAATTGATATAATACTATTGCCAGTGGCCTGTCAGTCAGCAGCCACCAAGCAATAACAGTCCTGTTCCTTTCATTCATCCTCATCGTCGCCCATAGATAAAAAGGAATCTTCTAAGCATATAAACGAATTTATTATGATTATTTGTACCCTTATCTCACTTTGGAAAGATGACCCAACTCTCCATTTTTTTATTTAGGATATTTAGGATAACCCAATGCAACTTGATATATAAAATGCAGTGTCCTGAAAAAGGTGAGCAAACAAAATATCAAGTAGCAGCGACTCAATCATACCAATGCAAGGAACCTGAGATCACCTTCACCTCCACTCCAATCCTATGAAAAAGATAACATTTTAAAGGTGATAGAGAAGAAGTCGGTTAAGTGCCATTTCACTGTTTTGTTTATTTACCGAGGTTCAACCAATGAAGCTTGATTTCATCCAAAAAAAAAACAATGAAGCTTGACGATGAGTTGGGCACGGATTGTGCCACACCACACATATATATGCATCACCATTTCAGTTAGCCGACAAGGATATATAGATTGTGCCACCACACCACACATATGCATGCATATAGTTTTATTTACCTAACTATATGGTTTTATTTACCTAATCATATGGCCGTTGGACCGCAACATATCTTGCATTCATTGGTATATGATACAATATAATGCAATCGTAATTCAGTAACTGGTGGCTGCGCATGATACAGCCATTGTCCCTGGAATCGACAGCGTAGCACAGTTTCGCGATCAATATATGATATGTTAAGTTCCTGAAAAGGCGCATGATTTATACAAATGATGATATGACTCAGTCAATGCAATGCAAGGAACCTCATGAGATCACCTCCACTCTGATCCTATGAAAAAGATAACATTTTAAAGGTGGTACAAGTCGGTTAAGTGCCATTCACTGTTTATTTACCGAGGTTCAAGTTCAACCAATGAAGCTTGATGATGAGGCTAGCCGACAAGCTAAAACTGTTCCATCATCTACTTTTTACAAGGATAGATTATGATAGAAACACTGTCAACTTAACTTTGAATGATCATCCATTTTCATAGTGTCGGTGTTCGGCCCCGCGGGGGTCCTAAGCCAACGAGTGAGTGCTGCGTGTCCCTAATCTGGATGGTGATGCAAGGAGAATACACGTGGATTTATCCTGATTCGGACAAAAGAAGGCCCTACGTCCAGCGGGGAGGGAGGAGTATTATATTTCCTTGCACCGAAGTGCTTGCGTAGGGGTTACAAGCTGTGAGAGAGGAAACTGAGCCCAGGTCTCAAAGGAAAAGTGAGAGTACAAGGGTGATTACTTGAGATGTTGATCTGTGGGTGGTGTGCCTTTGCTTGTTTGAGCGTGGCTTCTGGCTTGCGTCTTGCCTTGTTCGTTTGTTCGTTGTCTTTCGTTGGTCGCCTCTTGTAGAGCCTTGGCCTGCCCTTTTATAGGGTAAGAGGAGGTCGGGACGCCGGGGTGCCTTGAGGTGAAGTTTTATCGATCCCTGTGGAGGTGGCTATAGCGACGTGCCCCAGGAATGGCCGGCCATCCCTGAACACCATGGTGACGTAGGGGATGAGACGGTGAAAAGACCCTGAGTCCTGCGTCACGTCGGCCTTTCCTCCCTGCTAACCGGCAGTGGGTCAAGGCTAGGTCGAGGCCGGGTCGAGGATGGGTCAAGGACGGGCGGATAAGGCCGAATCTCCGAGATCGTGGGGTACAGACCTTGTCGTATCCTCCCTCGAGGGTGATCAGTGGCAAAACAGTGCGCGGTATGGTGTGTATAGTGACAGGTTTTCACCTCCCATCCCGGGATGGGTGGTAAAAAGTGAGATCTGACACCGGCATTGCTTCCACGTCGGTCACAGCTGTAGCCATGATGGTAGGAGGTAGTAGGTAGTCGCATTAAATGCTCTGACTTTTGTCTCAGAGTAGGTGAATAGAGTGGGTCGAGTGATCCGACCCGGGGTTGTGCGAGTCAGAGATTTGCCGATAGTCGAGATGCCTTGTCGAACAGGCCTCGTACGACTCGGGACGCGGTCGAGGCGTCCCGTCGAGGGTGCCTCGTACGAGTCGGAACATAGTCGAGGCGTCCCATCGAGTTGGCCTCGTGCGAGTCGGAACGTAGTCAAGGTATCTCGTCCGTTATTTTGGCTCTGTTTTGTTTGTGAATAGTGTTTTGTTTTTTTTCTTAATCATTGATTGTGGGTACCCCTAGTTTGTAGGTACCGACAGTAGCCCCCGAGCCTTTGGGTGAGTGTGGGTCACTCTCTCAGAGGCTCAGCGGTTCATGAACTGGAGTCGTAGCGTTATAACTTTTTCCGGTGGGGGCACGCGAACGTACCCACTGGGTGTAGCCCCCAAGGCCTCGGTGGAGTATTTGGACTCCTCCGAGGTCTTTTACACGCTCTATTGAGGAACGGTCTCGTATCGTGGCGTGTTCTGTATTTTTTCGTTCGAGGTTTGGTTTTTTGCGGCTGAGCCCCCGAGCCTCGTGCGCGTGAGGTCGATCAGAGTCTTGACTGTCTTGTATCGTTCGACCCTCATGCTCCCTTTTTAGAAAAAAGGAGGAGGGGTGGGGAACATCGTACTACCCTCGCTTGGACGAGTTTCGACAGCCTCCGGTGAGCTATTAACGGGGGGATTCGAGTGTGAGCCTGTGCTCCATTCGGTAGGAGTCGGCTAGCGGCCACGGAGGCGCTCTCAAGAATGCCAAAGAGTAGTCGTGTGGATCTCGATTTCTTGCGATAGGATTCGAGGGCTCGATGCCTCCCTCCGAGGGGATTCCTCTGTCGACCTTCTCTTTTAGCCTTGAATACGTCTTGGGGTGCCTCGAGAGCGCGGCTCGAGCCCTGGCCTTGTATGGGTGCATCCCTAGCCGTCCATGACTCTGTTACTCGAGGGCAGCTGTCGAACCCTGGTCGAGGGCCAGCTTTCGATCCCTCGAGATTCATATCGGGCTCGGAGCCTGTTACCCACGTGTCTAGGAATATCCATCCACGGATCCTTCTCCTACCCGTTTCGGGCGCGTCTTTTCAGGAGGGGAAGTGAGATCGGTGCGGTAGTGGGCGGCATGGTGCGACGGTTACGGCACATATAGCGGCCACGTGCCCATATCTGTGGGTTTTGAGGGAGCGGTTAGATAAGGTCATTGAATGCAAAAACTGCTCCTACCTTTTCGCTCGCCTGTTGGACTTCCATCGGGGTATAAGAGCAAGACCTAGGGTTCTGTTTACCCTCACAGGCCCTTTGCATTCTCGCCTTCCCTGCCCTATTTTGCCCTCTTCGCCATCTTGCGCCCTTCAGCCACCGTCCAGCGCCGCCGTCGCTTTTTCTCGCCTGCGTAGTTTTTCGACAACAATGGCAGGCAAGAGCCAGCTCCTCCCCGCCGACGCTTGGGCCAACTCCTCGGTAACGGAGAGGAGGCTGGAAGAGTTGGTCCATGACAGGCTTTTGCGGCCGAAGACGAGTTGGACCCAGTCGGAGTGGAGAGCGTCGCCGTCTAACCACTGAGAACCGGTGCCCCCAGAAGGCTACGTGGTGAGCTTCATATGCTTCCACGAGAGGGGGTTCGGCGTGCCGGCCAGCCCCTTCATGCGGGCGCTCCTCCACTACTACAAGGTAGAGCTGCACCACCTCGCCCCCAACGTCATCTCGCAGGCTGCCATTTTCACGGCGGTCTGCGAGGGATACCTGGGATGGAGCCACAGTGGAATCTGTGGCTCTACCTCTTCAGGGCAGAGCTTTTTGCCAAGAAGGTAGGAGAGCGAGGGCCGTGGCGCGTGGTGCACGCGGGGAGCTGCGTCCTCCAAGTCCGGTCTAGTTGAGGAGACCAGTACATCCTGGCGCAGCTGATCTCCTCGAACAGCGGCTGACACGATGGCTGGTTCTACCTCCGCCGACGGCGGCCAGCTGCCGAGGTATTCCAGGTGGGTGCTGGTCGCTCAGGAGGAGAACTGGGGGTACGGTGACATTGAAGACGAGAAGCCAAAGCTGGAGCTGCTGCTCGACGCGCTGTGGAGGCTCCGTCAGCGCGAACTGACGGCGGGGATGGTGGTCGCGGCGTTTCATCGCCGGAGGGTGATGCCGCTGACGTAGCGTCGGCTCCGGCTTGACCAGAAGACGCCGAAGGCGCCGTTGGAGGGGATCAAGATGTCACACGAGTCCCTCCCCCTTGACGAGGTCGCTCGACGTGCGCAACGGATGGTGGGGAGATTCCGACAGGGGGATATCGACTGGGTTCCGATGCGCGCCACCCAGGGATTCGAGCCCCTGGTAAGTGTCATCCTTGGCATTCTTGAGATCTTTCATTTCTGGGTTCCTTCCACTAACTTGGTCGAGGTCTGTGTACAGGATCTATTGGCGGTTAAGGAAACGCGGCCGCCACTTTTGGAAGATCGGGTCGCTCGGGAGGCTCGACGTCTCTTGGTGGCCTAGAAGAAAGAGGAGAAAGACGCCGCCAAGAAGCGTTAAGTTCGTAAGGCCCAGGAGCAGGAGGCGCTAAAGAAGCATCGACGCCAGCAGAGCCTCGACGGGCTCCTGCTCGAGGAGTCTCCCTCCGAGACGGTTTCGGGGGAGAATGATGATGATGGCGACGATGATGACACCTTGTCACGGTACGACGCCGTGACTTGTCTGGTAGACCTCCCCGATGTGCGCCCCCTTTTGGAGCCCATTGGGGGGTCGACCTCCCAGGCGTCGAGGGCGGCCTCGGCGCCCGTTGAGGGGGAGGAGGAGCCAGGAGAGAAGGAGGCCGGAGCGGGTCCCTTAGCGGGAGGAGCCACCTCATCTGGGGCCCTGCAAGAAGGGTCGATGGCGCCGCCCCCCGAGTCTAAGCACCTCGGGCTCAGATGGCGGCCGGGGCAGCGACGTCGACGTCAGCATCCGGGGCACCGTCGACGGGCGTGAGGACCCGAGGCCAGCTAGCCTCGGTGGCGTAGAGGACCCTAAACACTCCGCCCGCTAGGGCTCCGAGGAGCGCCCGGCCAGCAGGAGGCTCGACGGTAGGGCCGTCGCAGGCGCCGTCGGGTAGCTCTAGTCCGCCGGGGTCTAGGCCCCTGGTTCCCATATCTGGGTAAGCTTTTCTGCCCTATTTTTGTGATCGGTGATCCCATTTTTATTCTGACACGTTTATTTGTTCCTCAGGCACAAGCGTAAGGCGGAGCTCACGGGTCCGACCCCCGTGAAGGCGCTCCGGTCGGGCGCCGCCGTAATAATGCGGACGGCGGTAGACGACGCCGCCTGGGTCGTGAGACTCTAGGCTACAACAGAGCGGCTAAAGCAACGGGAGGCGGCTGCCCAGGCGGGGGCGGGCGCCCAGGAGGTCACCGGCTATAACCTCACCGCGCAGGGGTCAGGGCCGACGGAAGCGGTGGTCCCAGCGGTGCCGGGCTTGAGGCGCCCGGCACCGGTGGGCCGGAGCCTGGGTCGACAGCGACCACCCAGGCGTCCGTCGAGGCCGCCGAGGCCGAAACATCCGTCCATGACGCGGGGCCGGTGAATGTTGAAGAAGAACAAGAGGTGGTGGAGGCCCTGCTAGAGGCGGGGCAGGAGGCGGCGCGGCCGGAGGAGCCGCAGCCGTAGCAGGACCGGCCGGTGAAGCCGGCGGTCGTGGTGGAGAGAGGGGCGGTCGTGCCACCGCCCATCGTCCAGGCGGTGGTGCCGGTAGCCGAGGTGCCAACCCCGCCACAAGGGTCGACCCCAGCCCTGATCGACCTCACCCTCGACGACTCCCCTACCGACAAGGGGAAGCAAGTGGCGGACATCGTGGCGGCTGAGGCCGCAGATCGGGCTGGTACCTCTACGGCGTTGGAGGGTGACCAGGCTGAGGCGTCGGCCGAGTGGCCAGACTTTGCCGGGTTGTCACTCGTGCGGGTAGAGGAGGAGCTTCCGTGCTGGGGGAGGTCGACCCTCGAATTTAGGGACGCGTCCAACCCTAGCGCTGAGCCCTTATTCGCGCTCGACGACAAGGATGAGGTGCACCACTAGGAGTACCTCGAGGGACTCCGGAAGCACACAATGCAGTCCCTACATGTGGTTTCGGACACCCTGGCACGGGGCATGTCAGAGGCCTTCGAGGTAAGCCGGATTCGGTAGTTTTTGTTTGTGCTTTATCCCTTCCCTTTCCTTGTTTCTGATTTTTGGGTTTTAACCGTGGTCAGGAGCTCAAGGAGCGTTCCCGCCACAAGTCACTCTTCATTCGTCATGAGAGTGGCGTGTGGGCGGTGCTCACCCATCAACCGGCCCTAGTCGAGGAGGCCAACAAGTGGCTATCCTAGCAGAGCACCAAGACAGCTGAGCTTCGCGTTGCCTACGCGGCGGTCAAGGAGGAGGCGGCGCAGGCCCGGGAGGCTGAGGCCGCGGCGCGTGAAGACGCGGCAAGGGTCCGGGAGGAGGCTGCCAAAGCCCACGAGGACCTCGCGCCACTGCTAGTGCGTGTGAAGGAGCTCGAGGAGGACATCGCCTTAGTCAGTGGCCAGCGCGATGCCCTCAACATCTAGGTTGGGATGGCATCCGCCCGCGTCAAAACCTTAGAAAGCGAGGTTGTGATGTTGTCGGGGACAGTCCGAGAGAGGGACGAGGCTCTCTCAGGCACCGGCCGAGAGGTTGAGGTGCTGAGGGTGGCGCTCCACGACAGGGACGAGACTCTTCGAGCGTCTGAGAAGACGTGCGGGGAGTTGCGCGATGAGGTCGTGGGTTGGCAGACCCATTCTTAGGGTAAGCTTCTTGTTGTACAGTGGCCTTGGTGTCGAGGTCCTAGACTTGTGCTAATCTTGATGCTTGTGTTCCAGAGTTGGAGAAGGAGCAGCAGGCGGCTCAGGCGACGGCCACCTCGTTCCAGAACCTCTTCGAGGCTGAGACCTAGTGGACTCAGTTGCTTCAGGGCGCCATTACCTTCGTATGTGACAGCCTGGGGGTCGAGCTCGACGCCGACACTGAGGAGGACACCCCGGGGAACTCCTTCGTCCGTTGAATGGTGGCGCTGGGCCGCCTCGTTCGCGAGAGGATACAAGGCGGCCTGCATCACGGCGTGAAGAGGGCTCTGGCGGTCGTTCAGTCTAGATTCATGTACGACATGGACCTCGTTGCTGATGGCTTCATCACGGATCTAGATCGGACAGATGAGGAGAATGAAACCGCCTGCCTGGGCCTGATCGAAGTCGCTGAGGAGCTTGGAAGTCGCCTGGCCAAGCTCTTCGAGGTCGAGGTGGTTCCGCCTGCCGACGACGAGGACTTGTGAGCCAAACCTGGGCATGAAGGCCCGTGTAATAAGTTAGTGTTTGTAACTTTGGTCGTGGTGGCCTCAGGGGCCTTAAAATGCTCGAATGTAAACTTGTACTGATCGTTAAGTTTTGTTCGAGTTTTTTCTTCCCTTGATCGCTTGAATCACGTTCTCGCATGATTTACTTAGCGCGCGATCGCACCCCTTGGCGTAAGGGAGCGAGTGGAGGTACTGTAGCCTCGGGGGCGTAAGTGATCTCGTGGCTCAACTGCCCTCGAGCTTTAGGGTGCGTTTGCTACCTTGCAGATCGCGTAAGAACTTGATTTGAAGCGAATAGGGGTGTAATCTTTTTCAAATTTATGAACCGTTACTAGGTCTACTTAGCGCACGGTCGTGCCCCTAGGCGTGAGGGGTGAGTGGAGGTACTGTAGCCTCGGAGGCGTAAGTGATCTCGCGGCTCGACGGCCCTTTGAGCCTTAGGGTACTCTCGCGGCGTTGTCGACTTAAGTGACAACTCTCTTTTTTTGAAAAAGAGTACGAGTTTTTTTGGGGACAGGGGGTTCCCCCCTTGCAGCCTCCGAGGGAGGGTCGATTCTGAGAAAACAGAGTCGATCCTTCCTGGTTGTTATGAAAACAAAGCTTTGAACACCGCTGTATTCTTTATTGTTGAGATTGAAAAGAATTTAAAGTGCCTCGAGGCTTTTTAAGGAAAAAGCGACATAGCTGTTCAATGTTCCAAGCGTTGGTGAAGATTTCGCCCTTCTCGTTCGATAGCTTGTAGGTGCCAAACTTTAATACTTCTGCGATGATGTATGGCCATTCCCACGGCGGCGTGAGCTTGTGTCGTCCCTTGGTGTTCTGGCTTCGCCGTAGCACCAGGTTACCAACATTGAGGTCGCGCCTGCGGATGTGTCTGTCGTGGTAGCATCAGAGACTCTGCTGATACCTAGCAGAATACAACAGAGCCACATCGCAGACTTCCTCGAGCTGGTCAAGGGCGTCCTCTCTTGTGGTGTCGTTATTTTTCTCGTTGTAGGCCTTCAACCTCGGGGGTCCGTATTCTACATCAGTTGGGAGCATAGCCTCAGATCCATAGACTAAGAAGAACAGAGTGAACCCCGTGGCTCGACTCGGCATTGTTCTTAGGCTCCACAGGACCGAGGGAAGCTCGGCAGCCCATTTCTTGTCGTGTGTTGTTTAGCTTGTCAAAGATTCTGGGTTTTAGGCCTTGTAGGACCATGCCATTGGCACGTTCTACTTGGCCATTTGTTTTTGGATGAGCTACGGCCGACTAGAGCACACGGATGTGGTGGTTGTCACAGAAATCCAGAAACTTTTTACCAGTGAATTGGGTGCCATTGTCCGTGATGATGTAGTTGGGAACCCCAAAGCGGTGGACGATGTCGGTAAAAAAGAGCACGACTTGCTCAGACATGATGCTGGTGATAGGACGGGCCTCGATCCACTTGGAAAATTTGTCAATGGCGACGAGCAAGTGGGTGAAGTCGCCAGTTGTCCTTTTCAAGGGTCCGACTAGGTCAAGCCCCCAAACAGCGAATGGCCACATGATGGGAATAGTTTGCAGGGCATGAGCTGGGAGATGGGTCTATCTTGCATAGTACTGGCAGCCTTTGTAGGAGCGTACTAGCTTGACAGCGTCGAAGACTGCGGTCGACCAATAGAAACCTTGTCGGAAAGCGTTTCCGATGAGGGTTCGAGGTGCTGCGTGATGACCACAAGCCCCCAAGTGTAGATCATTGAGCAGGTTTCTGCCTTTCTCATTTGTGATACAGCGCTGGAGGACGCCAGTAGGGCTACGGCGATACAACTCCCTACTATCGCCAAGTATCACAAAGGATTTGGCCCGGCGAGTGATCCGTCGAGCCTCAATCTTATCCGAGGGGAGGTCCCCTCGAGTGAGATGGTCGAGGTACGGAATACGCCAGTCAGGCTCGGAGTTAGCTGGTGGGGTCGAGCCTTCCACATGCATGGCCTTAGCCCCCGTCAAGGGGGCTTCTGCCTCAGGTGGGGGGGTTGAGTGATGACCCGTCGACCCCTCCATCCACCCCAATGTTGACAGACGGTTGGTGGAGATCTCTCGCGAAAACATCCGGTGGAACCGTAGTTTGACTGGACGTGATTTTTGCGAGTTCATCGGTAGCCTCATTATACCTGTGTGTGACGTGGTTGAGCTCGAGGCCGTGAAACTTGTCCTCAAGGCGTCGTACCTCTTCATAGTAGGCCTCCATCTTGGGATCACGGCAGCTCGAGCTCTTCATGACCTGATCAATTATGAGCTAAGAGTCACCTCGAACATCGAGGTGTCGGACCCCTAGTTCGACAGCGATTCACAAGCCCGTGACGAGCGCCTCGTATTCGGTGACGCTGTTGGAGGCAAGAAAATGAAGCCGATTGATATATCGCATGTGGACTCTTAGGGGTGAGATGAAGAGCAAACCCACGCCTGCCCCTGTTTTCATCAGTGATCCATCGAAGTACATGGTCCAAAGCTTAGCCTGGAGCTGAACTGGAGGAAGTTGAGTGTCGGTCCAGTCCGCTAGGAAATCTGCTAGTACTTGGGATTTGATGGCCTTGCGCGGCGCATAAGAGAGGGTCTCACCCATGAGCTCGACCGCCCACTTGGCTATCCTACCCGAAGCTTCCCGATTCTGGGCTATCTCTCCTAGAGGGAAAGAAGAAACCACAGTCACCGGGTGGCCCTTAAAATAGTGATGGAGTTTGTGCCGCATTAAGACGATGGCGTACAGCAGCTTCTGGATCTGCGGGTAGCGAACCTTGGTTTCCGAGAGCACCTCACTGATGAAGTAGACCGGTCTATGGACAAGCAAGGTATGTCCTTCCTCTGCCCTCTCGACAACCAAGATCGCACTGACTACTTGTGTCATTGCGGTGACATAAAGTAGGAGGGGTTCCCCTGGGGTCAGAGGGACGAGGATCGGTGAGTTAGAGAGTGTAGCTTTGAGCTTTGCAAGAGCTTCCTTGGCCTCGAGGGTCCACGAGAAGTGTTCTGATTTCTTCAGAAGACAATACAGTGGGAGTGCTTTTTCGCCGAGGCGCGAAATGAAGCGACTGAGGGCTGCTAGGCAGCCTGTGACCCTCTGTACGCCCTTCAGATCTCAGATAGGGCCCATTTTGGTTATTGCGGCGAACTTTTCCGGGTTGGCCTCGATGCCACACTCGGAAACGATGAACCCTAGGAGCATGCCTCGAGGAACGTCGAAAATGCATTTCTCGGGGTTGAGCTTGATGTTTTTTGCCCGGAGGCACTTGAACGCAACGTCGAGGCCGTTTATCAAATTATCAGCCTTTTTGGTTTTGACAACGATATCATCGATGTAAGCCTCGATGGTTGGTCCGATGTGTTCCCCAAAAATGTGCCGCATGCATCGCTGATACGTATCCCCCGCGTTCTGGAGACCGAAGGACATAATAACATAGCAATACATGCAGAATGGGGTGACGAATGAAGTCGCGAGCTGGTCGGACTCCTTTATTTTGATCTGGTGGTAGCCGGAATATGCATCTAAGAACGAAAGAGTTTCACATCCCACAGTGGAATCAACGATTTGATCAATGCGTGGCAAAGGAAAGGAACTTTTGGACATGCTTTATTTAAACTAGTATAGTCTACACACATCCTCCACTTCCCATTCTTTTTCTTAACTAATACAGGATTAGCTAGCCACTCGTGATGATGAACCTCCTTGATGAATCCGGCCTCCAGCAGTTTGTGTATCTCCTCACCGATGACCTTGCGCTTCTCCTCATCGAGGCGGCGCAAGCATTGCTTCACCGGTTTGGAGCCGGCTCGGATCTCCAAGGCGTGCTCGGTGACTTCCCTAGGTATGCCCGGCATATCCGAGGGACTCCACGCAAAGATGTCGACGTTTGCGCGGAGAAAGTCGACGAGCACCATTTCCTATTTGGGATCGAGGGTGGCGCTGATGCTCAACACCTTTCCCTTTGGGTTGGCGGGGTCGACGGGCACAAGTTTGACGTCTTCTGCGGGCTCGAAGCTGCCGGCGTGGCGCTTGGGGTCGGGGATCTCGTTGGCTAGACCGTCGAGGTCTGCCGCCAAGGTTTTTGACTCCAAGATGGCTTCTCCGTGCTCAACGCACTCGACGTCGCACTCGTAGGCATGCTCATATGAGGGCCCGACAGTTATGACACCGTTGGGGCCTGGCATCTTGAGCTTGAGGTAGGTGTAGTTTAGGACCGCCATGAACCGGGCATAACATGGGTGCCCAAGGATGGCGTGGTATGTTCCACGGAATCCGACCACTTCAAAAGTGAGAGTTTCCTTTCTAAAATTGGTGGGAGTGCCAAAACAGACAGGCAGGTCGACCCGACCGACGAGCTCTGTCCGCTTTCTTGGCATGACTCCATGGAAGCCCCCGGCGCTGGGTTGGAGGCGCGTCCTCTCGATCCCCAGGAGGTTGAGGGTCTGAGCATAGATGATGTTAAGGCTGCTACCGCCATCCATGAGCACCTTGGTGAGGCGTGTGTTGGCGATAATGGGATCGACAACAAGCGGGTAGACCCCGGGGTTGGGGACGTAGTCTGGGTGATCATCACGGTCAAAAGTGATGGCCACCTCGGACCAGTCAAGGAAGAGGGGGGTCGCTGGCTACACGAAGAAGACCTCTCGACGTTCTCGCTTGCGCTGGCGCACCGAGAGGCGCATCGAGGGTCCTCCGTATATCATGAAGCAGTCGTGGATCACGGGGAACCCTTCTTCCTTGTCGTCTCCCTTGGGATCTTCCTTCTTGTCATCCTTCTTGATGCCTATGCCTTCAAAATATCTTCAGAGCATGTGGCAGTCCTCGAGGTTATGGTTCATGGGCCCCTTGTGGTAGGGACACGGCTCTTTGAGCAGTTTGTCGAAGATGCCCCCGCCCAGGGGCCCTCGAGGTTTCTTGCGATGAGCAGCAGCAACAAGGTCATCAGTCAGGGCCTCGAGCTTGCCCTGCTGGTTCTTCTTCTTCTTCCTGTTATTCCTCTTTGAGCCCCGGCTGGAGCTCGCGGGGTCATCCACCTTGTGCTTCCCCTTGTCCTGATCACCACCAAAGATGGCACCAACCTCCTCCTCGCCGACGGCGAAGTTGGTGATGATGTCCATCAAACTGTTGGTAGTGATGGGGGTGTTGCGGCCTAGCTCTCAGACCAACTCTTTGCAGGTGGTGCTAGAGAGGAAGGCCATGATAACGTCGGAGTCGGTGATGTTGGGGAGCTCGGTGCGTTGCTTGGAGAAACTCCGGATGTAGTCCCGGAGGGATTCACCCGGCTTCTGCTTGCAGCTTTGGAGATCCCACGAGTTGCCGGGGCGCATGTAGGTTCCCTTGAAGTTTCCCTCGAACACCCTAATGAGGTCGTCCTAGTCGTGGATTTGTCGAGATGGGAGGTCCTCGAGCCAGGCTCGAGCGGTGTCCGATAGAAACAGGGGGAGTTGTCAGATGATGACCCGGTCGTCGGTGGCCCCACCCAACTGACATGCCAAGCGGAAGTCAGCGAGCCAAAGTTCAGGTTTGGTCTCACCGTTGTACTTGGTAAGAGTCGTGGAGGGGGGGGGGGCGAAACCGAGCCAGGAGTATTGTTTCACGAATGGCCTTGCTAAAGACCCGGGGACCCAGTGGTTTGGGTGAAGGGCTTCGATCTTCTGAGCTGTCGTAGCACCCGCCTCTGTGCACATGGTAGCCTCGAGCCACACCGTCACCGTGTTTGTGCGTGCGGCGCTCGACGATGTTGCCACGGGTATCTCGAGGTTCACGGTCGTCGGCGATGTGCTCAGGGACAGGGGCCGCCATGTTCCGTTGGGCGTGCTCGGGATGAACCGAGGCCTCTCTCCTGTTAGGAGGGCTCGACAGGCTGCTCCGAGACAGGCCCGCGTCACCTCTAGGTGGAACTCTTGGCCTACTGCATGGTAGCGGTCTCGAGGAGTCCTCGGATTTCATCTCGAGCTCGATGAGCGTCGGGGTTCGATGGCTCGGGCATGTTACAAAGGAGCATGGCGACGGCGACCACATTCTGGCTGGCTCGACCGAAAATCGGGGGGGTTGACCGCCCGATCCTCGACGATGCGACGATTGACGTCGCGAGCTCTTTCTCGAGCTCCTCCGCCATGTGCGCGCGCCGCACGCTCTTGCTCGAGGGTTCGCTGTAGTAGACGCAGGTTCTCTCGTTCCTCATCGAGCCTGTCCTGCAATTCACGGATTTACTCGAGCTGCATTCCTTGATCCGCAAGGAATTGAGCCTCATCCCGCTTGGCAGGGAGCTCGACCTGAGGTGGCGTGTTCCTCCCTTCGACAGGTGCCTCATCCTCCGAATCCGACGCGCTAATTCCATCGATGTGGAAGCATTCGCGGGTCGGATCATAGGTGTCATCGGCAGAGTCGGAGTTAGGAGCGCCGAAGTAGTAGTATGATGGGTGCATGTGAGGTCGTCTGTCTCTGGGGTCGTAACGTCGGGAAGCAGTCGCACGGGGCTCCGTTTTTGGGGTCTCCGTAGAGTCCAGGTACTCGGAAGCCGGCGTGGATGCAACAAGGTCGAGAGTGGAGCGTAGATGGTGTCCGGGGAGTTTCTCGTAAGCACTCATGCTGGTGCTTACAGAGGAAGCGTACGCCCGGGCAACCGAGTCTAGCCCAAACAGGAATGCTGATGAAGGAGTCGTTCCTTGTGCCGGTGTAGTTGAACCGGGTGGTGGTGGTGTCACACCAGGCGGTAGAGCGGTGGAACTCCCTGTCGGCATCTTACCCTCAGCCAAGCTCATCCTACACAGATCCTCAGTGAGAAAATTCGTGTTGGCGTCCGGCTGAGAGGCGCCGGATCGGGGAATCCCATCGTCCTCCGCAAGGCGATGACGGTGGTTGCGCTGGGCTCATCGTCGTCTGACGGCTCGTGCCTGACGAGAGCGACGGTACCGACGCAGCGCTCCCCCGGACTAGGAGAGCTCGTGGTCCTCGTCGGTCGGGTGCCTGGACGGGAGGAGGACCATGTCATAGCCGTGGCCAAGCGACATGAACTCCAAACTCCCAAACCAGATCACCGTGGCCAACGGGAGCGGGCGTTCGGGGTCAGTCATCCAGAAAAATGGCGGGAAAACGATGTTGGCATGCAGCTTCCCCTACCTAGCGCGCTAACTGTCGGTGTTCGGTCCCGCGGGGGTCCTAAGCCAACGAGTGAGTGCTGCGTGTCCCTAATCTGGATGGTGATGCAAGGAGAATACACATGGATTTATCCTAGTTCAGGCAAAAGAAGACCCTACGTCCAGCGGGGAGGGGGGAGTATTGTATTTCCTTGCACCGAAGTGCTTGCGTAGGGGTTACAAGCTGTAAGAGAGGGAACTGAACCCAGGTCTCAAATGAAAAGTGAGAGTACAAAGGTGATTGCTTGAGATGTTGATCTGTGGGTGGTGTGCCTTTGCTTGTTTGAGCGTGGCTTCTGGCTTGCGTCTTGCCTTGTTCGTTTGTTCGTTGTCTTTCGTTGGTCGTCTCTTGTAGAGCCCTAGCCTGTCCTTTTATAGGGTAAGAGGAGGCCGGGACGACGGGGTGCCTTGAGGTGAAGTTTTGTCGATCCCTGTGGAGGTGGCTGTAGCGACGTGCCTCAGGAATGGCCGGCCATCCCTGGACACCATGGTGACGTAGGGGATGAGACGGTGAAAAGACCCTGAGTCCTGCGCCACGTCGCCCTTTCCTCCCTGCTGACCGGCGGTGGGTCGAGGCTGGGTCGAGGCCAGGTCGAGGATGGGTCAAGGACGGGCGGATAAGGCCGAATCCCCGAGATCGTGGGGTACAGACCTTGTCGTATCCTCCCTCGAGGGTGATCGGTGGCAAAACAGTGCGCGATATGGTGTGAATACTGACAGGTTTTCACCTCCCATCCCGGGATGGGTGGTAAAAATTGAGATATGACACCGACATTGCTTCCACGTCGGTCACAGTTGTAGCCATGACGGTAGGAGGTAGTAGGTAGTCGCATTAAATGCTCTGACTTTTGTCTCAGAGTAGGTGAATAGAGTGGGTCGAGTAATCCGACCCGGGGTCGTGCGAGTCGGAGATTTGCCGATAGTCGAGATACCTTGTCGAACGGGCCTCGTACGAGTCGGGACGCGGTCGAGGCGTCCCGTCGAGGGTGCCTCGTATGAGTCGGAACGTAGTCGAGGCGTCCCATCGAGCTGGCCTCGTGCGAGTCGGAACGCAGTCGAGGTATCTCGTCCGCTATTTTGGCTCTGTTTCGTTTGTGGATAGTGTTTTGTTTTTCTTAATCGTTGATTGTGGGTATCCCTAGTTTGTAGGTACCGACACATAGGTCGGTGAAGGAGAGAGCAAAATTTGAGATAGCTGTCAGTGTTGGATACTTTTACTAATGCATGGTTATCCTAATGTAATGGCTTGTGTGTTGGGGCTGCCCACCCATGTTTGATGAGCCTCACACCTCCCTTTCTGAATGCTGCTCCTAGCTGCCCATGGCTTCCGTTCCATGAAAGCTTGGAGTTTTGAGATTGTCCTTTTTTCTCTTCTCTGTAGTAGGTTTCAGAGATGTGATGTAACACTAAATGCTTGGGAGCTGCGCCTGCAGTTTAGAAGTGCTGAAAAAGGGTGAATTATTGTCTTACAAAATTGGAGCATCTTTCCAAAGTCGTGCCACCCCTTAAACTCTATTGTTTAACCAATCCAATGCCCATACCGCCAGACAATAGAGGCACCGCTCTATTTCTTAATTACATGATTGTAGGATAAACAAACTACAAATCCTTACAGGAATATAGCATGGCATATATATGACGTGTGAGATTTTGTTACAGTTTGTCCAAAGAAACTTTGGCATCCATCATGTCAAGCAGTATAGTACACAAGAAAATGGGTGCTGCAATTTGCAGTGTACTAGTGGAGAGCCTGTGAGTAGGTTTCAACCATCCTTGCGCAACCATTTGACAAGCCATGGCAATATGCAATGGTCGTGGTATTAATACGCTGATATTTGTCAAATTATACACCGTACCGTATCTGTCCATTTGAGTGGTTACATGCAGTGAGTAGTACAGTCTATGGGTACCATTTGGATTATATTAGTGGTTATAGATAGGGGGTTTCCAGAATTAGTAGTGAATGATCTTGCCTGAAGCGTCAGGCAATGTCAATGTGTCCCGTTTCCTTCCATTCAGAGACCAATAATGGCGAACAGATAGACGTTTCAGAACATTCAGATTCACGCTTCACACAGACGTACATACTCTGCTCTTGAAGTATTGTTGTAACTCCTCTCTCAGTGAACAATGGTACATTTCATCTGTTGTCTCCATCAGTTGTTGAGAAATCGGCACAATGAGCAGGATCAATTATAGTCGTTAGCGATGATGTGATACTTTCACGCGAGCTCCTCACTTCGACGGACTTTTCATCTCAACACATAAAGCCTAATCTAGCACAGTTCGAATGAATAAAGCCTAATTTTTTTGTAGCTTTTGGCACTGCTTGCCAACAACATCAACTCAGCAACCTGAATGATATCAGTACTTGACACTGAAAGAAAGCCCAGACCGCAGGGCCTTTATTTCTTTTCTGAAAGTAAACAAAGTGATATCCTCCTAGGATACTTATCCTTTCACCTTTATATCGCTTTTCCTGGCTGGCACATCCAAAGATCGTAGCATTTGTCGTCTGAACTAATTGCCGTTTAATTACTATGTTATTCACTTTGATCTAGTTCTTATTTTCTCTTATTCTCAAGTGATCAGTGTTTTGAACAATGCTGCAAGCTCTTGCAAGAACACACACACATACACACTAATGAAGCAGCCTGTTGAGGGCCCACGAGTGCCAAAAATCCAAACCTGAACGTTCAAATCAGTCATGCATAAAGTTCCAAGACAGCAGAGTGACAAAATTCAGATGAATCCCATCCTGACCTAACAGTGCCTGTACATGTCATATACGTGGATTATCTGACGAGACGGGCGCGGATGGAGACGACAAAACTGAGATGGAACAGGGCAGCTGGTGAGCAGTCAGGCAAACACAAGGCCCATGGGCGTCCATGATTACCCCCATATCATCTAAGCCACTCTTGTCTGGTTCTTCTTAGATTTAAGGTCCAACTAGGCTTGTTGTCAAAAAAAAGGTCCAACTAGGCTTTTGGGCTTCTCATGCACCTGGCCTACGAATCTACGATGCTAAACATCATCCATGTGTCACATTATGACATGTCATCAAGTCTCAAGACACTCGTGACCCGTCCATCAATCCATACTTTTGTACCAGGAGATTAGTAACATATATAAGTACGTATTAGAAGTTCGTGTTTAGTATCTACAACTAATAAATTTGCCTATCTTTGCTCCATCTCTTTGTTCATTTGTAACACAATTAGGGATGAAAACGGTACGGATATTTTCCGACCGTATTCGAGACCGAATCCGTTTAGAGGGGTTTTAATCCGTCCGTATCCGAGTCCGGATATTTAACATCCGATACCGTATTCGTATCCGAATATTTAAATCACATATTTATGATGTCGATATCCAATCGTATTCTATCCGGCATTTTTTATACTATCCGTATTCGAATCTGAATCCGGACATAAATATGAAAACAAATACGATATCAGTGATATCCGTCCGTATCCGATCCGTTTTCATCCCTAAACACAATACCCATATAAATACTTCTTAATATCTTATTAGTTGTGATGGACTTATCACTTTAATTTTTTTTCCCACCCATATCTTCCTATTGGCACAACTACTTGCCAACCAAAAGAACAAGGACGATTGGGCATACAAATTTAGATAGAAAAATAAGTGCCTTTTAAGTAAATGATTTTTTAAGTTTTTTTTAATGACTAGCAAAAGTGCTCGTGCGTTGCAATGGGGAACGGATAGCGTTATCCAAAGTTTTGACATTTATGTGTTATTTTGTCTTGAAAGCTATAGTTTTTCATTTACATCATTATATTTTTATTGCACTCAACATTTTGCCAAAAAATGTATATATAAATAATTTTGACTCAATGTATTTTCTTCTACTAAGTAATCAATTGCATTTATACCATAGCGCATAGACTTTTTCTCTTCTTTCTCATTCTTATCTGCTAGCTCTAACTCGGAGTCACGAGGCCTTATCCACTCGCACCCGAGGCCTCCACTTCGTCAGCCTGAAGCCTTGCCAAGACGGACATGGAGCCTTGACGGGCTGACAATCACAGCATCCCGCGCAGCAACAGAACCCCGACATGACCACGCGATGGTGTCCCCGTGTCACACCTATTTTTAAGGATAAAATGGAATGCATAACCTTACGTGTGCCCAGAGATCAATCACACATAAGTCGACAAATGAAAGAAAAATATCATCACATTGTTTATTACATTACGATTGTAAACACTTAATCTTTACACAAATGAAGCGGAAATCCTACTATAAAAGAGCGAGTTTTTTTTAGGAGATCTCCCTGCGTAATAACCGTTCAATCTGTACTTCGTGTTATATGAGCCCTCCGTCATACGTGATCTTACATCTTACATGTAAGACTCCCTTCTTATACGAAGCAAGATCGTTTTGCACATGGACTCTTGCATCTACGTGAGGCGTCAGACTTCGATTTCCATACCCGAAGCAAAGTTCACGATGCATGTGGACCGGTCGGCAAGCTAAATTGAGTGCTAAGACCTGAAGTTGACGTGTTATGCACGACACGTTCATGAACCATGCCCAAACTTATATATACACTGATTATTTGCCTCTGTATACCATATCTTGAAACGATCACGTATGTAATGTACGACAAAAAAAAGTAAAACACTTGTATACACTGATTATTTGCCTCTGTATACCATATCTAAAAACGATCACGTATGTAATGTACGACAAAAAAAGTAAAACGTACTCTACATACGAGGAAGTTTCATCATAGGCCATACTGTACTCTACAATCTACCTAAAATACAAAGATGTGGTTGTCCACGGCCAACGCGCGACTTCTCTTCCGGTTCGATCTCCCGTTCCTGCGATCCAAATAAACTCGGATGAGATCAGCCCCGGCCGGCCCACACCCTCAGACCTACGGGCCACCTCTCTTGGCCTCACGCCCCGCGCCCTGCCCTCTTGACGATGCCATCGCCCGGCCAGGCGCCACATCGACGCGCGTGCCGGGCGCCCCAACGCTGGCACGACCGCCACACTATTGTCCAAGCCTGGTCCCTTCGCCCACTCGCGTGGCCGTAAGCCTGGCATCTGCGCACGGGACGCCGCTCGCTCCGTCAAGGCCTCAATCCACACGCGTGCTGGTCTCTCGCTACCTCCGGCCACACGCGGCAACGGGAGCTTGTGGTCATGGCGTCGCCGCCTCCGAACCATGAGCCAATTTGGCCGGGTGGCGCAAGAGCGGCATGGATCTGTGTGGACGCAAGGCTTACACATGCGTTATATCTACACATCTGCAGTAAGCGGAGGGGGACAACAAAAAGGGTTGCAAACAGCAGCTAAACAACCGGATAATCATCTCTCATCTTTTTAGCACGTGGGTCCCATAGCCATTGACCCAAACCCAAACATACTAATCCAACCAAAGGGATATATACAAGGAATACAAATTACTATATTGTGGGCATGTTTGGCGCAACTCTTCTGTGTATGCTCTGCGGTTGAGCGAAGCCAGTTTTTCAGCTGCATGTTTGTACAAAAATAGCTTCGGCTCTGTTTTATGGGCAAGAAGCGCGTATCTACTCTGTCTGAGTGAATTTGATGTGGTTCCGCACATAGTAGAGCCAGTAAAAAAAACTAATTCTTCTAAAAGAAGTAAAAAAAGCTGATGTGTTCATATATAATTTGGATAATATAATATTAATTGAAACAATAAACATGTGCGCACGGTGCCATAGCCAAACGGCGACTCCTTGACACATCAACCATCACTCTAGACAGGTGTGACTCATTAAAATAATTTTATAAACTTCTTAAACATTTTATGGATCAAATAAGTAATTTATTACAATATTTTTATATTTAAAAAAATTGTTGATGATATATATGAATTGACAATATTTCATTTCATTTAAAATAGTTTTTCATACATATGTGCGTGTCGCACATGCATATTTGCTAGTAAAAAGATAACTCTCTCTTGTGGTGACTCCAATCACAGGTACGCTGACTGGTTGACACCAAGACTAATATTCATCACGATAGTCCTCTTGCCAATCCTGTTCATTTGCCCACCCTGATATGTGTGGAGATAGCAAGAGTGAGCACATATCGTACTCGACAAATATAACATGGGGTGTAATGAGGCTCAATAAAGACATGACACGGTTGAACTGAGTTTAGCTTTTAATTGTCATAATTTTATCATATGAGTAGCATCAAGTTTGCAATAATTTCCACAATAAACATATGATCAATGTAAAGATGAATAATGAATAGCATAACACATATTAAACCATTTTTTCGGGTACCAAAACAAGGGGTACCCACAATCAACGATCAAAGAAAAATAAACCCCTGAGAAAACCACGCCAAATACTCTGCCCACCAAGACGGGATGAGCCGAAACGACGAACGAAACGCCTCGACCACGTTCCGACTCGCATGAGACTCGCTCGACGGGACATCTCGACCACGTTTCGACTCGCACGAGGCTCGCTTGACGGGACACCTCGATCACCGAGAAATCTCCGACTCGCACGACCCTGGGTCGAGCCGGTCGACCCACCGCACTCACCAACTCTGAGACAAAAGTTAAAGCATTTAATGCAACCGCCAACCACTTTCTACTCTTATGGCTACAGCAACAACCGGCATGGTGGCAGTACTAGTGTCAAATCTCACTTTTTACTACCCATCCCGGGATGGGTGGTGAAAACCTGTCACTGCACACGCCATACCGAGCACTATTCCACCACTAATCCCCCTCGAGGTAGAATACGACGAGTATCGTACCCCGAAATTCCTAGGACTCGGCCTTATCCATTCACCGTTGACCCACCTCGACCCGTTCTCGACCCGGCCTCGACCAACCGCCGATCAAACAAGAAAGCAAGGCTTGCATACCACAGGATTCGGAGTCTTTTCACCGTCTTATCCTCTACGTCACCATGGTGTCCGGGGATGGCCGGCCATTCTCAGGACACGTCGCTACAGCGGCCTCTACAACGCTCGACAAAACTTCACTTCTAAGGCACCCCCAGCGTCTCTGCCTCCTCTTGACCCTATAAAAGGGTAGGCAGGGGACTCTACGAAGGGGGAGAGGGACGATGGACAACAAAAAGCCAGTCACCGTCCCACCGTAGAATATCAACATCTCAAGCAATCTCCTTTGTACTCTCACTCTTTCTCTCTGAGACCTAGGATCGGCTCCCTCTTTGATGGCTTGTAACCCCTACGCAAGCACTTAGGTGCAAGGAAATACAATACTCTCCCCTCCCCGCTGGACATAGGGCTTTCTTTTGCCCGAACCAGGATAAATCCCCATGTACTCTCCTTGCATCACCATCCAGATTAGGGACACGCAACACTGATTCACTCGTTGGCTTAGGACCCTCGCAGGACCAGACGTCGACAGTTGACGCGTCAGGTAGGGGACGCTGCGTGCCAACATCGTTTTCTCGCCATTTTTCTAGATGGCTGACCCCGAACGTCCACTCCTGTTGGCCACGGTGATCTGGTTTAGGAGCTTGGAGTTCATGTCTCTTGGCCACGGCTACGACATGGTCCTCCTCCCGTGTCACACCCAGATTTAACGAAGTGAGACAAGTGTAGAATCAAGAGACAAATGCTTAATAAACATAGCGCAATATTATAGAATATACCTTAAAAAGCAACACAGCGGAAAAACAACTCCAAACACCGGGTGTAGACTTCACTCTAGGAACAAACTAACTGGTTGATCACAAGTCTAAACTTCTCCTGAGGTGTGGGGAAAATAGCAAGAGTGAATCCATGTCGAACTCCGCAAGCATAGCAACAAGGCAGTATAGATCCCATAAACTCATGATCAATGTGACATAATCAATATAAAGCATAATCGATAAGCAAATGAGCATCTTAACAAAACAAGAATCATCATCTTTAATGTAGATGTCTCCAAGGTCACTCGTGTCCGTGAGCACGGCTAGTATACCAGTTTATTAAACTCTGCGCAGAGGTGTACACTTTCACTGTGAGTCGTGATTTACCCTTTCGCCCGAGGTAGCTGATCTCTTGACCCACTTCCAAGGAAGGTCGGCAGGGTTCACTATGAAGCCTTTCAAAGGTTTGTCTAACAGATTAGGGCCACTAGGTTTCCAAAGTCAGTCTGTGTGATACAACCAGTCTAAGGGATCCACAGTCTGCTTTTCCCCATTTGCGCCACAAGGGTAACCTCTAACAAGCTAAAAAAGGTCCTCATACTGAGCTAAAGCCAGAGCCATATAGCCCTCACAGTTGTATTGTCAATCCCAGAGGTTCACGTACAGACAAGATCTTATGTTGCTAAAAAGTCATTTCTCAACCATCATAGCTCTTACATTAATTAAGTCACAAGATCATGATCACAGAAAGAAAACCCAAGCTATACTTGCCTTGATCAAAGTTCTCTGGTAGATACTGCTGGTCCGGCTCAAAATAATACTCCTGATCGTCGTAGTACTGCTCACCGTCTAAATTCGATCACCAAGCATCAACATACAAATATTCCGAGCAAACATACACGAAGCAAACAAGAGATATAATTAGAACAGTACACCAACAGTAGCAAAACATTTAGGAAAGCTTACAAAACTATTCTACACGTTGGTACGATCACACAGACGTAAAGATCACAAAAATCGGACTTAAAACGTGAAAGATATGCATTTTCTAAGATTTCCTATAGAAAAAATAATAGATGAAATATAAGCTCGAAATTTAAATGTTGCAAACCTACTGTACAGTGGTACTAACGTGTAGGGCTCACAAATAAGAAGCTATGGCAACTTGAACGGGTCCAATCGGAGTTAAAATGAGCAAGTTATAAACGAAACAAATTTTGAAATATCTGAAACAGAAAACGTATTTTGTTTTGTTTTAACCGAATAGAAATACGTTTTTCAAATTAGAAAACCAAGATAAACCAATTATATTTATTATTCTGTTATTCTATAGTAAAGCATTATGCACACTGAAGACGATATTTGTAGAGCTTCAGAATTAGACCAAAGAACCTCTGCTCTGAAAATTTCATATATTCAAAATAAAATGTTGAGTTACTACGCAAGGATGTTGTATGCATCACATCAGCAAGGTATTTAGTCGATTAAATAATGTGGCAAGGGACTAATCTGGCCGTTGGATTTGTAAATATGCATGCACGTATAGAGGTGGCACTAGTCTGCTAATTATATACATGCAAGCTGAGACAAGGTCGCGTGTGCACTTGGTGAATAATATCATCAAAGGAAAAATTCTAGTAGTCCAGAAAGATCGTATGTATTTTGGTATTTCAATAGTATTTCTAGATTTATTTTTGTAAAGGAAAACGGCCACAAAATAGGTCTTGATGTCAGCAAGCTAGATGTGATGTCAGCAAGAGCTAGCAAGGCATGCATGGCACACGGTGGAGGTCATTACCAGCTGCGAACTTCTCGCCGGTGGTCTCGGGTACAGACTTACAAACCATGGTTGAGCAAAGCTAGAGCACCGGAAGAAAAAGGAGGAGACGACTATCTCACCTCGGTGCTATGTGCGGACTGAGAAGGCTTAGCGGCAGCGTGCACGACTGTAACGGAATGACGGCGACCTTCCATGTGTAGACAACCGGTGTCCTGCTCGGATAGACGGATGATCATCCGACGGCCGCGGCGACTTCGGCGGATGAGCTCGGCACCTCGGCGAGATTTCAAGTCATGTATGGTGGCTTCGAGTCTTCTTGCAAATCCTGGGTGTGAGGCTCAGCAACGACGGAGAGGCTCTCTACGATGGCCACAGCGGCGGCAAGCAGCTCTCCGACCTCGGCGAGATCCAAGCGGCGGCTTGGATGATGTTTGATTGGCTCAGTTTTGGGGTTTAAGAAAAGAAACGATGGCCAGACTTTCTATTTACATGCTAGCAGATCATCGGCCAGGATATGCTTTAGGATTGAAATCAAGTTGGACTTGGCTTCCTTTTCTTCGTGCACATGCACCACGAGACAAATTACGTGATGCACTTGGAGTTTAGGCTATGATCACGTGATGCAGCTGGACTCTTTTCTTTTCCGTTTTCTTTTAAGTCATTTTCAAACGCAGTTTTAGATCAGTTTGAATTTGAATCAAACCCAATCAATACAAAAGGAAAGATGCACCAGCATGAATGCATAACCATGTTGCTAACCTTATGTTGGATTTTAATCTCAATAAAAATATTATTTCCCTTTGTTTTAATACACAAACAATTGCATATTAAATCAATTTAAGCTATTTTTAATCATGCAAATTTTTGGGTGTTACCTCCCGCCCAGGCACCCGACCGATGGTGACCACGAGCTCTCCCAACCTGGGGGAGCGTTGCGCCGGTATCGTCGCTCTCGTCAGGCACGCGCCGCCAGGCGACGGCGAGCCCAGCACAACCGCCGTCATCGCCTCGCGGAGGGCGATGGTATCCCCCGATCCGGTGCCTCTCAGCCGGACGCCGACACGGATTTCCTCATTGAGGATCTATGTAGGATGAGCTTGGCTGGGGGTAAGATGCCGACAGGGAGTCCCATCGCTCCACCGCCCGGTGCGGCGTCGCCACCAGCCAGTTCGACTACTCCGGTACCAGAAACTATGTCTTCATCAGCATTCCCGTTTGGACTAGACTCAGTTGCCCGGACGTTTGCTTCTTCTGTAAGCACCAGCATGAGTGCTTACGAGGAACTCCCCGGACACCATCTACGTTCCGCCCTCGACCTCGTCACATCTGCGCCAGCTTCCGAATACCTGGACTCCACGGAGACCCTGGATACGGAGCTTTGTGCGACTGCCTTTCGACATCACGACCCCCAAGACGCACAACCTTACATGCACCCGTTGTACTACTATTTTGGCGCTCCAGACTCTGACTCTGCCGATGACACCTACGACCCGACTCGCGAGTGCTTCAATATTGATGGAGCTATCGCGTCGGATTCAGAGGATGAGGTAGCTGTTGGAGGAAGGAACACGCTGCCTCAGGTCGAGCTCCATGCTGCACGGGATGAAGCTCAATTCCTTACGGACCAAGGAATGCAACTCGAGCAAATCCACAAATTGCAGGACAGACTCGACGAGGAACGAGAGAATCTACGCCTACTTCAACAAACCCTCGAGCATGAGCGCGCGGCACGCGCACACGGCGGAGGAGCTCGAGAGAGAGCTCACGATGTCAATCGTCGCATCGTCAAGGATCGGGCAGGCGAGCCCCCGGTTTTCGGCGGAACCAGCCAGAATGTTATCGCAGCCGCCATGCTCCTTCGTAACATGCCCGAGCCATCGAACCCCGAGGCCTGTCGGGCTCGTGATGAAATCCGAGGACTCCTTGAGACCACTGCCATGCAACCGGTAGGGAGTTCCGCCTTGAGGCGACACGGGCTTGCCTCAGAGCAGCCTGTGGAGCCCTCCCAATAGGAGAGAGAGGTCTCGGTTCATCCCGAGCACGCCCAACGGAACAAGGCGGCCTCTGTCCATGAACACATCATCGATAACCACAAACCTCGAGACGCCCGTGACAACATCATCGAGCACCGAAGGCGCAAGTGTGGTGATGGAGCGGCTCGAGGCTACCACGAGCACAGGGGCGGGCGCTACGACAGCTCGGAGGATCGAAGCCCTTCACCCGAGCCACCAGGCCCTCGGGTCTTTAGCAAGGCCATTCGCGAAACACTGCTTCCGGCTCGGTTCTTTCCCCCCACGACTCTTACCAAGTGTAATGGCGAAACCAAACCCGAACTTTGGCTCGTTGACTTCCGCTTGACTTGTCAGTTGGGTGAGGCCACCGATGACCGGGTCATCATTCGACAACTCCCCCTATTTCTGTCGGACACCGCTCGAGCCTGGCTCGAGGACCTCCCACCTCGACAGATCTATGACTGGAATGACCTGGTGAGAGTGTTCGAGGGAAACTTCAAAGGGACCTACATGCGCCCTGGGAACTCATGAGATCTCTGAAGATGCAAACAGAAGCCGGGAGAGTCCCTCCGGGACTACATCTGACATTTCTCCAAACAGCGCACCGAGCTTCCCAACATCACTGACTCTGACGTCATCATGGCCTTCCTCTCTGGAACCACCTACAAAGAGTTGGTCCGAGAGCTGGGCCGCAACACTCCCATCACCGCCAACAGTTTGATGGACATCATCACCAACTTCGCCACCGGCGAGGAGGCGGTTGGTGCCATCTTTGGCAGTGACCAGAACAAAGGGAAGCGCAAGGAAGAAGATCCCACGGGCTCCAGCCGAGGCTCGAAAAAGAACAAGAAGAAGAAGAAGAAAAATCAGCAGGGCAAACAAGAGGCCCCGGCCGTCGACCTTGTTGCCACTGCTGATCGCAAGAAACCTCGAGGACCCCCCGACGAGGGCATTTTCGACAAAATACTCAAGGAACCATGTCCCTACCACAAAGGGCCCATGGACCACAACCTCGAGGACTGCCACATGCTTCGGAGGTACTTTGAAAGCCTAGGCATCAAGAAAGATGACAAGAAGGAGGATCCCAAGGGAGACGACAAGGACGAGGGATTTCCCGAGATTCATGACCGTTTCATGATATACGGAGGACCCTCGATGCGCCTCTCAACACGACAGTGCAACTCGCAACCCCCTCTTCCTTGACTGGTCTGAGGTGGCCATCAGTTTTGACCGTAATGACCACCCCGACTACGTCCCCAATCCTGGGGTCTACCCACTTGTCGTTGATCCCATCATCACTAACACACACCTCACCAAGGTGCTCATGGACGGGGGCAGTAGTCTCAACATCATCTATGCCTAGACCCTCAACCTTCTGGGAATCACAAGGACGCACCTCTGACCCAGCGTCGGGGGCTTCCATAGAGTCGTGCCGAGGAAGTAAGCAGAGCCCGTTGGGCGGGTCGACCTGCCTGTCTGTTTCGGCACTCCCACCAACTTTAGGAAGGAAACTCTCACTTTCAAGGTGGTTGGATTCCATGGGACATACCATGCCATTCTTGGGCGCCCCTGCTACGCCCGGTTCATGGCGGTCCCCAACTACACCTACCTCAAACTCAAAATGCCGGGCCCCAACGGTGTCATCACTGTCAGGCCCTCCTATGAGCACGCCTATGAGTGCGATGTGGAATGCATCGAGCACGGGGAAGCCATCTTGGAGTCAGCGACCATGGCGGCGAACCTCGATGGTTTGGCCAACGAGATCCCCGACTCCAAGCACCACACCGGCAACTTTGAGCCTGCGGAAGACATCAAGCTCGTACCCCTCGATCCCATCGACCCGAAAGGAAAGGCGTTGAGCATCAGCGCCACCCTCGATCCCAAATGGGAAGCAGTGCTTGTCGACTTTCTCCGTGCAAACATCGACGTCTTTGCGTGGAGTCCCTCGGATATGCCGGGCATACCTAGGGAAGTCACCGAGCACGCCTTGGAGATCCGAGCCAGCTCCAAACGGGTGAAGCAATGCTTGCGTCGCTTCGACGAGGAGAAGCACAAGGTCATCGGCGAGGAGGTCCACAAGCTATTGGAGGCCGGATTCATCAAGGAGGTTCATCATCCCGAGTGGTTAGCTAATCCTGTATTAGTTAAGAAAAAGAATGGGAAATGGAGGATGTGTGTAGACTATACTAGTTTAAATAAAGCATGTCTGAAAGTTCCTTTTCCTTTACCACGCATTGATCAAATCGTTGATTCTACTGCGGGATGTGAAACTCTGTCATTCCTAGATGCGTATTCCGGCTACCACCAGATCAAAATGAAGGAGTCTGACCAGCTCACGACTTCATTCATCACCCCGTTCGGCATGTATTGCTACGTTACTATGCCCTTTGGTCTCCGGAACGCAGGGGCTATGTACCAGCGATGCATGCAGCATGTTTTTGGGGAACACATTGGACCAACCGTCGAGGCTTACATCGACGATATCATTATCAAAACCAAGAGGGTCAGTAATTTGATAAACGACCTTGACGTTGCATTCAAATTCCTTAGGGCGAAAAACATTAAGCTCAACCCCAAAAAGTGCGTCTTCGGCGTCCCTTGAGGCATGCTCCTAGGATTCATCGTTTCTGAACGTGGCATCAAAGCCAACCCAGAAAAAATCGTTGCAATAACAAAAATGGTCCCTATCCGAGATCTAAAGGGCATACAGAGGGTCACAGGCTGCCTCGCGGCCCTTAGTCACTTCATTTCATGCCTCGACGAAAAAGCGCTCCCACTGTATCGTCTCCTAAAGAAATCAGAACACTTTTTGTGGACCCTCGAGGCAGAAGAAGCCCTTACAAAGCTCAAAGCTACATTGTCCAACTCACCAATCCTCGTCCCTTCGGCCACAGGGAAACCCCTCCTGCTTTACGTCACCGCAACGACACAAGTGGTCAGCGCGGTCTTAGTTATCGAGAGGGCCGAGGAAGGACATACCTTGCTCGTTCAGAGGCCACTCTACTTCGTCAGCGAGGTGCTCTCGGAAACCAAGGTTCGCTACCTGCAAATCCAGAAGTTGTTGTACGCCATCGTCTTGATGCGGCGCAAACTTCATCACTACTTCGAGGGCCACCCGATGACCATGATGTCTTCTTTCCCCTTGGGAGAGATAGCCTGGAACCAAGAAGCCTTAGGTAGAATCGCAAAGTGGACGGTCGAGCTCATGGGCGAGACCCTCTCTTATGCACCACACAAAGCCATCAAATCCCAGGTGCTGGCAGACTTCCTAGTGGAGTGGACCGACACTCAACTTCCTCCGGTTCAGCTCCAGGCTGAGCTTTGGACCATGTACTTTGATGGGTCATTGATGAAAACAGGAGCAGGCACGAGCTTGCTCTTCATCTCGCCCCTCAGAGTCCACATGCGCTATGTAATCTGGCTTTATTTTCCTGCCTCCAACAACGTCGCTGAGTACAAGGCGCTCGTCACGGGCCTATGCATCGCCGTTGAACTAGGGGTCTGACACCTCGATGTTCGTGGTGACTCCCAGCTCGTGATCGACCAGGTCATGAAGAGCTCAAGCTGTCGTGATCCCAAGATGGAAGCCTACTGCGAGGAAGTTTGGCGTCTTGAGGACAAGTTTCACGGCCTCGAGCTCAACCATGTTGCACACAGATATAATGAAGCCGCCGATGAACTCACAAAAATCGCTTCTGGTCAAACCACAGTTCCACCTGACGTTTTCGCGAGAGATCTCCATCAATCGTCCTTCAACACCAGGGCAGACGAAGGGGCCGATGGACCATCACTCGATCCCCCACCTGAGGCGGAAGCTCCCTCGACCGGGGCTGAAGCCATGCAGGCGAAAGGCTCGACCCCACCAGCCAACCTCGAGCCCGATTGGCGTGTTCCGTACCTCGACTATCTCACTCGAGGGGACCTCCCCTCATATAAGACCGAGGCTCGACGGATCACTCGCCGGGCCAAGACCTTTGTGATATTTGGCGACAATAATGAGCTTTATCAATGTAGCCCCACAGGCATCCTACAACGCTGTATCACAAATGAGGAAGGCAAGAATCTGCTCAAAGATCTACACTCGGGGGCTTGCGGTCATCACGCGGCACCTCGAACCCTCGTTGGAAACGCATTTCGACAAGGTTTCTATTGGCCAACCGTAGTCTCCGACGCTATCAAGCTAGTGCGCTCCTGCAAAGGATGCCAGTACTACGCAAGGCAAACCCATCTCCCAGCTCACGCTCTGCAAACTATTCCCATCACATGGCCATTCGCTGTTTAGGGGCTCGACTTGGTCGGACCCCTGAAGAGGACAACTAGTGGCTTCACCCACTTGCTCGTCACCATTGACAAATTTTCCAAGTGGATCGAGGCCCGTCCGATCACTAGCATCAGGTCTGAGCAAGCCATGCTATTTTTCACCGACATCGTCCACCGCTTTGGGATTCCTAACTACATCATCACGGACAATGGCACCCAATTTACTGGCAAAAAGTTTCTAGATTTCTGCGACAACCATCATATACGTGTGCTCTGGTCAGCCGTGGCTCATCCAAAAACAAATGGCCAAGTAGAACGTGCCAACGGCATGGTTCTACAAGGCTTGAAGCCGAGAATTTTTGACAAATTAAACAAACACGACAAAAAATGGGCCGTTGAGCTCTCCTCGGTCCTGTGGAGCCTAAGAACGACGCCGAGTCGAGCCATGGGGTTCACTCCGTTCTTCTTAGTCTACGGATCCAAGGCTATACTCCCAACCGATGTAGAATATGAATCCCCAAGGCTGAAAACCTTCAACGAGCAAAACAATGACGCCACAAGAGAGGACGCCCTCGACTAGCTCGAGGAAGCTCACGATGTGGCTCTATTACACTCGGTAAGGTATCAGCAAAGTCTTCGATGCTACCACGACAAACACGTCCACAGATGGGACGTCAATGTTGGTGACCTGGTGCTACGGCGAAGCCAGAACAACAAGGGACGACACAAGCTTACTCCACCATGGGAAGGGCCGTACATCGTCGTGGAAGTATTGAAGCCCGACACCTACAAGCTATCGAACGAGAAAGGTGAAATCTTCACCAACGCATGGAACATTGAACAACTACGTCGCTTTTTTCCCTAAAGCCTCAAGGCTCTATAAATTGTTTAGCAATCCCATGATAGAATAAAGAATACATCGGTGTTCAAAGCATTCTTTCATAAAAACCAAGGAGGATCGACCTTGTTTTCTCAGAGTCGACCCTCCCTCGGGGGTTGCAAGGGGGGAACCCCCTACGTATCCCCAAAAAACTTGCATTTTTTCAAAAAACAAGAGAACTTTTACATAAGTCGACAAGGCCGCAATCGCACCCTAAGACTCGAGGGCTGCCGAGCCGCGAGATCGCCTATGCCTCTGGGCTATGGTACCTCCACTCACTCCCCCACGCCAAGGGGTGCAACCGCGCACTAAGTAAACCTAATAAAAGTTCACGATTTTGAAAAAGCTCACGTCTAACGTTCTCATACGCTTCGAATTGTGTTCTTACATGATCCACAAGGCCGTAAACGCACCCTAAGGCTCAAGGGCTACCTAGCCACGAGATCACTTACGCCTCTGAGGCTATGGTACCTCCACTCGCTCCCTCATGCCAAGGGGTGCAACCACGTGCTAAGAAAATCATGCAAGAATACGATTCAAGCAAGAAAGGGAAGAAAAGACTCGAACGAAAACGAACATATACATTTACATATTAATGTTTTAAGGCCCCTGAGGCCATCATGACACAAGTTATGAATATTAACTTATTTACATGGGCCTTCATGCCCAGGTTTGGCTCACAGGCCCTCATCGTAAGCAGGCGGACCACCTCGACCTCGAAAAGCTTTGCAAGGCGACCCCTGGGCTCCTCCGTAGCCTCGATCAGGTTCAGGCAGGCTACTTCATTCTCCTCGTCAGTCCGGTCTGGATCCGTGATGAAGCCATCAGCAATGAGGCCCATGTCATACTCAAACCCGGACCGGACGACCGCCATGGCCCGCTTCACGCCATGATGCAACCCGCCTCGTATCTTCTCGCGGATGAGGTGACCCAGCGCCGCCATCCGGCGAACAAATGAATTCCCCGACGCATCCTCCTCGGTATCGGCATCAGGCTCGACCCCCAGGCCATTGCACACCGAGGTGATCGCACTCTGGAGAGTCCGCCCAGCCACGACCTCGAAGAGGTTCTGGAACGAGGTAGCCGTCGCTTGGGCTACGTGTTGCTGTTTCTCCAGCTCTGAAACACAAACACCAAGTTAGCAAAGACCTAGGACCTCGAGGCCAAGGCCAAAACACGACAAAAGGTTTACCCTCAGCATGGGTCTGCCAACCCTCGACCTCATCACGCAACTCCTCGTGTGCCTTCTTCGCCTCCTGAAGAGCCTCGTCCTTGTCACGGACCGCTGCCCTCAACGTCTCAATCTCTCGACCGGTGCCCGAGAGAGCCTCATCCCTCTCTCGAACCGTCCCCTTCAACGTCGCAACCTCGTCCTCCAAGGTTCTAACGTGAGCAGGCGTCATCCCGATCTGGATGTTGAGGGCGTCGCGCTGACCGCTGACTGAAGCGACGTCCTCCTCAAGCTCCTTCACGCGCGCCAGCAGCGGCGCGAGGTCCTCACGGGCCTTGGCCGCCTCCTCATAGGCCTTGGCCGCATCTTCACGCGCCTTGGCCTCGGCTTCCCGAGCCTGCGCCGCCTCTCATGGAAAGCCACGAAGCTCACCATGTATCACTCTGGGGGCGCCGGCTCCCGGTGGTCGGACGGCGGCACCCTCCATTCCGACTGGTTTCGGCTTGCCCTCGGTTACAGAAGACCATCGTGGACCAACTCCTCCAGCTTCCTCTTTGTCACCAAGGAACGAGCCCACGCGTCCATGGGAAGGATCTGGCTCTTTCCCGCCATGGTCGTCGAAAACAGCGTGTGGCGGCGGTAGAGGAAGAAGTGATGACGGTGGTGAAGGGCGGCTGAAGGGCGCACAAGGAGAAAGAGGGCAGAAATGCAAATGGCCTGTAGGGGGGACACATGGGACCCCGGACCTCATACTTATACCTCGATGGAAGGCCAACGGGCGGATCCAGTGAAAATGGTAGGAACAGTTCCCGCATTCAATGTCCTTACCTAACCGCTCCCTCGAAACCCACAGATAAGGGCACGTGTCCGCCGTTCGCTCTGTAACCGTTGCGCCACGCCGCCCACTACCGCGCCGTTCTCGCTTCTCCTCCTAAAAAGACACGCATCAAACGGGCCAAAAGGGGATCCGCAGATGGATATTTCTAGGCAAATGGATAACGGGCTCCGAGCCCACTATAAACCTCGAGGGATCGAAAGCTAGCCCTCAACCAAGGTTCGACAGCTGCCCTCGAGTAACGGAGTCAGGGACAACTGGGGATGCGCCCATACAAGGCCAGGGCTCGAGCCACTCTCTCGAGGCGCCCCCAGACGTATTCGAGGCTAGAAGAGAGGTCGACGGTGGAATCCCCTCGAAGGGAGGCATCGAGCCCTCGGATCTTGTCGCATGGAACCGAGATCCACACGACTACTCTTTGGCATTTTTGAGGGCGCCTCCGTGGCCGCTAGCCGACTCCTACCGAATGGAGCATGGGCTCCCACTCGAATTCCCCGCTAACAGCTCATCGAAGACCGTCGGAACTCGCCCGACGAGGGTAGTACAACGTTCCCCACCCCTCCTCCTTTTTTTTCTAAAGAAGGAGCGTGAGGGTCGAACGATAAAAGATGGGCAAGACTCTGATCGACCTCGTGCACACGAGGCTCGGGGGCTTGACCATAAAAGGCTAAACCTCAGACGAAAGAGGACAAAACACATCACGATGCAAGAACATTCCTCGATATAACGCACTAAAGACCTCGAAGGAGTCAAAACACTCCACCGATGCCTCGGGGGCTACACCCGGTGGGTGCGCTCGCACGCACCCACCAGAAAACCTACAACGCTATGACTCCAGTTCATGACTCGTTGAGCCTCTATGAGAGTGGCCACACTCACCCAAAGGCTCGGGGGCTACTGTCAGGTACCAAAACAAGGGGTACTCACAATCAACGATCAAAGAAAAACAAACCCCTGAGAAAAACTATGCCAAATACTCTGCCCACCAAGACGGGACGAGCCAAAACGACGAACGAAACGCCTCGACCACGTTCCGACTCGCATGAGACTCGCTCGACGGGACATCTCGACCATGTTCCGACTCGCACGAGGCTCGCTTGATGGGACACCTCGATCACTGAGAAATCTCCGACTCGCATGACCCTAGGTCGAGCCGGTCGACCCACCGCACTCACCAACTCTGAGACAAAAGTCAAAGCATTTAATGCAACCATCAACCACTTCCTACTCTCATGGCTACAGCAACAACCGGCATGGTGACAGTACTAGTGTCAAATCTCACTTTTTACTGCCCATCCCGGGATGGGTGGTGAAAACCTGTCACTGCACATGCCATACCGAGCACTATTCCACCACTGATCCTCCTCGAGGTAGAATACGACGAGTATCATACCCCGAAATTCCTAGGACTTGGCCTTATCCATTTACCGTCGACCCACCTCGACCCGTCCTCGACCAACCGCCGGTCAAACAAGAAAGAAAGGCTTGCATGCCACAGGATCCGGAGTCTTTTCAGCGTCTCATCCTCTACGTCACCATGGTGTTCGGGGATGGCCGGTCATTCTCAAGGCACGTCGCTACAGCGGCCTCTACAGCGCTCGACAAAACTTCACTTCTAAGGCACCCTCGGCGTCTCTGCCTCCTCTTGACCCCATAAAAGGGCAGGCAGGGGACTCTACGAAGGGGGAGAGGGACGACGGATAACAAAAAGCTAGTCACCATCCCACCGTAGAAGATCAACATCTCAAGCAATCTCCTTTGTACTCTCACTTTTTCTCTCGGAGACCTGGGACCAGCTTTCTCTCTCACAGCTTGTAACCCCTACGCAAGCATTTAGGTGCAAGGAAATACAATACTCTCCCCTCCCCGCTGGACGTAGGGCTTTCTTTTGCCCGAACCAGGATAAATCCACATGTACTCTCTTTGCATCACCATCCAGATTAGGGACACGCAACACTGATTCACTCATTGGCTTAGGACCCTCGCAGGACCAGATGCCAACACATTTAATGCTCATCTATTCCGTGAAGGTCCAAGGCCGCTCGTATCCGTGAGCACAGCTAGTATACTAGTTTATTAAAATCTGCGCAGAGGTGTACACTTTCACTATAAGTCATGACTTCCAAACGCATGAGTTCGCAAGGCTCAAACACCGAAAATCATATAAAACCATTCAAAAGTTCATCTAACAAGTTGGGGCCATTAGATTCACTCGGCAAGCAGATATGGAGCCCCCCTTCCAAATGACACAATGACACGCAGCCTATACACATAAGGACAGAGGCCGCACTACACCCATCGTGTCAAGTCATTCTTACGCCAATGAAGGTTATCACTAACAAGCTAGAAAAGGTCTTTCAAACAACTAGAGCTAGAGCCATATAGCCCTCACAGTTGTACTGTCAATCCCGGATGTTTATCCACAGATGAGTCCTTATAGAGAGAAACTAGAGCACCAAAATATAACCCCATGCTCTAGACCTCTTTTAACTAGGAATAAAAGATCATCTTTTAGTGTTGTTGCACATTCCATTAATCACATTACAAGATCATAGTTTATGTTCAGCGCTAGCAAAAGCTACCCAATACAAAATCCCATAGGTGACAAGGTATAGATCAAAACTAGAAAGTCTCTATTGGCCATTCAAGGATAGACACATGCAATATGATGTCATGTAATTAAAGTGAATAGGACAACAAGGAGATCCCATGTTATACTTGCCTTGATCAAAGTATAGCTCCTGCTGGTCCTGCTCTTCAAAATACTGTTCCTGGTCACCCATGAACTGCTCACCGTCTATACTCGATAAATCATCATCATACAAACACCCACAGACAATCATGCACGAAGCAAACAAAGATATATAATTAGAATAGTACACCAACAATATCAAAACAGTATAAAAAGGTTTATAAAACTATTCTACATGTTGCTACGATCACACAGACGTAAAGATCACGAAAAACGAAGTTAAAACACGAAAGTTATGAATTTTCTAAGATTTTCTATAGATAAATAATTAATTAAATACAAACTCAAAATTTAAATATTACAAACTTAGTGTACAATAGCACTAACACGTAGAGCTCACGAATACGAACCTAACGCAATTTGAACGGGTCAAATCAGAGTTAAAACGGAGATTTTATGGCCAAAACAAAATAAGTGGCAAACTTGTAAATAGAGGAAACATATTTTTGAATTTTACCGGGATCAACTACGCTTTCAAAAGAAGAAAATGTATTCGGGATTTACGTTTTGGACCGCGGGTTCTAAACCAGAAAAACACAGGGTCTCTTTAGCAAAATTGACGGCCGAAGGGCTATTCTTGATTTTTGGCTGTCAGATTTAAAATGGACGGCCGAGATCGTTTGATGGAGGAGGAAGAGGACCGGCTGGCGGAAGAGATGAACAAAATGGCGGTCTCCATGGCCGGCGGCGAGGAATCTCGCCGGCGCAACCCAATCGGACGTTTCCGAGCACCATTTGACATGCGACCGGTACCACACGAACGAGAAGCTCGACGTGAACTCACCGAGGTAGAAAATGGAGGCGGGGTCGGATCGGAAACGGCGTGGAGCTCCGGATGGCAGACGGCTTCGAACTGCAAGGGTTCATTGATGATGGGTAAGCAAAAACGAACAAGAAAAAGGAGAAACATGCTCGGTGGCTTCGCAGTGCCAATGGGAAGCTCGGCACAGACTTACGGTAACAATGGAGCGGCAGAAACGGTGAAGCTCGAGTTCCGTGGCGGCACTAGGGTTGCAACCGGCTCGAGATGAACAGCCGCGAGAGCTTGGAATGGAAGCGGTAGAGTACAGGGCATCGGTTTATATAGCCACGGAGTTGCTCCAAATAAGGAAGGAGGAGATTGGACGCGGGATTTGGCGATGGTGATTACTGAAGGCGACGTCGGTGACGGCTTGGGGAGGAAGACGATGGCGCTGACGGGTGGGGTCGGGAAGTCAGCGGGAGAGAGAGCGGACGCGGGCGCGCGCGCGATTGCTGGGCCAGCGGCGAGCTAGGCTCGGCCCACGCGCGGAGCGAGGGAGAGAGAGAAGTGGCCTGCGCGAAGGAACGGGGCCAGCGGACGCGCTGCTGCATCCGAAGGGACATAGGGACATCCGAAGGGACATAGGGAAAACAGAAACGTACATAGATTTTATATTAGGAGGATTCGTGTTCAGGTATTTAGGATCCCAAGAATCTATTTAGATAAGAATTATGATTCCTATAATATTTGGACGATTCCTTTTCAGGTACTTATGATTCGAAGAATCTATTTAGATGAAGATGACGGTGGTAGTTAAATCGTTAGATTCTTTATTTTTGGCAAAAATATCGTTAGATTCCCTTGTTAACATAACCAATAGCTAAACAAGGCCCAACAACCCAACTAATCTTCCACCAGCCCAACTGACATGTAGGCGTCACGATCGTGCACCGGCTCTGGTTCGCGACTGTTTCGTCAGACTCCAGTTCCCCAAATGCGAAGGCTACGGCGCGTGGTGCGGTCTGCGATGGTGCCGGTCTCCTATCTCCGGCAACTGGCGGGCGCGCCGCAGCGCAGGCAGCGGGGAGACAACGCAATCTGTGGTGTTGCTGGTCTCTTTTCTGTCTACCGGCGGACGTGCCGCAACGTGGTCAGCGGCGAGACGGCACGGTTTCGATGGTGTCAGTCTCTGTCTCCGTCGACCAGTGGGGGGCGGTAGCTGGCTGCGGCGGGTGCGCTATTAGCGGCGAGATGGTGAACGTGGGCAGGGGCTGGCGGTGAAGACGGGTAGGCGTCAGCTCGCGCCTCGCGTACGTGGCATCAAGTTCGAGCGTGCTGGGCTCGTGGCGTCGAGCACGCAGGGCCATGGCGTGTCACCACCTTGCTATCTTCAACCTCTGCTTGACTGCTCGGGTAGTCACCGCCTTGCCAATATAGCTACATAATTTATTAGACGGGAAGAGTACCAATTTTTTTTATTGGAAAGGTGACATATCCTATCCGACTAAGATCTTATACATATCCTATTATAGACTAAGAATCCAGAACAAAAATCTTATGACCGAGCGGAAAAAATAATGCAGTTTGCATACGTGATCTAAAAAGAAATAGGAGACCTTTTCTTTGTTTTTTCCCTTTTTCTCCACGTTGTGTATCTTTTCTTTTCCTTTTTCTCTATGTTGTGTTTCTTTTATTTATTCCTGAGATCTTACACATATCCTATTAGACTAAGAATCCAGAACAAAAAATCCTACGACCGAGCAGAAAAAAATAATGCAGTTTGCATACGTGATCTAAAAAGGGAATAGGAGACCCTTTTTTTTGTTTTTCCCTTTTTTCTCCACGTTGTGTATCTTTTCCTCTTGTTTTCTTTCCTTTTTCTCCACGTTGTATTTCTTTTATTTTTTCCGTTTGGTTTCATATTCCGTTTTTGTCAGATTTTCCAATACTCTTTGTTCTAACTTCTACTATTTTTCCTATAAAGAATAGGAAACAATAAATATAGCGCGACTTATGAGTCCGGGTCAATACACGATCCAATATATTTTGGAATTAAACTCCGTATTGTGCTAGACAAGGGCTATTCTAACTCGTATGATCATAGGCTATATATATAAGTCCGGACGTAAGAAACTCTCCATTGTCCAGTAGTTAGAGGGAGACAGACCAAAACAAATGGATGGACGAAAAAAAGAGCCTGAAATTTTGTCTCTTTATTATTATTATTAGGTATAGAAGAAGGAATTTGGCAAGATTTTCTTTGTAACAAAATATCTCTAAAACCAAACTTTAAGCCAGGGGAGCAAGAAAGGAGGACTCACGCTTTTGGTCCAGCCTTATGGGGGTAAGAGACCAATTCTAACACTTCAAATTAAGGAGTGACTAGGTTTTGGGAGGAAAAACGGTTAGGTACCTCGGTTTTTAAAATTTTTAGTACTCGACTTTATTTAATACTAGGAGGATTCCTCGTGTGTTGCCACGGGTATGAAGTAGGAATATAAATATGTTAGAACGTTAATTACTAAGAATCAGAAGGTATATAAGTATAGATGTATTAGCACAATTGTGGAGACTATATCCACTGGCATATATGGTATAGATCATTGAAACTAATATCTGAACTCCGAAGTAAAGTAGTACTGAATGAAAATTTTTAAAATAATTTTAGGGGCAAGTGTCTGTTCGTTTGGTCTTCAATTCAATTTAGTACATACGTGACATGCATGCGTTGAGGGAAACTAAAGAAAGTGTGGGGATAGAATAGTGGGTGCCTAACTCTTTGTTAATGAATGAGGCTTAGTGGGCGACGATGACATCACTATGCTGATGTGGCACAATGAAAACACAAAGAAATACCTTAGTGGGTCTTTGCTTTATAGGAGGTATAGATTGTTAAAAAAACAAGTAACCATGGCAGAAGTGCTTAGTACAGTCCCACTTATTGTCTCATTCAGGAGAGCATTAGATGTAAATAAGTTAACAGATTGACACAACCCAAGAGTTGCATATATTAATCTAAATGAGGGCAGGAATCTAGTTGTGTGGAGTCCATATAAAAGAAATGGAACTTTCATAGTCAATTATGTGTATAGGCACCTTGCCAATAATGGTATTAGAGTACACACGAAATCTGACATATGAAGTTACCTGTCAAGATAAATTAAGATATGTATGTGGATTTTAAAAGAGGGGTTCTTATTATCAAAGATAATTTAGCTAAGCAAAAATTGGAAGGTAGTAAGATCTGTGTTTTTTGTAGTAAACCAGAGACTATCAAACATCTCTTCTTTGAATGCTATTATGCCAGGTTTATATGGAGTGATATACATATAGTTTTGGGCATTCCATCACCCCAAAATTAGACCATCTTGTGTTTAATTCATGGCCTAAACAAACATAACCATTTGATAGGAGCCGCAATACTTTGTTGGATAACTTGGCTCACAAGGAATAATAGTGTATTTAATAATTGCAGACCAAAAACCTTTTTTGCATGTATTATCTAGGGAGATGCATTGACTTTGGTTATAGTCTTTGTTGTAGCTCATTATGATCAAAGAGATTGACTTTAAGGTGTGACAACTTTAGAGTCAAGGGTCATGTAGTTCTTTGTGTCTCACAGGTGAACATTTCTTGTATTGGTCAATAATTTTTAGACGCTTCTTATGTGTTCTGTGTTTGGTCGGGCATGTAATAAATTTTGATTGACGATGACTCTTCTATAAGAGGTATGCAGCTAGAACTTCTCCATTATCTAAACAAGATTTGTTCTACCATTCCCATGTTGCAAGCGAACAAACAAAAGCCAGTAAGTGATCCACCACCTTAAAGCATTCGATCTCCTAGTTGTAACACATTTGTACAATACAACTCCACCCATTGTTTTACTACCAACAAGAACATTTGGCCTTGGTTTAAGTTATCTAGTGTTCTGGCCAAATGAGCGAAGACATTATAAATGAGGCAATTCGTGGGGCTTGATCTAGAGTATACCTATTCTATTGCTACACTAGGCTTTAAAAAGCCTTGCACAAATCCAAGAGCTTTGAGCCCGAACTATGCTGAACTTTGGAGCACAAATGCACCCATAAATGTCATTTTCTCTGGGCCGGGTGTAAGAAACATAGACCCTAGCAAGTCCTAATGATTTTGGTGGTTGAACGATAGCATAACCATTAGAACTAACAATGTTTGCTAGTATATAAGGTACTTACTTAGTCTTATGGATGTAAGAGATAGACTTGAATGAGGCTAAGGTGAAGATCAAGGAATCAACACTTCAAATGAAGGTCAAAGAGTAGTCATGACGACTCTAGAAGGATCACATGATATGAAGAAGGATTTAGTGAGATTTATATTTTGATTTGCTCTAGGACTTCGCAAGTAATGAAGAAGGATCATGTGATATGGAGACGAACTAGTGTTAGGTCACATGTGAAAGAGCTTCTCTAAGGTCTATTAGTGAAACCTGGTGAAGGCAATGTCGACATCTGGTCTTAACTTTCAATGGGCTTAGACTCACACAAAACAAGGCATTGATTCATGCATTTCCTATGGTAGTTGAACCTTGTTTGGGCCGAGCACATGAGGGCCATGAGGCTAGGTGAAAAAGCATCATATCATATCCTTGCTTCTTTATTCAGTCTATTCATTTGATGCTGTAGATATGAAGGCACCTCTCTGTAACAATGTTGGAGTATAGTGCCTCGAGGCTGGATCCAGATCAATTTCCACTATGAAAAAAATGAAGTCTTGGCCACAAATCGACATATATGTAATGGAATGTGAAAAAGGGAAATGTGTGAGAAACTCATGAGGTGCAAGTTTCTTGTGCACTCTCTAGCCCAGGCTCACTTCTGTATGACCTCAACTTACTGGACTTGCAGACCCATCCAGATTTATCAACATTAAGTTAGATAGCCATAACTTTATAGATTATATTTGTTTCTTTTCAAATTACTCTATCTAAGGTTAGGGTGGCAAATTTTCTAGGCATAGAACAATGGCAAAACTTAGTTATAGGGAATTGTGTGACAAATTCACTTTTTATTTTTTATCAACCAAATGAGAAAAAAATTCACCACACACTTTCCAAGTTTGGCTAGTAAAAGAATGCATGCAACTGATGTCAAAATGTAGTGAATATAGTCATATAACAAACAATAATCATATGCACGAGGCAACTCATGTTTAAACTTATACTGAAATAAATAAATCCTAATGACAAGAAAGCATTTCGGGCCTATAGAAATAAATGAAATGTGCCTATAGAAATAAATGAAATTATTGGAGCCTACACGTTGTACTGTCGTAGTGCTCTATATGAATATCACAGCAGTGGCATGAACAGGAAACCTTATTGCTTCAAAGCAGTGCACGTTTTTTTATCCAATGGTAGCTTTACCAACCCTTTTTCCAAAGTGTTTTGCAGGTGTGTGTTTCCTTCCATCTCTACTTCATCTATTGAGTGTTGGTTACCTGATCCCTAACAATTGAACATACCATCATTCTTCTATTGTTGTTTGGTGCTAAACTCTAGAGGTTCTTATGATCGATTTGGTTCACTCCAATGTCTCGTGTAGCTGACGCCTTAGGAAAAAAAATCTTCCTTGAAAGCGGAAGCATTGTCATATATTTTACGGCAAGAGGGCACTGGTGGAGCCAGATGTAGGATAAGCTTATTTGAACTTATAACCACTGGTCATAACTTTCAGTGGGTTCGATCAGGTTCACGCAAAATGAGGTATCGATTCATGCATTTCCTGTGGTAGTTGAACGGTGAAAAAAAAGAACCTAGTTAGGGCGAAGTCAATGAGGACCACGAGGGTGGCAGGAGCAGGAAGCATCATATCATATCCTTGCTTCTTTGTTCAATTTGTTCATTTGATGTTGCAGTCGCGAAGAAACCTCTCTGTTACAATGTTGGACTGATGCCTTGTCTTTGATAGGGTTGAAGCCAGAACAATTTTCATTATTAAAAGCTTCATATAAAAAGGAACATCAAAAAGGTCATGAAGTGTTGGTTTCTTGTGCACTCTGGTCCAGATCCACTTTTGCATACCTCAACTTACCGGACCTGTGGACCCACCATGACGGTCCAGATTGATCAACGTTAAGTTTTTTTTAAAAAAATGGACCAACATTAAGTTAGGTAGCCATATATAACTATATATTACAGTTGTTTCTTTTGGAACTCTAACTAAGGTTAGCGCAGCCAATTTTCTAGCCAAAATAACGGCAAAACTTAGTAATAGTAAAGGGTATAACAAAGTCAAGTTTTAATCAACCAAATGTGAAAATCATTCACTACAGACTTTGCAAGTTTGGCTACCAAAAGAATGCATGATAAACTAACGTCAAAATACACTGAATATTCTTGCATAGGTAGTAGTAGTCACATAACAAAATAAATAATTATATGCATAGAAGTTCATGTCTAGACTTGCATTTAAGTAAAATTTCCTAATGAAAGAAACCATTTCAGTACCTGTGGAAATAGATGAAATTATTATTAGAGCCCACACGCCGGTGTAGCACTCCATATGAATATGAATATCTCATGACTGCATGCACAGGAGTAATCTTATTGATTCAATACAGTGCATGTTTTTATTCCAGTGTCAGCTTTAACGACCTTTGTTGGGTATGTACAAGAGGAATGAGACTCATGAAAATGGCATGGACTGCCCTGTTTGCTTGAACTTATCAGCTCGGCTTATCAGCCATAGTATAATGTTTTTTTCTCATAACAAAACAGTATTAGCCGGTTTATCAGCCGCAGAAACCATCAGCTGAACATATTTTCTTTTTGCAACCTTCTGCTCTTGGTGAACCCCAATCATTCTTCACCCTGTTCTCCACACACACCCCTCCATAGAGTTCTGCTACTAGTATCCCCGAAAGCAGAGGAGCAAGCTGGACTGGGCATGGTGGTCAGGAGTCACGCGCAGGAATCGCTACTGTCACCACCGAGACGAGAGGTAGAAGGGGACGGACAAGATAAGAACATTGTTGTGAAGCTTCCTGCACCTAGTTGTGCCGTCCAGTTAACTGTGAAGCTAACCATCCTAGACAGAATGTTAATGATGTAAAGCTCCCTGCACCTAGCTGTGCCTTTCCAGTTTGCAGCGAACTGAAGAAATGAGCATATAAAAGACAAAATTAGCACATTGATGATCTCAAAGTGCCAACCATGTTACAAATCATCAGCAATTTGAATCACGATCCGATCGATGTAAGTACTATGTTAGGACGATTTACGATCTACAATGCAAACACAACTGGATCCTGCCAAGCCATCCAGAATTTGATACTTGTAATCCATCCAGAAGTCCCCAGAGGCAACGCAGGTGATGATCATACACTGAAACCACAATGTTCAGTGTTAGCCTCTCAACGCCTATCAGAATTTTGGGCTGAACAATCTACGACACAAGAGGAGGAAGTAATATGATATGCATTGAATAAGCATTTGAACGTGCAACTGAATCCAAAGTATACAAAGTTGTGCCTCGGATTCTTCAGCCGCACAGTCCCGCTGAAAAGCTAGGCTGAAAAATACTGTTCGCTGATTTGTTTGAGAGAAAAACACTGCACCATGGCTGATAAGCTAGGTTAATAAGTTCAACAGAAAGAATTAAAGATCAATCTTTTTGTTGACTACGAAACTAAACATGTTCGTATATGCCTAAGTGCTACTACTGTGACATATGTACAACAAAGGAAATTCCGATGAAGAGTCTAAGCAGTAAGCACAGATGTCGTCAGATGAGTAGTTAAGCCAAATGAAAAAAGAGATGAAGCATAAGACCTGTTTGGTAGAGATTTTCTGTGGAAGCTGATTCTAATAGAGAAGTAGTTCTCTAACTGAAAATGTTTTTCTATAATTTTTTAAGATCAACTCGGTAGACACCATGACTCTCTGCATTGAGTGAATGAGGAGAAACTACTTTTCTTTTCATAAGTCACACGTGCATGTGTGGTTGTCGGGTCAAACTCATAACCTCAGGCCTCGTCAGTTTCTTACCTTAATAGTGTGCCTCAGTGTTAGATATGCCTAAGTAGCAGATGCATTCCTTTTCTATTCCTTTTCTTATGTTACTTTGCTTTATGTCATTTCTCCATCTAAGGTACTTTGAAAAATTCAAAAAATGAATTAAAAAATTCTGAAAACTTAAAACTGAACTTCCAAGGTAGTCAACTATAAACTTGCATATCTCTTTTAGTACTATATAACTTTGGTTTAGGTCTTTTGTCCATCCAAGGTCATTTGGAAAATTTTAAAAAATGTATTTCAAAATATAAAAACTTTAAACAATTTTTTTTCATGCACTAGATAAATTCAAAGAAAAAGTCATCAACTCCAAAATTGTAGATCTCTTTGGGTACTAGAACGGTGATATAAAGTTTGTCTCCGGACGACATGTTTTGCAAAAGTTATAAATTTTATTGTGTTATACCTATTTTTAGAGGCGGTTCAAATTGCAAGCCGCAACTAAAAATCTATTTTTAGAGACGGATGGAATTTTAGCCACCTCTATAAACGGCTCCATTTCCAGAGGTGGCCGGCAAGCCAAACCACCTCTGGAGACGGGCCGGCTCAGGAACCATTTTTAGAGGTGTATTTTGATTAAGCTGCCTCTGTCCAAAAATGTCTCCATTGCTAAAAAAAAAGAAATCATTGTGTGGTAGTGTTGGTACAGCTGCTCTGGAAGCTCTGCCAGCGAACTGAGCGTAGCTCAGCTGGTTGGTTCCTTGTGGTGGAACCTGCCCACCCGGGTTCAAGTCTCTGACTTGACACGGGTGCTCGTATTTTCCTGGATTTATTCTAAGATTTAACGACGCGATTCTTTCAGTGGCAGGCGACGGCGAGACGCCTATGGTGACTTCGTCAATATCAAGATTTGCCGATTCAACTCAGTTATTCGAAGGTGCTCATAGGGATAGGTAATGTGCCCGTCGACAGCGAGGCGACTGTAGTGACTTTGTCAATCTCAAGATTTGCCGATCCAACTCAGATATTCGGAGGTGCTCATAGGGAAAGGCGACGTGCTCGTCGTCAATCTCGAGATTTGCCAATCCAACTCAGTTTCTTCGGAGGTGCTCATAGGGACAGGTGTACGTACGTGCGTTCATATGGGGTGAGTGTGCGCTCGTGTATATAAGCGCCTGCGTCTGCAAAAAAAAAAAAGAAGAAGAGAAAGCTATGCCAAACAGACTCTAGGATCATGTGAACGAGAGTAGAATCAAAGCACCACATGTGCTTGTTCGTATAACCCAAAATCAAGCAGAGACAGTGTTACATCAAACATCTTGCGAGTACGATTCCAGAGCTTGTCAAGCCAAAGGCAACGAGTGGAGAGCAGAGCAGAATGACTTGTTGTTTTTGGATGTGAGCGCATGGCCACGTCCCTTCCTCCTCTGACCGGACCTGCACCAATGAAGCAGCAGAACAGAGCTACGTACGTATTGTGTATCCCATGACTGATGCCGATGGAAGGAGCTCGGCCGGCCGTCAATGGGGGGCGCTGGTAGACGACGAGCTCCGGCAGACGCCAGTGCAGTGCGGGGGGACCTGGGCGCTTTCCCGGGCTCCGACGCGCGTGGGAGAATGAGGCCAGCTGCTGCTCAACAAATTTACTAGGCGCTACTCCAAGCATGCTGTGCTGAGCCTGAGCGGAGCTACTAGGTGACAAAACGTAGGACACTAGCACTACCACGCCAATTTCTATGCAACCCTCAGCGGCAGGAAACCATGCATGCAAGCAAAGGTAGTAGGACACTACCATGCTGTCAAGCTGTGAATGTACATCCTGGGTCCTGGGCACATCAATTAATTATGTTAACTGTACAATTATTTAGCCTAGCACACACTATACAAAACTAGAGAGGTTTGGATTATGCAGCAAATGGATAGATGCAAACGAACTCATTATCTCCTAACAGGATTTCTAGGCACCATTGGTCTGACGCTTACGCTAGCACAATGCAAGGGTCCGAAGAGGCCAGGGTTCACCACTATTCTTGTATAGATTGTGATGATATAATAATATCAGTAAGCCTATACTCCATTTGTCCCAAAATAACTATACTCCCTTTGTCCCAAAATAAATGCACATCTCGCTTATCAAAGAGTCAAATTGTTTTTAAAGTTTAACTAAGTATATAAAAAATATGTTAATAATACAATACAACATTTGAAACTAATGGTACTCACAAATCTTTACAAAGCTAGAATAACCTATAATTTGGAACGGACCGAGTAGATTTTAGGCACATAGGTCTCATATTAGTAGATGTTATTGCACATTACAATCGACGATTAGATACTCATTTCTCACGTTACTTCCTCTGTCCTAGAAAGAAAGTCGTTATGGGATGTGTGCAGGTCAAACTTTCTCAACTTTGACTAGATTTGTAGAAAATACGTGCAACATTTATATCTTCAAATAAGTTTATTAATAACTATTAAGAAAGTATATTCAACGATCTATCTAATGATACTAATTATGTATTATAAATATTAATATTCTTTTATATATGATTGGTCAAAGTAAAAAAAGTTGACTTCTCGAGAAGCAATGACAACTTCTATTTTGAGACAGAGGCAGTACATATCACTATACAGTCTCTCGTAACACATTTAAATTGTGGCGTATCCAACTATTGTTTATTCATACTGTTTAAACCATGTTCTGATCGTGTTAACTGTCTAAATGCGTTTACCGTTTAATTCAAGGATTAGGCCCATAAACTATACACGGAGCCTCTATTTATCGTTTACATGAGTGTGGGCGACAGTTTAAATGCATTTAAACGAACAGTACTTATTGTATATATATGGCTGAAACCAGGCTTCTTCATCATTTCAATAATAGCCGGAGGTACCAGCAACAAAACCAAAATCCGAGTAGTACTTTCGGCTGCGTGGACAAAATGGCAACGCGATTACGCGAATGCAGTAAAAATTTGGACTAAATTCGTATCCTGAATATTATTTCTTAGGCAATCACCTCTCGTAAGCTAGGGAGTTTCGAACAAAGTCGAAGGATGGATGCATCAAGCTTTTCGTAATCAAATTAGAGTACTTTTTTTTAGCAACATCAAATTAGAGTACGTACACACGTTTGTTGCTCTCCAGGGCCCAGGGTCCATTTTCTTTTGCTTCCCGCTCCAGACAGAATCCATCCAAGGAAGGCTGGACCCGGCCTTTCTGAGACGGTGTTGTGGCTGTCACTGAAAAAAGGGCATAAACATGGGCCGGGGCCCAGCGCCCGGAAAGCTCCATCTGAATTGCCCTTCGCAGTCCCCAAAGCTCCTGACCATGAGGATGCTTTGCCTGGGGGACATTGGAAGCTTTACCAACCTGGCAGCGTCATGACAGGGAGAAAATGCCGGCTGCAGCCTGCAACAGCATCTTTCAGATAGTCAGAAGCTGTGAGGGTGCCATTGATTGCAAGTTGTAATAGTTTAACGTTGGGGGATTGATTATGCATATTCCAGCTACCATAGTCAGCCGTTGTTTATCAGCTTAGACTGTCTACCACCATCGCTACTTAAAATATAAGACTTATTCTACGTTTGGTAGTGCTATAGGCAAAGATAATCCTTTCTGCAAATGAGTCTTTAGGAGAGAGTACTCAGATTTGAGTTATACCTCTCATGATACTCAAAATAGGTCTTCCATATAGGTATTATGTTGGAGGCTATAGTTATTATGTTGGAGACCCATTTTAAATTTGGGTCTCCTGACGTGGTCTCCTGTTTGAGACAGCCTTACCTGGGTTCTCATTTTGATCTGAGATATACTTGCCACGAATACTAGAAATGTACGTAACACAATTAACATTAGCAATCTTGTTTCTTTTAAGCTATCATAGATGACTTCATTGACAAATGTTTATGCATACCATTGTGGTTATATATGACTTTCCTCGACGTCATTTCTATAATATAATTATCTAGCTAGGATTATATGAGCTTCCAATGACATCACTTTTACAATTTAGTTATTTCAATACATGTTTAGGGAGATGGATTCACTTGAGCCCAAGAGCCTCAGAACCAAGAATTTTATGACTTAGGGGGTGTTTATATGCAAAAAAAATTAAAATTTGGCTACTATAGCACTTTCGTTTGTATTTGATAATTAGTGTCCAATCATGGACTAATTAGGCTCAAAAGATTCGTCTCGTGATTTACAACAAAACTGTGCAATTAGTTATTTTTTTATCTATATTTAATGCTCCATGTATGTGTCTAAAGATTCGATGTGATGGAGAGAGATTGTAAAAATTTAGAATTTGGAATGCATCTAAACCAGGCCTTGCTCCCTCATGAAATAGTTGACATTTTAGTTATGAATCTGAACAGGTGTGAACATTAGGATTGAAGGATTAGTTATTCTTAGCTTGTGTTTGATTTAGCTTTTAACAAGTCTTTCGGCTATAAAAAGGCAACTCTCACTGGTTTGTAGGCAGTCTTTTGCAGTTTGGCGAAGTTTTAACTGTCAAATTTTACATAAAAAAACTGCCAAATTCACATTGGAGAAATACCGAAATAGAAAGCTGTTTTCCTCAAGACATGGCCTGCCACTGCCAAACACCTTCGGGGGGAAACAAAAACAAAACAAGAGCCCCCAGAGTGTCCCAAGAATAGAGTTGGATCTCGCCTTCTCCCTCTCGTAGATGTAGTCGTACCCAACGGCGCCTTCCCCCACATTGTCCTAGCATGCTCGCCGGTGGAATCGCGCTACCGCGGCGGCAGCGGTGACGCATCGGGATCGGCGGCAGCGATGGCGGCGGCGGAGTGGGACAGCCGGAGCGAGGCGAGCCCCACCGGGGACTGGCCACCGGTGGCCGCCGCGTCCCCGGTAAAGGGGAAGACGGCGATGCCGGATTCGGATGCGGGCGCCTCGGCGTCGGGCTCATCGGAGGCCAAGGTCGACGACGGCAACATCCAGGAGGCGGAGTCGTCGCTCCGCGAGGGCCTCTCCCTCAACTACGAGGTCTCGAAATCTCTTTGCCCCCTGCCGCTCGTTCTTGGCTTGATTTGGGTACATGAATCCAGTTATTTCTGGCGTGGTTTGGGCGAAATGGGGTGGGAAGATGGAATCTTTGTGGTGAATGCGAGTCCGTGCGACGTTCTTTGTTGCGCTTTGGGGGGAAATCGGGGTGCGCGAAATTTCGCTGCTCCGAAACTACACGCTCTCACGGAATGGCGTTTTTATGTTTGGTTCCTTTCATTTCATTTGCAACTTGGAAGGGGGCTGCGTTTGGGAGATCGATGTTGGTTCTTTTCATGGGTCGTAGTGACCATCCTCATGGGATGTTTTTCAGAACATCGCGTGGATTGGTCTAGTTGAGTAGCATTTTTGGTGTAGCTATCCAGAATTTGTAAATGATGGAAATGATTATTCCTTGCGTCCAAAATTTCCACTTTTCGTGGAGAGTTTCAATATTGAAAACCAAAGTAATGTAGAAGTTGTGTTGTTGGTATGCATAATTATCAGAATTCAAGTGAGGATATGTTTGTAAATGATATTGCTTTTAGTCAAATTATGTGGCCAATGGTCTAATCGTTTGAATTATGATTACTGTTTAATTGGTGGGTTATGTTATTTTGTGAATTTGTGGCTCATTGTGTAAATATACGATCATGATTTAGTCACTTGTGGGTATGTGGTGCTGTCTTGTGAACTTGGCAGTTTGTTGGGAGATATCTTATGTGGCTGTTGGTTTAGCTGTAGGATTATGCTTCACGCCTTCACCTGTGGCTTGTGATTTTATTTGGTGACTTTGGAAGCTGCATGCCATTCTAGAACTAGCAAAGGTGGTGCCGTTAGTTCAAATCAGACAATAAGGTGATATTTTTTGTTGAACTTAGAAAGAATTCGCACTATCTACAAATGGGAATTGAATGCGGAAAATCACCACTCTTTGTTTGGTTGGATACTGGCATGTTCTTATGTTACTGTTTCTAGTGGTGACTGACAAAAGGATGACCCATTCCCTTTGTTTTCTCTAGTTCTCAAAAGCCATAATGCAACGGTCAACTGTGCACGTTCAATTTTAATGCTGTAGCAATTCATTTTTATGGGTGGAACTTCAAACCAACGTGCCTGAACCGTGACCTTTTTTGTCTTGTGCCCTTTATGTCCCTTTATGTGTCTCCCTGTTTCTCGTCTCTTTTGGGTTTCATCTCTAGCCTACCCCAACTTGCTTGGGACAAAAGGCTATGTTGTTGTTGTTGTTGTTGTTGTTGTTCAAACCATCACCAGATGATTATTCTTCTCTATTTCGTTCAAGTTGGTACTTTTCTTCCTTAATGTTTGTTGTGGTGAGAGGATATTCCCTTCAGTTTCTTTATTTTTTCAATAAAGTGATAATGCAGTTTTGATGCCAGCTAATGTTGAATCAACTTACTTTATGACAAACAAAAGAATCTTGGACACATTTTGTAGGACAACGGTGATGTAGTTGATACCAAGATTTCAGAATCTTTAATTCTCTATACTGTGTTCTGATTTACTTTATGCACTGTTTCATCCATATCAAATTAAATCCTGTGTTGTTTAGATAATGATGGAAGTCAAGGCACTTATCCGTAGGCTTATTTTTGCTCTCAACATTCATAATTGTTTGTATACTAGCTAAAATTGTTTGATTGTGGTCTGTAACTGTGACCAGAAAGCACCACCACCACTGCAACAAAAAATATATTTTAGTCCCAAGAAAGTTGGGATAGGCTGGAAATGAAACCCAGCATCAGCTACCAACAAGAGGGAAAAAGAAGAGATACGGTCTTAGTGTGTGCCCAGTGAAAATTGTGCATTCAGTTCTTTTTTTACATGACGTCTTTGTTCTCAATAAGTTTATCACTAGAGTCTGCTTTCCTATATTTGTATTCATTAACTTTTTACCAACAGCCTACATAAGCTTCTATCTGGGACATACTAAACTATAGTTGTTATTGTTGCTAACTGTGGTTTCTGTATTTTCTGTTAATATTAGGAAGCTAGGGCTCTCCTCGGGAGACTGGAATATCAGAGAGGCAATGTGGAAGCTGCTCTGCGAGTATTTGATGGAATTGACCTTCAAGCTGCTATTCAGCGCTTCCAACCAACTCTTTCTGAAAAACCACTCTCAAAGCGAAATAACAAATTACGGTCAGATTCATCAAATTCAGGATCACAGCATGCTGCTAGCCTTGTTCTTGAAGCCATTTACTTGAAATCAATGTCTCTTCAAAAGTTGGGCAAGGCAATGGGTATGAATTGTTCATCTTGCTATATAATCATATCAATTAGGCTTATCTGACTTTCTGAAGCCATTAACTTGCAGAGGCTGCTAAACAGTGTAAAAGTGTCCTTGATGCTGTTGAAAGTATATTCCAATGTGGCATACCTGGTGTTATGGTTGAACAAAAGCTGCAGGAAACTGTCAGTAAATCTGTTGAGCTTCTCCCAGAACTTTGGAAGCAAGCTGGGGCCTATCAAGAAGCACTTGCTTCATACCGCCGTGCTCTTCTAAGTCAATGGAATCTCGATGATGAATGCTGCACAAGGATTCAGAAGAGATTTGCTGTTTTCTTGTTGTACGGTGGTGTAGAGGTGGCCCCCCCGAGCTTGGCTTCACAAACTGAAGGTTCATTTGTTCCTAGGAATAATTTGGAAGAGGCAATCCTATTGCTCATGATACTATTGAAGAAGTGGTTCCTTGGGAAGACACACTGGGATCCATCTGTTATGGAGCATTTAACCTTTGCATTGTCACTGTGTGGCCAGACATCTATTCTTGCCAAGCACCTCGAAGAGGTTTTACCTGGAATATACGCTCGAACTGAGAGATGGTATAGTCTAGCGTTGTGCTATTTTGCAGCTTCTCATAATGAAGCTGCATTAAACTTGTTGAGGAAATCTTTGAATAAGAACGAGAGTCCGAATGACATAATGGCCCTTCTGTTAGCTGCTAAGATATGCAGTTCCAATTATCTTCTTTCTTCTGAGGGTGTAGAGTATGCAAAGAGAGCAGTCAAAGATGCCGAATCATCAGATGGGCATTTAAAGAGTGTGGCCCTCCATGTTCTGGGGAGTTGCCTGTCCAAGAAGTCTAAGGTTTCTTCATCTGATCACCAAAGATCTCTCTTGCAGACTGAGGCTTTGAAGTCACTTAATGAGGCAATTTCTCTTGACCGTCACAACCCAGAATTAATATTTGACATGGGGATTGAGTATGCTGAGCAGCGGAACATGCATGCTGCCTTGAAATGTGCGAAGGAGTTCATTGATGCAACTGTTGGATCTGTCTCTAAAGGTTGGAGGTTGCTATCGTTGGTTCTTTCTGCACAACAAAGGTATTCAGAAGCTGAAGTTGTGACTGATGCGGCATTAGATGAAACCGCAAAGTGGGAACAAGGGCCATTGCTTAGAATAAGGGCTAAATTGAAGGTTGCTCAATCATTGCCCATGGAAGCAGTTGAAGCATATCGCACCCTTCTTGCTCTTGTTCAGGCACAACGAAAGGCTTATGGATCTGCCAAAAATGGCACAGAGGTTTGTCTTCTCAAATACAAAAGAACAATTTTTAATTTGCATAGTGTTTTTATTTTAATGGGATGTTTGAGATTTCTGTGAACATGTTTGAGATCCTTATTTGCTTGTAAAAGAAGCTTTTGAGATTCTTAGATGTAAAAACACTACCTTTTCCCTAAGGTATCTAGAATTCCAGATTCTCACATTACAAAGTGTTATCCAAAATATTTGTTCTTGAAACTGCATTTATGACCATCCGAAAGAGAGCTGTTTTGGTGTTTGTATTAACTGCTGAAGTGGACTAACATAGATGCACCCTGTCTAGAGTCTAATTTCATCTAATTACGTTTCATATACCTTAGCATATCTTCTTGATGTCTTCTTATTCTATGGGAACACTCTTTCAGGATAACGAGGATAAAGTGAGCGAATTTGAAGTTTGGCAAGGTCTTGCCAACTTGTACTCCAGTCTTTCCTATTGGAGAGATGCAGAGATTTGCTTACAGAAGGCTAAAACCCTCAAAACATACTCTGCGACAACCCTTCATGCAGAAGGTGAGGAAACTTTTGTTACAATTCATGTTTCATTAGTCATGCCTGTGCCTCTGGCTACTGGGGATGTACTAAGTTTGAAATGTATCGTTCATGTCTGCCTGTTTGTATATTTGTATGTTATCATAAATGGCTATTAAATAATAATTCATTTACAATGCATACTGTCCACCTTTTTTTTAAAACTTTGATGTTCATATTATAGGCCAGATATTTGGAAGCCTGAGAAGTTGAATATATCTTGTGTTTGTTGTGCCATATATCTGATCCCGTGATTCCTCTTCTTTCCCCAGGTAACATGCATGAGGTGCACGAGAAGATACAGGATGCGCTGGCTGCATACTTCAACGCCCTCTCCATGGAGGTAGAGCATGTCCCATCCAAGGTCTCCATCGGTGCCCTCCTCTCTAAACAAGGGCCCAAGTTCCTACCTGTGGCGAGGTGTTTCCTCTCGGATGCCCTAAGGCTCGAACCCACAAACCGAATGGCTTGGTTCTACCTGGGGGAGGTTCACAAGCAGGACGGCAGGCTAGCTGATGCCGCCGATTGCTTCCAGGCGGCCTCAATGCTCGAGGACTCGGACCCTGTAGAAAGTTTCAGATCACTCTGATGGGTCATCTGCAACAACACGAGGCTTCCTTTTTTGTCGGCTAATTTTCTCTTCGACTTTCCCCGTTTTCAAAACATAGCTGGGCAGAAACCAGGTGCCCAGCTATCTGTATCTGCTGTTGCCAGTGTGTACCGCGCACTGTTCTTGGGGACCAACAAATTCTGTAATTGGTTGCTGAGTGGTATTATACGTACAAGATTCTTCAGCTGATAGCTCCACCAGGATCAGGGTGGCACTGAAACAGCTATGTAATGATATGAGCCATTGCTACATTTATTACACAATATATGATTATAACGAGTCATCAGCTAACTTAAAACCAGTGTTGCTGATATTGTATTCTTTTGTTATTTTTGTTTCTGTTTTGTTCTTCAATTACCTGATGTGCTTCAGGTAATTGAGTGGATGTTCTTCAGTTATGCAGCCTGAACTAATTTACTTGAAAAGATGCTTGTTTGTAGAACGTACAGAGAATGATATCCTGAAAGTTCAGCGTCATAAGAGTACTGAAAGCCTGAACATGCAAACACATCTATAGAATGAATTCACAATCTGAATTTTACAAGCTATAGAACAAATTCACGATCTGAATTTTACAAGATCAGTTACTTGAAGACACATACAAACAATCAATTAGTTAAGCACGGAAGAATTAGAGTACATGTGCAAAACCAAGATTAAGCTACGCATAAGATTATGCTATGATCCATATGCATCCGTGGGATCTAGACGCCTACGAGCTCCACTTTGTTGGCGTGATCTTCCAGCGCCTCCTTCCAAGGTTTTCTCTACCGGTATTTTAAAAATCTCGGTAGTCACCGATAAACGGGAATATCGGATATATCGGAAATTTATCGGCGATAGAAATAAAATTTCGGAAGAAATTTACACAAAAAATGACTCATTTTGTTCAGAAAAGCACATAGATCATTTCTAAACAATCTAACATAAAAAACTAAATAAAACATATTATCAATTGCTTATTCAATGAAGAGGGCAGGGACATGACTGGAGCGTGCTAAGTGTGTTGCGGTGGTGGCAACTTGAACTTAGAACAGAAGGGAAGAGAAAATTAAACATGGATTAAGGTTAGAGTATTGAGTGAGCTTTGCCGCTTATTTAGATGACAAAATTTTAAAAATATGAAAATTTCGGACGATAAAGGAAAATTTCGGACCCAACCGGTAAACGGGATATCTCGGAAATTTCGGAGTCTACCGGCCGATATTTTTTTTCCCTGCCTGCTTCCACGTCCGAGTCACGACAAACTCGAACGGGATGCCGAGCTCCTCTAGGTCCTCCGGGTATATCGTCTCATCGGGCAGCGCCGACTTCTCCATCTCCAGCAGCATCTGCCGGAACTCCTCCCTTGCGGCTGCGCGCGCGAGCTCCTTCTCCTCCTCCGGTCGCCGCTTCTTCGGAGCTTCCGCCTTAACGATCGAATTGGCTGCTGCACGTTGGACTGGGTGCTGCTGCTGCTTCGCTGCTGCATGTGCCACCGCCGGCCGCAGCTTCTTGTTGGGAATTTCCGGAACGATCGGGTTCTTGGCCGCTGCGCGCTGCATCACCGGGCGTTGCTGCTTCGCAGGTACATGCGCCGCCTCCGTTGAGCAGACCTTGGAGGGCGGTGCGCACTTGTTCTCGGCGGGGGGAGCAGAGCGAGGCAAGAGCTTGGCTCTCTTGAGCAGACCTTGGAGGGCGACGAGCTCCGCGTCCATCCGGACGCGCAGCGCTGACGAGGCTGCAGGGTCGACGACGAGGTGCTCGAAGCCGTCGTGGCGGCCACGCTTCCGAGCGGGCGCGGCAGACGCCTCGGAGGCGTGGGCGCGGCGGGTCGGCTCCCCAGCGTTGTCGCCCGAAGTCGCGGCGGGAGCCACGGCGGCGACGACGCCCCGCTGCCGGTCGAGGAACGCGGTGGTGCCGAAGCCTGGAGCGGCGGCGCGGGGAGCGAGGCTGCACATGGCGATCGAAAGCAGGGAAAGGAAGAAAGATAGGTGGTGGGCGGATGGATGGATGCCTGAATCGGCGACATGGGCGCCGTATTTATCACCCGACCGGCCGGCGAGAGTGTCTCCGACCGACTTGGAGTCGAACTCGGCCAGCGGGACGCGGTTTCGAGCCGGCCGGGGGGTTTCGAGTCGAATTCGGTTTTTCCGCTGCTCCGATCGGAGCCGGTGTGGGGTTTGGGATCGCGAACGCGTGCAAGAAGCTCGCGAGCTGGAACCTGCTGGAAGCCTGCAAGGCTGCAACCAAACGAACCGCCATGGTTTTGGTGCGTGTCATGACATTGACGATCGCACGCACCGTGTGCTCAACGCTATGGTAATCCGAAGAATCGGAAAATCCGATTGGTGAAACGAAAATGGAATATAGAATGTCGGAAATGAAACAATTCGACCGAAACCACAGATATTTCAAATCAGAGAGATCGAGAGACTAATAAACAATAAAACAAGAGTAAAGTTTGATTTATCTCTATGAAGTAGGTTTTAAATCTCCGGCTAAAGGTGTTTAGCGGATGACCTCTAGAAAAGCTACAGCGGAGGTTAAATGGGGCTATAGCCGTTAAGCTCTACGTAAACGTAAATAGCTTGATCAGCCTCAAACAGCTATAGCCAGCTATAGCGACAACTATAGCCGGAGATTTAAAACCTTACTATGAACTAATCGCTCAATTTAAAATACCTCCTCAAACTCTAATGCTAGATAACAGACACACATTAATTTTCAAAATCAAGTAAAATATGAAAGGCCTAGTGCCCGGACATCCGAATGGGGACGTGGCTCCCACACCTGCGTCCTGCATCCCGCCTAGCATGAGGAAACCCGTGTTCGCATCCTGCCCAACGCCTCGCGTCCGCATCCCGCCCAACGAACCCGTGTCCGTCGCAGGACCCGCGTCCCCGCGCCACCCTACGCCCGTATGGGGGAAATCCACATGGGTTGACCCGCTGTTGCGCCCCAGCAGCAGCGATAGGCGGCTGCGGCAGATCGTTGTCCGCCAGCCATCAGTGCCATGCTACAGCCCAATCTACTTTTGAAACATACACATAAAAAATTTGCAACATACGTCTGAAACAGATGAAACACTTAAAACATGCATGTATAGGCATAACAACATATGCAACATCCAGATTTAATTTTGAAACATCCAGATGAAACACTTGCAATATATGTATGAAGCACTTGAAATATACGCTTGAAACATGTGGGTAGAGCTATAGCAACATATGCAACATCAAGATGGAACACTTGGAACATACGTCTAAAACAGTTAAAACACTTGAAACATAGGCTTGCAACATGCGTACATTGTTGCTGCAACATATGCAACATCATAGATCTACTTTTGCAACATATAGATGAAACACTTGAAACATAAGTCTGAAACGCCTGAAACACTTGAAACACAGTGTCGCCAGCGACCACGGCCTACCTGGCGAGGAACTGCGGTAGCCAGCTAGCTCGAGTCTGGGGGACGTCGAGAGCTGCCCAGCGTATACCCAGGCGCAAGCGCAGACCTTCCCTTCCTGCCACGGTATCTTCGGCCAGCTGCGGTGCACGCCATGGCCGCAACAATACGAGGTGGATGGGGGCGCAGCGCGTGGCATGGAGCGCGGGATGGGGGCGGGTGCGGCGCACCCACGCTGGAGAAGGCCGCCGGGCTAGAGAAGGCGCAATGTGGATGGGGGCGACGGTCGCATGCGTGCGGCGGTGGGGAAAGGAAAATGTCGTTGTCTTTTATTTCAAGAAACCATGAAACACTTAAGGTAGAGCAGAGCAGGCCTGCTGTTGGCTAGGCCGAATGGCTGCGCAGGCCCGAGAGCAGGGGAGTCCGGATGGATATGCCTGGACGGACGACCTCAAGGAGAATTTCCAAGTAAAATACCCCCATTGATCATTTTAAAATGGGGTTTTTGGTGGTTTTGCTGCCTTCGGAGCCCACATGTCAGGTCTTTTTTTTTCTTTTTGGGAATCACGGTATAGACACTAGTAGGTACAGGTACATTGAACCCTGTCAAAAAAAATTATAGCCTTTTTATATAAAGTTAGATGAATACAAACTATATATCAAAATTGTAGGGTTGACACGATCTACGATTTTGTAGTTGACAATTTTTTAGTGAGATATTTTAGTCACTCAAATATTCATTTTACGTTATCACATTTGAATTCCAATTATTTTATATTTCAAATGACCTAGAAATAGAATGTTGACATGGTCTATATTAAAGTTTAAGTTCTCGGATTTTGAGATGTATTTTTTGCGATTACATAGTACAATGCAGACACTCACAACACACGCACACTCACCCTATGCACGTAAACCCTACCCCTATGAGCATCTTCGAAGACTGGGCCGGTAAATGCTCGAGATAGACGAAGTCACCACAGACGCCTCACTGTCGATGGGAATGTTGCCTACCACTGAAAGCACAATGGTCTTAAATCCGGACCTGTGGTGCTATCTTGTAACCGCTAGGCTACAGGCCCTTTAAGTTGTAGCTCTAAATGTAATCTAAAAGTTTGCTGTTGACAACATTTTTCTAAGATCATTTAGATGCCCAAATATTTGGTTTAATTTCAAAGATTTTAAAATTCATTTTTTACATTTGTTGAACGAACTCGTACATTGACATGGTTTATACCATAAGTTATAGATCTCAACGGGATCAATAACTTTGAACTTGAACCTTTTTATTTGAGATCATTTAGAGGCCTAATTATTTGTTTTTATGTTCTCTAATTATGAAATGCAAACTTTCAAAATTTTCAGACAACCTTGAATGGAGACATACTCTATATTGAATTTTTTAGTGTTTGAAGAGATCTAAAGCTTTCTTGTCCATTGAAGGGGGTGAATTAGACAGCTTAAAATCTATTTATAAAACTATGGCCTTTAAAATTCTCCTAGTCAGAACGTATGCAATAATATATCTAGATATGCAACTAAGGTTTTACTAGATATATTGCTATCTCTCCCCCATAAAGAGTTATGCAACCTATGTTCTAACCTATCAACCAGCCTGTTAATCTAAGCTAGGAAAGTAAGAACACAATCATGGTTGGGAGTCCCACCATGTGGGGCTGGTTTATGCGCCCCAGCCCCGAACCTTGTACTGCATGATCCGATGGCCACCTTTCACAGGCAGCGACGTATTTCGATGTTGGCGATCCCACCATAGTGACCAGCGGTCCCACCTAAGGATGAAAACGGTCGGAAACGGTCAGAAACGGACTTACGAAATAGAAAACGAAAGCGGTTAGTTCGGTACATTTCTACATTTTAGCAATAAAAAAATACAAAAAATAGTTGAAAATGGTTGTAAAACCAATTGAAACTGATAATTTTTTATATTTAAAAGCGGAATCATAATATAGAAAACGAAAACGGTCGGTTCGGGATATTTCCGTTCCGTTTTCATCCTTAGTCCCACCATGAGGATCAGCAGCAACCCATTTCCCTCCCTGCACCTTTGTTCTCCGTGTCATTTGTTCCAGGCTTTTTCATCTATGTGTCTTAGACTTCTAACTAAATTTATTGGTCTTCAAATATGCTCTTAAGGCTTTGCTTGAGGTATTGATCATCTGGATCACCACTTTGCCTTGATCCAAGTCCACTTTGCATCCTATATATTGAACTATACCAAATTAAATATACTAGCAAACAATATTAGTCCAAATAGTCATGGGATCATCAAACACTAAAATCCAAATTTAATGGCCTATAAGGTCATTTCCCTTACATTCATATTTTGTCATTTAGGACCCCAAATATTCAATAAAAGATGGCATAACTAAAAGTAGAAGGCATGTGTTGTTAAATAATTAGACAATTTCCAGATTAAAACCAGAATATAAATCATGTAAAATAGATGAACCAGATCAAGTATGTATAGCATACTAGCATGACAGATCATCATATTGAATAATATGAACAACAAGATAAGATCACGAAAATTATACCTGTCGACTGTAGTTGTAGTCATTGGTGATGCAGATGGTAGTGATGATGGAACGAGGTCGATATCGAAGTCGTTGATGTCGAAGTCGTCGTCGAAGTCATCAATGAGAGGTGGAGGAAGAGCTTGACGCAGTTGACAATGAATACGTCAGGACATAGCGCCACCTGACTTGGATGGAAGACGACCCGTTGTGAAGGTTGGGAAGCAGTCGCGCGGATAGCACTTCCTAAAAACCTTATTCGCCTTCTCCCGGTGCAGGATCGTAAAGACGAGGGTTCCGGAGACCTGCTCGTTCGGTCCCTAGTGCACGCAAGCGATCAGACTGGAGTAGCTACGGCAGCAGCGCAACAATGACAATAGGCAAAAACTTTAGCTAATTAGATACGTTTTGGCGTGGCTGCTAGGTTGCTTATATAGTCTTGTCCAACCGACCTCGTGTCGTGATCACGATCTAAGTCGTTTTAGGACTCTTAATTTGTAACCGTTTAGAACTCTGCAATTTGAAGGCCAAGAAACCAAAAACTAAAACTGCAAAAGGAGACCGCGCTCCCGCAAGGCGAGGAGCCAGATTTCGGTAGACCATTCATGCAGGTGCCGCACCCCCGCGCCTTTCGCCCGGCCCAGCGAGGCGAGCGAGCGCGCGTGTGTGGGCTTCTCTTTCTTCTCCTCACACTAGACTTGAGGAAGTGGATAGGACTTCCATATTTAAGTTTGGCTACCTCCACTTCAACAAATAAGGTGGTACTAAAGAGTTCCCACATTCTCCCTTGCTCACATGAATGGGCCTTTGAGATTTATTAGGAATTTTACAATTGGTTATTGGGTCAAGCCCATATAAATTCCAACAATCCCCACCAGATCTCAAATACCCATTTAGAGATTTGCCTGTTCTCGCTACTGTTTGATATACTAGTGTTTCGGCAGAGACTGTGAAGTTAAACTTCCTCCTAGGACCTCAAGCTACACTCATCCACAACTTGAACAATGGACTACGCCTTAAATTGCAAGTTTTGTGCAAACGAGCTTTACTCAAAGCCAAACTAGTACTTGGGCTGCCAGTAGCCTTACTCCGTGGGTGGAGCATATACGTCGTACTCCTTGGTCGCTTCATGAGCTTACTAGAGATCACCCAAATCTCATAGATTGCGACGTTTTACAGTCGGACTCATATAGGTATGTTCTTTCAAGAATGCTCTGCAGGACAACACCTTTGCTTGTTAAAGCCAATAGAACATATTAAGGCATTAGCCAACTTACCAAACAGTACCTCAACGCTTTGAGAGTATTGCATCTTCATAGTTTGCCAATAGTTTGTTTTTCCCAGATCCTTAGTCACGGGATCTCCGATCAAAAAGGTTGGGTTACTACTACTGCAAACTCACATGGGTCTCATACCTATCTCCCTTGATGCGATTTCTATCACATTCCGTGATAACCCTTTTGTAAAGGGATTTGCCAGGTTTTTGTCTGTTTGCACATAAGCCACAACTATTACTTCAGAATTTCTTAACTTCCTGACAGACTTCAAATGTCTTTTAACCTGTTTTGTTGACTTCACATTATCCTTAGCATTATTCACTTTAGTGATCATTGTTTGATTATCATAGTTCATAAGAATAGCCAGTATTGGTTTTTCAACCACCGGCAAGTCAGACAAGAGCTCACGCAGCCACTCTGTCTCTGCAGAAGTTGTATCCAAAGCAGTAAGTTTTGCTTCCATGGTTGATTTAGTCACAATAGTCTGTTTACAAGACCTCCATGATACTGCGCCACCTCCCAGAGTAAAAACATACCCACTAGTGGCATAGATTTGATCAATATCAGAAATCCAGTTCGCATCACTATATCCCTCTAGCACAGCTGGGTGCCCAGAATAGTGAATCCCAAAACTCATTGTACCTTTGAGATAACGCAAGACCCTTTCAAGTGCATGCCAATGATCATTACTCGGATTGGACATGTATCTACTCAACTTGCACATGGCAAAAGAGATATCTGGTCTGGTTGTGCTAGCTAGATACATGAGTGAACCAATTATCTGAGAATATCTTAATTGATCTCTAGCAATCTTCTTATTTTTTTCTCAATGTCACACTAGGATCATAAGGTGTTGAATAAGGCTTGCTATCCATAAAGCCAAATCGGCTCAATACCTTCTCAATATAGTGAGATTGTGACAAGGCAATCCCACTATCTTCCTTAATCAGCTTAATGTTTAGAATTACATCAGCTTCTCCTAGATCTTTCATATCAAAACTCTTTGACAAAAAAGACATGACCTCATTAATAATATCAATATTTGTTCTAAAGATTAGAATATCATCAACATATAAACATAATATATAACAGATTGGCCCCCACCTTGTCAATAATACACACACCTATCAGCCTCATTAACAGCAAAGCCCGCACCAGTTAAAGTAGTGTCAAACTTCTCATACCATTGTTTAGGTGCTTGTTTCAAGCCATACAAAGACTTCAGTAACTTACACACTTTCTGCTCTTCACCTTTTACTACAAACCCATCAGGCTAATCCATATAAATCTCATCATCCAACTCTCCATTAAGGAAAGTTGTCTTTCACGTCCATTTGATGAACGAGAAGATCATATGAGGCAGCCAGAGAAAGTAGCACTCGAATAGTGGTCATTCTAGCAACAGGTGAATAAGTATCAAAGAAATCCTCGCCTTCCTTCTGGGTATAACCCTTAGCTACAAGCCTTGCCTTGTACTTGTCAATAGTACCATTAGGCCTAAGCTTCTTCTTGAACACTCACTTACATCCGATTGGTTTACAACCAAAAGGTAGCTCAGATAACTCCCAAGTTCCATTAGAAAGAATCGAGTCTATCTCACTACGAACAACTTCTTTTCAATCATCTGCATCTGGAGATGCATATGCCTTTGTAATAGAGGTAGGAGTATCGTCCACAAGATACACAATGAAATCATCACCAAATGATTTTGCAATCCTTTGTCTCTTGTTCCTCATAAGAACTTCATTGTCATTCTCCTCAAGGACTTCTTCAGGTGGTTGCTCAAATGACTCAACGGAGACTCAATAGGTATAGTAAAATCAGGAGCTATCTCAGAGGAAAATCTAGCATTGCTAAATATATCTTTCATAGGGAATATATTTTCAAAAAATATAGCATCACGAGATTCAAAAATTGTATCCACATGCATACCAGGAACTTCAGATTTTACTACTAAAAATCTATAGGCAATGCTATGGTGAGCATATCCTAGAAAGACACAATCCACAGTTTTCGGTCCAAGCTTACGCTTCTTAGAAATTGAAACATTGACTTTCGCCAAACATCTCCACGTGCGCAAGTATGAAAGTGACGGTTTCCTTCTAACCCAATTCTCATATGGAGTTGTCTCTTTATTTCTGTTTGAAATTCTATTTAGGACATGACTCGCAGTCAATAAAGCTTCCCCCACCATATCTTAGATAGACCAGCAGTGTCTAACATGGCGTTCACCAAGTCAGTCAGCTTACGGTTTTCCTCTTGGCAATCCCGTTTGATTCGGGCGAATAGGGAGCTGTCCTTTCATGAATAATACCATGTTCCACATAGAACTCATCAAATAACATAGGAAAATATTTACCACCACGATCTGACCTTAGATGTTTAATTTTTCTCTCTAGTTGATTTTCAACTTCAGCCTTATAGATTTTAAAGTAGTCTAGCGTTTCATCTTTAGTTTTTAGCAAGTAAACATAGCAAAATTTAGTTGCATCATCAATTAAAGTCATGAAATATCTCTTTCCACCTTTTGTCAACACACCATTCATCTCGCAAAGATTAGAATGTATGAGTTCTAGAGGTGCCAAGTTTCTCTCCTCCTCCGCCTTGCGAGGCTTTCGAGGTTGCTTAGATTGCACACAACTATGGCACTTAGAACCTTTGGCAACAGTGAAATCTAGAATTAAACTCAAGCTAGATAAACGTGACATCAAACCAAAGTTCACATGACATAAACGAGAATGTCAAACACTCGAACTATCATTAATTGTGCCACAAATATGATTCATTGACTTATTACAAAAATCTACCAAAGACAAGCGGAACAAGCCTCCGCAATCATAGCCTTTACCAATAAATTGTCCATGCTTAGACATAACTACTTTATTGGACTCTAACACTACCTTAAACCCATCTCTCAAAAGAAGGGAGACGCTAACAAGGTTCTTGCGAATAGTAGGGACATGTTGCACATTCTTCAGCTGCACGATCTTTCCCGAAGTAAACTTCAGATCTACCATGCCAACACCACGAACAGAAGCATGTGATCCATTCTCTATCAGGATAGAGGAACCTTGAAGCCCCTGGTAAGAAGAAAACAAAGAGATATCGGCACACGCGTGAATATTAGCACCTGTATCAACCCACCAACTTGGAGATTAAAACACTAAAAGTACAGTAGGAAAATTACCATACCCATCATCAGCACAACTAGCAGTCATGAGGTTGACTTTCTTTTTCTCTTTCTTGTCCGCTCGCTCTGGACAATCTTTAGCAAAATGACCTAGCTCTCCACACGTGAAACAAGGTAGCTCTACTTTGTCTTTCTTCTTCTTGAAGGCAGTATTTCGTTTGGCATTGAAAGTAGGTTGCTTAGGCTTTCCCTTGTTCTTACAATGGTTTCTTTGGACGAAGTGGGCGCTAGCTTTTTCCTCGTTCCCCTTCTCAATGTTGTCTTTAGCGCGAGCTTTCTCCTCAACATCAAGAGATGCTATCAGGTTTTCAATTGATATTTTCTGTCTCTTGTGTTTGAGACTTGTGGCGAAATTTCTCCATAAAGAAGGTAATTTAGCAATAATGCACCCACCACAAACTCATCGGGTAAGACACATTTAAGGAGTTCAAGTTCCTTAGCCAGGCGCTGAATCTCATGAGCTTGCTTGACTACTGATTTGTTAGCAACCATCTTGTAGTCATTAAAGCTCTCCATGATATACAACTCTTTGCCTGCATCTGATGCACCATAGGTAGCATTCAGATAATCCCACAAAGCCTTTGTGTCTTTTATGTGCATCATCGAATCAAACAGGTGATCTAAAAGCACATTACGCACAGCTCCAACAAAGATTTCACTTGCTTCCTGGAATTTTCTCATATCTTCATCAGAGATATTTCCCTTAGGCAAGCCATCTTTGACCTAGAAAACTTTTATGGCAGTAAGCCAATCCGTGACTTTGACAGATCACCTCTTAAAATGCGCACCAGAAAACTTTTCTGGCCTCAGCGCGTCAACAAAACTAGCCATAGATAATTCTAGAAACAACCTATTATAATGTTTTTGGATTGTTAAATAATTAGGCAATTTTCATATTAAAACCAGAATATAAATCATGTAAAACAGATGAAGAAGATCAAGTATGTATAGCATATTAGCATGACAGATCAACATATTGAATAATATGAATGACAAGATAAGATCACGAAAATTATACCTGTCGACTATAACTGTAGTCGTTGGTGATGCAGATGGTGGTGATGATGGAACGAGGTCGATGTCAAAGTCGTTGATGTCGAAGTCATCGTCGAAGTCATCGATGAGAGGTGGAGGAAGAGCTCGACGCAGTTGACGACGAATACGCTAGGACGTATTGCCATCTGACTTGGATGGAAGGCAACCCGTTGTGAAGGTTGGGAGCAGTCGCGTGGATAGCACTTTCCAAAAACTTTATTCGCCTTCTCCCGGTGCAGGATCGTAAAGATGAGGGTTCCAGAGACCTGCTCGTCCGGTCGCTGGTGCACGCAAGCGATCGGACTGGAGTAGCTACGGCGGCAGCGCAACAACGAGAATAGGCAAAAACTGTAGCTCAATTAGATACGTTTTGGCGTGGCTGCTAGGTTGCTTATATAGTCCTGTTGTAAGGTCCTAGATGGCTAGAGGGGGGGTGAATAGCCTATAAAAAAATTCTACAAGAACCACTAAGCAAACTTGTTAGAATAACAAACGGCGCAAAGCAAGTTTTGCTTAGCCTACGGTTGTGATGCAAGCCTCCTATCCACAAGTCTAGTAGATTATGATCTCTAGTTCACACAAGGGCTATGTCACTAATTTTACACTAGTGAGCAAGCTAACAACTACTAGCAAAGGCTACCACTAGAGCTATACAAGATAATCTAGTAAATGTAAAAGCAAGAGATAGGATTGTGAATCTTATACCGACGGTGGAGTGAAGATGTTGCCAATCACCAAGATGATATACAACCAATCAATATTGACAACAACACAATATGAAGACCAATCACCGGGAGACAAGAGACACAATATTTTTTGTTCACCTGGTGTTCACTTGTGCACTGACAAGCTACGTCACCAGTTGTGTCGACCAACACTTAGATGGTTCCTCGGTGTGACCCTCAAGTCACTTGCCCCTCAAGGCACGCCCCGCAAGGCACCGCAAGACACCACTCTCAAGTGAGGTAACTCAATGACACGCGCAATGTAATAGAGTTGCTTTTGGCGTCCCGACGAGGAAAGCACAAGAACCTCTTACAATCAACCGGAGGTGGCCAAGAACAATCACCTTCTCTTGCCAACGCCTCCAACAATCTCTAAGTCAGCTAGGAGCGGTACTCTCCAAGAGTAACAAGAAATCCACCGGCTAAACTACCCACAAGTGCCACTAGATGCCCTCAAGCTATGCAATGCACTTTGGGATCACTCAATCTCACTTTTGATTTGCAATCAAGCAAGAGAGATGAGTGGGAGGAGATACTCTAGCTCAAAGGATGCACAAGTATGTTAGAAATCACGAGTGACCTCCCCAAGGGCCGGCCAACAAGTATTTATAAGCATCCCATCCAAATAGTGCCGTTATACCCCTTCACTGGGTCTTTTCGGGATGACCGGACGCGCCGGTCATAACTGACCGGACACGCTCAACTGCATCCGATCCTCCAACGGTCACTGCGCCAACGGTCAAAACCTATGACCAGACGCGCTCCTCAGAATGACCAGACGCGCCGGTCCCGAGTGACCGGACGTGCTCCAGTCAACGACCGGACGCGCCGATCGCACAGCATCGCGCGCCCGTGAAGTAACGACCGGACGCGCCCTTCGCAATGACCGGACGTGACAATGTCTGTGTCCGATTAGAGTCCAGTAAGCTCCTTCAACGATCGGACGCGTCCGATCGCGTGTGACCGGACGCGCCGCGTGTCCGATCGTCCTTGCGAACTACAGATTCCTCTGGGTGACTGACCGGACGCGCCGGTCCCGCGAGTGACCGGACACGCCGGTTACAAACCCTAACACCCGCGTCTGCGCTGTACTGACCGGACGCGTCCGGTCATACCATGACCGCGTCCGATGCAGCGTCCGGTCACCTCAGTGACCTCCGTTCGCCTCCGTTTCTTTTCTGACTTCCGGCGTAGTGAAAAATAGGCATTTCAAGTTCCCAGAAACGCCTGAATCCCGTGCTCGCAAGCTCGGCAGGAGGGAGAGAGTGACCCAAACCCTCTCTACCGCTCAAACTTCATCGCCTTCGCAAATGTGCCAACACCAACAAGTGATCACCACCTTGTGCACGTGTGTTAGCCTTTTCATAAACATTTTCAAAGGTTTTCCAGTTAGCTCACTAGGCCCTACATGCAATTCACTTCATGAATTCACCTAGTGGCACCCGTGCATCGAATAACCGATAAGACTTCCCCTCTTAATAGTTCGGCTATCGATCCTAAACCACTCACACCCTCTATGGTGTCTTGAGTGCAAAACAAAATGGCCCTATGGTTATACTTTTGCCTTGAGCCCATTTTGTTTCTCCAAAAGATATGATCCACTTCATATCGTCATATGACCGTCTCGATCCATCGACCTTGACTTCACTTGCTCTTCACCGTTGCATCGGTCCGTCGGCGCCAAGTCTTGCTCAAGCTTCACCATCGCATGGTCCTTTGCTTCGAAGCCTCAACTTGCCCTTCACCTTCACAACTGGTCCATCAAGCCAAGCATCATCTTGGTCTTCATCATCTTGGTCACATGAGTCAATGTCATGTCTCATATTCAATGACCACCTTTATCTAAATCATCCACTTAGATACAAAGGTTAGTCCTGGGTTTCATCAATTAGCCAAAACCAAACTAGGGACTTTCAATCTCCCTCTTTTTGGTAATTGATGACAACCCTCACAAAGATGATTTTGATAATAAAAGTTTTGAACTTGTCATACTTGTCCAATCATTTTGCTCATAAGTAAAGTTTGGACAATTATCATAAGCTTGGTTTTGGTAGCATTAGCTCCCCCTACATATGTGCATAGAATTTGGATTGAAAGCTTTGCACATATGCATGGATAGAAGTGTTGGAAGAGTAATTCTTCCAAAATAATGCTAAGGTGTAAGAAATGGACCTTTGAAGCGTGATACCAATCGGAGTCGCCTTTTACACCATCCTTAGCATCATGAAGTAACTAGACATCCATCAAAACTCAAGAACCCTGTGAGATCAACATTATAAGTAAAGGTTCTTGGACCACTTGTAAAAACTTTAGGCACGTCTAGATACCATATGTAAACTATTCCAATGCATGCTAGTAGATCATTTCATCATTCAAGTTCTATACTAGCATTGCACCACACAAGCATGTATATTGAATTTAAATACATGTGCAATGAGCAAGTCATATGAGAATGCACAAACAAATGCAACAACTTTGTTTATGAGCTTGCTCCCCCTACTTGTGTGCATCAAAATTTTATTTACCCCTTTATCATGTTGAATCATCTTTTTCTCTCTCCCTTTGTCAACAACTTACCCAAAAATGGGATCAAATTGTGGAGAGAAAATAATGTTTGATGGAGTATGTTAGAATTTATCAAATTTGGTTCAACCTAGAATACTTGCCAAAGAGATTTAATTCGATTTGAACCAAAGACAAGCTTCTTCACTCCTCATAATAAGGGTTATCTTGCCTATGTTGAATTAAACGCTTATAGCAAATTTTCTAGATTCAACACTAGGTTTGTAAGCTCACAAACATGTTATATGCCACCACTAGATCAAAATAAGCATAGAAGCAATAGTGGTAACATATATCCATCAAATTCATTTGATTTATCATGAATGCTCATGCATACCACTTATTATGTCTATATGTTCTAGCAAGTCCTTAGCATAGGATGAATGACATGTCAATCAACTTTACCTTGCAATGTCGAAGGAGAGGCATGTCAATAAGTGGGTGGGGTGCATTCAACTCATGTTTGAGAAATCAAGAATGTTAAATTCATTCCTTAGCTTGCAAAACCTCTTTTCATCAAGTGGCTTGGTGAGAATATCGGCAAGTTGATCATCGGTGCCAACACTTTCAATGGCAATATCTCCCTTTTGTTGATGATCTCTAATGAAATGATGCCTTATGTCAATATGCTTTGTTCTTCCATGTTGAACAAGGTTTTGTATCATCTTGATTGCACTTTCATTATCATATAGCAATGGCACATTCTTGAAGTTGAGACCATAATCCTTCAAAGTTGATTTCATCCATAGCAATTGTGCACAACAACTCCCCGCACTCACATATTCGGCTTTGGCGGTAGAGATTGCCACACTATTTTGTTTCTTTGAGGACCATGACACAAGTGATCTTCCAAGTAATTGACATGTGCCACTTGTGCTCTTTCTATTGATCTTGCAACCCCCATAGTCAGAGTCCGAATATTCAATCAATTCAAACTTTGACCCCTTGGGATACCATAGTCCAACATCTCTTTTTTGCTTCAAGTACCTCAATATTCTCTTTGCGGCCGTGAGATGACTCTCTCTAGGTGAGGCTTGATATCTAGCACACATACAAACACTAAACATGACATCCGGCCTTGATGCGGTGACATAGAGTAGACTTCCAATCAAAGACCGATATTCCTTTTGATTCACCATTTTGCCATCAAAATCACTATCCAAATTGCCATTTGTACTCATTGGAGTTGAAATTGGCTTTGCATCTTGCATTCCAAACTTCTTCAACATGTCTCTTATGTATTTCCCTTGACTCACAAATATCTCATTCTTCAATTGTTTGACTTAGAGACCAAGGAAGTAGCTAAGTTCACCAATCATAGACATTTCAAACTCTTTGGCCATCATAGCACCAAATTCTTCACAATAAGCTTGATCGGTTGATCCAAAGATGATATCATCAACATATATTTGCACTATGAATAGATCATTCCTAATCTTCTTGGTGAATAGAGTTGTATCAACCTTGCCCATCTTGAATCCCTTAGAGAGAAGAAAATCCCTTAGCCTCTCATACCATGCTCTAGGTGCTTGCTTTAAGCCATATAAAGCCTTCTTCAACTTGTATACATGGTTGGGTTTCTTGTCATCTTCAAATCTGGGAGGTTGCTCAACAAAGACTAACTCATTGATGATACCATTGAGAAATGCACTTTTGACATCCATTTGATATAGTTTGATGTTGTGTGCACAAGCATAAGCCAATAGAATCCTTATTGCCTCTAATCTTGCCATGGGAGCATATGTCTCATCATAGTCAAGACCTTCTACTTGAGTGTAACCTTGAGCAACTAGTCTTGCTTTGTTTCTCACAACAATGCCATCTTGATCTTGCTTGTTTTTGAACACCCATTTGGTTCCAATCACATTGTAGTCATTTGGCCTTTCTACCAATTCCCAAACATCATTTCTTGTGAAATTATTAAGTTCTTCTTGCATAGCTATAATCCAATCGGCATCCTTCAAAGCTTCTTCTATTTTCTTTGGTTCTAAGGTTGACACAAATGATGCATGCTCACAAAACATAGCCAATCTTGATCTTGTTTGCACACCACTTCTAATATCACCAATAACACTATCAATGGGGTGATCTCTTGCAACATGTTGTGGTTGGAGTACATGCATTTGATTGCTTGAGCTTGGTTGATCACTTGATGTATCTTGATTAGATGAACTAGCACCATGATCTTGCACTTGAGAGTCACTAGCTAGCTTGAATGGAGAATTGAGCACTTGATCTTTATCATCATCTTGAATATCAATTACTTGCTTTGCTCTAATGTCTCCAATGTCCATGTTCTTCATTGCTTCCACCAATTGAGTTCCACCAACATCATCTAGATTCTCTTCTTCATCTTGTGACCCATTGGTTTCATCAAATTGCACATCATGGACTTCTTCTAGAATGCCACTTGAATTGTTCCAAACTCTATAAGCTTTGCTTGTAGTTGAATAACCAAGTAGAAACCCCTTATCACATCTCTTGTCAAACTTTCCCAATCTAGTGCCCTTCAAGATATAACATTTGCAACCAAACACTCTAAAGTAAGAAATATTGGGCTTTCTTCCATGAAGTAGCTCATATGGGGTTTTCTCTAGCAATGGATGACAATATAGTCTATTGATGTAGTAGCAAGCGGTATTGATTGCTTCATCCTAAAAAGATTGACTCACATTGTACTCATGAAGCATTGATCTAGCCATATCAAGCAATGTTCTATTCTTTCTCTCAACTAGGCCATTTGATTGTGGAGTGTACTTGGCCGAAAATTGATGTCCAATGCCATAGTGATCACAAAGTTCTTCAATTCTTGTATTCTTGAACTCACTTCCATTGTCACTTCTCACTTTCTTGATTCTAATCTCAAACTTATTGTGAACTCTAGTGAGAAATGTCTTGAAGGTGTCAAACACTTCACTTTTGTCACTAAGAAAGAATACCCATGTGAATCTTGTGAAGTCATCTACTATGACAAAGCCATACTTGTTGCCGCCTATGCTTGTGTATGTTGTTGGGCCAAATAGATCCATGTGCATCAAATCAAATACTTTGCATGTGCTCATTGTACTCTTCTTTGGATGTGAGCTTCCGACTTGCTTCCCGGCTTGACATGCACTACAAAGCTTATTCTTCTCAAATTCAACATCTTTCAAACCATTGACAAGATTGTGAGTTGTAAGCTTTTTCAATTGTTTCATGCCAACATGACCAAGCCTTCTATGCCAAAGCCAACCCATGCTTGATTTGGAGATTAAGCAAGTTGTCAAAGAAGTTTCTCTAGCATTGATGTCAACTAGGTAGAGATTCTCATATCTAAAGCCCTTAAATGCCATATTTGAGCCATTCATACTAATGACTTCCACATCATCAACCCCAAAGATACATTTATAACCAAGATCACATATTTGTGCCACGGATAGAAGATTGAAATCCAAGCTTTCAACTAGCAACACATTCGAGATACTCAAGTCATTTGATATTGCAATCTTGCCCAAGCCAATAACCTTGCCTTTCTTGTTATTGCCAAATGTGATAGAATCAACACCACTATTATTATCATTGTGTAACACCCCTGGTGTTACTAGCTTACTTAGCACATGGTTAAGGTCTAAAAGAAATTAACTAAACAAGTTTTTCGGAGGTTAAATTTAAAACACACATGAAATAATTCCCGAATCTTATATGACACGCTTTTGTGGTGTGTTGCTCTAGTTAATATCTTAGAGAGGGTTATTTATACGTGTCTATATTTTGCTAGTTGGCTAATTTAGTAATAAACAAATAAAAATATATAGAAAGATACATATACACTCACGTATTTCGTTTTGATAAGCATGCTGCTATATTAATTAAGGTAGTGTACAAACTTATTTCTCTCCGAGTAAATCTCTACAGATAAATATATACATAAACATATATATGCATATGTGTGTACGTAGATCAGTGACAAAGGAATAATGGCATATTTATAATTACATAATTACAAACATATTTAGTTAAAAAAAAGGGAAGAAAGTTGCACACTCGCACACGTACTGCATGCCTGCTTGATTGGCTGCTTGACCAAATTTTCCACACGTTGCTCCTAAGTCACGCACATGGTGTTGCCCGCTGGCCACGTCCTGACTTCTTTGTCTCGTCGTACTGTGCCCGCGCGCGCCATTATTTGCGTTGCGCTGGGGCTGGGCAGCTTGCTGTGCCCCTGCGTCCACGCTGAGTTAATGCCGGGTCCTGCTGCATCCCGCTGGCGCCTTTGCCGTCCCCAGCACTCTCAGCGAGAAACGTAACAGAGCTCAATTCCCATTCAGATGCATGTAGCCATTCAGATGCTTTTAATTGACACAGACCTGTCGGTAACGTTGTTTCATCCCAAGTATGATTCTAGTCTTCTAGAATTGCAATTGTTGAATGTAGAGACTTGCACGGTCTTAATCGGCCTTTAAAGCCTTGAAAGCTCTCCGTGTTGAGTGTTGTCCCACCACACTACCCCAGTACTGGCACAGTGGCAGTACACGGATGCAAAGTAGGGTCATTGTGCAACAGTGCGTGGGATAGGATGTTGACTCGTTGATGGACCGGCGATGACGACGACCCGACGACGACCGTGACCTGGCCACAGACTAAAGCAGTTAGCTAGCTTATATAATCAGGATCGATCAGATGGCCACAAGCGCGGATGTCGTGGCTGTGCACGCCGGCAAGAAGAGCTCCGCGGCTATCGCCTTCTCGCTCGTCCTCTGAACCTCCCCGCCTTGGACAACTACGCCCTCGCCTCCCTCGTTGCTGCGCGCTCATAGAACGCCCCTTTCCCAGCCGCGCAACCCGCCAGCATGCGCTACCGCCATGAGCCGCCACCGTCGTCCACTGCTGCACGTGGGCGCAGCTCTGGCGGTCCGTCCCCAGCGAACCGCGAGCTCCCGCAGGCTTGAGCGGGTCCTAGGGTGGGCATGCAGCCCTCAATCGCTATCGCCGGCCACCCACCGGGCTGAATCGGCGCCGGCCGACCAGTCCCCCATAGCGTGCTCTGCTCTCTGTCCGTGGAGAGAAATAGCAGGTAAGACCAGGTTCCAGTGCGAAAATACTAGAGAGAAAGAAATAGTGGGAGAGGCTGTTTTCGTCTAAAGAGAGTATATGGTTTTCTTTGTAAAATGTTGCTAGCTTATATGGTTAGATCTTCTATAGTCCGTAGATTAGTTACCAAATTGTAAATTCCATATAAAAACGTAGATAAATCTGAAAATAGAAAACTCGATTATGTTAGGTTTATATTACTGAAATCTACATCCTGCAAGTGCAAAAATCACAGTGTGCTTGTATATTAATATCGGTGCATTTTTATATTACTTGATGAAATTATAACGAGTTCAAAATAAATTTTGTTTGTGTTGTACTAAATTTATAGGCCGCATAAATGCTCCAATTTTATAAGGTTTATAGAGCCGGTTGGTCTTTAGGTGATGTAGGTGCAGTAGAGTTATCTTGTCCAAAAATTGTGAAACTATTTTTTTTAGACTTCTAAAATCATGATCTAGCTACTGGTATATCTTGTTCACATAGTTTCTATAATATTTTTAGGAGCGCTATAAGTAAACCAAGATGCTCAGTATCATTAGTATATAAGCTTGTGGGGATTTTTGGGATAACATGAAGATAGTGCTAGTTTTGGAACTTTTACTGTTGCTGCCTAATATTAGTATATGCTCTCTGTAATTTTTGTAGCTCCATAATAATTAAATTGTTAGGTAGCCAATGAACCCCAATTTGAATATGTGTTTAATCGATAAAAGAAATAAAGAAACTACTTGAATCCGTATAATTAAAATACTTGTTGGGGAAATAGCGTCTGGTTCAACAACGTGGGTGCATAGCCTAGTACGTTAGTCGTTGAGCTAGTTCTTAGCTTGAGAGGCGAGAGCGTATTTTTGGAGTTGCGATTATTAGTTGATCGTTTACGTCTCTGCGTTGCATTCACGAGTGTCATAATAATAGGAGCGATGATGGATCATGGAGTCATCCAGAGGCAGCACAAAAGATGGTGCCTTGGTGATCGTGCCCCGGAGATGGAATACTAACATTTGGTTATATATTATCCAGGCAAGCCCCGGTGCATAACCCCTACTATTCTGCACTTTAATTTATGCTTGCGCATTAAGTTTAAAGGAGTTGAATGAAACCCACTTGCATATATATATCCTTATCCTATGAGTCTTACTAGTATGATAGAATCGTGTAGCGTGCTATGCTATAGGATTCCGATAGAAGTCGAGTGATTACCTGTCACTCGCGAGAGATAGAAAATATATTATTGTTACTATTATCATGTTACTACCACATGGAATATATTTGAATGATAATTGGAGACCGGGCGGAACGGGCTTGGATGGATTTGGACCTGGTTGGGCAACAGAGCGAGGCTCTGGTTGTATTTGTTCCGCCTGTGTCGATTAAGGACCGTTCGTTGCATTGGATTCCTTAGTCAGGTCACAGACCTACTTATCCCGAGCATATACTAGCGGATGGGGGCTAGAAAGACTTGTTATTCTCTTGTCATGGGTTCCGGCTCCATCCGGACCAACTTAAGGTGGATTATATATGGGTATTAGGAGGTCTAAGCACCGCGAGAGGGCGGGGGCTTGGAGTCCCAGTATGGACGGGGACTTGGTTCTCTTGACAGGAGGATAATGGGTTGGTCCCGTTTGTACCTCGGTACGGGCGGGGCGTGTGTTTTTCGGGGTACCCAGCTGGGCTACATTGATTCGCGAATCGTCACGTAAGCGGTCCGACATGACTATAATCTGGCACCGTAGTAAGAACTAAAAGATGAAAGATGGAAAAATGGTTCTGATGGCTCAACCTTTGCTTTAAAGTAGAACAGGTGCTTACCTAGAATGGTTGGTTAATGAACTACTGATAACTGCTAATAAAAAATGGAATATAAGGATACATCTTTAGTAATGCTTCCTGCAGTTGCAATAAACCACAAGCCAGATAGCCTTGCATATCCTTGGAGTCTTTTCTTTCCTTCTGACGGGTAAGTCTTGCGGAGTACAATTGAGTACTCAGGGTTTGTTCTACCCTGTTGCAGGTGACAGGTTTCTGGAGCTGATACTTGTGTGTGGAAACCTCCTGATGGGCTCAGCGAGGATTTCCTTTATGTGCGGACGTAGAGTTTATTTAAATTCCCACTTAAAATGTTTTCAAAGGAAAAAACTTATAACCTGTGATTATTACATGTATTTAAATGTTCATCATGATAATATTTAACTCATCATTAAATGATTTTATTTTCACTAAAACTCTGATAACATTTTATATTCCGCTGTTATAATCAAATAATAAATTACTCTGATATTGTAATAAAAGTGATGTAAGAAATGGCAAAGATGTTGTAAGCTTTATCTCTCATTTATGATCCTGAGGTAAAAATGTGGATTTTCGAGTTCTCCCTCGGGTGTGCTCGACGGAATCGCATAATTTAGTGCACTCTCTTTGCGTACTTAGTGTCTAATGGAAGACAAGTACTCTTGGGAGGGCATTAGATTAGGCGGTTCTGCCACACATTGATTGAGTCAAACATTCTTGATGTACCGGTCATGTGTTGAGTGCACCCACTATCAATAATCCAATGCCTTCCTCCGGCTTTGTAATTGACCTACAAACAAATCAATGAAGCTTAGGTACCCATTTTTGCTTGGGTCCTTGTAGGTTAGTAACTAAGCTCTTTGGTACCCAAATAGCCTTCTTCTTTGGGCCAACAATGGGTGTACCAATAAACTTAGCTTTCACACCCTTCACACCTTTGGTAAGCACATAGCAAGAATCAAAAGGTATAGCATTAACAAATTTCTTGCTTTGGTTCTTTTTATTGCAATTATACTCTAGGTGTCCAACTTGCTTGCATCTATTGCAAAACCGACCATTGCCCTTCACAAAGCTAGGCTTTGGAGTTGCAAAGGCTGACTTGCCTTTCTTGGGGTTGTAGCCCAATCCCTCTTTGTTAAGAGAGAACCTTTGGCTACCCAAGCACTTAAGCAAGCGGGCCTCACCACCATAAGCCTTGCCTAGGGCGTGAGTGAGCTCATCCACCTCTCTCTTAAGAGTCTCATTCTCAACCATTAGTGAGGCATCACAAGTGAAACTATCACTAGTAGTGGAGGTAGAGTTGGTGGTGGTGGATGAAGAGCTACAAGTAGGGTTAGCATTTGTCATGATGATAGGTTTATAAAAAGATTCATCAATTATATCACATGTAACACCTATATCACATGATACAACAACCTCCTTCTTTGCTTGCTACTCAAGTAGCAATGAGTGAGCTTTTTCAAGCTTGGAATGAGCTTTACCAAGATCCTCATGATCTTCCACTAGACTCTCATGAGTGGTCTTAAGCTCACCTAAAACTTTCTCAAGTATTACTACTTCCATTGAAAGTTTCTTACACTCCTTGTTCTTGGCTATGTGCAACAAAATGATGATGATGAACTAACTAAAGAACAACTCTAGTTTGTTGCATCAAGTCATATAGTTGTTCTTTAGTTAGTTCATCATCATCATTTTCATTATCATTATTATTATCATTATCACTATCATGAACATATTTCATTTTACTTTCATCATCACTCTCATCATATAATACCTTAGCTTCTTTGACCATGAAGCACGAAGAGGATGAATCAAATAGTGAAGGCTTCTTGTTGATAACAATGGAAGTAAAAGCCTTGTTGGATGATTCTTCTTCTTCTTCATCATCATCACTTTCCCAAGTGACCACATAAGCTCCGTTCTTGCCCTTCTTGAAAGTCATCTTGGCTTCTCTCCTTTTCTTCTCAAACTTGCCCCTCTTGTTGTTCTTCTTCTTATCATAGGGACATTCGGCTTGAAGATGTTCGGTGCTATCACAATTGAAGCACTTTCTTTGTTGCTCATTGCTCTTGAAGTTGTCATTTCTCTTTTTGAAGCCTCTTCTCTTAATGAACATGTGACCCATTTTCTTGACTACAAAAGCAAATGCCTCATCATCAATTTCATAATCTTTATCTTCACTATTGTCTTCTTCTTCTTCAATGATGGTAGCTTTGCCCTTGGAGGAGATGGCCTTGAACGCCACGGTCTTCTTCTTCTTTTCTTCCTCCTTCTCCTTCTTATCAACATCTTGATCATACTTATCACATGTTAATACCTCTCTAAGCAAATCATTAGGCTTCATTGTTTCAAGCCCATCTCTTTGTAGCATCATGATCAACATTTTGAATTTTCTTGGTAAGCTCAACAAGAACTTGTGGCAAAAATCTTGGTTTTGTGTCTTGTGCCCTAAGCTCTTGAGATCATTCACAATTACTTGCAATCTATGAAACATCTCTAAGATTGTTTCTTCTTCTTTCATCTTGAAGTTCTCAAACTCACTCTTGAGCCCATATAGCTTGGCACTCTTCACAACCTTAGTGCCCTCATATGTTTCACTCAACCTTGTCCATACTTCATATGCCAATTCTAAGTCCTTGATACCCTCAAATACTTTTGTGTCAATACCATAGTAAAGTGTATTGAGAGCCATTCTATTGCATGTTCTATTTGCTCTATCTTCATCGGTGAGATGATCGGGATCAATGATAGCAAAGTCATTCTCGGTGACTTGCAAAACTCTCTCATGAATAGAACCAAGGTACATTGTCATCTTTCTCTTCCAATGAGCAAAAGAACTAACACCATCAAAGAATGGTGGCTTGCCCCCAACATGATTGAACATAATTTGAGCCATTTTTCACACCGAAGGATGTTAAGCCTTGATTAAAATGGTGACCACGGCTCCGATACCACTTGTAAGGTCCTAGATGGCTAGAGGGGGGGGGTGAATAGCCTATAAAAAAATTCTACAAGAACCACTAAGCAAACTTGTTAGAATAACAAACGGCGCAAAGCAAGTTTTGCTTAGCCCACGGTTGTGATGCAAGCCTCCTATCCACAAGTCTAGTAGATTATGATCTCTAGTTCACACAAGGGCTATGTCACTAATTTTACACTAGTGAGCAAGCTAACAACTACTAGCAAAGGCTACCACTAGAGCTACACAAGATAATTTAGTAAATGTAAAAGCAAGAGATAGGATTGTGAATCTTATACCGACGGTGGAGTGAAGATATTGCCAATGACCAAGATGATATACAACCAATCAATATTGACAACAACACAATATGAAGACCAATCACTGGGAGACAAGAGACATAATATTTTTTGTTCACCCGATGTTCACTTGTGCACCGACAAGTTACGTCACCGGTTGTGTCGACCAACACTTAGATGGTTCCTCGGTGTGACCCTCAAGTCACTTGCCCCTCAAGGCACGCCCCGCAAGGCACCGCAAGACACCACTCTCAAGTGAGGTAACTCAATGACACGCGCAATGTAATAGAGTTGCTTTTGGCGTCCCACCGAGGAAAGCACAAGAACCTCTTACAATCAACCGGAGGTGGCCAAGAACAATCACCTTCTCTTGCCAACGCCTCCAACAATCTCTAAGCCGGCTAGGAGCGGTACTCTCCAAGAGTAACAAGAAATCCACCGGCTAAACCACCCACAAGTGCCACTAGATGCCCTCAAGCTATGCAATGCACTTTGGGATCACTCAATCTCACTTTTGATTTGCAATCAAGTAAGAGAGATGAGTGGGAGGAGATACTCTAGCTCAAAGGATGCACAAGTATGTTAGAAATTACGAGTGACCTCCCCAAGGGCCAGCCAACAAGTATTTATAAGCATCCCATCCAAATAGAGCCGTTATACCCCTTCACTGGGTCTTTTCAGGATGACCGGACGCGCCGGTCATAACTGACCGGACGCGCTCAACCGCGTCCGATCCTCCAACGGTCACTGCGCCAACGGTCAAAACCTATGACCGGACGCGCTCCTCAGAACGACCGGACGCGCCGGTCCCGAGTGACCGGACGCGCTCCAGTCAACGATCGGACGCGCCGATCGCACAGCATCGCGCGCCCGCGAAGTAACGACCAGACGCGCCCTTCACAACGACCGGACACGACAGTGCCCGCGTCCGGTTAGAGTCCAGTAAGCTCCTTCAACAATCGGACGCGTCCGATCGCGTGTGACCGGACGCGCCGCGTGTCCGATCGTACGCGTCCGATCGCGTGTGACCGGACGCGCCGCGCGTCCGATCGTCCTTGCGAACTACAGATTCCTCTAGGTGACTGACAGGCGCGCCGGTCCCGCGAGTGACCGGACGCGCCGGTTACAAACCCTAACACCCGCGTCTGTGCTGTACTGACCGGACGCGTCCGGTCATACCATGACCGCGTCCGGTGCAGCGTCCGGTCACCTCAGTGACCTCCGTTCGCCTCCGTTTCTTTTCTGACTTCCGGCGTAGTGAAAAATAGGCATTTCAAGTTCCCAGAAACGCCTGAATCCCGTGCTCGCAAGCTCGGCGGGAGGGAGAGAGTGACCCAAACCCTCTCTACCGCTCAAACTTCATCGCCTTCGCAAATGTGCCAACACCAACAAGTGATCACCACCTTGTGCACGTGTGTTAGCCTTTTCATAAACATTTTCGAAGGTTTTCCAGTTAGCTCACTAGGCCCTACATGCAATGCACTTCATGAATTCACCTAGTGGCACCCGTGCATCGAATAACCGATAAGACTTCCCCTCTTAATAGTTCGGCTATCGATCCTAAACCACTCACACCCTCTATGGTGTCTTGAGTGCAAAATAAAATGGCCCTATGGTTATACCTTTGCCTTGAGCCCATTTTGTTTCTCCAAAAGATATGATCCACTTCATATCATCACATGACCGTCTCGATCCATCTACCTTGACTTCACTTTCTCTTCACCGTTGCATCGGTCCGTCGGCGCCAAGTCTTGCTCAAGCTTCACCATCGCATGGTCCTTCGCTTCGAAGCCTCGACTTGCCCTTCACCTTCACAACCAATCCATCGAGCCAAGCATCATCTTGGTCTTCATCATCTTGGTCACATGAGTCAATGTCATGTCTCATATTCAATGACCACCTTTATCTAAATCATCCACTTAGATACAAAGGTTAGTCCTGGGTTTCATCAATTAGCCAAAACCAAACTAGGGACTTTCACCTGTCCAACCAACCTCGTGTTGTGATCACAATCTAAGTCGTTTTAGGACTCTTAATTTGTAACCGTTTAGAACTCTGTAACTTGAAGGCCAAGAAACCAAAAACTAAAACTGCAAAAAAGACTGCACTCCCGCAAAGCGAGGAGCCAGATTTCGGCGGACCATTCACGCAGGTGCCGCGCGCCTGCGCCCCACCCTGCCCAGCGAGGCGAGCAAGCGCACGCGTGTGGGCTTCTCTTTCTCCTCCTCACACTAGACTTGAGGAAGTGGAGATGACTTTCATATTTAAGTATGACTATCTCCACTTCAATAAGCAAGGTGGTACTAAAGAATTTTCACATCCCCCTTGCTCACATGAATGGGCCTTTGTGATTTATCAGGAATTTTACAATTGGTTATTGGGTCAAGCCCATATAAATTCCAACATGTGTGACCCACGTGTCATGTTAGCCAGCACCACAATCAAAACCACTATGAACTATCTTGGGTGTAATTTATCTGTTTTGAAATAAGTTATCTGATATAAGAGATCAAGGGTGTTTTCTAAGTTTAGAATTTAGGTCCTGTTCATCCGGCTTATAATCCGGATTTTTCAGCTTATTTTTTCAGCCGGAACAGTGTTTTTCTCTCACAACACATCAACCAACAGTGTTTTTCTGCCGGCTTATCAGCACAGCCTAACGGGGTAGTGAGTTAGATCCGACTTTACTCATAAACAATACCAATTTGTGATATTTGTGTTGTTACATATATCATATATTATACATAAGTTTTGTATGAGATCTCACTTAGCATATACCATAAACAAACATCAAATATTATTTTAATTTTTTATAGAATACCTAAAAAGTACGAAATGCAAAGAAAATAGAAAAGAATCAATGGATGCCCAGGATTTTTGGGCCACTATGCACAACACGCGCAGCTAGATCCATGCTGTAAGCAGTAGCGTGTTGCTCAAGTAAATTAGTACTGTCTTTACTTTTAGTTTTTGGAAAATGCTTCTGCTTTGTTAAAATAACATAACGTCAACCCAACAGGTAGAATCTAAAGACGTTTTTAGAAGCGGCTGCTTTTGCGTAGTGCAACTTTCGCAGCACCCTTAACCTTGTAGTTATTTCAAGAGAGACAAAAAGAGAGATTATGTTTCATAGTTATTTTAACCAAACAGTTATAGCTTTTCCACAATATATAGAATTATAGATCATGACAACTTTTCTATAGTTCACAACTGAACCAAGAAAACCCTAAGATGGCGTTTGGTTGGTGGAAATATAACGGGATATGATTACATGGGTAATGAATTGCGTTATCATGCGTTTGTTTCAGCTACCTCGGTAAACGAGTGCCGCGCAATCTGATACGGGCTAGTGCAAATCCGATACGCTCAAAATCACGTGTAATCGGATGTCGTTTAGGCGGTAGAGCAGTTGGGCTCACACAGATATGCAGTCAAGGCAACTCCCGGTGTTCTGCATCTTCACATGGGCACATGAGCTGCTGAGCAAGCTCCACTGTCGAGGACGCGAGAGTAGCGAAGCTTTTTCGATTCCAAACGAAAGTCGTGATTTGATACATCGGTTACGGTCATAATTTTATTTCATTATCGTTTGCATTTACATTTGTCAACCAAACAACACCTCAGCCTCTTAGTCCTAAGTAGTCCATGCTGTGAGCACTGTGAGCAGTAGCAGTAACACTATACAAGGAAAAAGTTTTTTTTCGACTTATACAAGGAAAAAGTAGGGAAAGTGATACAGGACCTCTTGATAAAAAAAAATGAGAATAGGAAAAATGGCCAGGAGAAACATCCTACTGTTTTCATTCCATTTATGCGTATGTGGAGCTCAACTTTTGCTGAGGGTAATACTAGGATTAGACGTGCCCTTATGGCTTTTGTAGGGCTTATTCGGCTAGCAATTTTCACACTACGGCTATGACTGCTATAGCTTTTGTTACAGCAGCAGCCACAACCAGCAAAATAGCAGTCCAATAGAGAGCCTTTGTACTCTCCTGTCCAAAATTACAAGTTATTTTGGCTTTTCTAAATACATATTTTTTTATACGATGTCTAAATTTATAATGAGAGTTGTGTGTATATAAAAGTCGAAATAATCTATAAATTAAGGCAGAGGTAGTAAAAAATTATGATGATGACATGAATTAATCCATAATCAAGCTGCTAGTGTCCCGTGTGCTTGTTGGGCTCGACGCCAACCAGTCGGCCCTATGCGCCCCAACTGTCACAGTAGTTCTTTTGAACTAGGACTTTGTAGTAAAATAGTTTAAGTCGACGTAGTACTATTGAAAAAGGGCCACTGGAAACCCCGAAACAGGTCCGGTCCAAATACAAATAGGTCCAAGTACAAATTAGCCAAGCAGCGAGCCCAAGTTAGGAAATGCCCCACAAGGCCTCCTATTCCCTCTCCTACCGCCGGACAAGTGGACCACACGTAAACCACATCCCACCTGTCGGTGATTCAAAGCGAGCACCCGTGACAATGCCGTCCGACCGTTATAGGCTTTTTTTTTATCATCGCCTACTTGGTACAACTTAGACATACACAACCCACACACTTCACATCCACACGCAAAGAAGAGAACGCACAGCACCGCCAAATGTACACGCGTGCGTATACTCTAAAATTTCTAAAAAAATTTTAAAAAATACGATCACCGGGATTTGAACCCTGATAGATAGGGCCCTACTCAACAGTCCTACCACTGAACCGCATGCCTATTTGCCGTTATAGGGTCTTTGGACCCCTGGAGGCGGTAACATAAAGGAGGCACCTTAACTCCACCATGGCGGTTCGGCCGAAGTCCCATCTATTTTGGTTTTGACGGCTGGTAACCAATCTGACGAGTGTTCAGTTTTTTTTTCTGATGAAACTTCAGAGCTCTCTCCTTGACCTCTCGAAGGAAATGCATTAAGAATGTTTTTTTTCTGACTTGTGTAGCTTTGCGTATCAACAAGAAGTTGTCATGCCTAAGCATATGCTATCTTCTCAGCTGCAGAGAAACAACACAAGGTGCAGCTCGGAATGAACCACACCAGCACCAGGGAAACAGGGGCAAGTGACTGACAAATCACTCGAACAAAGGATCAGGTCATCTTTTGGGAATAGAAAAGATCTGATTTCTTCAAGCTCAGAGGACATATTAGCGTCCGGTTATCAGCCTTAAGCTACTTTTGCGTTTTCAGAAGATTCAGTAAAACAGGTCAGAAGAATTAGGGGCCACAAGAAAAACTAGACATTTTCCATAATTCAAATTCTGTTTAAAATATATCAGTCAAAGTTTAGCTTTGCTCCTAACTAGTATTTCCACTCACCAGGGAAAAAAATCAAAACCTAGCATCCATTTGAGGAAAAAAACGAAAAGTTCCACAGCTGCAAAATAAACATTGTTCTGGTACACCAGTGTTCAAAATCTCCAGCTAAGACCTTTAGCGATTAGGTTCTGTAACAGCTATGAGCAGCTACTATAGCTGATTATAGCGGTAGTAGCTAAGCCATTTAGTGGTTTTGCAAAAACTACACATAAATATTTGGGGTAGACAGTACAGTTCATGCATAAGGACCAAATAACTTAACAGATCCATCAGTTCATAACAGGACATGATTATATGCACCCTAAACAGAGGTAGTAAAAAGCATATATTTTCTAACTGGGTACTATCTCAATTCCATTCACTAATTGGATATTGCACAGAGAATTGCCTCTTTGCCTTATTTACCCAGAATTATATGCTTACCAACATATCGACAAAAGATAAACTAACGAATCTGCAGGAGAAACATCTAATATATCTGTTGAGAAGAGGAGAAGAAAGCATGCCTGCCTGTTTTTCCTACTGAGACATGGTGCTTGCCACTGTCGCCAGTTACAGCCGCTGCTGCCGCTGCCAGGTGCTGCTGTTGCAGCTTGGAGAGGGAGAGGACTGAGGAGCAGTGAGAAACAGGGAGTGTGTGCTTTCTCTGTCACCTCCACCACCGCCGCTGTTGTGCTGCTGGTCAGAGCAGCAGCTGCCGCAGCAGGTTGGGGGAGAAGACTGAGGCGCAGCGAGGGATGGAGAATACGTGGTCTTCGGTCTTCCTCACCCCCGGTCGCCGCTGCCACCGCTGCTAGATGCAGCCACCAGGCCACTGCTGCCCCCACCTTTTTTTTTATTCACCACCGCCACATTTTCATGTAGAGCAGGAGAGGAGATGCTTTACACCTTACACCAGCATGCTGATTTTTCAATTTCTTCAGCAATGCCTTACTCCTTCACCATATTTTCTTAGTCCCACGTTCGAACTTCAAGTGTGGGTCGATTTGGAAGGAGATCAGCTGCACTCCTGATAGCTTCCTCCAATGCCTCCACTTCCTGCACCGTTGCGCCACTGCAAATGATCTCAACAATAAGATGCCTGAGGGAAGAGAGGTGCTCGATGCCAAAATTGAGACTCGTGCCTGCATTGAATGGAATCCGCAGCTTCTCGAGTCTAGGCATGGCCCCCGCTTCAAATACCAGCCCCACCCTGTTTCTCCAACACATGAACTGGAACTCCTTCAGGAACCCGAACATGCCGTTGCTCACAACAAGTCTTTCTTTGGGTGCTGCTGCTTTTGATGACACCCAGAGGCACATCAAAGAAGGTAAGTTTCCAAGGATCTCCAGTGTTTCCTCCTCTAATGGATCAACATTGATGTCTAGATAGGTGAGGTTGCCAAGTGATGCTATCCAAGATGGAATTCTAGGGAAGTAGTACTCTAAGTTCATCTGAAACTTCTGTAGGAGATAAGGGGTAGGGAACCAAGAATCCAACATGAAATCTATGGAATAACCATAATAACTCTGAATGCATAGAGATCTAAGGTTGAGTCTGCCAAGTTTGCGAAGTGATGAAAGCAAGTTGTCAATAAAAGTCCTGTTGTCAGTGTCTGTATTGGCAATGCACCAGCGTAGTCGAAGAATCCTTAGTTTAGTCAGACTGCCCAGACCCAGCAAAGAAGAGGCCATGGAATTTCGGTTGATTTTGATCTCTGAAAGCTCCTGAAGAGCATGCAAATTCCCAATTTCTTCAGGTAATTCCATATTACAGACACGTAAACATGTCAAATTTTGCAACTGGACAATGCTTTTTGGCAATTTTGTAATTTTTGTGCCTCCTAGGTCCAGGGTCCTCAACTGCCGCAGTTCTCCCAGTTGTTCTGGGAGTGCAGGAATGCTCCTTACATGGAGTCTAAGGTACTTCAACTGAAGAAGCCTCCTTATATGTTCAAAATATTTGTGTTCCATCTCCTCGCCATTTTCTATATCAAGTACCCGAAGAACTCGAAACTTCGAAAGAGAAGGCATCTGTTCAGAATACCCAAAGATACTGAGTGATCGACAATGAGAAATGATCGCTGCTGACAGAAACATGGTGTGATCTTGGGAATAATAGTTGAGAGATAGCCGGCGAACCTTACGTTGTAACAATAACATCTGATTTTTGCCAGAGATGAAAGTGGCAAAATTTTCTTCAACTGACTTAGATATCAGGAGATCAAGAATCATATCATGAACTCGGCATGAGGCCACTCGACCATCACATTTGATTTTCATTGGTTGAATCATGCTTCTGTTGATAAGATCATTAAAATAATTCTCTCCTATCTCCTCCAAATCTTGTCCACCCCATAGTCACATAAAACGGGTTCACCACCTTCGACCCTCGACCCGGGTTCGTCGACCCCGACCCTGGTTCACGGGTTCATTTTCGACCCAAAGTGTAAAAGTCTCTCGCAAGTAGCGTACCACGTACCACGACTCCGTACCTCGACCCCATCGACCCAGAAACTTTGTGACTATGGTCCACCCTCCATATTAATGAATCCTTCAGCAATCCATCTTTTTACTAGTTGATCCCTTTCGATCTCATAATCTTCTGGAAATATACTTAAATACAATAAACACGTCTTCAAATGATGGGGGAGGTCATCAAAGCTAAGGGATAATATCCTTCTCATTTCTTCCACATCAGGATCCTTTTCCAGTGTTGAACCAATTGAATTATATACCCTATCCCATTCTTGCTTCGTACTGGCTTTATTAGCCAATAAGCTAGCCATTGTAACAATGGCCAGTGGTGAACCACTGCATTTTTCCAGGATTTCACTGGAAACGTCTTCCAAATGAGGAGGGCATACATGTTCGGAGCCAAAGATTCGCTTGAAGAAAAGACATTTGGAGTTATCTGTACTAAGAGGTGTTATTTCATAGACATGATCATGAGGAGAGCAGCACGACTTGGCTATAGAAACAATGCGTGTTGTTGTCATAATTCTGCTTGCACAATTATTCACATACAAAGCACATTTGATGGTCTTCCATGCTTGAGTACTCCATATATCATCAATAACAATGAAGTACCTATCAAGTGCATATCATCTATAAATTAGGAAGGGCTGCAAAAATATCACAATGCCATATCTAAAATGCCATTGTATATAGATAGTGTAGACAAATGAAAAAAATAAAAAACACCTCTGCACTCAACAGTCAACACATAATAATTACATAGATTACAAAACAACTGGGAGCTGATCCATTGGGCTTTTCTCTGTCTATGAAGTGCAGAAACACTTATCTTTTTAAATGTGTCCATGAATAAATTTCCCAAATTACATGCTTTATCATTTTATGACATTGAAGTATCAGATATTTTGGGTAGTAGTAACCCTAGAACTTATGGTCATAAGATTTCCATGATGTATGGTACAACCATATGAGTTAGCAAACCACGTACTTAGCAGTGCTGCAGTGGTTAAATAAAATTTACATCAAGAACAATTTGAAGTTTAAAACATGAAACATGTCAAAATGTCAATTTAGCTGTGGTTAGATTAAATTTACTTGAAGAAAAACTTTAAAGCCCTCAACAATCTGAAATACATGAATATGGAAGTTAGACATATACAGTTCTAGAAGCCCAAAAGCAACCATATATTATGTAATTGATTAAATCCAGAAATGGAAATAACAGCTCGTTCCATTCATCCACTAAATAAAAGAAATCTTTTGAATACTGGATGAAGATACTGATAAAAAATGGTTATGCCACCAATAACCAAGTTGCCATTATTATAAGTTCATGGACTTACCTTCTTCTCTGTAGAAAATCTCGGATTGCATTGATAAACATTTCCTCATCCCATGTTTCCATGTTAGCATACTCCTGATGGCTGACTTGATAGAGTATATTTCTTAATATCTTCTTTACATCAGGTTGTTGTGACAAAGAGACAAAAGCTCGACATTGGAATTGGCCTTCCAGTCTATGGTAAACCTCATTCGCGAGCGTGGTTTTACCAAGGCCCCCAGGACCCACAATAGATATGACCTTCAGTTGCTGCACTGATGTCCCCTCCCCCTCCATTAGCATCCTTATAAGATCATCTCTTGGTCGGTCAATGCCAACAAGCCCATCTGGATCAGCATACAGTGAAGGCAAACGGGGATCGATGACAGTTTTGGTGCTAGACTGAAAGGCGAGCTCATCAACTTTGTACCTCATGCGGCGTTTGTTAGCATCTTCAACACGTGCCTTGAGGTCCTGGATTTTGCTGCCAATTTGATAGCGCGCCCACATCACCTTAAGCTGTTGAACCACCCCATGAACAAGGCCTCCAGAGTCAGTCGTGCTGTTATTGCCAACACGATGCATAAACTCATCAATGCAATCCTCTATGTCATAAGACATCTCCTGCACTTGTCTCCGCCACTCCTTGGTCTGCAAATCAAGATCACTGTCCACCTCTTCCAGCCTCTGAAGGAGGGCGTTCATGCTGCTCAGCTCATCCTTCATAAAGTTCACCTCCCTTTGCACGCCTGTCAGCTTTGTGTACTCCTCCCCAAGCAGGGTTGTAAGCTTGCCAATGACAGATGTCATCACCCCCGTCAAGGCACTCGCCATCTGTTGCAAAATTGATGGGTTTAACAATCCAAAATACCATAGCGAATTAAAGCGCAAGCAGCATGATGAAGAAATGGGGCAGTTGGGATAATACTTTTATTCCCTAATCTAAAAATGGGATGCATGACGAAGAAAAATTAATGCAGAAATTAGCATTTCTGTAAGCATAACAAGAGAAGCAAAATAAGTGGATAAGGACCATAGTTACACCTGCAGAAATACTAATAATGTAAACAAAACAACGAAGCCCAAAGCAAGTTGGGGGTAAGCTAAGAATTCGCATGGAATGGTCACTCGAATCATCAATTGTGCATGGTTGCAAAAAAAAAAAGCTCTTGTACAATTTATTCAAATGCTCGTTCAACTCATAGATTCTGACAGAAATGGTTGCTCCTCCAAGTCTCGAGCATGATAGACAAGTAGGGACTGGCTGGCGACAGCGGCCTCCTAAACCATAAACAGCAACTGGTCCCCTAAACTGAATCTGTGAATCATACTTGACCTCCACCAGACTGTTAGGAATTAACATACTTTCATTGGGCCCAGTAACCAAACACAGGCCGGACATGGGCCACAGGTACCTAGCAGCACGGTACAAAAGGGCACAGGTTGCTTCGGGAGCGGCTGTCGAATGACCAGACAGCAATCCAGGCGGCGGTGAGCTCTGCTCGATTCTATCCCCTTTACCCCTTCCTTCTTCTTCTTCCTCCTATATCTACCAATCTCCTTGTACCCAGATACTTCCAGAAACTAGTTTGACTATTGTATTCCTGTTGAGTGAAGCAAGTAATGTAACACAGACCACCACCCCGAATCCCCGATGCACAACATACTGCAGTCACTGACCATGAAAGCGAGATTGATTATGAAGATGCGTGACAGTAGTAGTATTTGGGCAGAATCGCATAAGTGATGAAATTAGTTTCAACAAACTTTTTTTTAAGAGTAATTTCAACAAGCTTAGCACCATTAGATCTATCCGAATGGCTCCTGTTTTTTCCAAGCACCGTAAAATTTTTGTGTGAAATGCTAGTATCAAATAATCCTCCTAGTTGGAACTAGAAGCCCAAAAATTTTAAATCGCCAAAGCATAGCAGGCTAGCAGCTATACCTTGGAATCCAAATGAACGTCAACCAATCGAGGTCGATTAGATCGGCGAGGTGCGGGGAAGACCAATCGAGCAACTGATGCGTCGGTGGCCGGAGTGGAGAGCGGGAGCTGCCCAACGGTGGGAAGGTGCACTGCCGACAGACGCCTCGCGGAGTTCAGAGATCACGGGGGAGCGGCTTGTGCCTTGTGGAGACCGGTGGAGGTGGGCGGACTGGAGGGGCATGGCCTATAGTAGCAAGAAAGGTCAACGGCCGCCTTTGCGTACTGAGGCTATTCGCGAACCTCTATATTCATCCTCTATACGTCCTAGTCAGCAAGATTCTCTCCTCTATACTCAATTCTTCCGTATCTATCCATCCTCTATATCATCCTCTATTCACTCTATCCACTATGTGACCCACTTGTTACTTTATCTAAATATATTCATGTGTGATCTAGTTTTGAAGGATTTATTGAGACGAATTTAATGGTGCAATCGAAATTTAATTTGGATTTTTGGTTTGTGAGTTATAACATTTTTTTTCCTTTGTTTAGCTAGTGGGGTCCGCCACTGCCCACTATAGAGTAAACAGTATACTACTCTAAATATAGAGTGAGAGAAAGGATAGAGTATCGTTTTAGAGTACCCAGTGCAGCAGTTTTTACTCTATATTCATACTCTAAAATTTTAGAGTATCGTTTAGAGTATGCCACTGCGAGCAGTCTGAACAAATGTCGAAATGGCCGAAGCGAAAAAAAAAGTTTATTTGCATTGTACTTCCTCCGTTCCAAAATAAGATCTTTTTTTTATAAAACCAGACTATATTGATACTAAAACGTACAATACACCGTACAGACCGGTACACATACGCAACAGGTACAGAGGACAGCTGTCCCAACCAAACTTACAGAGGATCCCCTTGAAGAAAATGAAATTACAAAGAAGTCCTTAGGACACCACCTGTTCGCCTGACACGCCGGCGACCACCGCTGCTGGAGACTAGAGCCATGGAAAACGCTGGATCCAGCCAGAAGAAGAAGCCAGCACCCAGAGACCGAAGGAAGCACTATCGCTTGAAAGCTTTGAAGGAGCCGTAGAAGAATCCCGTCACTGAAGACGAGAATGACGTCGCCGTTGAGGTCCATCGGCCGGGACACACCCCATGCCTCCATGGTCTCGGATCTGAGCTTGCAACAGCAAGAACTCCCAAATCCATCAGCCGCACCATCTCAGCACCTACAGCTGCTCCACCAGTTGCCCAAAAGCAAGTCGCCGTCGCCGCCAGACGAAGCGCCCGACTCGTCGGACGACCGCAAACTCCTGTACAAGATCCACCTAGGACCGAAACCTCCACTAAGGTACCAGATCCGGGAGAACCTACCTTCACAGACCTCTCGCCCGCACCGGAGCTAGTGCCGCCAAGGCGGGGATGAGATCGGAAGGACTTATTCCACGACGGCAACGACACCACTGCCTCACCGTTGCTGTTCGGACACAACCTAGAAAACCTAGGACCTAAACTACTAGGTCGACTGGAGATCCACGGTCTTTCCCACCTCCAGGCGCCATAACGGCCGTCGGAGGTGATGAAGACCGCCGGATCCGCCGGCGACAGACGTTGGACCTGACCGCCCCCTTTTTCGCCTCTCACTCCTGTAGTCGCGAGAGGGTTCGAGAAAGGGAACTATGTGGATCTGTTCTCGGAGTGGTGTGGATTTCGTGCATGCGCGTTGTGAATCTCAAAATAAGGTCTTGTTTAGTTGGGGACCGAGCCGTAGCTCGGATGGCAAGTCCTCCGGTAGGGAGGTTGCCGGCCACAGTTCGAGTGTTCTCGAACGCGTGATTTTCCCACCTAGGAAGAACAGTTCCTGAATAATTTCATGTGCCTTACACGTGAATGCGCCACAATGATCAGGATAACATACTCGTCATGTGCAAAGCCTTGAAGACTTCGGATGCCTCTCAGTCACGTACAGTCTATTTGTATAAGTGTAGGTCTAGCTTGCGCACTAGTGTGTGTGAGTTTGTGTGTGGTGGTGCGAGTTAGTGCGTGAGTTCAGATAATACAGCTTGTTCTTAAAGAGTTGAGGCTAAAAAAAGTCTGGTTTAGTTTGGTGTAAAATTTTAGGTGTCACGACGGATGTTACATGGGGTGTCGCATGGGGTGTTCGGATACTGATAAAAAACAAATTACAGAATCTGTCAGTAAACCGCGAGACGAATTTATTAAGCCTAATTAAGCCGTCATTAGCACATTGTTACTATAACACTTTATTGTCAAATTATGGACTAATTAGGCTTAAAAGATTCGTCTCGCAAATTGCACACAATCTGTGTAATTAGTTAATTTTTAGTCTATATTTAATACTCCATACATGTGTTCAAACATCCGATGTGATATGGTGTAAAATTTTAGGGTGAAAACTAAACAAGGCTTAAATATAATTCTCACTTCCCGAGGCCAAATACTTTTAATTTTAACCAAATATAAAAAAATATTAATATTTATAATACATATTTAGTATCATTAGATAAATCATTGAATGTATTTCATAATCAACTTATTTAAAGATATAAATTTTGCTAATATTTTTTATAAACCTAGTTAAACCTGATAAAGTTTGACCAGCACGGATATCATAACGACACTTATTTTAAGACAGAGTAAGCAATTTTTAAAAATTTGAAGATACGTCATTACAATTCGCCTGTTTGGAGAACTGTCATTATAATTCCATCTCTCCTTCGTTCGTGCCATTTTCTACACCTCCTAAGTACCTGGGCCCACTGTCAGCCATTTGATTTCAAAATTTTAAATTTTTCAAATGACCTAGAATGTTGACATGGTCTACACTAAAGTTTTTGGTTTCAATGCGATCTACAAATTTGTTGTTGACAATTTTTTTTTGTTTGAGATCATTAGATGCCTAAATATCTGTTTTTAAGTTCTCAGATTTTGAAATTAATGTTTTTCAAATTTTCAAATGACCTTGGATGTTGATGTGGTATATACCATAGTTGTAGCTCTGAACGTGATCTAAAACTTTGCAGTTGACAACATTTTTTCTAGGATTATTTAGATGTCCAAATATTTCTTTTAATTTCAAAGATTTTGAAATTTGTTGAATGAACTCGTACATTGACATGGTCTATACCAAAATTATACATCTCAATACTATCAATAACTTTGTACATGAAAACCTTTTTATTTGAGATCATTTAGAGGCCCAAGTATTTGTTTTGTGTTATCTGATTATGAAATTCAAACGTTTAAATTTTTTACACAACCTACTATATTAATTTTGTAGTGTTCAAAGAGATCTAAAACTTTTAAATTTTTATTTTGTCATTTAGGACCCCAAATATTCAATAAAAGATGGCATAACTAAAAATAAAAGACATGTGTGATCCGCATGCCACATCAGCCAACACCACAATCAAAACCATTCTGAACTATCTTAGGTGTAATTTATCTGATTTTGAAAGTTAAGAAGAGTAAGTTATTCGATATTCGAGTTCAAGGTGATTTTTTTTAAAAAAATATCTAGTTAAATCTAACTTTACCCATAAAACAATAATGGTTTGTCATATTTGTGTTGTTACATATCATACATGATACATGATTTATGTATGACATTTCACTTAGCATATACCATAAACAAACATCAAGTATTATTTTTAATTTCTATAGAATACCTGTAAAAAGTACAAAATGCAAAGAAAATAGAAAAGAATCAATGGACGCGTTGGATTTTTGGGCCACCATGCATAACCAGGTGCAGCTCGGAACACCAACACCAGGGAAACAGGGGCAAGTGACTGACAAATCACTCGAAGAAAGCATCAGGTCATTTCCGGAATAGAAAAGATTTGATTTTCTAGCTCAGAGGATATAATGGCTCTGGTTACTACCTGTGGTTAGTAATCCATAAAGCAAAACTATTCTTTGCATTGTCATTCCGGACTGTAACTCTACCAATGATCCTGCAAGTATTTCTCACGCGAGAAGAGTTTGCGGTGGCAACTCTATGGACCTTTGCATTGACCTAGTGATTAACACCACGTCAGTCGAGATGACAAGTCGACGACGCGAGGTGCTAGCTTGGTGGGCCATGGTAGAACCCTCGCAGTGGCCGTTTGTTACACGCTCCTTGCTGGTGTTCCTTGAGTTTCAGAAGCTGGTAGCGACTTGTCACTTGGAGAATACAGTTCTCTGTACTCTTCAAACAGAGCATGAAAATAAGTGTTCGCTATTGCCCACAATTTCTCACCTATTTCATCACCAAACTTACCATAGTGGCCATTTTTTACATAATTAGAAACCTTGAACCTAGGATCAATAGAAACACATAAAAAACAACAATGTTAAGCAACTGAACACACCCCTCCCCCGTCTTTCGGAATTGATATACAGCAGGCGTCCGGATGGCGATGGACACACCAACCAGTGCCGAACCAACTCACCCGTCTCCCTCTCTCCTCCTTATCCTTTCTTCGAGCCGCACTCCCATTCTACTGCCGCGCCCACTCGCCCGCCGTGACGGACACCGCGCGCCGGCCGCCCCGCCCGCCCGCCGGCGCTCCTTCCCTCCCTCTCTCCCCCTCCGCGACCTGCTACCTCACGTCCCCAGTGACTTGGCTCTTGCTCCCCCCACAAAAGACGAGGACGACGGCGGCAGCACCGACGAGGTAGGTCATTCCTCCTCTGGATCTAAACCCTCCTCCTCCTCTAGATCTAAGGGACACGGCGTTGGCTAGGGTTCTGGTGACCTCTGTGGTCCTATTCCCTCCTCACTCCGATGAGCTCGAAGGGGATGGGCCTAGGGCTGGGGTAGCCTGCACCTCGAACTCATCCCATTGTCATTTTATACACTTTTTTTTACTGTTTCTCCATGTTGCAGGGGGATTTTTGGATGTTGCAACATATGATTTTCGTATATCGCAATAGGTGATTTCATGTGTTGTAGAAAGAGAGTTATATTGTTGGGATTGTTGAAATAGGGAATCTTAATTGTTGAAATTACATTTTCCAAATGTTACCATACTAAAAGATGATTTTTGAGATATTTTTATTTCCATGTTTCATGGTTGATTTTTGCGATGTTACTGTTTCATCTAAAGACAAGAGAACAACAGGAGCCGGCACGGCCTCACGGTGGCCACGTCGATGGACGAATGTGCCGGCCGTTTGATCTGAGATCGATGGTGGTGGTTTGGTTGACCATGGCCCGTCGTCTGTACGGTCAAGTGGGCCCCGTCCTGCTGGAATCCTAGCTCCAGGTTTGGCCGCTGCTGCCCAGGCGCGCCCCGTCCCGCTGACTCCCTTCCTCTCCCATTGGCCGCTGCTGGCCGTTGTCGACCTGCGATTGGTTACGCTGCGTCAGGGAAAAGGGACCGCCAGCGCCAGCACCCCTGAAAAGCATGCTTTTCACCACACTCGCGCCCACTCTCCCCCACTCGGCCACTCCACCTCTCCCATCTCTTTCTTCTCTCTCTCTCTCTCTCTCTCCCGGCGCGGGGCGAGGGCGTCCACGGCGCGCCGTCACACCGGCTCGGGCAGCCCTCGCCGGTGGGCGCGGGTGCGGTGCGCGGCAGGCAAGCGCAGCCCCTCTCCCCTCCCGAGTGTCGCTCCAGACCGCGCCCACGCCCCCGCCGAGCGCTGCTCCGGCCCCGTCGTGGTGTCTTCCACGGCGCCCCGCATGCGCCCTGCGTGCTTAGGACCCGGCGGCGGGCAGCACCGACGCGGAGTATGCCAGCTCCTCCGACGCGGCGGCACGGGAGGCCGCAACCCAGCGGCCTTATCTCCTCCCCATGCGGTTCCTCTCTCCCACGCCCATGCCTTCTTCTTCCGTCGCTACTCCCTCGGGCTGTCGCTCGGCTTCTTCCTCGGCGCCTCCTTCTCTAGCGCCGGCGCGCTCCTACTCCTACTCCTCTCCTCCCTCAAGCCAGCGCCCTGCTCCATCAACTCCGCGTCGCGCGCCACGCGGGGCGGACTAGCCACCCCGGGCCAGCCACGCGCTGGTATGTTGCATTACAAGCAGTGGTAGAGGAGGCCGGGCGCCCGGAACCTGTAGGCGTCGCAGAACGTCTTTTCGACGGGCGGCGGCGCCTCGGGGAGGAGCTCGAACTCGAGGTCGTCGCCGAACAGCGAGTGCTTCAGAGTGGGCTCCAGCCACGTGGAGGTCGAAGTCGCAGCCGTCGCTGCCCCTGTACTGCCGCCCCTGGCCGCTGCCGGGCTCCTTGCAGCCGTCGCACCGGAACGGCGCGCCGTCGGTGGTCACCAGCTTCAGCGCGTGCGCGGGGTGGGCGTCGCGGGAGATCTCCGCTGGAGGCTCCTCGAACTCGAGCATCCTCATGATTGGCTTTGGCTTGGCTAGCTTGCTTGGTTTTGTTTGATCTACGCTTTCCTGCCACTCGATCGTATCCTGCAGTTCTGACTTTCTAAACAGAAGAGCTTTTGCGCGCGAGGATTCAGATCGAGGCCTGGTTTAGTTGCGCAAGTTTGGAGTAGCAAAGTCGGCAAAACTACTGTAGCAGCACTGTAGTATTTTGTTTGTATTTGGTAAAAATTATTCAAACATTAACTAATTAGGCTCAAAATGTTTGTCTCGCAAAGTACAACCAAGCTGTGTAATTAGTTTTTGATTTCATCTATATTTAGTACTCCATACACGTGCCGTTATTTTAATGTGACGAGAATCTTCTTTTTACGTAGTAGAATTTGATAGTAAACTTTGAAAACTAAACATGGCCCGAGCTACAGAAGGTATTTATCGGTAGCATCCTGTCTGTCAGGTATACACTGTCTTGATAGTTGACACAACAAATAAAATGCAATGCAACGATCGTTGATTAGTTAATAGCGTGAAAGAGACTTGCTTGCAACGGCACACCTGCACAGCGACAGTGCAGGAAGGCACAGGGAAACTTCGGGTGGGTTCAGTTGTTGAAAAGTTTTTTTTGGCAAAATATCATATCGGATGTTTCGAGCGATGTCGGAAGAGGTTTTCAGATACTAATAAAAAAAATTAATTACATAACTTGCTTAGAAACCGCGAGATGAATTTATTAAGCCTAATTAATCCGTCATTAGCACATTTGTTACTGTAGCACTTTAGTGTCAAATTGTGGACTAATTAGGCTCAAAACATTCATCTCGCGATTTCCAACCAAACTATGTAATTAGTTTTTTTATCTACATTTAATGCTCCATACGCAAGATTCGTTACTGTAGTTTTTCGTGAAAAGTTTTTGATCTAAACGGCCCCTTCTTTCATAGCGGCAACGAAAATTTCAAAGCATTGACATAATTTGCCAACGAGGAGCCACAACTTAGTCCCATGCGTTAGAAAGCAGGCATGTTTTTTAAAGATCCGGTTACCTGGCATATATATCAATAATAAAGAAAAAGAGTTACAGAGGTTAGAGGACCCTCTTACGGGTCACTCTGGGCGTTCGGGTAACCCGCAAAGTTCAGGTCGGGTAGTTCGGGTTTTCAAAAGTTCGGGTAATGAGAATTGTTACCCGATAATAGCCCCAGAAAACAATTACCTGCAGGTTCGGGTACCCGCAAATTCGGGTTCGGGTTCGGGTATACCCAATATACCTGAAATATATTAAATCATAGCAAAAGTGATAACATCATAGAATTTTGCACAGAATAGATGATAACTCATTAACATAACAGATAAATGACGCATTCAAGTTTTTAACCGCAGGTGCAAACCACGACACAGGTACTGAGGTACTGATGTCACACCCGGTTTTCTAAAGAACAAAATCAGGCTAATCATATGTGTGCCCAGGAAGTCCACACATATGCCAGAATGAAAAAGTATCAGAAACAATGTTATTATATAACATATACATAGCTATATTAACACTTACATCAGAGTATCGCGGAACGGTGACTAAACTTCGGGCTCCATTCTTCTCAGGGACGGCTGACTGGGGGTAACATATGCCTAGCGCTTCTACTAGTCTTCTGGAAACTCCACTACACCTTTGTCCTTTTTCCGAGTAGCATCTTACTACACACTGGATTGTTGGGGAAATAGCAAGAATGAGTCCATGTCGAACTCAACAAGTATAACACAGGGTTCATGAGGCTCAAAAAGGCTAGACACTGTTTGACTGCATTTAACTTTTAATCATCATATAATTAGCAATTGAGTAGCATCAAGGTAATCCAAATCCCATTAATGAATCAATGATCAATTGTAATAAGGATAATGAATAGCATTAACATGAGCATAATAATAATCAACAATAATTAAGCATGATATAACAATGATGATCAACTATTCTGTAAGAATCTTCAAGGCCGCTCGTATCCGTGAGCACGGCTAGTATACCAGTTTTTAACTCTGCGCAGAGGTGTACACTTTCACTGTGAGTCATGATTTCCAAATGCATGGGTTTGCAAGGCCCAAAACATCAGAGACCATATAAAGCCATTCAAAAGTTCGTCTAACAAGTTAGGGCCATTAGATTCACTCGGCAGGCAGATGTAGAACCCCCCTTCCCTGTGGCACAACAACCGCAGCCTATACACACTAGGCCAGGGGCTCGCACTACACCCAACGTGGCAAGCCATTCTTACGCCATTTAAGGTAACCTCTAACAAGCTAGAAAAGGTCTCTTGAACAACTAGAGCCAGAGCCATATAGCCCTCACAGCTGTACTGTATGTCCCGGTTATCACTTACAGGTAAGTCCTTACGGAGAGTAACTAGAGCATCAAAATAACCCACATGCTCTAGCCCCCTTTCAACAGAATTAACATCATCTTAGTTGGTTGATTGCATAATCCATTAGTCAAATTACAAGATCATTGTTCATAATTAAGCGCTAGCAGTAGCTACCCAAATGCATAACCCATAGGTGACAAGGAAACAAGATATCAATAGCTAAGTTATAATCTCTATGGTCGTCAAGGAAGACACATGCATATGTATAATAATTTCAGTGAATAGGTAACAAGGATGGTCCCATGTTATACTTGCCTTAATCAAAGCTTTCCTGATGATACTGCTGGTCTGGCTCAAAATAATACTCCTGATCATCAAGAAACTGCTCACCGTCTATACTCGATCATCAATCAACAACACACATGCATCCAATCAAACATACACGAAGCAAACAAAGAGATAAAATTAGAACAGTACACCAACAATAACAAAACAGTAATAAAAGTTTATAAAACTCTTCTACACGTTTCTACGATCACACAGACGCAAAGATCACCAAATTCGGAGTTAAAACGTGAAAATTATGAGTTTTCTAAGACTTCCTATAGATAAATAAATACTCAATTATAAACTCAAAAAATAAATTATCAAAACCAACTGTACAACTACACTAACATATAGAGCTCGCAAATACGAACCTAACGCAACTTGAACGGATCAAATCGGAGTTAAAACGAAGTTTTTATGACCAAAACAATTCTAGTGGCAAAACTGTAATTTCCTGAAAACGTATTTTTGAATAAACCGGTAGAAAATACGCTTTCAAAATGCGAAAACGCATTTTCTGACATACGCTATGGACCGCGAGTTGATTTCTAACAAATCCAGGGGTTCTTTAGAAAAACTACCCGCGAAGGGGTATCCTGAGATCTACACCATTGGATTAGATTTGAACGGCCGAGATTTGACTGGGGAAGAGAGGAAGGGGATTCCGGCCGGCTACAGTGACTGGCGGCGGAAAAACTGGCCGGTGGCGAGCTAGGCTCGTCGGCGTTGTCCAATCAAGAAAGTTACCGCACTATTCTTCGATCCAAAAGCACGGGAAGCAAGAGCGGAAACTCGCGAACTCACCTAGATGGGTTGGAGCGACGGGAATCGGCCGAGAGCGTCCCGCGGCTATCAATGGCGGACGGAAATCCTCTGTAGACGATGACAAGATGAAAATAGCGAACCAAATTAGAAAAGAAGGGAAGAGAAGTGATCGGCTACTTCTAAATTGATCTCAAAGACCATCATTAGCTTACGGGAACCACGGAACCGATGAACTTGTCGAATCGAACTAGGCAGCGGCGGCTTGGATTGCGGCAACCGGTGCTTGAATCATGGGCAATGGCTTGCGGCTAAGATTCGATGGAGGGAGGCGGTGGAGACGGGCCGCTATTTATGAGGAGCTCATCGACGTGCTGGGCAAGGATTAGGAGGCTCGGGGCAGCGTCGGACTCCACGGTCAAGTGACCGGCTCGGTTACGAGCGGGAGGTGGAAGAGATTACTTACAAGCGGGCCCGGCGCGTCATAGAGACAGGAGAGAGAGGGGAAGGGGCGAGGCGGCCTGCGGCAGCTGCTGGCTGGGCCGGCCCACGACGCGGCCAGTTAGCTAGCTTCGGCCCAACTCAAGAAAAGCGGGCACGGGCTGGGCCAAGAAGAGAGGAGGGAAGGCCTTCGGGCCAAAACAGAGATGAAGAAGACTTCCATTTTCTTCTTTTTTCTAATTTTCCAAATGCATTTTCAAATAAAGATTTAAATAGAATTTGAATTCTCTTTTGAAATTCTCAAACAACATTCAATACAAAACAAGGTATGCAACATCATGAATAAGCAAGCATGTGTCTAACCTTACAGTGGATTTTAATTTCATGAAAATTATTATTTCACTAGGTTAAAATGCTCACAAAATTGCGCAAATAAATCAAATTCTCTTATTTTAAAATAATGCAAATTTTAGGGTGTTACAATTCTACCCCCTTAAAATGAATCTCGTCCTCGAGATTGAACTGCTTACTCAAACAATTGCGGATATGATTTCCTTAATTCATCCTCTCTTTCCCAAGTTGCCTCTGCCTCTGAATATCGATTCCACTGCACCTTGCACATTTTAATAACCCGACTTCGAGTAACTCTCTCAGCAGTCTCTAAAATCTTAATCGAAAACTCTTCATATGTAAAATCCTCCTTAACAGTCAACTCTTCTAAAGGTATCTGCTCCTCAGGCTCCCGTAAACACTTCTTAAGTTGTGAAACATGGAACACATCATGCACTCCAGATAAATTTTCAGGCAACTCTAATTGATAAGCAACTTCTCCACGTCTAGTAATAAATTTAAATGGTCCAACATACCTTGGTGCTAGTTTACCTTTCATGTTAAACCTCTTCACACTTCTCATAGGTGACACCTTCAAATAGACATAATCACCTACCTCAAAAACTAAATCTCTTCTTCTATTGTCAGCATAACTCTTCTGACGTGACTGTGCTACTCTCAAATTCTCACGAATCACTCGCACTTGATCTTCTGCGTTTCTGAGAACATCTATACCAAACACTTGAGATTCACCTGTCTGATCCCAAAACAATGGAGTTCTACACTTACGTCCATACAAAGCTTCAAATGGTGCCATCTTAAGACTCTGTTAATAACTATTATTGTAAGAAAATTCCGCATAAGGCAAACTCTTATCCCAACTAGTTCCATATTGCAATGCACAAGCTCTCAACATATCCTCTAATACCTGGTTGGTCCTTTCAGTCTGTCCATCTGTCTGTGGATGATATGCTGTACTAAAATTCAATTTTGTTCCCAATGATTCATGTACAGCTTTTCAAAAGTGCGACGTAAACTACGATCCTCGATCAGATACAATCTTCTTTGAAACTCCATGCAAACATACTATTCTTTCTATATACAAAGTAGCTAATTATACTCCCGTGTAATTTAGTCTTGACTGGTATAAAATGAGCAACTTTAGTCAATCTATCCACTATCACCCAAATAGAATCATAACCTCTCTGAGTACGCGGTAACCCTACTATAAAGTCCATACCAACTTCCTCCCACTTCCATTCAGAAATCTTCATTGGTTGCACAATCCAGCAGGTCTTTGATGCTCTGCTTTCATCCTCTGACAAGTGTCACACAATGCCACATACTTAGCCACATCTCGCTTTAACCCAACCCACCAATATTTATGTTTAAGATCCAAATACATCTTAGTACTACCAGGATGAATAGAATAAGCTGACTCATGAGCTTCGCTAAGAATTGCCTGTCGAACAGCTTGATCCTCAGATACACACAGCCTCTTTCCAAACCACAAAATCCCATTATCATCCATCCGAAAGCCTAGTGACTTAGCAATCACTATATCTTCTGCTATCTTCTTCAGTTTCTCATCCTTCAACTGACCCTTGTAAATTTCTTGCTCTAAAGTAGGCTCTATCACTAATTCCATTGTATTAGTAACAATTCCCAAATTCAAATATTCAAATTCAGCACATAACTCCCTGGTCATAGACAACGTCCGTATCTCATTGACATAACTTTTCCTACTAAGAGCATCAGCTACTTTATTAGCCTTACCAGGATGATAGTGCATCTCACTATCATAATCCTTAATCAACTCTAACCATCTTCGTTGCCTCAAATTCAGGTCTGACTGAGTGAAAATATACTTCAAACTCTTATGATCAGTGTATATATCACTCTTATGTCCAATCAAATAATGTCTCCAAATCTTTAAAGCATGAACCACGGCTACTAACTCCAAATCATGTGTAGGATAATTCAACTCATGCTTTCTCAACTGCCTAGATGCATAAGCCACAACTCTGCCTTCTTGCATAAGAACACATCCCAAACCTTGACGAGAAGCATCACAATAAATAGAAAACTTCTTACTCAAATCTGGCAAAACCAAAACAGGCGCTGTAGTCAACCTCTTCTTCAATTCCTCAAAACTAGCTTGACATTTATCCGAGCACACAAACTTGGCATTCTTCTCTAACAGAGATGTCATAGGTTTAGCAAGTTTAGAAAACCTTTCAATGAACCGTCTGTAATATCCAGCTAATCCCAAGAAACTACGAATCTCACTAACATCAATAGGTGGTTTCCAATTCAATAGATAAGCAAAATCTGATTTCTCTGTGCAAATTCCAATTTCAGTAACTCAGTAAAACTGTCATATCTCGAGCTACAGACGTCCAATTCAGATGATCTTTACATGGTTGGAAATCTTACAAAATTATCTACAACTTTTATTCACAACACTTTTTCTGAATCTGTCAAATAATTGGCCAAAAACTGAACTTAACCGAAACTATTTCAGAATTCCAGACTGTGCAGTAACCCCAACTTGAAATAGATATATCTCTTAGCTCTTAATAGATATTAGAGTGATTCTTGCGGGGTTGGAAAGATACAGAAGTCTAATTATTCCCAGTAAAATTTCTTAAATTTCTCATGAACGGATTTTAAGTTATTTCTAAAACATCCCAGACTGATCCAAAAAATCAGCAAAGGACAGAACTAAGTTAACCTCATATTCAACTAATATATTTTGATCAAACTTAATATTCTTAACCATGGAACTTGTAGGCATGTCTACAAAACTCCAGCACACATTACAAAGATCCAAATCACACATTATCATAATAACAATCCATCAATCACATAATTGTTCACACCACAAACTGACTCTCAAAACAATCCAACTTAAAATTGACTCGCAACTACTATCGTTCTTATTACATAGGGATTTTTCCTATTTCCTAGTTAAGCTTCTAATAAATCTTGGGACGACCTAACTCCGCCCTTAATTGGTCAATCTCCTTATAAGCTTGCTCCTTAAGTTCTTTTTCCTTCAGCAACTCTTATGCAATGATGATGCCACAAGCTCATAACCAACTTTATAAATGTCTCCTTTAGACCCTTATGATTCTTATAGATGTTCTAACAGGTTACCAACCCTAAAAAAAATACCTGCGCTCGATAGTGACTTTACAACCATGTAGCTAGCTGATGCTTCCAGGTGACGAAATATAACATATAAACCTCCATCTTGTATCGTCTTTTAGTTCGACAAACCCTCTTAAGAAGAGATCAACTAGAGTACACCAAAGGATAGCTTGCATTTGTTTCTGAGTGATAACTACTATCGTGTCCTTCTATCATGTCAAAGAGACTCATGAGCATATGCAAGAACAAGTAACCTGCACTTCCTCGCGAGCAGAAAAATAGCAGTGCAGAAATACAGTTATATCTCGAGTTCTACGAATCCAATGATATTGTAGCTTATACCGTTGGAAAGCTTATCAAATTTACTACAACTTCCTTATAGAATTCTTCTCCAAATTCTGCAGTTAAGGTAGTCGAAAACTGTGCACAACAGAAACTATTCTAGATTGCTGACAGCACATATGAGTCGTCTTGTGATTTTCATAACTCCCAAACCATAGTAGATATCAGGGCGGTTCTTACGGTCAAAGAAAGATATTGAAGTCTACTATTGTCCAGAATTTATCCATGATTTTTGGGCATCCAAAAATAGAGATATAAGCTAAGGTAGACAGACTGCTATAAAAACAACAGGATAAGGTAGAAACGAGATTCAAAGACACTAGAGAGATAGATAACACTAATCTTCAAGTCTTCATGCTTCTTTGCTTTGTGTTGATGAGATATAAGACATGGATCGAGGATAGCCAAAAGATTACAAGAAAGATAAGGTTTGATCTTGAGTTCTTTGTACCTCCTCATGCCTCGTCGCTTGAGATATTCAGGACTTGCTGTTGTTGATAGCAGATGCTACCCCACTTAACAAAGATCTTGTTTCACCTGACGATGTCATTGAAGGCAACACTTTCTCTAAAGCTTGCTGCTAATGATAAGTCCTTCATGTGTTGATCATCCATTAAGATGAGATTAATAAGGTAGCATGACAACCAAGGGTAGACAGGAACGGTGTAAGAGAAAATGGCATGAATTAGGATCGATTGAAAGATAAGTAAGATACAAGATGTCACTACCCCACTTAACATAGATCGAGCTACTTCTCAAGACTTATACCTTCCGGGCCTACCTTTGAAACACGAGAACAAGAACAACACACAAGCAACACATCAAGCAAAACAAGCACACATCACATCATCGGTACTACACATGCTTCTTCAACAATGGTGGTCATCCTAAGAAAAAATATGGATGATGGAAAGCCATCGAATCTTTGAACAAGGTAAGATCAGAAAACTTTTAGTAAAAACAACATAAAACAAAATCCAAGGGAGTAAGAAATAATAGCTCAAAGGAAAGCTATCAAGGAGAGGATACAACAGGACAAGGAAGAGGAATAGTCAAAATCAATGAGTCAAGGGATGACAAAACAGTTTTATCGTAAAATAAGTTTTAGAATACGTCGAGTGCTACTTGGCATACGTCCTACAGTCAACACCGCTCTGATACCACTCTGTCACACCCGGTTTTCTAAAGAACAAAACCAGGCTAATCATGTGTGTGCCCAGGAAGTCCACACATATGCCAGAATGAAAAAGTATCAGAAACAATGTTATTATATAACGTATACATAGCTATATTAACACTTACATCAGAGTATCGCGGAACGGTGACTAAACTTCGGGCTCCATTCTTCTCAGGGACGGCTGACTGGGGGTAACATATGCCTAGCGCTTCTACTAGTCTTCTGGAAACTCTACTACACCTTTGTCCTTTTTCCGAGTAGCATCTTACTACACACTGGAGTGTTGGGGAAATAGCAAGAATGAGTCCATGTCGAACTCAACAAGTATAACACAGGGTTCATGAGGCTCAAAAAGGATAGACACTATTTGACTGCGTTTAGCTTTTAATCATCATATAATTAGCAATTGAGTAGCATCAAGGTAATCCAAATCCCATTAATGAATCAATGATCAATTGTAATAAGGATAATGAATAGCATTAACATGAGCATAATAATAATCAACAATAATTAAGCATGATATAACAATGGTGATCAACTATTCTGTAAGAATCTCCAAGGCCGCTCGTATCCGTGAGCACGGCTAGTATACCAGTTTTTAACTCTGCGCAGAGGTGTACACTTTCACTGTGAGTCATGATTTCCAAATGCATGGGTTTGCAAGGCCCAAAACATCAGAGACCATATAAAGCCATTCAAAAGTTCGTCTAACAAGTTAGGGCCATTAGATTCACTCGGCAGGCAGATGTAGAACCCCCCTTCCCTGTGGCACAACAACCGCAGCCTATACACACTAGGCCAGGGGCTCGCACTACACCCAACGTGGCAAGCCATTCTTACGCCATTTAAGGTAACCTCTAACAAGCTAGAAAAGGTCTCTTGAACAACTAGAGCCAGAGCCATATAGCCCTCACAGCTGTACTGTATGTCCCGGTTATCACTTACAGGTAAGTCCTTACGGAGAGTAACTAGAGCATCAAAATAACCCACATGCTCTAGCCCCCTTTCAATAGAATTAACATCATCTTAGTTGGTTGATTGCATAATCCATTAGTCAAATTACAAGATCATTGTTCATAATTAAGCGCTAGCAGTAGCTACCCAAATGCATAACCCATAGGTGACAAGGAAACAAGATATCAATAGCTAAGTTATAATCTCTATGGTCGTCAAGGAAGACACATGCATATGTATAATAATTTCAGTGAATAGGTAACAAGGATGGTCCCATGTTATACTTGCCTTAATCAAAGTTTTCCTGATGATACTGCTGGTCTGGCTCAAAATAATACTCCTGATCGTCAAGAAACTGCTCACCGTCTATACTCGATCATCAATCAACAACACACATGCATCCAATCAAACATACACGAAGCAAACAAAGAGATAAAATTAGAACAGTACACCAACAATAACAAAACAGTAATAAAAGTTTATAAAACTCTTCTACACGTTTCTACGATCACACAGATGCAAAGATCACCAAATTCGGAGTTAAAACGTGAAAATTATGAGTTTTCTAAGACTTCCTATAGATAAATAAATACTCAATTATAAACTCAAAAAATAAATTATCAAAACCAACTGTACAACTACACTAACATATAGAGCTCGCAAATACGAACCTAACGCAACTTGAACGGATCAAATCGGAGTTAAAACTAAGTTTTTATGACCAAAACAATTCTAGTGGCAAAACTGTAATTTCCTGAAAACGTATTTTTGAATAAACCGGTAGAAAATACGCTTTCAAAATGCGAAAACGCATTTTCTGACATACGCTATGGACCGCGGGTTGATTTCTAACAAATCCAGGGGTTCTTTGGAAAAACTACCCGCGAAGGGGTATCCTGAGATCTACACCATTGGATTAGATTTGAACGGCCGAGATTTGACTGGGGAAGAGAGGAAGGGGATTCCGGCCGGCTACAGTGACTGGCGGCGGAAAAACTGGCCGGCGGCGAGCTAGGCTCGTCGGCGTTGTCCAATCAAGAAAGTTACCGCACTATTCTTCGATCCAAAAGCACGGGAAGCAAGAGCGGAAACTCGCGAACTCACCTAGATGGGTTGGAGCGACGGGAATCGGCCGAGAGCGTCCCGCGGCTATCAATGGCGGACGGAAATCCTCTGTAGACGATGACAAGATGAAAACAGCGAACCAAATTAGAAAAGAAGGGAAGAGAAGTGATCGGCTACTTCTAAATTGATCTCAAAGACCATCATTAGCTTACGGGAACCACGGAACCGATGAACTTGTCGAATCGAACTAGGCAGCGGCGGCTTGGATTGCGGCAGCCGGTGCTTGAATCATGGGCGTGGCTTGCGGCTAAGATTCGATGGAGGGAGGCGGTGGAGATGGGCCGCTATTTATGAGGGGCTCATCGACGTGCTGGGCAAGGATTAGGAGGCTCGGGGCAGCGTCGGACTCCACGGTCAAGTGACCGGCTCGGTTACGAGCGGGAGGTGGAAGAGATTACTTACAAGCGGGCCCGGCGCGTCATAGAGACAGGAGAGAGAGGGGAAGGGGCGAGGCGGCCTGCGGCAGCTGCTGGCTGGGCCGGCCCACGACGCGGCCAGTTAGCTAGCTTCGGCCCAACTCAAGAAAAGCGGGCACGGGCTGGGCCAAGAAGAGAGGAGGGAAGGCCTTCGGGCCAAAACAGAGATGAAGAAGACTTCCATTTTGTTCTTTTTTCTAATTTTCCAAATGCATTTTCAAATAAAGATTTAAATAGAATTTGAATTCTCTTTTGAAATTCTTAAACAACATTCAATACAAAACAAGGAATGCAACATCATGAATAAGCAAGCATGTGTCTAACCTTATAGTGGATTTTAATTTCATGAAAATTATTATTTCACTAGGTTAAAATGCTCACAAAATTACGCAAATAAATCAAATTCTCTTATTTTAAAATAATGCAAATTTTAGGGTGTTACAACTGACTACTTTATTACTACTGACAAGATACAAGAGCAAAGTTCAAGCCTGCTGCCTGCCATCACAACAGTGCTTGTGCTTCACGTGGGAACTCGGAGTCTCGGGGAGTCAAGGAGACGAAGACGGAAGTAAAGAGGTGAGTTAATTGGGAAGCAAAGCCGAGGAGGGCCACAGGAAATTTGACTAGTTTGCTACTACACTTAATCACTGGCAGCCTGATACGTATTCCTATTCGGGTTTTTCGGGTACCGGGTGTAACTACCCGAATTACCCGATATAAATTCGGGTAATAAGATTTAATATCCGAACAAGAGATCGGGTAGTGCGGGTTCGGGTACTTCGGATCTGGGTCCGGGTATTTCGGGTTCGGGGTTCAGGTATCGGGTTTTGTGCCCAAAGTGACTTACGGGCGCGAGAGGCGCTACCACCCACGGAATGGATGTTTTAGAATTATATAAGCTAATTACTCATAGACCGATGAGCAAGTATTAGGGGTTTTAAAAAAGCCCCTCCAGCCATTGACAAAAAAGAGTAAACATCCTTAATTCCCATGGCCACTACGTGGGCTGTGCACGTCTCTGAAGATTACCGTACCATATTTCTTTGTTTCTAGATGGCCAGTGCCGCTTTGATGCCCCCCTGTTTTTTAGGTCAACACCGGGGGAGTAAAATCTCCCCACCTGATTTTTTATTGCACAGATGCCGAATAATGCTGGAGGATGGAAGGACGTGGTGCCAATCCTTACAAGGAGTACAGAGACGTACATGATAAATAGGAGAGAGGGATTATAACACTTGACATAACAACGACAAACACAATATGATTCAGCTACCAGCTTAGCCTACTAACCGAAGCGACTGCAAGCACAACTTCCTAACCTGTGCCACCACCACCAACATACTCCAAAGAGCTCCAAACCACATGCGGCTGTAAGGTATTGAGTGGGATGTGACAGACGATAGCTAGAAAAGCTGTAAGGCATTGGAGTCAGAGCCAACAGACGACAGCCATGAGTTGCGTTGCCTATTAGCACATCTGGGCTCCAACCAACGCCCACCAACGCCATTTGGGGAAGAAAGCCTCAAAGGAGGAGGAACGCCAGGGGGAGAACGAGGAGATCCAGAGAAGAGATCCAGGTCCCCGCAACCCAGCATATGATGAGGCGGAGCACTCAAGTGATGTAAAGGACGACAGAGCAAGCCGTTGATGGCGAGCACTGACAACAAGTGGTGTGTGCAGAAGCCAAAGGGTAGGAGGGGTAGCAGACCAAAAACAAGATGGGGGAGAGCAACCTGAGAGAGCACCAGGGCACGCCGGCCACGGCAGGTGTGCTTGTGTCGATGACTTTAAGAAGGAAAGTGACGTCCATAGACGCCACCATCGACGACTAGAGCACCAGGCTCGCAAGGGCTTTTGCCCCGAGACCTGCCCATCCTAGGCAGTAAGTTCAGAGAGGCTTCTGCAATAGCAGAAATTGGAGTCTACAACGATGCCTCCAAGGAGGGATACGACGCCAGTTGCGCCATCATCGTTGGCCTGAAGCAACATTAAAGCAAGGTTTTCATCCAGATTTCATATGGCTACGGAAGCCCACCCGGCTGACGACGAGCAGTAGCCGAAGGAGACCAATGGTGCCTAAGTCTTGTAGACGCCAACCACGCTGCCAGCCAGCCACGAGCTGGTGGCCACTCCGACCGGCCACGGCTCGGCCAGCCAGAGCCGCAGCCAGCCACGCTATCCATGGCCAAATCCAGCAGTTGCAGCTCACCGGCGATGGTGTAAGAAAGCCAGGCCTCCATCGGCCACGATGTCGGGGCTGAGTCGCACCATGAGGATGCAGAGCCCGGCCTCGCTGAGCGCGCCGTCGTCGCCCCACCAGGGAAAAAAAATATCGGCCGGTAGAATCTGAAATTTCCGAGATATCCCGTTTACCGGTTGATTTCGAAATTTTTCCTCTATCGTTCGAAGTTTTCATATTTTTAAATTTTTGACATCTAAATAGATGCCAAAGCCCCCCTAATACTCTAACATTAATCCATGTTTAATTTTTTTTCTCTTCTCTTCTAAGTTCAAGTTGCCACAACCGCAACACACTTAGCACGCTTCAGCCAGTTACTGCCCTCCTTATTCAATAAGCAATTGATAATATATTTTATTTAGTTTTTTATGTTAGATTATTTAGAAATGATCTACGTGCTTTCCTGAACCAACCGAGTCATTTTTGATCTAAATTTCTTTCGAAATTTTATTTCTATTGCTGATAAATTTTCGATATATCTGATATTCCCGTTTATCGGTCACCAGCGAGATTTTTAAACCTTGTGACCCACCGCACCAGCACACCTTCTGCGCTGACGAGGGAGTTCGCCGCATTGACGTCGCGGTGGACGGCGCACCGCGCGTAGAGGTGCGCCTGGCCGGCCGGCACATGAAATGACCACGGCGAGCGCGGCCTCCAGGAACGCCCCACGTGAGGCCACGCCAGCGTCCAGTGAGCCGCCGCCTTTGAGCTCGAGCTCGAGGAGCGACGTTGCCGGAGTCCGCCGCAGGGAGTGACGTTGCCACCGGCACATGAAATGACCACGGCGAGCGCGGCCTCCAGGAACGCCCCACGTGAGGCCACGCCAGCGTCCAGTGAGCCGCCGCCTTTGAGCTCGAGCTCGAGGGGCGACGTTGCCGGAGTCCGCCGCAGGGAGTGACGTTGCCAGAGTCCGCCGCAGGGAGCGTACTGCACCGCAGGGCGTCCCCGTCTCGGCGCGTGCCCGCACCGCCTCGTCTCAGCCGCAACCCGCGTTTCAGAACCGGATCTGGGCCAGAGTGCACTCCAGCTCCCCCACGTGCGAGCACAGCAGCACAACAAGCATGGGCGCCAGGCGCCAGCGAGCCTGTAGCGGCGGCATCCGCCCTGCCAGGTCGTGGATCCAAGGCAGGACGCACCGGATCTGACCCTGGAAGGCGTGGGGCGGACCTGCCTAGCTAGCTGCTTTGCCGGCAGCAGCACAACCAACGGTCGCCGGCCAGGACGTAGGGGCGCCACCTGCCATGGCTATCCGAGGGCGGGGCCAGCAGATCTAGGCAGGGAGACGCCGGATCCGGCCTGAGAGGTTACGGATCGGGCTCATCGCCGCCCATCCTGGCCACCATAGGAGCAGAGTGAAGGTTGAGGAATGGGGGAGAAGATGTTGCGGAGGCAGCCTTTTTGAGCGCGACCACGGGACGCCGCTACCACTCGTCGGTGAGCAGCGGAGGCCGGAGGCTGGCCTGCGCTGGGGGCCTTCGGCGTCGGCCACCTCTAGCCATTGTGGTGACCACAGGCAAGGTTTTGGGATTCGTTTTGAAAAAAATTCGGTCCCAACCGAATTGGACGAATTTCGGAAAAATTCGGATGAATTTAGGATTCAATTCGGTGAATTTTCGGAATGTGAAGTGTAAAATTCGTTTCGGACCTCACCGAAATGGACGAATTTCGCCGAAATTCGGGCTAATTAGGTCGAATCCCAGAACCTTGACCACAGGTTGCGACAGGCACTCGATGTTGCAACTTAGCTCCATACCAAACGGGAGAAGGGGCACTCGATGAATAGGAAAGCAGGCGGTTCAACGCATCCAATGCGAATGTGAAGCAAACGACGAACGCAAACGTGTAGATTATTAACAACTAGAATGTGATAGATACATATTACGCAAATAAATAAAGGAGACAATCTATGGTTCCTTTTAGCACGGCTTCACTTCACCAGCGATGCCATTTAATTTTGCTTAAGCTCCGTAACTTCATCGGTAGAGCTGGAGGCGTTTTGATAAACCGTTTGACAAAAATAGCTCCACATAGAGAGCTCTTTAAAACATGCTCCCATAGAATCCTATGCAGGACCCACTAGGACAAGGTGAAACCACTATTTTTGACTCCATCTATAGGGTATGACAGGGTGAGTAAGAAAGGAAGTTGATGGAATCATGGGCGAAGCTACATGCACCACTGCGGGTGCGGCCGCACCCACGGAAAAAATAAAAAACAGTGATAAATGTCAAATTTTCACCATATTTATACCCACAAATTATAAATCCTTGCACCCACAAGGCAAGCGCACCCTCCTCGAATTTGTTCTAGCTCCGCCACTAGATGGAATGGATGATCAGTCCTGATGAAAACATGCAAACACTTAATTAAGAGACTTGTACGGAATAAATTCACAATCTGAATTTTACAAGAATCAATTACTACTTGAAATCAGACAGCATACAAAGAGTCAACTAGTTAAGCCCGTAATAGATTACATGCAAAACCAAGACTATGCATATGCATCGGTGGGGCCTACGCCTACGAACTCCACTTCTTGGCGCGATCTTCCAGCCATGCCTCGCAACTGATTGAACACTAGGCGCCCAAACTATAAGTAGCCCCAAATATAAACAAGAGACCCACGGGATAGAACGAGTGGTTTCAGACCTGCGCGCCCCTCCCCGTTGGCTGTCAGTCCGTGCCCCTTCCCCGCCGGCCCCGTGAGATCTGGCGAGTCCTTGGCTGCACGTGCCATGGCCATGGCGAGCTCCGACGAGCCCCCTGCGGCGCAAGCCCCGCCCGCCCGTGCTCCGACGAGCACCCGCCGGTGGGAGAGCGTGGCGCCACAGGTAGGGGAGCGCGCCACCGCTGGTCTGGATCTCAACGAGGAGAGAGAAAGAAGGGGTTGGGATCAGTAACAAATGAGGGGCATGGGGTGTCAATGTGGCCCCATAAGTCCCAATAAGCCTCACCCCAAGGGACTTCTGCCCACTAGTCCCTAGTCCCTGTTTTAGTACCTCCTGTTTGGTTAAAAGGGACTAAAATTTAGTCTCTAGTCCCTGTTCCTATGGAAACAAACAGGGCCTAGACAGTATGTCTATGCTTTGGGTGTAACGCTACAAGGAAAGAGCTTTTCTATGGTACCGTAGCATTGCTGAAGGGTCGAGATAGCGGACTAGAGGGGGGTGAATAGTCCTTTCTAAAAATAATCGCGTCGGCAAACCGAAACAAATGCGGAATTAAAACTATCGGTCTAGTCAAGACTACACTCATCTATCTAAGTTCACAAGCACCTCACAAATATCCTAATTATGTAACTAAGGTACTTTCCTTAGCCAGAGCTCTCCTAAACAATTCTAGAGCAAGGTCACATAAACCTATGCACTAATACTTTAGCAAAGCCGGGGAGCTCCTACACAATTCTAGTAAGCAAAAGCACAAAGCCACATATGCTCACTAACAATGCTCAATAGCAAGGCAACTAATGCCAAACTAGAGAGCGCAAATTACTTAGCTACACAAACTAAACAATATGACTAATAGGGGTACACAAACCAAATTAGCCACACAACGGGAGCTGCTTCTATGCTACACAAGCAAGAAGGTAACTAGCAAACTACACAAGCAAACTAGTTACAAGAGCAACTACACAAGCACAAGTATATGAATATAAATACAAGCTTGTGAATCGAAAGCAAACCACCGAGAAGATGTACACAATGTTGACATGGCGGTTTTTCACCGAGGTTCACTTGGTTGCCACCAAGCTAGTCCCCGTTATGGTGATACACCCACTTGATGGATCACGAGCTAATTGACTATCAAGAGTCAAACCCTCAGCGGGTGCCACACATCCACTCTCAAGATGGAGATCCTCCAAGCCACGAGCTTTACTAGAGTTGCTCTTCGCGATCCCCGCGGGATGAGCACAATCCCCCTCACAAATCCTCCTCCGGAGCCACGCACAATCTCCACACGTGCTTCAACGGAGTCGCAAGCCAGCAAGCCGTCTAGGAGGTGGCAACCTCCAAGAGTAACAAGCACCACCGGCTTGTAACTCGATCACCTAGTGCCACTCGATGCAATCCTCATGATGCAACGCACTAGAATCACTCTCTCACTCGATCGGATGATCACTATCAAGCTCAAGTGAGTTAGAGGGCTCCCAAGCACACCAACACAAGCCATCAAGGCCTTAGGGTGCTCAGCTGCCGGCTATGGCCGGCCACAACATCTATTTATAACTCCACAACGAAATAAAGTCGTTAGTCTCCTTACTGGGCAAGTTTCGGGTCGATCGGACGCGCCGGTCGAACTGACCGGACGCGCTGCACCGCGTCCGATCGCTCAGCGCCGTCCACGTGTCCTCCCGAAAACAACCGTGACCGCTCGATCCTCCAACGGTCACTACGCGCAACTGGTCAAATGCGATGACTGGACGCGCCGCTCAACCGACTGGACGCGCAGGTGCGCACAACACCCCCGCGCGCGACAACATGATCGGACGCACTCCACGCAATGATCAGACGCGACAGTGCCAGCGTCCGATCGTGGTCCAGAGAGCTCCCATCGCGACCGGACGCGTCCGATCGCGTGTGACCGGACGCGCCGCACGTCCGATCAGCTCTTCGCCACGCTTTACTCCTCTGGGTGCCCGACCGGACGCTCCGGTTCCGCGAGGGACCGGAAGCGCCGGTTGCAAACCCTAACACCTGCGCGCCTGACTGCTGCGATGAACTGACCGGACGCGTCCGGTCAAACCGTGACCGCGTCCGGTGCAGCGTTCGATCACCCTGATGACCTCCGTTCGCCTCCGTTTCTTTTCCGACTTCCGGCGTAGTGGAAAATAGGCGTTTTACTTCCACAAAAAGCGCCGAATCCCGCCTCGTAAGCTCGGCGGGAGGGAGAGAGGAACCCAAACCCCTCTCTACCACACAAACTTCCACTGCCTTCGCAAATGTGCCAACACCAACAAGTGTTCACCACATTGTGCACGTGTGTTAGCATTTTCACAATCATTTTACCGAAGGAGTTAACCACTCAACTTGCCACGCCACTCGATCCTAGCAACGATGCAAAGTTAGATCACACGAGTGGCACTAGATGACTGATATGCAAACAAGTTTGCCCCTTTTGATACTACGGCCATCTATCCTAAACCCGGTCATCAACTTCTCTACACACCTATGACCGGTGAAATGAAAATGCCCTAGGTTATATCTTTGCCTTGCGCATTCCACTCCATCTCCTCCGACGTTGATGCAACACATGCACCAACCATATCACAAATGATATGATCCACTTCATATCATCACGTGACCATATTGGTTCATCGATCTTGACCTCACTTGCTCTTCACCGTTGCCTCGGTCCATCGGCGCCAAGTCTTGCTCAAGCTTCACCGCCTCACGGTCCATCGTTCCAAAGCCTCCGACTTACCCTTCACACTTGCAACCGGTCCATCAAACCAAGCCTCATCTTGATCTTTGCCACCTTGGTCACATGACTCCATGTCATGTCTCATATGCAATGAGCTCCTTCATGACATAATCATCTGTGGACTAATTTCCTGTGTATCTCATATAAACACAATTAGTCCACCTAAGGTTGTCACTCAATTACCAAAATCAAATAAGGACCTTTCAATTGCCCACAAGGAAAACATTGGAAAAGTGAAAAAAGGATTTCTTGATAAAAAAATATGGGAACTATAAAAATGGTCGGGAAAACATCAACTGTTTTTGTTCACATTACTGTCAAAATGGAAATGGTAGCATCGATTAGGACAACTACATACTATATGTGTTTCTGGATTTTCCTGAAAAAATTTAATCGCTATTTACAAGGCTACATGTTATTCAACTGTTTCTTGACTAACTGAGAGCTTCTATTAAGCCTCGAGAACCAAAATATCACTTCATTCAGAAAAAGCCTCACGTTAAAAGGCTGTCTTGCGTAATATACAAAAGGGACTTGTAACTTTGTCTGTCTCATATTAGATGATGTTTTAGAATCATCTCCTGTGGAAACCGATGCTAAGCCAAAAAGACCAAAATTCCTCTCCAGGAACAGAGGTAGAGATGTATCGAAAAAAATGTATTGAAAAAAGAGAAATATCCATTGAGAAGTGAGAACTGAAAAGTGAGAAAATCAAGTATTTTGAAACAAAATTTGAATATTATAAGGTCATACATAGCAGTTAGAAGAAAATACTTTATTTTATTTTTAGCTTTCGCGTTCTCCTTTTTCTTATTACCCTAAACAGTTTTGTTTTTTTTTGATTCTCTGATGACGTGCCGAACAGTGAGCACATGACGGGTAAATGAATTAATGATGATTGTTCTTTAGCTATGCAATGCCTGAACGAGTTTACAAGAAAAGATGTTTGTTTGTAGAACGTACAGAGTATGATATGGTGAGAGTTCCGCCTCATAAGAAAGGAATTCGATGGAGTGGATGATCAGTCCTGATGAAAGCCTACTAAACATGCAACAGAATCAGTTACTTGAAGATCAGACAGCATACAAACAGTCAACTAATACTAGTTAAGCACGGAAGCATTGGGGTCCTACATGCAAAACAAAGATTACATCGATCCGTGGGGCCTAGACGCCTACGAACTCCACTTTCACCATGGCGTGATCTTCCAGGCTTCCAGCCATGCCTGCATCCTCGTCCGAGTCACGACAAACTCGAACGGGATGCCGAGCTCCTCTAGGTCCTCCGGGTATATCGTCTCATCGGGCAGCGCCGACTTCTCCATCTCCAGCAGCATCTGCCGGAACTCCTCCCTTGCGGCTGCACGCGCAAGTTCCTTCTCTGTAGGCGCCGGCTGCCTGAATGGTCAGCACGACGGCGATCGGCAACGGCCGGCAATCTCTCTCAACGCTCACGACGTCGCTCACAAACTCAGGAACTCACACACGAACACGAGAGACAGTTTTGCGCCACACAATGTCGCGGCCTTTTCAGGCTTTCTTTCTTCTCTTTATTCACTTGGTGTGCACGGTCTTCGATCCTATTTCCCCGCCACGCATGCGCATGCTGCGCCATGTCCGCCTAGAGCGCGGAGACGTTTTTTCAGACATGCGTGGAGAATGCCGCTGGGCCACACCGTGAATGCAGCACGGTTCTGGCCTTACACCCGTTTGATTCATGCAGCAACAAACTAGCTAAGCTTGGAACATAAACATGTAATGCAGCTATGCCTATTTACATTATGAATTAAGCATGCACGGGATTGAGAAACAACATTTCACCCCCTAATCCCGCTGCACTCTGATTACTCCCAGCTTCTCACGAAGTTCAGCAAACCTGGGCCTTTGTTAGAATGTCCGCCAACTGTTCTGTTTTGCTCACATGATCAATGTCCACTTCTCCTCTTTCTACACAGTCTCGGATGAAATGAAACCGTGTGTCAATGTGTTTGCTTCTGTCATGGTGCACTGGGTTCTTGCTCAAAGCAATTGCTGATTTGTTGTCCACGAGGAGCTTGACCTTAGGTGTCTAGATACCCAGCAGCTCTCCCAGAAGTTGGCTGAGCCAAATGCCTTGGCATGCTGCATTGGCACTTGCAATATATTCAGCTTCACATGATGATAATGCTACCACCCTTTGCTTCTGAGATGCCCATGTCACAAGGCATGATCCCAACAAGAACACTGAGCCACTTGTGCTTTTCCTGTCATCAACATCACCAGCTAGATCACTGTCACTGTAGCTGGTAAGCTTTGTTTCAGAAGTATTCAGTTTCTTGTATATGCAGCCATAGTTCATAGTTCCAGAAAGATATCTGAGAATCTGTTTGACTACTGCCCAATGGCTTGCTTTTGGATCCTCCATGTACCTGCTGACTATCCCCACATAGCAAGCAATATCGGGTCTAGTGTTAACTAGATACCTTAGGCTGCCAATGACACTTCTATACTTTGTTTTATCAACTGGAGGTGTCTTGTCATTTTTACTCAACTTCAGTCTGTTCTCCATGGGCACATTACAGGGATTACAACCTTTGATACCTGCTTGTTCCAGGATCTTCAGAGTATATGAGCTTTGACACAATGTGATCACTCCTTTCTCCTGTGTCACCTGAACGCCAAGATAGTAGCTAAGTAGCCCCAAGTCACTCATACTGAAACTTGACATCATCTCCTTCTTAAATGCATCAATGTTTGCCTTATTTGGACCAGTGATAATTAGATCATCTACATACACACCCACTAGGAGATAACCATCACTGTGTGATCTTCTATAGACTGCATGCTCTAGTGGGTTTCTATCAAAACTGAGTTTGATCAATTCATTGTCTAATTTAGCATTCCATGCCCTTGGAGCCTGACGCAACCCATATAGAGCCTTTTTTTAGTTTGAGTACTTTTCCATTGCCTCCCTCAACAGCAAATCTAGGAGGTTGTTGCACATACACCTCCTCCACCAAATCACCATTTAGAAATGCAGATTTTACATCAATGTGATGTATCTGCCAACCCTTTTGTGCAGCTAAAGCAATCAACAATCTCACTGTTTCTATCCTTGCCACAGGGGCAAAAACCTCATCAAAGTCCACCCCCTCACGCTGAGCATACCCTTTAGCAACCAACCGAGCCTTGTGCTTAATAATGTTGCCATATGGATCTTTCTTAACTTTGAAAACCCATTTAAGTCCAATTGCTCGGTGTCCTGCAGGTAAGACAGACAACTCTCAAGTCCCATTTGCCTGAATTGAATTCATCTCGGCTGTCATGGCCTCTCTCCAGCATTGTTCATCCAGTGCCTCATCCACACTCCTAGGCTATTCTGCTGCAAAGTAACATACACCACTATACTCAAAGTCATGGACCTCATCGGTTGTGTCATTTATGTTTTCAATTCTTCTGAATCTCATTGGCAATCCCTCTGAATCCACTGTGTTTCCAGTAGGTGGCGTTGCAAACTCTATTGCTTGTGCAGGAGGACTCCCAGGAGGTGTAGATTGGTTTGATCCAACACTAGAACTTGGATTTATAGACCACTGAACTTGGGAAGGTGAGCCTTGATCTGGAAGTGTAGGATCTGTTAATTCTTCTGCACCTTCAAATTCAGTTATTGTTCCTTGTCCGGCAACAGTATAGAATTCTACATCAAACGTTGATGCCACTCGATCTGCTTGGGCTTCATTGTTCCACTCCCAAGCTTTGCTCTCTTCAAATATGACATCACGAGAGATATGCAATCTCTTTGTTACGGGATCATAAACCCGGTAACCCTTTGTTCCCGTCTCATAACCCACAAAGATCATTTTGGTGGATCTGTCAGACAACTTGGAGACACCTGGCCCAAGATTCTTCACATAGGCAACACAACCAAATGTTCGAAGATGATGTACTTTGGGCTTTTGATCATACCATGCTTCAAATGGGGTTCTTCCTTGCAAACTCTTGGTTGGAGCTCGGTTCAACAAGTAAACTGCAGTTGACACTGCCTCACCCCAAAATTCACTAGGAACACCCTTGCTTTTCAACAGACACCTAGCCATCTCCACCACTATTCGACAACAACACCGTTCTGCTGTGGTGTATATGGGGTTGTTGTGAAGTGTTTGATTCCACGATCATCACAATACTGCTTAAACTCGATGGAATTGAACTTACCCCCCCCCCCAATCACTTCTGAATGCACGAAGCTTGCAATTCCTTTCAGTTTCAGCCAGAGCCTGTACTTTCTTGAAACATTTGAATGCCTCATCTTTTGTTGCTAGGAACTCGACCCACATATACCGAGTGTGATCATCGACTATGAGAAGGAAATAATTCTTTCCATTAGCTGTACTTGCCTTGATCTTCCCACACAGATCTGCATGCACCAGGTCTAGATGTTTTTCTGCCCGGTAATTAGCCACTTGTGGGAATGGGAAGCGATGCTGCTTACCCAGAGCACACCCATCATAGAACTCTTCAACACGGTCTAGCTGGGGTAGGCCTTCCACCATATCTTTTGTCCCCAGCTCATGGAGTGCTCGAAAGTTCAGGTGTCCATATCGGCCATGCCATAGCCAGGCTTGGTCATACGCCTTTGTCACCAGACACACATGAGCTGCAAGCTACATTGCTAATAGATACAAGCGGTTCTTGACACGTGGTGCTCGTGCTAGCAGTGAGCACTGAGTGTCAAACACATTGCAGAAACCATTCTCTATAACAATTTTGCAGCTTCCCTCCTCTAACTGGCCTAGGCTCACTACACTGCTTTTCAGTTTGGGTATGTAATATACTTCAGAGAGTACCTTATGCCCATGCTTCTTCGTCTGAAGCAGTACCGAGCCAATGCCCATGATGTCGACGAGTGAGCCATCCCCGAACCACATAGTGCCGCCGACCGACGTGTCCAGCGACATGAGCGCGTCACGACGCCCCATCATATGGTTGCTGGCCCCCGTGTCGAGGACCCACGAGTCCTTGTCTTCATTTTGATCGGCGAGGAACACCTTCTTCTCATTGAGGTGCACGACATGACATGCCGCACGCCCCGCTGATGGCTCAATGTCGCGTGGGTGCACGTGCACGGCGTTCACCGTGGCCAGGAGGATCATCGGCTGATCGGCGTCCGCCTGCGCATGATGTGCCTCCTCCTTGCACTCCTTCTTGGGCTTCTTGCAATCTTCAGCCCAGTGGCCATAGATGCCACAATTCCTGCAGCGACCCTTTCGCCTAGGCATGCCCATCGATGTCAATTTGATAACGGGCTACTTCTTCTCGCCGTGATCACCATGTTCGCCGCGCCCCACGCCGCTACCACTCTTAGTCTTCCTGGACTTCTTGTCTCCTCTGAATGACGATGAGGACTCAGGTATGAGGCTGTGTTGATTCCTCGCCGCCCAATCCTCCTCCATCAATAGGAGCTTACTGGCTTTGTCAGTGACAGCCTCGATCCTGAGGCGCTCTTCAGCCATCTTGAGCCGCCCAATGAGCTCCTCGATCATCAATGTTTTTAGATTGAGTAGAGTCTCGATAGAGAATGCGACCGATTGGTATTGCTTGGGGAGCACACACAACATCTTCTTCACCACGCGTGTATCTTCTATGGCTTCACCTGACACGTGTAGATCCACCACCAGGGTGTTGATCCACAGAGCGAAGTCATCCATGGTTTCACCGAACCTGAACAAGATATTCTCAAACTCATGGAGCAGGTCCTGGGCGTTGGCCTCTTTCACGCGTTCGACACCGACGCGCATGTTCTTCACCGCCTCCCACACCTCCTTCACCTTCTTCTTTGCCCCCAGCATCTGCCACATCTCCTATGGCACAGAACGGAGGATACTGCCCATGGCTTGTCTGTCTTGGGTTCTCTTCACCCCTTCGCCATCGGGCATGATCGCCTCCAGCACCTCCAGGATCTCGAAGTTACACTTCATCAATGTCGCCCACTCCACGTAGTTGGATCGGGTTAGCATCAGCGACATCAAGGAGCCCTCGTGAACTCCATGCCCCGATCCACCGCTCGACGTCGACACGCTCATCCTGCTCATCTCCGTTGGTGGCGGCGGCGAACGCGATGGAACAACGAACTTCTTTCGAGGTGGTTCTCGCGGCGAGCTCACGGAGCCGTCGTAGAACATGCACTGATGCTCTGATACTAGTTGTAGGCGCTAGCTCCTTGAATGGTCAGCACAACGGTGATTGGCAATGGTCGATGGTCTCTCTCAATGCTCATGACGTCGCTCACAAACTCAGGAACTCACACACACGAACACGAGAGATAGTTTTACGCCGCACAATGTCACGGCCTTTTCAAGCTTTCTTTCTTCTCTTTATTCATTTGGTGTGCTTGGTCTTCGATCCTATTTCCCCGCCACGCACACGCATGCTGCGCCATGTCCGCCTAGAACATGGAGACATTTTTTTAGACATGCGTGGCGAGAGAATGCCGCTGGGCTGCACCGTGAACGCAACACGGTTCTGGCCTTACACCCATTTGATTCATGCAGCAACAAACTAGCTAAGCTTGGAACATAAACATGTAATGCAGCTATGCCTATTTACATTATGAATTAAGCATGCACGGGATTGAGAAACAATATTCTCCTCCTCCTTTGGTCATCGCTTTTTTAGAAATTCTGTATTTGCCGCCGCTGCACACTGGACCGGGTGCTGCTGCTACTGCTGTTGCCTCCGCTGGTTGCTGCTTGTTGGGAACTTGCGGAGCGTTCGGGTTCTTGGCCACTGCGAGCTGCACCAGGCGCTGCTGCTGCTGCCAGCTGGTGCTATCTGAGTATGATGATACGCTGCCTTAGTTGTAGCCTTGGGTTGCATGACGTTGTTGTCCTCTTTGCTACCGACGACACCTCTGATGGTCGTGGCGCTGGCGCGTAGTTCTTCTTGGTGGGGGGAGTGGAGCGGGGCAACAACTTCCCTCTCTTGAGGAGACCATGGAGGGCGATGAGCTCCGCGTCCATCTGGCTCCGCAGCGCTGACGAGGCTGCAGGGTCGACGACGTGCTCGAAGCAGTTATGGCGGCCACGCTTCCGAGCCGATGCGGTAGACACCTTCGAGTTGCGGCCACAGTGGGCCGGCTCCCTAGCGTTGTGTGTTAGCAACCCAACCGGATTGCTCACAACAACTTAGATACAAGTAGCAGAAACTAGGTACAGAGAGGAAGTGAGAGTTGGGGAAGAAGAACAATAACAAAGGTAAAGGTAAAGCAATGTTCTGATAATTTGGTTGTTGATCCTTTGCTACTACCCCTGTATCCCCTTGTAGGTGATGCCTAGCTGTCTAGCAGGCCATTGCTCAACTTCGCCCAAGCCCATGGCCCATATCAAGGCCCCATCATGGATAGTCCCTAACATTCCCCCCCTTCTTAAGCTTCGGCTCGCCCCCAAGCCGATGGAGAAGTTTGAAACCACCAGGATCCCAAGGGAACTGGACAATCACCTGATTCTTCAATCCAGTCTTGGAAAGTTGTGGTACAATATCTTTGGGTAGAGCTGCAGCATTCGGCATAGTTGATTCAGCAAGGACAACATCTGTTGCTTCATGCTCTTGGTCCTCATTACCAACCACATCATCAAGGCCAGCATCTATGATTTCAACCAATGCAGGTAGCTGCCATGGTGGCTTCCAGAGCAAGCGATAACACAACCAATTAGAAAGCCCAACCACTACTAGGAAGATCCAAAGTGTTGCTCCAATTTCAGCAATTGTGACTGCCTCCAGGACATGTACACTGCCCACCAAAAACACTCCTTGGTAAATGTATGCAGGTAGTAAAATCAGTGCCCATTTGTCAACTGTCAGTGATCGATGCTGCTGGACCGCGATGAAGAAGATGAACAGTAATCTCGGGGAACCTTACCGGCGAGGAGCCGGTTTCTACTTTACTACTATGGCAAAATAAAAGTAATGTAGTGGGTATAGGTTCCAAGCTGCTTCCTCACGTCTCCCTCTCCCCTCTTATCTCACTCTTGGGCAGGCCTCACATTACAAGCGGAGCACGTGGCCCATTCTGGCCTAGAGAGCTTGACGCTCTTGGTCCTCTTCCTGGTTCCCTTCCTAGCACTTGGTGCAGCAGCAGCATCACCCGGATGGGGAATGCTGACATCCTTTTCCCCTTGAGACGTGGCATGTCCCCATGCCGGCACACCTAGGAAGCGCTGAGTGATGGCTTCAGCGTCTTCCCAAGTCACGACCTCCTCGTCGAGGTTGGTCCACTTGATCAACAGTTGCTTGACGGCACGATGTCCACAATGATGCACACGGGACTGCAGCACCTGTTCTAGAATCTGCAGGGAGTCATCAGGGTCTAGAAGAGTACCGGACACAGCCATAGGTGGAGATGCTGAGGGCTTGAGCAGGGAGACATGGAACATCGGATGTATTGATGATGTCGGAGGGAGCTCAGGCTTGTACGCCACCTCGCCCACCTTGGCTAAGACCTTGAAGGGCCCAAAATATTTGAAGCAGAGCTTGTTGTGGGAGCACGACGCCAATGAAGCTTGCACGTACGGCTAAAGGCAGAGGTAGACGAAGTCACCCACTTGGAAGGAGCGCTTAGATCTCTTCTTGTCAACCTAGGACTTCATGCGTTGTTGAGCCCGCAACAAGTGTTGGCGCACTGCAGCGAGCATGGTAGCGCGCTCGAACACCATTGTCTTTGCAGCCGACACAGTGGAGGCAGAATGGTCAGAAATACCAAAATGACAGGGAGATCTGCCATAGAGTACTTGGAATGGAGATTTGCCCAATGCTGAATGTTCACTCGTGTTGTACCAATATTCGGCTAGAGAAAGCCACTTCAGCCATTGACGCGGACAAGAATGGACAAAGCAACGCAGGTATGTTTCTAGGCACTGATTGACGCACTCAGTTTGTCCATCCGACTATGGGTGGTAAGCGGAACTCATGGGCAGTGTGACTTGTGCCAGGCGAAACAACTCGCGGCAAAAAGAGCTTGTGAAAATGGGGTCCCGATCAGATATGATGTGAGTGGGCATACCATGAAGCCGGAAGATGTTATCCAGGAATGCCTGAGCAACCTTCTGGGCCATGAATGGATGGTGAAGAGACACGAAATGTGCGAATTTGCTGAATTTATCCACGATCACCATGATGCAATTGGCATGTCCAGCGGTTGGGAGGCCATCTATAAAATCCATGGACACCATTTGCCAAGCCTCTTCTAGAACTGGCAGAGGAGAGAGCAAACTGGGGTACCATGCTCTGTCTGGTTTTGCCTGAAGACATATTGTGCAGGAAGATACAAAGGTCTTGACATCGCTCTTTAGACCCTTCCATGAGAATAATTTCTTGACCCAGCTGTGAGTAACAGGAAAGCCGGAGTGCCCTCCGAGAGCACTGTCATGAAGTGCCAAAATGATACGGTGCTGGAGCTGTTGGTTAGTGCCAATCCAAATGCGTCCTGAATGACGGATGATTCCCTGTTGGAGAGTAAAAGAAGGGTGGCTCTGAGGGTCGACTGCAAGTTCTTGCAATAGTTTTGTTGATTTAGGGTCTGCAGCATAACCGGCCACTACTTCAGCTAACCATTCTGGGGTAGATACAGAAGTGGCCTGTAGGTGAGCCAGAGGATTTGGATGACGAGAAAGAGCATCTGCAGCAGCATGTGAGGCCCCCGGTTTGTAAACCACATGGCATTGTAGGCCAGCCAGTTTGGTATGCATTTTGAGCTGCCATTGGGTCTGAAGGCGCTGGTCTATGATGTGCATTAAGTTGAGCTGGTCAAAGAATATGGTTAATTCGCTGTGCTGCAAGTAGGATCTCCATTGTTCAACGGCCACTAAGATAGCAAAAAATTCCTTCTCATATGTTGATAAGGACTTAGTGCGAGGCGCCAAAGCTTTGGTGACAAAGGCCAGAGGGTGCCCGTCTTGGAGAAGGACTGCGCTGACGCCCGTGTCACATGCGTCGGTCTGTAATTGAAATGGCTTAGTAAAGTCCGACAAGGCAAGAACCAGAGCAGACACTAGAGAAGACTTGAGGGCCTCAAAAGCCTGTTGATGAGATGGTGTCCAAACAAACAGAGCTCCCTTCTTCAGCAAATTGGTTAGGGGGCGAGCCAGGATTGTAAAGCTACGCACAAACTTTCGATAATAGCCCGCGTGGCCAAGGAAACTGCGGAGTTCCTTAATATTCTATGGAGGAGGCCACTGTTGTACCGTGGCAACCTTCCCTGGATCAGTAGAGACACCGCCACGGCTGACCATATGCCCCAAATAAGTAATGGACTGCTGCGCAAAGCGACATTTACTGAACTTCACCCTTCACCTTCCCCTGATCCTGAGCTAGTAAGGAGAAGACCTGGCGAAGATGATCAATGTGTTCTTCTAGGGTGCATCTGTAGATCAAGATATCATCGAAAAACACCAAGACACACTTGCGCAACAATGGCAGAAGAGTGGTGTTCATCGCACCCTGAAATGTGTTTGGAGCACCCATCAGTCCGAAAGCCATCACTGTAAACTCAAACTACCCCCAGTGAGTCTGGAAAGCAGTCTTGTGCTCTTCGCCCGGTGCTAGCCGAATTTGGTTGAACCCCGCTCAGAGATCCAGACAAGAAAACCACTGCGCTTGTGACAGTTCGTCGAGCAATTCATCGATCACCGGTATAGAAAACTTGCTCTTGACTGTCAGAGAGTTGAGCATGCGGTAGTCAACACTAAACCACCAAGTGTTGTCTTTCTTGCGAACCAGCAATACCAGAGAAGAGAAGGCACTGGAGCTTGGCTGTATCGGGCCGGACTGCAACATTTCTAAAACTTGTTTCTCAATTTTGTCCTTCAATGCTGGCTTGTATCGATATTGACGGACAACCATAGGAGGAGCACCAAGCACTAGAGGAATGCAATGATCGCAGTGGCGCCACGGGGGCAACTCCGTGGGCTCTTGAAAGAGATCAGAGAACTCCTCCACTAGCTGTTGGATTGAAGGTAACAACTCAATGTCATCAGAACTGCCAGTAGATTTAGCAATATGGCATAACTGGAACAGGGAGGACTGATCAGCTTGTGGCAACAGGCCTTGCAAAGTCACATGAGTGTTGCCATAAGGAATTTTCATCCACTTTTGTAGCTAGTTGACCTTCATTGGTGAAAAAGCTTCAAGCCAGTCCATGCTGACAATCATGTCATAGGATCCCAGTGGCAAGACGCGCAAAGTTGAGTGAAAACTGTGCCCCTGAACTGACCATTCAACACACTGGAGTTCTTCAATACACACAATGTTGTTGCCATCAGCAACCTTTACACACAAGGGAGCTAGCAGCTTCTTTAGATTTGGCATGGTAGCAGCAATCGAGGTGCTCAGAAATTAGTGGCTGCTTCGAGAGTCCACAAGAATAAGGAGGTCTTGACCAGCTAAAACCCCTTTGAGCTGCAAAGTTCTAGGAGACACAGACCCATTCATAGCTGATGATGATAGAAGCATAAATACTTGTTCAGTAGCACACTGCTCTTCTTCAGAATGTTCATCAGTGTCACAATCCTGGAAAGCATCTGCACACAAAGTCCATACCTCCTCCAGCGCATGAAGCTGAGGGACCAATGCACATTGATGGCCTGCAGCCCATTTGTCGCCGTAGCAAATGCAAAGGCCACGAGCACGGCGGTAATTGCGTAGAGTCGACAGCTTGTTGTCGATTGAGGAAGGCTTAGGGACCACACGCCGATCATCAGCATGGTCAACCGGCGGACGACGGGGAGGAGGGGGTGGCGGTAGGGCACCCTTGATCATTGCGGTACGTGCAAATGGCGATGCCTCAAACCGCTTGAACTCCTTGAGGGTGCCTTGGTCCAATGCTTCCTCCTGTAACAAAGCGAGCGTGCAGGCAGAATCGAGGTCTTGTGGATGAGCAACCAGGACAACATAGCAAATGTCTTCGCGTAAGCCATCAATAAAGCGAGTAGTGAAGTAAAGCTTATCATGGTGAGGGTTGTAAGCCTTGAGCTGCTCATAAAGGTCAGTGAATTTCTCGATGTAGTCAGAGACGGTGGTGGTATGTGTGATGCGGAAAAGTTGACACAAGAGCAACTCATGTTGGTCACGGCTGAACCGCTCGTAGATGAGTGCAGCGAAGGCATCCCATGAGATGTTCTGAATTTTGGTCTCCATGGACTGAAGCCAATGGGCGACGGCATGAGTGAAACGATGAGTTGCCACACACACCCAGATAGCTAGAGCTTGGGATTGTCCCCATCGAATTGAGGGAACAACATCTTAGGAAGCTGACCAAGATGATGATGATTGGAGGGGTTGTGGAAGGCAGGGTTGAAAGGTGTGGCAGAATCACCCAGTTTAGCACGCTTTTAGGGGCGCTTGCCTTCCACTAGACACTAAGTGCCCTGAAAGTGAGCTAAGCCAGATGATTCCGTCAAGCACACCCAACGGGAGAACTCGAACGCTCCACATTTTACACCCGGGATCTAATAATGACTACAAGCTTACAATACTTAGTCCATTTCATACAACACAGAGTCTCAGACAGAGTTATTACAATACCAGAGGTTCAGAGTGCAATAAATTAATAGCGGAAATTAAATAAACATCTACGGAGCGAGATGAGAATCCGTCTGTGCCCACCAGAACAATTCTCCACACAAGGCCTACATGCTCAAGGTGCACCTGCAACAAGGGTAAAATAAATCCTGAGTACACAATGTACTCGCAAGACTTACCCGACTGGGAATTATATTTCCCGACTCTCAAGGGTTATGATAGGCTTTCTGGCTGGTGGGTTTTTCTTGTTTGCGGAAAACAACACTAAGAGTGTGTCCTCAATTCCGAACTTTTAGAAGCCATATTTTATTCATTAACCAATAATCTATGTAAGCACCTATGCTATAATCAAGCAAAAGTTGAGCAATTTTGGACCATTTCTCCATCTTTTCATTTGTCAATTCTTACTATGATGCCAGAGCGTAGCCAAGCCGTACCGTCACGTAGAAAATGGCGATTCGCGAATCAATGTGCCCAGCTAGGTACCCCAAAAACACACGCCTCGCTTGTACCCCAGGCACAAGCAAGATCAACTCGTTCCCCTCCTGTCACGGGTTTCTAGGTCCCCGTCCAAACTTGGACTCCTAGCTCCCGTACTTGAGGCCCGGCCTCAATACGGTGCTAAGATTTCCACCTATCCCCGCCTCCAATCAGTCGGTCCGGAAAGAGCCGGAGCCCACGACAAGAGAGTAACAAGTCTTCCTAGCCCCCATCCGCTAGTATATGCTCGGGATAAGAAGATCTATGACTTGACCAGGGTCCATGCAACGAACGGTCCTTAATTGACACGGATAGGGAAACAGTGCAACCCAATTATGCCCCGTGGCCGCGAGACACAACTTGCTACACCCACCAATACCCATACCACATCCCGGCCCGGTCACCATTTCCTTTCCACCATTTTATCCAAAATGTAATAACCATATGAGTAACTCTCTATTGTGAGTAACGACAGGTTACTCACTCTACCGATGATCCTAAGCGAAGCAACTATGCGATCCTATACTAGTAAGACTCATGGTTATATATATATATATATATATATATATATATATATATATATATATATATATATATATATATATCATAAAGTTTCTGTGACTTAAATGAACAACATTTAAATATATATAAGATTTGCAAAAATAAGGGTTATGCACCGGGGCTTGCCTTGGGTAGGCACAAAGTCAGAGGTGTCAGTCGCGGGCGGCTCCTGGAACTCCTCAGGTACAAAGATTTGCTCCTCGTACTCCTCGATGACTTCCTCATAGTCCTGCTCCTCCGCGGCCACGTACTCAACCACCTCGTGATCTACATGCATGCAATGATAATACCACACTTAAAAAGGTGACAACGGTAACTCTAAAACAACAACTACTAAGCTAGTTAGCTAGCTCTAATGACCAACATGTCAAGACATCCACTACCCTTAAAAGCAATAGCTAACCGGTCTACAAGTTTCCTACCAACCAAGTTGTATCACTTTCTTTTGTTTTCCTTTCGACGTCTACTCGATTAGAAGAGCTTAATTACCAATCTAGCAAGCTACTAAAATGCTACAAAAGTTTTAGTAAGCACATCACATAGCCACTAAGCTACTGCAAAAATCCTAGGGTTAAAGCTATTACGGTTTTGCCACAACAAAACCTACACAATTTAATATCTCAACAATAGTCGTTTTTGGGTCAATTTAATAGACCTAAAATCACTACAGATTTATATAAACTGACTTCACGAACTAAAAGATCACGAACTTAAGAATCTAACGAAACTGGTTTCATGATTTTTGGATGCTTGAGTGACCTCTTACAAATTCCCAAAGTTAAACATTCACATGAAATAAAAATCTAAACTGACTGCTTTACTAAAAAAGGAACACTCCCCTCAGGCCGCGCGGCCCAACCAACACGGCCCACCCGCGCTCGGCGCGCGCGCATGCCCGCGAACGCACCGCGTGAGACGGCCCACGATGTGGACGTGGCCTAGCGGGGGAAGCCGTAGACGCGCGGGACAAATTGCCAAAGAGCCCCCAGACTTCTTGCAAATTTGCGCACACCAAGCGCACTGTTCTGCCAGTCTACCAATAAGCACGATGACCCCTAGCATATCTTGTCTTCACAACGGAGAGGTCCCTAGACGCCTCCCCGTGCTCCAGCGCGGCAAGCAGCGGCACCAGGCGGCCACGCCGGCCAACCGAGGAACCCCGAACGCAAGGAAGGGAAGCCGATGCTCACCAGCGGGACCACGCATGCGGGCGAGCAGCGGTTGGGAGGGCGGAGGCGCACTGGAGAGACCTCCCCCACGGCGGTGGCGACCAAACTGCAGTGGCGGCCATGTTCCAGTGAGGAGAAGCGCTAAAGGAACGGTAATGATGATGGGTGAGCTCCAGCGACCTACCACGGACTCAACCGAAACGAAGACTGGGCCAGAACTCGCCTAGAACGAGCTGGCCACGTGCGCCCGACCACCACGGTGCACACCGCGGCGTTGCGACCGCGTCAGCTAGCACACGGGGGCGGCAAGGGTGCGGGGCAGAGGCACAGGACTGGTAGGGGTTGGGGGCGAGTCACGTGGCACGACCGATTTGGCTCACAGAGATCCAGGGGCTACCTATGGCGAAGAGCGGCATCGTCTTAACGGCAAAGGTGCCGGCACAGCTCCAAAATTGGGGCCAGGAGGGGCACGGCTTGGGCCGAGGTGGGGTCGATCGGCAAGGCCATCAGGTGACGAAGCCGAACACGCAAACAAATGGAGGCTAGTGAGCTCTTCCGACCGAGACCTAGGAGGCGGCCCCGCTAAGGCCATGGCTGACAAAGAAGCGAGGGGGGGAAAGAAAGGTCAACCCACGGGTCACCTCGCAGGGCGGCTGGGTCGACGCAGACACGGCGACACCCGCATAGTGACACGTTGGACGCACTCTAGCGCTGCGGAGAGGCCGTGCACGAGCGGCGGTCGAATGACCGACAGCGATGCAGGGAGGGCAGGGCATGGGCATGGCATCACAGACCATACCGCGGCCGTGTCGCTGCACCCGATAAGATGGGGAAGGACAATGGGTCAGCGCGGGGAGGGGGGGGGAACGTGGGATGGTGGCTAGCTGTGGTCGACGGGCGTGCCAGCCTGCCCCGCCTGACAACGCGGCTAGGCGCAGGCACGGAGCGGCCTGCGGTGGTGACCGCGGACACAGAGCCGACAACCGAGACTAGGTTACACGCACGGATTTTAAAGCACGAGAAAACCACTGCCCCAGCTCGACTTCGGCTTAACCATCTAGACTACCGCCTAGAGGGCACCAAGGGCTGTCCCCAGAAGCCAAAACACGACTAAGCTACTAGCATGTTAAAGCAAGGTAAAGCTCGTGAGCACGAGGTTGTCAACTGCTTCTAAGCTCACTGTTCTCGTCATAGTTTTGGTTTTAACTTCGATTTCCAAGCTAGTAAAAACATGAGCTAACATTCTTATTATGCTAATACACTCATTTCACTACCATGAACAAAGTTTGTACTTCAATTTTTATTAAAGTGTTGCACACACGTTCTATAATAGTTTTGCTAGATAAAAATCATTTTTGAACTCTATCGATACGACACGGTTTTTACGGCAACTTCTATTCAACATTTTCGTTAGCCATTTAGAATTTAACAAAATGATTCTATGAACTACGACACAGGCTAAACACCTAAATACAAAGCTCAAGACACATTTTGGTGAGTTGACACGCGCGGTAACACCGAGGGTGTTACAGCTCTACCCCCCTAAAAGCAAATCTCGACCCGAGATTTCCCGTGCCTAGTGTGGGAAAAAAAGGATAGGGAAACTTTCAACTTAACGAGTTACCTTCAGGAGCTAGACAAGAGATGGGGGTAGTGCTTCAAAATATAACCCTCAAGCTCCCACGTTGCTTCCTCTTCCGAATGATGTTGCCACTGGACCTTGTAGAATTTCACCACATTGTTCCTGGTCACTCTCTCTTTTTCATCCAAGATTTTTACTGGATGTTCCTCATAAGAAAGGTCCGGTTGAAGGGAAAGCCCTTCAATTTCTACTACCTCAGTGGGAACCCGCAAACACTTTTTCAACTGGGACACATGGAAGACATTGTGGACAACTGACAAAATATCAGGGAGCTGAATACGATAGGCTACTGGACCACGTCGGGCCAAAATCTTGTAGGGCCCAACATAGCGTGGAGCTAGTTTCTCACGGACACCAAAACGATGCACACCTTTCATGGGAGACACCTTGATATACACATAATCCCCAACTTCGAATTCCAAGGGCCACCTTCTCTTGTCTGCATAGGTTTTCTGTCGGTTCTGCGCTACCTTTAAGTGACTCTGGATAATACCAACCTTCTCTCTTGCTTCAAGCACAAAGTCAGGCCCGAAATAACCATGATCTCCCACCTCAACCTAGTTGAGTGGGGTCCTATATTTCTTGCCATAAAGAGCCTCAAATGGTGCCATCTGGATGCTCTCTTGATAGCTGTTATTATAAGAAAACTTAGCCAACTTCAAACATTCGTCCCACTTTTCAAAAAAAGAGATGACACAAGCTCTCAACATGTCTTCAAGCACTTGATTCACCCTTTCCGTCTGACCGTCGGTCTAGGGATGATAGGCTGAACTTCTGAGAAGGCTAGTACCAAGGCATTCTTGGAGTTGTGTCCAAAAATGTGACATGAAAACTGCTCCACGGTCAGAAACGATAGTAAGTGGAACTCCATGGAGGGTCACAATACGATCAAAATATAGCTTGGCATACTGCGAGGTTGTATACCTAGTACCCACTGGAAGAAAATGAGCAATCTTTGTGAGGCGATCCACATTGACCCAAATGGAATCATGGCCCTTGGCTGTGCGGGGTAATCCAGTATTAAAATCCATGGAGATATCCTCCCATTTCCAGACCAGAATAGGCAGAGGCTGCAGAAAACCCGGCCTTTGTAGATGGTCTGCCTTAACTCTTCCACAAATATCATACTCAGCAATAAACCTAGTAATATCCTGCTTCATGTTGGACCATCAATACAACTGACGCAAATCATGGTACATTTTGTTACTCCCCGGGTGAATAGATAACTTGGATTGGTGAGCCTCACCGAGAATCTTCCTTGTAAGCTCCTCATTACCGGGAACCACTAACTAGTTCTTGTACTTCATCACACCTTGCTCATCAATGCTGAAGTGCGGATCACGCCCTTCAGCCATCAACTTTTTAATGTGGGGAATCTCCAAGTCATCATATCTTTGCTCCGCAATGATTTGCTCAAGTAATTCTGAGACTAAAGCAATCTGTGCTAACACTGCAGAGTGAGAGAGAGGCAGGGACTCTTCATCTGGCACATGTGACTTACGGCTCAAAGCATCAGCCACCACATTAGCTTTTCCCGGATGATAATGGACCTCTAAGTTGTAATCTTTAATCAACTCAAGCCATCTCCTTTGCCTCAGGTTGAACACAGGTTGAGTAAAAATATACCTAAGGCTCTTATGGTCCGTAAAAATATGCACTTTATTCCCCAACAAGTAGTGTCTCCAAATTTTTAGAGCGTGCACCACTGCAGCTAGCTCTAAATCATGGGTTGGGTAATTCACCTCGTGCTTCTTCAGTTGGCGCGAAGCATATGCTATCACATGCCCATCCTGCATAAGCACGAACCCAAGCCCAGTCCTAGAGGCATCACAATAAACATCAAAAGACTTCTCAATATCCGGTTGAGCCAGGACAGGAGCTGAGGTAAGAAACTTCTTCAATGCCTGAAAAGCTTCTTCACAAGCCGGACTCCATACAAACTTTGCATCCTTCTGAAGTAGCTTGGTCATAGGGTGAGCTATTTTGGAGAAATCTAGAATAAAACGCCGATAGTATCCAGCAAGACCCAGAAACTGGCGGATCTGATGCACTGAAGTAGGAGACTTCCAACTCAACACATCCTGAACCTTGCTAGGATCTACAGACACACCCTCAGGAGTCAGAACATGTCCCAAGAACTGAACTCGATCCAACCAAAACTCGCACTTGCTGAACTTAGCGTACAGCTTGTGCTCTCGCAACCGGGTCAGGACGGTGCGGATATGCTGTGCATGCTCTTCTTCATTCTTGGAATATATCAAGATGTCATCAATGAAGACCACTACAAACTTGTCCAGCTCTGACATAAAGACTGAATTCATGAGATACATGAAAAATACAGGAGCATTTGTGAGGCCGAAAGACATGACTAGATACTCATATAACCCATACCTAGTAGAAAAAGTTATCTTTGGTATATCTTGTGGCCAGATCTTTATCTGGTGATAGCCCAACCGAAGATCAATTTTTGAGAACACCTTTGCCCCAGCCAACTGATCAAACAAAACATCAATACGGGGCAAGGGGTACTTGTTCTTAATGGTTACCGCATTGAGAGGGCGGTAATCCACACACATGCGAAGAGTACCATCCTTTTTCTTCACAAAAATGGCAGGACAACCCCAAGGTGAAGAACTGGGACGGATGAACCCTTTATTCCGCAACTCTTCTAACTATTTCTTCATTTCAGCTAGCTCCTTTGGTGCCATATGGTAGGGACACCGAGAAATAGGAGCAGTGCCAGGCTCTAACTCAATGGTGAACTCCACATCTCTATCTGGTGGTAACCCAGACAAATCATCAGGAAAAACATCTAGGAACTCACAGACCACTAGAATAGAGGTGAGATCAGAAGAGACTTCCACATGTGCCGCAACTGGCGAAGTGAGTTCTGAAGGAATGAGAAGAGACATCCTATCCTCGGATGCAGGAAGTCACAACTCAACAACTCTCCGCTTAAGGTCCAAAACTACCCCATAAACCTTCAGCCAGTTCATGCCCAGTATTGTATCAATGCCATGCCCAGGTAGCAATATGAAATGAAGGCGATAACTGTGAGTGGCTAACACTAAACTGATAGTATCCGTCTGGGTGTTGATAAACATCTTCGCACCCAGAGTGCTGATTCTATAGGCCTTAGGGATGGCCATAATAGGTAGATTATGCCTTTTTGCATACCCCATGCTCATAAATGAATGTGATGCTCTAGAATCAAATAACACAAGTGCTGGGTGAGAGTTGATGGTGAACATACCAGCCATCACGGGTTGATCCTGTAATATTTCCTCAGCCTCCGTGTAGTTCACCTGTCCCGAACGGCTCACTGGGACTTTCTTCTTGATAATCGTCCTCTTGATCAGACGAGAGTTGGCGGACGGCTGGGCAGACTAAACAGGCCAGTTCTCGGGACACTCCCGAGCAAAGTGGCCCTCCTTGCCACACTTGAAACAGCCAGTAGACTTGACCATCTGCCCTTAACGAGGTGGAAACTGCTATCCCTATGGCTGTTGCACCTGCTGGGGAGGTGCACGGTACTGAGTCATCGGAGCCTGACGCGGCTGCTGAGGCTGTCGAGACGGCTGTTCACCAGGAGAATGGTAGGACATCCTCTTAACAACCTGCATCTTCTGCGCCTGCGGGTGACTAGAAGACCCAGAAATCCCCCGCTTGCGCTTCCACTCAGCCTGAGTGTCACGATGCAGACCCTCCATAGCAATGGCTGCATTCATCAGGGTGCCAAAAGTCTAGTAGTTCCCAGTGTACAACTCCTTCTGTAAAATACAAGAGAGGCCACGATAGAAGCGGTCCTTCTTCTTCTTATCTGTGTCAACGTGAGTGCCAGCATACTGTGCCAAATGGTTGAACTTGTTGGCATATTCCATCACGGATAAGCTTCCCTGCTTCAGGTCCAAGAACTCCGAGAGCTTCTTGTTCAGAACACCCACATGAATGAAATACTCTCAGAAGGCAGTGGTGAACTCCTGCCACGTCACCCAGTGGTCCACCTGCTGCATGGCATTGAAGGTATCCCACCAAGCGCTGGCAGACCCCAACAGCTGCTGTGCGCCGAAGCGCACCTTCTGCTCATCGGTCACCGTGAGCAGTAGAAACTTTTGCTCCAGCACACGAAGCCAGTGCTCCACGTACAGAGGCTCTACAGTCGGCGTGAACATGGGTGGGTTAGTCTTCAACAAGTCCTGATACGAACAGGGCCTCTCAAGACCGCGGGCACCGCCCCCGTTCCCGCCGTTGCCATCGGGGCCCCCACGAGCGAGGCCACCGATAGCCTGTGCCATCAGCTCCAGGGCATGAGCTGTCTCACGACGGGTAGCCAACATCTCCGCCATTGTCTCCGCCGGAGTCATCAGAGGCGGTGGTGGCGGTGGAGGAGGGAAAGGAGCCAAGCGTGGGGCGTCGTGACTCTCCCCATTGGCATTCTCGTGACCATTCTCGCGACCATTCTCGCCATGGCCCTCCTAGTCACAGCCCACTCCAGCGCTGGTACTCCCGTGACCAGACCCAACTCCCACACGGCGGGACCTCAGGTCCATCTGTAATAGATAAGAACCAACCATTAGGGCACTTCTCCAGATTTAGGATACGAGACTGAGACGATGATACGACCTTGAAAAGAGTTGAAGCAATTCATTTTAATTCTTATTCTACCATGTTACTATCTACGATTATCGTGAAGGGGTTTTTAGATTAACTAGGTTTTTATCTTTGTGATGCATGCATCGCCCTATATGTTCGCTCAAGCCGGAAATATAGCGGCACTTCGCTAGCAATCTTTGGCACATCGCACACTCACTTCCAAAACTAGCGTTTCCTTATGCAACGTAAGTCAGTGTACCTGCAGAAGATGGTTAGGTAAACCAGTGCCACTATCCTAGTAAACCATATTGCTAGGGCTGAATACTTAATTACGTCGACTTTACCGCATCCTAATTTTATAAATCTTTTGTTGGTCAAAGTTTTAAACCTTTTGAAAGGGGTGATTAAGCTTGTAAACCCATTATTGGCTCTGGTACCATCTATGGCAGAATCGCCTAGTTTAGCACGCTTTCGAGGGCGCTTGCCTTCCACTAGACACTAAGTGCCCTGAAAGTGAGCTAAGCCAGATGATTCTGTCAAGCACACCCAACGGGAGAACTCAAACACTCCACATTTTACACCCGGAATCTAATAATGAGTACAAGCTTATAATACTTAGTCCATTTCATACAACACAGAGTCTCAAAAATAGTTATTACAATACCAGAGGTTCAGAGTGCAATAAATTAACAGCGGAAATTAAAAAAACGTCTACGGAGCGAGATGAGAATCCGTCTGTGCCCACTAGAAGAATTCTCCACACAAGGCCTACCTGCTCAAGGTGCACCTACAACAACGGTAAAATAAACCCTGAGTACACAATGTACTCGTAAGACTTACCTGACTAGGAATTATATTTCCCAACTCTCAAGGGTTATGATAGGCTTTCTAGCTGGTGGGTTTTTCTTGTTTGCGGAAAACAATACTAAGAGTGTGTCCTTAATTCTAAACTTTTAGAAGCCGTATTTTATTCATTAACCAATAATCTATGTAAGCACCTAGCTATAATCAAGCAAAAGTTGAGCAATTCAGGACCATTTCTCCATCTTTTCATTTGCCAATTCTTACTACGATGCCAGAGCATAGACAAGTCGTACCGTCATGCAAAAACAGCGATTCGCGAAGCAATGTGCCCAGCTGGATACCCCAAAAAACACACGCCTCGCTTGTACCCCAGGCACAAGCAAGACCAACCCGTTCCCCTCCTGTCACGGGTTTCTAGGTCCTCGTCCAAACTTGGACTCCTAGCTCCCGTACTTGAGGCTCGGCCACAATACGGTGCTAAGACCTCCACCTATCCCCGCCTCCAATCAGTCGGTCCAAAAAGAGCCAGAGCCCATGACAAGAGAGTAACAAGTCTTCCTAGCCCCCATCTGCTAGTATATGCTCGGGATAAGAAGATCTGTGACTTGACTAGGGTCCATGCAACGAACGGTCCTTAATTGACACAGACAGGGAAACAGTGCAACCCAATTATGCCCTGTGGCCGCGGGACACAACTTGCTACACCCACCAATACCCATACCACATCCCTGCCCGGTCGCCATTTCCTTTCCACCATTTTATCCAAAATGTAATAACCATATGAGTAACTCTCTATTGTGAGTAACGACAGGTTACTCACTCTACCGATGATCCTAAGCGAAGCAACTATGCGATCCTGTACTAGTAAGACTCATGGGTATATATATATATATATATATATATATATATATATATATATATATATATATATATATATATATATATATATATATATATATATATATATATATATATATATATATATATATATATATGTGGGTATCATAAAATTCCTGTGACTTAAATGCACAACATTTAAATATATATAAGATTTGCAAAAATAAGGGTTATGCACTGGGGCTTGCCTTGGGCAGGCGCAAAGTCAGAGGTGTCAGTCGCGGGCGGCTCCTGGAACTCCTCAGGTATAAAGATTTGCTCCTCATACTCCTCAATGACTTCCTCGTAGTCCTGCTCCTCCGCGGCCACGTACTTAACCACCTCATGATCTACATGCATGCAATGATAATACCACACTTAAAAAGGTGACAACGGTAACTCTAAAACAACAACTACTAAGCTAGTTAGCTAACTCTAATGACCAACATGTCAAGACATCCACTACCCTTAAAAGCAATAGCTAACCGGTCTACAAGTTTCCTACCAACCAAGTTGTATCACTTTCTTTTGTTATCGTTTCGACATCTACTCGATTAGCAGAGCTTAATTACCACATCTAGCAAGCTACTAAAATGCTACAAAAGTTTTAGTAAGCACATCACATAGCCACTAAGCTACTGCAAAAATCCTAGGGTTAAAGCTATTATGGTTTTGCCACAACAAAACCTACACAATTTAATATCTCAACAATAGTCATTTTTGCGTCAATTTAATAGACCTAAAATCATTACAAATTTATATAAACCGACTTCACCAAATAAAAGATCACGAACTTAAGAATCTAACGAAATTGGTTTCACGATTTTTGGATGCTTGAGTGACCTCTTACAAATTCCCAAAGTTAAACATTCACATGAAATAATAATCTAAACTGACTGCTTTACTGAAAAAGGAAAACTCCCCTCAGGCCACGCGGCCCAACCAACACGGCCCACCCGCGCTCAGCGTGCGCGCATGCCCGTGAACCCACCGCGTGAGGCGACCCACGACGCGGACGCGGCCCAGCGGGGGAAGCCACAGACGCGCGGGACAAATTGCCAAAGAGCCCCCAGACTTCTAGCGAATTTGCGCACACCAAGCGCACTGTTTCGCCAGTCTACCAATAAGCACGATGGCCCCTAGCATATCTTGTCTTCGCAACGGGGAGGTCCCTGGATGCCTCCCGGCGCTCCGGCGCTGCAAGCAGTGGCACCAGGCGGCCACGCCGGCCAACCGAGGAACCCCGAACGCAAGGAAGGGAAGCCGATGCTCACCAGCGGGACCACGCACGTAGGCGAGCGGTGGTTGGGAGGGCGGAGGCACACTAGAGAGACCTCCCCCACGGTGGTGGCGACCAAAATGCAGTGGCGGCCTTGTTCTGGTGAGGAGAAGCGCTAAAGGAACGGTAATGACGATGGTTGAGCTCTAGTGACCTACCACGGACTCAGCCAAAACGAAGACTGGGCCAGAACTCACCCAGAACGAGCTGGCCACGTGCTCCCGGCCACCACTGTGGCACACCGCGGCGGTGCGACCGCGTCAGTGAGCGCACGGGGGCGTCAAGGGTGCGAGACAGAGGCACAGGACTGCTAGGGAGCGGGGGCGAGTCAGGTGGCACGACTGATTAGGCTCACAGAGATCCGGGGGCTACCTACAGCGAAGAGCGACATCGTCTTAACGGCAAAGGTGCCGGCACAGCTCCAAAATTGGGGCTAGGAGGGGCAGGGCTCGGGCCAAGGTGGGGTCAATTGGCTAGGCCATCAGGAGACAAAGCCGAACACGCAAACAAATGGAGGCTAGTGAGCTCTTCCGACCGAGACCTGGAAGGTGGCCCCGCCAAGGCCATGGCTAACAAAGAAGCGAGGGGGGGGGGAAAGAAAGGTCAACCCACGGGTCACCTCGCAGGGCGGCTGGGTCGACGCGGACACGGCGACACCCGCGCAGTGACACGCTGGACGCACTCTAGCGCTGTGGAAAGGCCATGCACGAGCGGCGGTCGGATGACCTGCAACGATGCAGGGAGGGCAGGGCATGGGCATGGCGTCGCAGACCATACCGCGGTCGCATCGCTGCGCCCGACAAGAGGGGGAAGGACAACGGGTCAGCGCGGGGGGAGGGGGGAAACATGGGATGGTGGTCGGCTGTGGTCGACGAGCACGCCAGCCTTCTCTGCCTGACAATGCGGCTAGGCGCAGGCACGGAGTGGCCTGCGGCAGTGACCGTGGACACAGAGCCGACAACCGAGACTTGGTTACACGCACGAATTTTAAAGCACGGGAAAACCACTGCCCTAGCTCGACTTCGGCTTAACCATCTGGACTACCACCTAGAGGGCACCAAGGGCTATCCCTAGAAGCCAAAACACAACTAAGCTACTAGCATGTTAAAGCAAGGTAAAGCTCGCGAACACGAGGTTGTCAACTGCTTCTAAGCTCACTGTTCTCGTCATAGTTTTGGTTTTAACTTCGATTTCCAAGCTGGTAAAAACATGAGCTAACATTCTTATTATGCTAATACACTCATTTCACTGCCATGAACAAAGTTTGTACTTCAATTTTTATTAAAGTGTTGCACACACGTTCTATAATAGTTTTGCTAGATAAAATCGTTTTTGAACTCTATCGATACGACACAGTTTTTACTGCAACTTCTATTCAACATTTTTGTTAGCCATTTAGAATTTAACAGAATGATTCTATGACCTACGACACAGACTAAACACCTAAATACAAAGCTCAAGACATGTTTTGGTGAGTTTACACGCGCGGTAACACCGAGGGTGTTACAAAAGGGGAGTTAGGATCGGACAACAACTGATGCTGGGTGTACTGAAATTGGTAAGGCTAGTGCATTGGAGGATGAACTGGAGTGGGGGAGTGGTATTGAGTAGGCGAAATTGGATTTTGATGAAATTTGGGAGGTGGAATTGTATTTGTTGGAAATTGGGGAGGTGCGTGGGAAGTGGGGACGAACTGGAGAGGAGCAGAAAATGGAGTTAGGTGAGGATGGGGATTTGGAACGAACGGCGAGGGGTGGTGGTTAGGCGATGGCTAGAATGGCATGGGTGGAGGATGGTGTAGAGGCGGAGGATGGTGGATAGGTGGGGAAGGATGGGTGTTGGGCGGAACATGAGTAGGCGGCAACACTCTGGTGATGGTCTGCAACGGAGGAGAGGTGGGGCGGCGGGGGGGGGGGGGGGTTGGAGTGCATACCATTGGCTAGGAATAGGGCGAGGGTCGTGACTGACCCGTAGCCCGTTTCTCATGTAGTCAGACTCGCGCCGTGCCCCTTGGGCCAGTTGGTCGATTCCCCGGCAGCACGATGGCCGACGACCAACTCCGGAGAGGAAGCAGGATCAGAGACGGAGCGATCCACGCGTTTGATGAGGCCATCCAGCTCTGCACGAACGCTGGCGATGGAGTTCTCGACGCTGGGGCGCCACTCCTCGAATGAAGCCGCAGCCGATTCGAGCATGGCCACGTGCTCGGTGTTCTCACGCTGAACGTCATCGTAGCAGAGGTACTCGATGTCGAGGACGCGCTGCTCGAGATCGCTGATGCGGTCGGAGAAGTGCACTCCCCACTTGTCGGTGACGACGGCGGCGGAGGACTAGGAGGGGGCGAAGTGCTCCAGTGAGTCGAGGCGCTCGTCCACGGCGGTGTCACGCTGCTGTTGTCGGAGCTCCGCGTCGGTGAGGCGGCGGTCGATGCGGCTGCTGGAGGACTTGAACTCGCCGAGGAAGTCATCGAACTTCCGAATTAGCTCGTCGAATGCAGTGCGGACGACGGGATCCATGAAGCCGCGCGAGCACTAGAGGCGAGTGAAGTGGCTGTGGGAGGGAGGGTGGGGATCCAGCACGCACGGGGAACTGGAGATCGGTGGCTTTGATACTAGTGTCAGCGATCGATGCCACTGGACTGCGATGAATAGGATGAATAGTAATCTTGGGGAACCTTGCCGGTGAGGAGCTGGGTTCTACTTTACTACTATGGCAAAATAAAAGTAATGCAGTGGATACAGGTTCCAAGCTGCTTCCTCACGTCTCTGTCTCCCCTCTTATCTCACTCTTGGGCAGGCCTCACATTACAAGCAGAGCACGCGGCCCATTCTAGCCCAGAGAGCTTGACGCTCTTGGTCCTCTTCCTAGTTCCCTTCCTGGCCCTTGGTGCAGCAGCAGCATCACCCGGATGGGGAATGCTGACATCAACACCAAGTAGCAGCCCAGTTCTTCTATCAATAACGAGAACCCAGGGAATTCCATGGTCCGATGATCGTCTAACCGAACCCAGAATATGATGCATTTCAGGTACTGCCCAGCAAGTAATGGCATGGCATGTACAAAACTCACCTTGCACTTACTACGTGAGCAACCAAACATAATCGGCCGTGATATCTCTAGAAGTGCTGCCACCGTAGAACCATATTGGCAAAGCTGAAGTGAAAATTTTATTTCCATCGTCAAGGGAGGCAGTCCTCTTTTGAAACACCAGAACATTTCCAGATGGTGGAACTGTACATTGGCTGCATTGCATAGCACTTGGAAAGTATATGCGACTAACCACACTGGGTTCCAGAATTCTTCCAAAAGCAGAAAGAAGTGGCAACTTAGCTGGAAGACTTCACAACATGTTAATTGCAGCATAGAACATCCAAGATCCCAAGGTGCTAAAACTGCTGCAACTAACAGTTTAGAATTTGGAGACCAAATACTGTGATCAGGTTGCCATGGCAGTGGCAACACCACAGACCCACGAGGTCCGAAACAGTGGCACCAAGGTGGAAGCCAAATACTCTGGACATAAGCCGAACAGTGAACATCATCTAGTGCACTGTTGCTCACCTCGCCGGTCCAATTTATTATAGAGACCGCGTGTTCGCTTGGCTAAGAAGCCATGGCTGAAAGTACTGTTCGCTAATTTCTTGTGAGAGAAAAACACTGTACAATGGCTGATAAGCCGTGCTGATAAGTTCAAGTGAACAGGGCGAATGAACTGAGCTTTTTGAAACGAGAATGAACTAAGCAATTGATTTGCAATACAGTGTTGGCTGCTCAATCAGTTGAATTAAATCGTGATTGCACCATGCTGGTCCAGGCTTCACAAACTGACTAATCATTTGATTTGGTGGTGGCATCGCTGACTTCAAGACCGCAAACTCTATGCAGGCAATATCAAAGTGCATATGCAGAGACCAAGAATATTGATTCATTCTGCTACCCATGAAATGGAGGAACCCCAAAGCACAACAACCAAACGTAGCACCTGCAGTACCTGAGTGGTAGCTCCACATTTCGTCAAACATCTATGCTGCAGGAACGGAGAGAACACCAGACTTGCTCAAATCAGTAGCCAGGACCATCCAGAACGCATCTCGTGGTGGAGTAGGGATCGGTGAAGCCGTTGCCACATCCGATGGTGGCAGGAGAGTCGGTAGTGCGACGTGGCGGTGAGCTCGGACACACCGAGGAGGCTGGCGATGGACTGCGTCGCGGACCTCGCGGAGATAGGTGAGGCGCGTGAGCGTGTCCACGGGGCTGGCACCCGAGACGTCGATGCGGGAGAAGTAGAGGAGGACGAGGCCGGGCGCTCGAGATGTCGTTGCGGTGTCGACACGGAAGACGAATGCCATGAGGTCACCGAGCGTGGCGAGCTAGAGCTGCCCACCACCTGCAGCGCCGACGGCATCTGCGCGGAGTGCAGCGGCTGCTGCGATTGCTTGGCCATCCCAAATGACGGCTCGATCCAGTGGCGCATCGAGGTGGGTGAAGCCGGACTCCGGGTCGTCATTGAGGGAGCGGTCGTTGTCAGTAGATCTAGCGGGTACACTTTAACATTGATTACATGTTCTAGTACACAACTAGACAGAGAGAGACTAGAAGAAAGGAGAAAGGAGAAGAGAGGGAGGCGGATGCGTAGACCAGTGGGATTTTGGTGAAGTAGTAGTCGGTGTACTGGAAGCAGTGGAGTCTGGTGGGTGTAGACGATGGCCTCGCGGAGTCCGGCGTGAGCAGGAGCTAGTGGCGATACCGGTGGAGCTTCCCGTCGCTTACAACACTTCCCTCTGGATCGGTTAGGGTTTCTAGTGGCGTGGCGGCGAACCTCGTGGCAAGTGCCCCCGGCCCCCACCTCCTTATATATGTGCTGCACGACAGGGGCCCACCAGCCAGTGTGCGGTTGGACACCCCCAATCAGGGCGTAGATCAGGGTCCGAGTTGGCCGTTAGGCCAACTCGGTGGAGATCAACCTAACATTCTCCTCCTTAATCTCAACTCATACTTTAAACTTTAGACTTAAACTTTACACTTATTTCTTTTATCCAGATCAGTGCATAGAGCGTGTCTCATCATCACGGTCAGTCGCCAATAGATTTATCAGCTACAATACACATCTCTGATCTGAAACAGAGCCTTTAACTTTGGGCCCTTTATTGTCCGGAAATCATAGGCTATACTATAAACCTATGTTGACTATGTGTTCTCTGAACACACTGGGTTGTAAGCCTTTGGTAAGCGGATCTGCAAGCACTTTCTTGTTACTTATATGTTCAATACCTTCTAATATGATTCCGGACTTTCTCCTTTACAACGTATAACTTAATGTCAATGTGTTTGGCAGCACACTGACCCGTTGTCATAGGAGTCAACCACTTAAATGGTAATTGTTGTTGTCTACCATTATCAACTTCGGGCATATGTTGTTTTAACCATTTTGCCTATCCCTTTAAGCCTCATAACATGTTATACCATAATTTTGTATCAATAATGATACTAAAACTGTTTCATTGGAGTTTTTCCACAATAAAACTCCAACTGTGAGTGTTAGCTACTATGTGGGTTTCACTAAACATCTTGCCAAAATTTAACATTTGTATCCATAACTATTTGAGAGTACCTATTCTTTCTTACTTAGCATGAGGCTTATAATACTTTGCAACATTGCAAGACATTCTTAACTCTATTTCAGTGATCTATATCTAGACCGGACTTCTGCCAAAAAATAACCCGGATACGTGAACTGTGTCAGGGTAAGATCTTATCTGTGTACTCATTAAGCTTCCAACAGCTGAAGCGTATTGGACGTTCATCTATAAAAATCTCACATTGCTTCTTGAAACACTAAAGTTCTCAAAACTATTACCCTTGACCATGGGAACAGGCGTATGTTTACACATATACATACTTTATTTCTTCAGAATCTTTCTAAGTATGCATTTGAGAAATTTCTAATACCCCTTTCTTCTATCTCGGTGAGTTTCAATTCTTATAACGAGAGATATTTCACCGAGAACATTCTTATTGAACCTTGAGGATAAGAACTTCTTCTCATACAGTAGATTGACATCATTACTAGTGAGTAAAATATCATCCACATATACAGGTTTAGGAATTTAGCTATTTCTTTACTTTAGGGGTATCATTATTATGACCGTCTACTCCCCCGACGATCACATTCATCTTTTATAGATCACTCTTACCTTCAATGCATAGTATGCATCGCATTATCTAAAGTATGGGGAAGTATCTTTTTTAATTGTCTTTCTCACATTTCTCCCCCCTCGAAATGTGGTATTAACTTTTTTACCACAATTTCGAAAATCATTCAGAAATCTTGTGAATGAGAAAACTTTGATTACTTACTTCATCTACATGATTACATCATGCAAATAAAATTATTTCTTAATTCGTATGGGAGTATTTTTCCTCATTTCACTTTAAGAACTCAACAATCTTTTATCATTAATACTTTCATAAGTCATGCTTGCATGTCATTCTTATCTTGAGGTTCATCTGTAACTTTTTGTTCTTCTTAAACTCATTGAGTGCTTAATTACTATGACACAATAGAAGAGCACTGTCAAGCACATGAGTCATCACAACTTTCTCTCGCCATGCAGAATAGATTAACATAAGTATTATGCCAACTTTACCCCGTCATACGTGTATTTTCTCAAACTTTTTCCGCCATGCGGGTACTATCACAAATTTTTTCCCACTATGCGAGATAATTCTCTTGAAGAGACATAAATACTAGAATTGGCTCATATTTAATAATCAAATTTAGAAATAAATCCGAATACTCTTTAACACACACGTTTAATCCGACGTTGGTCAAATTAAACATGCATGTCACTTATTACATTTCATATCATGATGATAAAAACTAAATTCCTTTTCATAAAGAGTACGTAAAAGACATCTCTTAAACTAAACTCTTATTATTCTACTTCTTGGATAATATCCTAGAGTTCTTTTATTTTGAAGCCATTCTTTAAAGAGAACACAGTTCCTCATGTAATGGTCTTCTTTCTTTATCATCTTCTGAGTCATAAGTCCCCAGTTCATTTCCTTTTCTGCCTTCAAGAACAAAAGCATTAAGTTCTTTGTCTGAAAAACATTAATCAATAATTATCAATAATGCTCATTACGCTTTTAGAATAAAACAATATTCTTCTACATTTATTCCACATCACCGTTGGGCAGAAATGGAATTAGCATATGAAAAACTCAATTATCTTATGACTACTCTTCAAAACTAAATTCTCCCGTTGGTTCAAATTTAATTAGAAGATAATCATTATTATTGCAGCGGAAACAAGAAAAAAAATTCTCTAGTTTAAGAGTATTTCTTTATTTTTATCTATTTCTGAAAAATTGGTCACTTTGATGCAAAATTCATTAGAGATTTAAACTGTAAACATAAAACTCATAGTATTATGATATTGTTATCATCAACGTTGGTCAAAAAATAACAATATCATAATTTAACTTTAAACAAATATCTTTCTACTGAATAACTATAACTGTTCTTCAAATTAAATTCTTCCATTGGTTTGAATTTAATAAGAAGACAATAATCTTTAATTTTGTAGCGAAAAACGTGAATAAAATGCACTCTTATGTTTAAAAGCACTTTCTTTAACTCATATAGTTGTCCTCTACACTAATTATACATCACCGTTAGGCAGAAATAGAATTAATGTATGACAAAACTCATAAGTAACATCATAATATTGCCATTAATCAACGTTAGTCAGAATAATAACAATATTATAATAAACTATAAATATATCTATTTTTTAAAATTAAATTCTCTCATTGGTTCGAATTTAATAATGAAATAACAACTTTAAATACGTAGCAGAAACTTTAATAAATCTTTTAATTACATTATCTAAAAAACTCTCAAAATACTTTATTGTTCTCTGAACAAAATTATCGTTGGACAAAAATTTGTACAGAGATTTGCATTAAAATTCAATTTAAAATTGATCAAATAATGCTTCTAGAAAATTAACAAAATTAAATCGTAAGGGAAACTGTGCTTTCGGCGTAGCCAGCGCATCGCAGCCCGCAGCCCATCTCTGTTCCAGCTCGCGCAGTGCGCCTCGCGGCCCAGCTGCCATTTCCATTTTGGCCCACGCGCGCGCAGGCCGTGACTCCCCGTGCCTAGGCCGCAACCTGGGCCTGGGCCGGAAAAGCCGCCGGCCTGGGCCGCCTTCTTCTCGATCCAATCTCAGTCATTGATCGGAAATTGGACAGCTGTCCGTGTGGGGGGTATAAACCCCAGTACCACGAGATGGTACATGGGCCGCACCATCTGAGGTGGCCCGGCCTGTAAGATCAAGACATACATCGCAAGATTACAGGTTGTACTAGATATTGTAATAGTACCAGATGGAATACTTTACTTGTAACCCTCCCCCTCTAGAGTATATAAGTAGAGGAAGGGGACCCCTAGAAGATATGTCATACAGCACATAACTCAATATAATATAATAGAGCACAGGATGTAGGGTTTTACGTCATGCTGACGGCCTGAACCTGTATAAATCCTGTGTCTTGTGTCCTGTTACCATCCGGTTCGTGTTTTGCGCACCTATCTACTGATAAATCACTACCTTGGGCATACCCCTTGGTAGACCGCCGACCATATTTCGTCGGCAGTGGCACGCCAGGTAGGGGGTGTGCGTACAGACTCCCAGGCGAGTCAGATGAGATTTTTTTCGTTAATTCTCTACTAAAAACCGGGTGAGTCATTCTACGTTATTGATTAGATCAGTCTGTTCTTCGCATATTTAATACATATTGATTTTTCTGCACGTGACGATTCATCTTCCTCGTTCGCAATCTACTTCACTAACATCCAGATTGATTTTTCTGCACGTGACGATTCATCTTCCTCGTTCGCAATCTACTTCACTAACATCGCCCTGGAGCTCGCTGGGATTAATATCGAGAATTAACTCAATAACGACGGACTCGGCGACTTCAGTGGCAGAAGCTTTTTCTAGATCAGCGTCGTCGATTCCGCGGCAACCCTCGTCCACGACTCGGTCACGGTTCCTGTGGCCAACGCGACGTACGATATGGAGCGGCCTGCATCATGTCACACGGCGAGACTTCTACTCCAGCAAACCTATCAACGAACGTTTCTACTACAGACTACTACGTGCATTCGCTGCATGCACGCTTGATGATGCAAGCAGGCAATCCATTGACGGAACCAAATCTACAGGCATTTTTGTGATGCAACAAGCTAAGTCAAGATATTTTATTAACAAAATACATAATTTTATATATCTCCAATTGCATTCATCTACACAGTTTTATTTTCATGTACGTCGAGGAGGATCACGATTCCGCACATCCGAAGCTTCCGGCTTTTGCACGGCTAACGTGCTCCGACAACGACCATGACTCTGCGTACTCGTCCAAGCTCTTGAGCGATTGACTTCGAACTCCGACCACGTCCGTCCGAGCTCCGACCACATCTGTCCGAGCTCTGACCAACGACTCCAACTCCACCGAGCTCCGATCACATCCGTTCGAGCTGCCAAGCGAGCTGCTCGGACTCCGACCACCCGCCACGTCGCAATGATGATTGTCGCGAAGAACGACACTACAACAACCGCGACCACCGTCATTATGACTGGTCGAAAAGCTCAAGGGCCAGACAATTTCATCGCCACCGACCAGTTTTGTGTCCAAAGATAAGTACATTTCTAATATTCGTATTTAATACAATTTCTTTCAACCACTTTAACGTGCTTAAAGATCACTTTTTTTAATATTTTATAAAAGACTAGTTGATAGAGCACCATCCTTTCTCGAGTTCTCGGAGCCAACCCCATCTCCGACTTCTCCCTACACGTGCACGGGACCCGCTCTCTACGCTCCGGATGGTCGGCGGGCGCTCCCTGGTCTGACCTGTGTGCTATTACGTGCGAACAGGCTCCGCGTCTCGCACTCGGACCACATATCCGGCTGGGGCAGTACGGATTCTACAGGATGACGCGTCTACCAACTAATACAACTAAAACAGAACACTTATACATTCCTAACTTAGTTATCCTCCACACAATATACAAGATTTAAATGTTTTTTCCACAAAAACACAAACAAGCATACATTGTCACAACAATATATTATTACAAACTTGTCTGATGGCGAGGCACAAGTTTACAATAAACTAAAATGTTCCACATATATATATTGCAGGAATTTCAGGCTACGCTAGGGGACTTCGTCGTTCGCTCCCTGACCACCGCTCAGCGACTACGCCTCCTCGACCTCCTCGACTAGCGTTCGGGGACTGCCTCCTCGATGTGCTAAATGCATGCGTAACACCGGGGTGTTACACTCGACCACCAGACCAGTGTTCTTCCTTGACCACTCGACCAGCGCTCGGGGACTCATCGCTGAGCTCTCGTCGCTCATCGCTGACCTCTCACCGAGCTCTCGCCGCTCCTCGCCGAGCTCTCGCCGCTCCTCGCCAACCTCTCGCTGCTCGTCGTCGAGCTCTCACTGCTCCTCGCTGAACTCTCGCTACTCGTCGCCGAACTCTCGCTGCTCCTCGCCGAGCTCTCGCTATTCGTCACCGAGCTCTCGCTATTCATCACCGAGCTCTCGCCGCTCCTCACCGAGCTCTCGCTGCTCGTCGCCAAGCTCTCGCTGAGCTCTCGCCGCTCCTCGCCGAGCTCTTGCTGCTCGTCGCCAGCTCTCGCCGCTCAAACCACGTATCCAGCTGTGCTCGGGGGCTGGTATGGCAAACACATCTTGTCTCAGACCACCGAGCATGTTATACTGCTCGACCACGATCGAGGATTTATCGACCACACCTCACGCTGTGCTCGGGGACTGCTTCGACCACTTTCCGACTACAGCTCGATGACTAATTTCCTCGGCTACGTGTGACATTGGACTCACATACAGTTGAGAGGTCATTACTTTTTAGACCTTGCTACAAGGCTCATACTTCGCCTTCCAGCAAGCTCAGGGACTACATCGGTACGATGCACCTGTTGGTGCATCTCAGTATTAAGTTTTCACCGAGGTTCATTTTAGACCCTAGCACCACGTGCCTATATCACCTACTACCAGGCTCGGGGACTAAGTGGGCACACTTCACCTTGCGGTGAATGTGCTTGTTTTTTGACCCCTACGCCTCTGATGATCAAAGACGCTACACTTTAAGACACACTTATGTTTCTTCCTAGAAACCCAAGTGGGCACACTTCCTAGGAAGGAGAAATCTTTTTTCTTTTCTCAAGAGCACCATACATTCTTCGGACAACCTACTTCTCTGGCAAAAATGCTTGCAACAACTGCTCGGATGCCGCTTTGACTGGTCGGAGACGTCAAGAACTCAAGCCTCACTGTTCGGAGAAGGTTAAGATGGTGTTTGTCGCATCAGAATACATGATACTCGAGGACTAGTTGTGGGGGTATAAACTCTCGGTACCACGAGATGGTACATGGGCCGCACCATCTGAGGTGGCCCGGTCTATAAGATCAAGGCATACATCGCAAGATTACAGACTGTACTAGATATTGTAATAGTACCAGATGGAATACTTTACTTGTAACCCTTCTCCCCCAGAGTATATAAGGAGAGGAAGGGGACCCCTAGAGGATAGGTCATACACCACATAACTCAATACAATATAACAGAGCATAGAATATAGGGTTTTACGTCATGCTGACGGCCTGAACCTGTATAAATCTTGTGTCCTGTTACCATCCGGTTCGTGTCTTGCGCACCTATCTACCGACAAATCACTACCTTGGGCATACCTCTTGGTAGACTGCCGACCACATTTCATCGACAGTCCGCGTCCCTCGCCAGAACAAAAACCGCCTCCCGTCTCTCACCCAAAACCCTAATCCACCATTTCCATTTCTTTGCCTTTTCTCTCACCGCGAGCGGCGGCGACCATGGTGGCCATCGGCACCGGTGGGGAAAACCTCTACCGAAATGGATCTGGCTGCTCCCCATCCTTCTCTCTTCACCCTCCTCTCCACTTTTCCGTGCCGCACGCAGCACAGCGCAAAACCCGGCAGCGGAGCCGGCCATGGCATCAGCGGCCACCCAAGGCACCCCGAGCTGAGGGAGAAGAAGAATGTGGCAGCGCCACCGTCGGGCCCCTGGCCGGCGCGCACATCCAGCCAAGGATGGCGCCCTGAGCGCGCACGCGAGTGTCAACGGTGGCTCCGTTCAACTTCCTGCATGGCATTCTAGACCGCCAGCGGTGAAGGTAGCGGGGCCTAGGTAGGTCCCCTCATTTCCATCCTTTTCTCTGTGTTAGGGTTATGGTTTCCTTTTGACCCGATTCAAAATTGGATCCTCTTCTTTCTTGATCCGATCGAATCGAATCAACTTCTTTTGTTTTCTTTTCCGAATCAAATCAATTTTCTTCTTTTCCCACCTAGATCTATACTCTAACCTAGCTCTGGTACCATTGTTAGAACTATAGGATCATAACCAGTAGATCTAGCGGGTACACTTTAACATTGATTACATGTGCTAGTACACAACTAGACAGAGAGAGACTAGAAGAAAGAAGAAAGGAGAAGAGAGGGAGGCGGATGCGTAGACCAGTGGGATTTTGGTGAAGTAGTAGTCGGTGTAGTGGAAGTAGTGGAGTCTAGCGGGTGTTGACGATGGCCTCACGGTGTCCGGCGTGAGCAGGAGCTAGTGGCGATACCGGTGGAGCTTCCCGTCACTTACATCACTCCCCTCTGGATCAGTTAGGGCTTCTGGTGGGGTGGTGGCGAACCTCATGCCAAGTGCCCTTGGCCCCCACCTCCTTATATATGTGCTGCACGACGGGGGCCCACCAGCCAGTGTGTGGCTGGATGCCCCCGATCAGGGCATAGATCAGGGCCTGAGTTGGCCGTTGGGCCAACTCAGTGGAGATCAACCTAACAGTCACAGCCTCCGAGCAGGGTGACACGAAGCACACGCTCGACGGAACCGAGGTAGAAGGTGAGGCGAATGCAGCGTAGAAGGTCGGGGTCATTTGGCGTGAAGCCATTGTTGTTACGTTGCATGTCCGCGCCGACGAACTCTGGCTCATCGCCGCCGCGGGGCGTGTTGAGGTCCGCCACCGTGTGGAGGCGCACAGGTGGGGAGGATATCCTCTCGTGTGGGTCCAACTTCCCGAGGAAGACGCGCATTCGTAGACGAAGACGACGACGATGGAGACGATCTCATGGGGCTCCCTGAGGAGGACAAGTACGGGGCCGCGTGCGGGCTCGAAGTTGAGGATGGCGGCCTCGAACCAGGAGCCATGGAGGCCATCCACATCGACACGTAGGAACTCACCACGGTCGGCAAAGCCAAGGCGGGCGCGGTCACTACTAAATTTTGACCCTGTTGCACCGGCCAATTTGTGATGTTATAGGTCTAAAATAGATGCAATAGTTCGGTGTCACATCAATTTCTCGTTTGATGCCAGCCGATGCAAGTGGTCTTGATGCAATAGCCTTTCGCATCGGTTACTTGTGGTTGATGTGAGAAGTAGCTATTGCATCGTCCATCCATTGTCTCTTGCATCAAAATTGAGAGATGCAATAGCTTATTGCATCCAAATCATGTTGATGCAATACATCTATTGCAACGGCTATCGTTCGATGCAATAGAGTATATTGCATCCATATTAGGTTCGATGCTATATAATCTATTGCATCACCATTTTGATTCGATGCAAGAGGTTCTATTGCATCACCATTTTGGTTCGATGCAATACGAACTATTGCATCGACGTTATGCTCGATGCAATTCAAACTATTGCATCGACATGAGATTGGATGCAATTCGAACTATTGCATCGACATGAGGTTGGAAGGACAACCAATTATTGCATCGAATAAATTGCACAAAATTCATAAAATTACAAAATTCAATGGCACAAAAAGGCAATCATATTAATAACTTGGATCATAAGCATTCAATAGTTTGTACAATGTAAGGAAGTCAAATGCCTTCCTATTTCCAAATAGGTAATTACAAAGTTGAACTACATTACAAACCACTAATTTATGCTACAAATAGGCAATCATGAACAAAAATACATGTCTCTTAGCACAGATCAATATGACATCTTTCTCGTTGCATAATATTTAATTCATTTCAGCTTGTCGAGACTCCCTCAAGGTTGATCTTCTTGAAAAAGTCAAAATGACATGCATTAGTAATATATATAGTTGATCACACAGTTGGAATCAAACATAGACAAGACATGTATAAGTGAACAAAGTTCATGTTAATAATCTGGACAACAACTTAAAATAACACCTGATTGCTCATACCTTTCCTCCTTTCTTTCTGCATTGTCGCTTTTTATTTGCAGCAGTATTCCTCAGTGTTTGTGTTGTAATAAATGTCACTGTCTCATTATTATCTTTATCATTTGGGAAAAGTGATCTGTTGGCGCTGCTTCTGAGAACTCTAGGTAGGATACTATTCTGTTTGCTCAACAATACATTGTCTGCTACAGTCTGTAAAAACCAGAAGATTTGAAGGGAGCAATCACCACTTAGCAATTCTAAGAATTTGTTCAACTGCAGGTGATAATTTTGAAGTATATTACCTGTTGCACATGTGCTGATCCTTCGATGGGAGTGAGAACAGCAGCAGGTTCATTATGTGTGGGCAGGACAGATTCTGTACCAGCCTTCATATTTAAAAAAAGATTCAAACTTTATGTAAGATTAAATGTAGGTATCCATTACATTGCAGTTTGCATTTATCAAAAAATAATACCTTTGCTAAATCTGCACCTTCATTTTCACTAACCATATTTTCAATACCAGTAGCATTAGTTGTGAGTTCTGAAGGATGAGTGGCTGTTTCTGTAGGCTGAGGGACTGTTGTGGTTGGTGTAACATTCTTGCATTGGAGTTATACGGAGAAACATTAGCAATCAAGCTTAACTAAAATCAATGATGTTGGTAACAATTAAGTAGTATTATTACCAAAGGCGGTGCTTGATTTTGTTGTTTGATTACTGAAAAAAACTCTTGCCTTAGTTCTTCTCTAATCTTGCTACTTGTACTCTCCAGTTGATGTTGCAGTTGCTGAATTTTTTCATTGTCGCTCTCCCTCTCAGCGGCTTGAATGGTAAGTTGTTCTTTTAACTTCTCTACCTCAGCTTGCATCTCACTATTCTTCTGTTGGGCTGCTGCTGCTAATGCAGATGCATGAGCTTGCTCTTCAATTCGTTCATTCATAAGTTGGCTTCGGGTCGAATACTTTGCCAAGTATCCATGTCCAGGACCTTTCTTGCTCCTGCATCCAGTGGTTTCCTTGTAGGTTCCATGAAGAATGTGCTTTTCTTGTTCTTTTGAAATCATAGAAGCTTCCAACTCAATTCTCTTTTCAATTTTAGAGAAGGTGCTTTCCTATATTTAAGAAAACAATTAGTGTTTTCAACTTTAGCAAGTAGCAATAGCAGTTCCAGTTCAAGTATAATAAGAATTAGGTAAAATGGATACTTTGGAAATCAAACTGTATCAATTAGATTCATGTACTAATTACTTCCTCAAAAAAATCCAAGTCCATGTTAATCATGCAAATATGATTCCTAGCAAAGCATGTTGAGAGGTAAAACGCAATGGACAGTTAAACGCTAGCATTTCAGAGATATGTATGACATTAGAGATAAATGAATAAAACATGTTATGAGAACATACATCATTGGACGAGTTGGCATGTCTTTGAAGAACACAGAACAAAATGTCATGCACTCTTATGTGATATATCCCTCCGCTATTGAGTCTTCAGGATGTGCTTTGTTCCTCACATAACCTTTTACCGTATGCAGACATCTCTCTACGGGATACATCCATCTATAGCATACAGGTCCACCAAGTAAAGCCTCTTCAGCTAGATGAACTGACAAATGTACCATGATGTCAAAAAAAGTAGGTGGGAATATCATCTCAAGCCGACATAGAGTCTCCCTAATTGAAGCACTCATGTTAGCAAGCTCCTTTTCATCCAGCTCATTTGAACAAAGCGAACTGAAGAACCTACTCAAGTCAAGCAATGGGACAACAACTTCTTGAGGCAGAATGTTGCGTAGTACTAATGGTAAAAGTTTCTGGAATATAATATGATAATCGTGAGTTTTCAGACCAGACAGCTGGCACCGATTTTCATCCACACATCTTCGAATATTGGACGCGTACCCATCAGGCAACTTAACTTCATGTAGAAATTTGCATAAAAGTTTCTTGTCATCTTTCTCTAATTTGTACAAAGCAGGTGGTAAGGTGAACTTACCATTCTCATGCTCTGGATGCTGATCCATCCTTATCCCAAGATGCTGCATGTCAAGCCGAGCTTTCTCATTATCCTTACTTTTACCTTCTATGTGTAGCAAAGTGCCTAATATGCTCTCACATATTTTTTTCTCGATATGCATCACATCCAAGTTGTGCCTAATAAGCAATTTTTTTCCAGTACGGGAGCTGGAAGAAAATACTCTTCTTCCTCCAGTTGTGCCATCTCTTTTCTTCGTCACGCTGCTTCCTTTTTCTTGATTCAGGGCCGAATGTGACTTGGTCAAAACTTTCATAGTGTTGCAACACCTGTTCTCCAGTCAGTGGTTGTGGAGCCTCCCTATATTCTGTCTTGTTGTTGAAACTGACCTTGTTTCTGCGCCACTTGTGGTCCATAGGCAAAAAGCGACGATGCCCCATGTAGCAGAACTCTTCCCATGCTTCAACAATAAGTAGTTTGTTTCCGTATGGCAGTATGGACATGCAAACTTGCCTTTCGTACTCCATCTAGAAAGCATCGCATATGCTGGAAAGTCATTGATTGTCCACAGTAGAATTGCATGCAAATCAAAAGCCTTCCTCTCCTTTGCATCCTAGGCTTTGACACCCTCTTCCCAGAGAACTTTGAGCTCATCAATTAGAGGCTGCAAGTACACATCAATGCTAACACCAGGCGATCTCGCTCCTGGTATCATCATCGACAACATCCAATACAGGCCAACAACTGTATGACACATTCAACATACCAAACGGATTGAATCCATCAGATGCCAGACCAAGCCTGACATTACGAGGACCTCTGCAAACCATTCATAGGTTGCATCCACATGTTTCCATGCTTTGGAGTCTGCAGGATGTCGCATTTTTCCATCAACCACCAATTCTTCCTTAAGCCAACGCATATATGATGCTCTAGTCTCTGACATATATATATCCTTTGGAGCCGTGGAATCAGTGGGAAGTACCATAGGATTTTACGTGGAACACACTTTTTTTGAGCCACAACTACTGCCAACATCCTGTACCTCTTTAGACTGCTTCCACCTTGTCTCACCACATTTTGGGCAATTATCCAGGCCCTCATATTCTTTCCCTCTAAATAACACACAATCATTATAGCATGCATCTATCTTTTCATAATTTAGACCAAGATCTCTAACAACCTTTTTGATCTTCTCCATACTATCTGGGAGGCAGTGTCCTTGTGGAAGAATAAGCAAGAACAGCCCAAGCATGTACTCCATGCAAGCATTACTACAACCAAACATGCACTTCATCTGAAAACATTTTGACAATGAAAGACACCTGGGTAGCTTCCGTGCAGCCTGGAAACAACTCCTTCTTGGCCTCTTGTAGCAATTTAAAGAACTTCTTTGCCATCTCATTTTGGCTGTTCCTCATCGATTTCTCCACGTATTTCACCCCTGATCATAGAATGTAACAATTCTGTGGTACGGGCCCTATCATCAACATCATCATCATCATCAATAGCTGAACCTTCACATATACTTTCTTGCTCTCGGATGAAGCTTTCATCAAAACCTTTCCGAAGCAAATGATTCTGCCGACCATTTTATAAATGTCGAGGAACGACATGCTGAACATGGACATGGTTCTGTTCCTCCTTTAGAGCTGCCTCCAAAGGTGCTATCAAGATAATCTGTTAATCCTGGTTGCCACCCTGCAGATGCCTTATCCAGCCGCATCCAACTTCTACCTTGGTGTGACATTGATTTGAACACCTGACAAACACACACAAAGATAAATAAGAACATGCTACATATTGGAAACAAAGGCAAAGTAAATAGCAATTGTGTAACAAAAATCTAAAAAATAGTAAGAATTATAGTTAAGCCTTCGCAATGCCCTATGTAGCTAAGCCATTCAATCTTTCTCTCAGCACTTGACAAACGTTTCTTAGACAATATCTAACATATTCAAATAAATACGTTGAATTAGAAATTTATAGCCCTACCACTATACAAATACTGTCTACACAAAACAAATAATAAAAACAAATTACTAATGGATCATGCTTATTGGTCCGTTGCTTACAGTGTCGGCCCTATAATTTTGGGGCCCTCTGGCAACCTCGTCACAATGGCCCCCCCTAAACCATATATATAATCTTATAATATATATAGATACTAATTTATCATGTTTGCTAGTTATCATAAACAATGTACTCTAAAATAGGAGTATATTTGTACTTTTAGACCTAATATGATTACAAAGACTGTACAAGACAAAAGTTGAACAAGAAAAAATAACCTAGGGCAAGATTAGCAAAAGGGGAAAAGGCAATAACCTTGTCTCGTGGAGCCCTGCTGGTCCGTGCAGATGATTGGTCCTGCTGAGTGCCGTCGTCCGGTGTGGACCGTGGAGTCGTGCTGTCGTGGAGATCGCTGATCGCCCGATCGGTGTCGGCGCTGCCGCGGTCTGCCTCGCTCGCGTCTGCGTGCGTCTCGCGAAGACGCGAACTCGAGTCGCGCGGGCGGCGGGCGTCAAAGGCTGCGGCTCGATCGTCTGTTTCCTCGTCTCCTGGAAACAAAGGCCGACGTTCTCACGTCTCCTTGTGCTGATCGGCCATATTCCGTTAATTAGATTGGAAGAGCCCAAACGTCTCCTTGTGCTGATCGACGTTCTCACGTTTCCTCGTCTCCTTGTATACGTGACTGGCGTACGTGACCGTAGCCGTTGGCCAAAAGCCCAAATGCTTCCTACGAGCTGCACTTGTGTCCTGGGGTCTGGCCTCTTCGCTCCATTTGATGATGAGCAATAAGCCTGTCGCCACTGCCAGGAAGGCCAGAAGGCCAGAACGGAGGGCAAGGAATTACGACATCGAGTGACTTTGTCTCTGTCACTGTCAAAACATGATTAGATAATAGTATAAAAGAAAAAAATATACTAGTCACTTTATCTAATCATGTTTAGTCCTCTATACTCAATTCTCCCGCACCCATCCATCCTCTATATCATCCTCTATCCACTCTATTCACTGTGGGACCCACTTGTCACTTTATCTAAATATATCCATGTGTGATCTAGTTTTGAAGGATTTATTGAGACGAATTTATTGGTGAAATCGAAATTTAATTTGATTTTTTGGTTTATGAGTTATAACATTTTTTTCCTTTGTTTAGCTAGTGGGGTCCGCCACTATAGAGTATAGAGTAAGCACAGTACTACTCTAAATATAGAGTGAGAGAAAAGATAGAGTATCGTTTTAGAGTACCCAGTGCAGCAGTTTTTACTCTATATTCATACTCTAAAGCTTTAGAGTATTGTTTTAGAGTACCCACTGCGGCTAGTCTCAGGTTCGACTCCTCTACCCGGCCCCTTGCAGTAGTTCTTTTTAAAAATTTTCCTTAAAATTAACAGTTCAATTATTAGGTGGAAGTTATTTTTTATAAATAATTAACAATTTACTTATTAGACGTGTCACTTTTTAAAAAATTAATAATTCACTTATTAGATAGCCACAAGGTGTTTTCACGTTAGTCAATTTTCTTTCAAAAAATACCGGTTGCATCAATCACAAATTCGTTGCAATAGTACTTCCTAATTGCATCCATATTCTAAACCGATGCAATACCACCTGCATCAAAATTCAATACTAACGCAACCAAATGTGTCTGATGCAATAATTTCTACTTATTGCATCTCTTGTTCCAAATGATGTGATAGATCATACCTATTGCATCGACATGAATTACTATCGCATCCAACTCTTTTTCGATGCAATAACGACCACATATTGCATCAGATTCCAAAAATTGATGCAATAGCAGCCACCTATTGCATCAAATTTGAGTTTGGTGCAAGGGGACGCGATGCAATAGGGTCAAAATTCAGTACCGGGTGGTGCACGCCGCGGTTGTCGAAGCCGAGGTGGACGCGGAGGAACTTGCCGCAGTCGGCGGAGCGGAGGCGGGCGCAGAGGAGCACGCCGCGCGCTGGGGAAGTCGAGGTGGACGCACTGCGGAGAGGGCGCCCTGGGCGAGCGAGTCGCGGTCGAGCGCGGAGACGCGGAAACACTCGGTGAGGAGCTGGTCGGTGTTGGACTGCGCGATGACGGCCTTGAGCACCTCGCTGCCGGTGGATGGGAGGACCTTCTCGTCCACCTCCACCGCCTCCATCTCCTTGTCGGAGGCGGGGATGTACTAGGGCTTGGCGGGCTTGGCAGAGAGCGCATACTCGATAGGGACGGGATGGAACAACGGAAGTCCAGAAGCCGCACCGGCTCCGCCTCGAACTCCGAGATGCGGATCTGGACGGAGGGCGAGCTCCGTGAAGACAACGTCGGCGATGAGGTCGTGGCCGCGCTCCTCCGAGGTGTGGTCCGGCTGCTCGAACAGCCCTCCCCAGTTGTCTGGAACCACCACGGCATCTTGCTCCTCCTTCATCGGTGGAGGGGAGGCGGCCCGCTTGTAGAGGAGTCTCGGAATCGGGGAATCCGATCGGTGAAACGAAAACGGAAATAATGAACGTCGATAATGAAACAATTTGATCGAAAACACAGATATTTCAAATCAGAGTTCGAGAGACTAATAAACAATAAAACAAGAGTAAAGTTTGATTTATCTCTCTGAACTAATGATCGGATTTACAATACCTCCTCGAGCTCTAATACCAGATAACAGACACACATTAATTTTCAAAACCAGGTAAAATACCCCCATCGATCATTTTAAAATGGGATTTTTGGTGGTTTTGCTGCCCTAGGACTCTAGGAGCCCACATGTCAGGTGGTCTTTTTTTTCCCTTTTTGCGAATCACAGTAGAGACATAGGCACTCGTACATATACCTACATTGAACTCTACCAAAAAATAATTACTTTTTCATAAAAAGTTTGATGAATACAAACTTTATATTAAAATTGTAGGCTTGACACGATCTACATTTAATGAGATATTTTAGTCGCTCAAATATTCGTTTTACGTTATCACATTTGAATACATTTTTTTAATGACCTAGAATATTGACATGGTCTATACTAAAGTTCTAGGTCTCAACGTGATCTACAAATTTGTTGTTGGCAATTTTTTTGTTTGAGATCGTTTAGATGCCTAAATATTCGTTTTTAAGTTCTCAGATTTTGAAATTTATATATTTTTTAAAAATTTTCAAATGAGCTTGGATGTTGATGTGGTATATACCATAGTTGTAGCTCTATCCAAAACTTTTCAGTTGACAATATTTTTTTGGGATCATTTAGATGTTCCAATATTTGTTTTTATTTGAAAGATTTTAAAATTCTTTTTTTAAATTTGTTGAATGAACACATACATTTGACATGGTCTATACCAAAGTTACACATCTCATTGCGATCTATAACTTTGTACTTGACCTTTTCATTTGATATTATTAGATGTTCAAAATTTTGTTTTAAGTTCTCTGATTATGAAATTTAATCTTTTAATATTTTTTTACACAACCTTGGACGAAGACATACTCTGTATTAAATTTGTAGTGCTTGAAGAGATCTAAAACTTTATAGTTCATATTTTGTCATTTAGGACCCCAAAAATTCAATAAAAGATAGCATAACTAAAAATAAAAGACATGTGTGGCCCACATGCAACATCAGCCAACACCACAATCAAGACCGCTATGAACTATCTTGGGTATGATTTATCTGCTTTTGAAAGTTAAGAAGAGTAAGTTATTCGATATTCGAGTTCAATGGTGTTCTTTTTTAAATTAAATTTAGCGAGTTAAATCTAACTTTACCCATAAAACGATAATGATTTGTCATATTTGTGTCGTTACATATATCATACATGATACATGATTTATGTATCACATTTCACTTAGCATATACCATAAACAAACATCAAGTATTATTTTTTATATTTATAGAATACCTAAAGAGTACAAAATGCAAAGAAAATAGAAAAGAATCAATGTATGCCTTGGAGTTTTGGGCCACCATGCATAACAAGGCGCAGCTCGGAATGAATCACACCAACACCAGGGAACACAGGGCCAAGTGACTGACAAATCTATTCTTTGCATACCTGTGGTTAGTAATCATTAAAACAAAACTATTCTTTGCATTGTCATTCCGGACTGAAATCCCCAATCCCACTCCTATTTTTCAAGGTCATGTTCCGCTCACCAATTGTCAGAGAAACTGAACGTAGCATGGAAGTACTCTTGTCCTCTTCCCGCAGACCACCTGAGCCCTGCTGTCTTTTTTTCCTCTCTCTCTCTCTCTCTCTCTCTCGCGGAAGTGCATTGCATATGTTTCATTAACAGAATTTAGAGAGCACATAGTTCCAAATACACAGTTCAACCAGCAAACGAGAGCACAAAAACAGAGGAAACAGAGAACAAACAGAAAGCTACTGCTATTGAAGACCTGACAGTCCGCAAGAACACAACTGGGCACTGCCAGGGCCAGGTGCAACATCTGTTATTTCACCGTCTTCGTCTCGCTGCAATCCTTCGTTAAAATACTATTGAGTGGATGTTCTTCAGTTATACACAGCCTGAACGAGTTTACAGGAAAAGATGCTTGTTTGTAGAACGTACAGAGAATGATATCCTGAAAGTTCTGCGTCATAAGAGGAGTACTGAAAGCCTGAACATGCAAACACATCTATAGAATAAATTCACAATCTGAATTTTACAAGCTATAGAACAAATTCACGATCTGAATTTTACAAGATCAGTTACTTGAAGACGGCATACAAACAGTCAATTAGTTAAGCACGGAAGAATTAGAGTACATGTGCAAAACCAAGATTAAGCAACGCATAAGATTATGCTATGATGCATATGCATCCGTGGGATCTAGACGCCTACGAGCTCCACTTTCTTGGCGTGATCTTCCAGAGCCTGCTTCCACGTCCGAGTCACGACAAACTCGAACGGGATGCCGAATGGTGTTATACGTACAAGATTCTTCAACTCGATAGCTCCTTCAGGATCAGGGTGGCACTGAAACAGCTATGCAATGATATGAGCCATTGTTACATATATTACACAATATGATTATAACGAGTCATCAGCTAACTTAAAACCAGCGTTGCTGATATTGTAATGTTTTATTATTTTTGTTTCTGTTTTGTTCTTCAATTACCTGACGTGCTTCAGGTAATTGAGTGGATGTTCTTCAGTTATACACAGCCTGAACGCGTTTACATGAAAAGGTGCTTGTTTGTAGAACGTACAGAGAATGATATCCTGAAAGTTCTGCGTCATAAGAGGAGTACTGAAAGCCTGAACATGCAAACACATCTATAGAATAAATTCACAATCTGAATTTTATAAGCTATAGAACAAATTCACGATCTGAATTTTACAAGATCAGTTACTTGAAGACAGCATACAAACAGTCAATTAGTTAAGCACGGAAGAATTAGGGTACATGTGCAAAACCAAGATTAAGCTACGCATAAGATTATGATATGATGCATATGCATCCGTGGGATCTAGACGCCTACGAGCTCCACTTTGTTGGCGTGATCTTCCAGCCATGCCTGCTTCCTCGTCCGAGTCACGACAAACTCGAATGGTATGCCGAGCTCCTCTAGGTCGCCTCCGTTGCAGGCTTCGATGGCGGCGCCTTCCTCTTTGCTGCCGACGACACCGCAGGCGCCTCTGATCGTTGTGGCGCTGGCGCTGGCGTATATTTCTTCTCGTCGGAGGGAACGGAGCGGGGCAAAAGCTTGGCTTTCTTCTGGCGCTGGCGTATATTTGGACATCTAAATTTTCAAAATGAGCTTGGAGGTTGATGTGGTATATACCAAGGTTGTAGCTCTAAATGTGATCTAAAACTTTTTAGTTGACAACATTTTTTCTAAAATCATTTAGATGTCCAAATATGTGTTTTAATTTCAAAGATTTTAAAATTTCTTTTTTTAATTAGTTGAATGAACTCGTACATTGACATGGTCTGTACCAAAGTTATGATCTCAATGCGGTCAATAATTTTATAGTTGAAAACTTTTTTATTTGAGATCATTTAGAGGCCCAAATATTTGTTTTATGTTCTCTTATTATGAAATTCAAACTTTTAAAATTTTTACACAGCCTTAGACAAAGACATAGTCTCTACTATAATGGAAAAGTTAAATTATACTTGGTCCACCCTATGAAACGTCCTCCGCTGAGAGCTTCAACCATTGTGCACCTAGAAAATTACACACAGAAAATTGTCTCTATTAAAATTAAGGGCTAAAAAAGCAACTAGATTAGATCTGATGGCCACCGATGAAAGTTTGATGTTAAGGCTTCAAACTCAGCCCCCACCCCGCGCTCCCCCGCGCATCCGCTGGTGCCGGTCAGGGTTCGACGCACAATCATGACGGAAGAAAAATGATCATGGGAAAAAAAGGACGCGCCGCCGGCCATATCCCGCCCAGCGAAGTCACGGTCATCTGCCTTGACGCCACGTCCGACTGCCGCCCCAGCCGCCGTGCAGCCGCACGAGGTCTGCTCCGTGCCGCCCGCCTGCTCATCCGTGGCCTGTCGCCTCCTCCACGATCCCGCGGACGAGAGCGGCGGTCACTTCCTCCCGACGGCGACGATCCACGCGGCGACAAGGAGCGCAAGTACAGGTCCGAACGTCTCGCCAGGATCGTGTCACGCGGCCACCGGAGGAAGCACAGGAAGACCGGTTTGCCACCACCGCGGCGCTCGTGCCGCGGGATCAGCGACCTGCATCCACGCCAGTTACGGTGGGTGCTATGCTCTTCCCTTCACTCCCTCCCTCCCGCCGCAATCAATGGATTTTAGTTCGTTAGTTGATTAATTAGTTCATCGTGTGGGAAGCACGAATAATCTACTGCATCATCGATCTGGTTTGTCGTCATCTTCCTGCGCCATCTCGATCTGGTCGTGCGCTTGCTGCGCTGCCGCCGCCGCTACATGGCTTCGTGCCAGCTGCCGGCCATGCTTGGTTTCCCATGGCCGCTGCCGCTAGAACTGCCTTGGCCGTCTCTGGCCTTAGCCGAGCTTCGTCCGCGCCTGCGCCTGCACTTCGTCATCTCAGTGACGAGCTCCAACTCCACGGTCTGTACCGCGTCGGCGATGTCTTGGCCTTCATCTCTGTGCTACGCCATGGCCGACTACTGCCTCTGTGTGTATTCCTGCTGCCCGCCTGCCTGCCTACTGGTTGCCGATTCCTGCTGCCTGCCTGTCTGCATGCTACTGTGCTCTGCTGTTGGCCGCTGCATGGTACTGTGCTCTGTTGATGGCTGCTGATGCTACCGAACTGCTACTGGCCGGCTGCTTGTGAGATTGTCTGCAGCTTGCATGTATGTTCCTATATACTGGTTCCATGGTACTCTGAGAAAAGGGAGTGTGAAATATTAAGTGGGACCAAATTTTGATTTTTATCTCCAGCCGCAGGGAGGACAGGTGCGCGTGATGACAACAATGGCCATATGCTTGGCTGCAAGCGCAGCTGGCCCTGCGATTAGCAACAGTGTGTCTTCTTTGATCTGTGCTGCGCACAAACTACTCTGATCTCAATGATTTGATAATTCAATAGTAGTTCATTCATGTTATATTTTTTCATTCAAGCGTCATAAATTTCTTTAATTCATTGTTTATTTAATTCAATTATCTCATCCAATCAGTAATGACAGGCCAGCGTTTCGTAACTAGCTCTGAATCTATCTCCTATTGACGTAACATTGGGTCAGGGCACTCTGGCAAGCCTACATAAGCAGGTCTGTAAAACTGCAATCTACCGTTCTCTGAACTTGAACTGAACCCCATGGGTGCTGCTCCCTAACACTTTCTGAGAATATTGCAGTAAGGGAACACTTGCATAATCTTGTGGACCGGCTCTAGAGACTAACCGCGTGAACTTTGAAATGTCTACACCGGGAGATACACCCGATGCGCTAAGCGACATCACCAACATCTCAGGTATGGTTTCAACAATAAATATGTAAAAAACACTCTTGGGGTGTCACTGTGATTTCTTATATAATATGTCCAAAACTCCCAATTTAGATGAGTCCTCGCGGAAGAGGGAGCAAAGAAACATGCAACAACGCAATCGTCGAGCTGAGATGACCGACGAACAAAGGGAAGAGATTAAGAGAAAACAACGTGAATACCAGCGTGATTACCGAGCTCGAAAGAAGGCTGCATCCCAAAATAGTAGCACTTCCTGTGCTTTGACTGTAACAGTGGTAACATCATCAACCACAGGTACTTAATCTCTTTGACACTTCACCTTGCCAAACATTTAACAACTGATGAAAATATGTGCAGGTACTAATTACACCAATATGGATCAAAACACGCCAATTATATTGGACAAGGAAAATATCCCATCAGATGCACACGACAAACATCACCCAGGTAACAATGGGTTTATTATTGTGTAAATTTATTTTAAATCTCTAACAAAAATGCTAATACATGTCTGCACCTAGAAACAAGACCTGCAGACAATGTTAGAACCAATGCGAGTACGCAACAGCGCAAACGAAGAGCTGAGATGACCGACGAACAAAGGGAAGAGATTAATAGGAGACAACGTGAGTACCAACAGGAATACCGAGCATGGAAGAAGGCAGCATTGCAAAATATTAGCACCACATCAGTTGTCTCTCAAGCAATGTTTTTCTAAACGCTAAACGGTAAATAGTCGGTGACCTACCGTTTAGCCATTATTCGGGTAAAACGGACCATTAAACGGGCTACACGGCCAATTAAACGGGCTAAACGGGAGATTAAACGGAAACGGCATATCACCATGTAGTGTTTACACGGTGTTTAAACAGGCTAAACGACCGTTTAGGCGAACAGTGCTCTCAAGTAGTGTCGGCATCCTCACCCGCAATAATAGAGTTTTATCTAATTTTTTTGTCTACATGCTCCAATCAACAAATCCGAGATGCCACTTCGATACCCTTTTTCCATTTTTTGTCTACTAGCGTTAGCAAGGGCACTACATCCTGTATTTCACGGATGCTGAATCTTTAGAGTAAGTCATTCTATAAAAATTGTTTTGTTCTAATATAAGGATTTTTCACCGCTCTTGCTAGAATAACTAAAATAAATAATTTGTTCCTTGTCCTTGTTTTTTTATTTTAGTGCAACATGGGTCCAAAGCACACAACCATATCCTATTTCTTTAAATCTCAGAAAAATTAGAGATATTTTATATGAGAACACAGAGATGGATCATGATTGCTTCAACATGGCTGTTCGGATGGCTGCCTACAACAAATCCATGTTGTTGAAGAAAGACAAATACACTTCATGGACCTCAAGTTTGCTGTAAGTTGATATAATTATTCCCTTCATGTGTATAAACAATTGTAATAATCATCGGTTTCTAATAAATTTTGGAAAATCAACAGTTCATAACTCAGTTTGGGAGAGATCCACGGTGTTGCGACAAGATAGACTATAGAGAACTAGCAAGATTGTTTGAATGCTAGCCTGATATGGACTATAAAATTCAAAATTGCACCACTGTAAGATATTGTTCTATAAACTCCTTTAAAAAGTTACATTTCTGTTTAACACTTATAGCCTTGGTCTTTGTTTCAGGTTCTATTGCCATATTGGAGAGATAGGAACTATACTTTATTCATAATAGACAAAAGCAACCAATTTTGTACATTATGGATCCGCATTCTCCAAATCTATGGCACATGAGTGATGATCCAAGCTCGCCATATACAACTGCATTAAATATTATTTTGAATCATTTCAATCTCGCCATGAAATTGGCAAATCCTGCATGGAACGAGAATATTTTTGTCTGGCATTGTGAATTAAAAAAAGGGATTCCAAAAAGTCTGGACCGGTAAAAACTTATTTTATTTTTTATCTTTCTTATCAAATTGTCATTTGATTTATTTACAACTAACAAACACTTGCTCCCTTCTTCCATAGGAAATTGAATGGACTCCTTGTGTACAACTACCTAAAGTCATGGAACGGCAAAAGATATTTGCCTTTTTATCGACACGGTAAGCATATATAATTTCTATGTAAATTTTGTAGTATATATACCAAATAAATAAGTTAACTCATTATCTGTCATTCACAGAGGTCATGTTCACTGAGGACGAAATTCATAGTAGACGTCTTGAAGAATAGCGCAAATGAATGTAGAAATAATATCCCTGGAGAAGTCCAAAATCTACTTCAATAAACAAATTAGCTATAATATACGAGACATGACTTTATTATACCTTATTGTGATTAGCATTTTCCAGATAATATACACGGTTATATACAATTGAGTGTGACTTAAACCATCGAAAAATATCATTGTTTGGTTCTTTTTAAGTGCACCCCTAGAATAATGAAACCGTGGCGTTAGCACGGGCATTATACTAGTCTATATTAAATTTGTAGTCCTTGAAGAGATCTAAAACTTTCTGATTTATATTTTGTCTTTTAGGACCCCAAGTATTCAATAAAAGATGGCATAACTAAAAATAAAAGAAGGGCCCACATGCTGCATACATCAGCCAACACCACAATCAAAACCACTATGAACTATCTTGGGTGTAATTTATCCGCTTTTGGAAGTTAAGAAGGGTACAAGGGTGTTTTTTAAATTTAGCAAGTTAAATCTAACTTTACCCATAAAACAATAATGATTTGTCATATTTGTGTTGTTACATATATATAGTATAGGAGTATCATACATGATACATGATTTATGTATGACATTTCACTTAGCATATACCATAAACAAACATCAAGTATTATTTTTAATTTCTATAGAATACCTAAAAAGTACAAAATGCAAAGAAAAATAGAAAATAGAAAAGAATCAATGGATGGCTTGGATTTTTGGGCCACCATGCATAAAACAAGGTGCAGCTCGGAATGAACCACACCAACACCGGGAAACAGGGGCGAGTGACTGACAAATCACTCGAACAAAGCATCGGGTCATTTTCCGGAATAGAAAAGATCTGATTTTCTAGCTTAGAGGACATAATGGCCTCTGGTTACTACCTATGGTTAGTAATCCATAAAGCAAAACTATTCTTTGCATTGTCGCTCCGGACTGTAACTCCACGAATGATCCTACAAGTATGTTTTTTGCGAATATCCTACGAGTATTTCTCATGTGAGAAGAGTTTGTGGTGGCTACACTCTGTGGACCTCTGCATTGACCTTGGGGTTAGCACCACGTCAGTCTAGAGGACAACGCGAGGTGCTAACTTGGTGGGCCATGGCAGAACCCTCGTAGTGGCCGTTCGTTACACGCTCCTTGTCAGTGTTCTTGAGCTTCAGAAAGTGTTAGCCCCTTGTCACTTGGAGCATACAGTTCTCTGTACTCTTAAAACAGAGCACGAAAATAAGTGTTCACTATTGCCCACAATTTCTCACCTATTTCATCACCGAGCATTACCATAGTGGCCATTTTTGACATAATCAGAAAGCTTAAACCTAGGATCAATAGCAACACAAAAAAAACAATAAATGTTAAGCAACTGACCCCCTTGTCTTTCTCTCCTCTCCTCTTTCTATCTCCCAGCCTCTCTCCCTACTTCTCTCCCCAATACTTGTAATAGTTAGTATCATTTCTGTGCCCATCTTCCATTTACACAGGAGCCGGGCTTAAGAAAACCGCCATGCGGTTCTCAAAGTAACGCGCCAGGTCTGTTCACTTATGCTGAAATTTGGCTTATGCTGATACTTATGCTGAAATGTTGTGAGAGAAAAATACTATTCCATAGCTGAAAAGTAGCTCAAGCGAAAGGTATTTAGTGATGGCAAGCTGCGGAAAATCACCACAGTCGATGACAGGTGGACCTGCTGACCGCAAATTCGAACACTGGAGGTTCACAAAACCGCAAGCGGAGATTAAAAAATGCTGCCACTGCGGGTCTGTTTAATTTTGGATAGCTGAAAGCATGTCAAAAACAAGAGAGACGCCCGCGTCGATCATCTTAACACCGCCCGTATTCTCGCCGGTACGCTTCTTCTGCAGCACGGCCGTCATGGTCGGCACGCTCGCTTCCACGAGACCGCCGCCGATGCTGACCTGGTAAGCCTGCTTCCAGCTCTGGAAAGCAATCTTCTTCATGCACGCCACGTGCAGGTACCCGTGCGTGCCGCCGTAACCCCAGCGGTACGCCCAGAACTTCCTGCTGGCGCCGGAGGAGGAGCTCGGCTGGCGCCCCTTGTCGACGCCGCAGACAACGCAGCAGTGGTCGGCCTCCAAGCAGAGCTGGACCAGATGGCCACCCTGGAAGGCGCTCTCCATCTTGAGCGCCGCGCAGGTCGGGTGGAGGTCCAGGTCCTTGTCGAAGCAGTGGTAGACGAGGCCGGGCGCCCGGAACCCGCAGGCGTCGCAGAACGTCTTTTCGACGGGCGGCGGCGCCTCGGGGAGGAGCTCGAACTCGAGGTCGTCGCCGAACAGCGAGTGCTTCAGAGTGGGCTCCGCCAGGGCGCAGGCCACGTGGAGGTCGAAGTCGCAGCCGTCGCTGCACCTGTACCGCCGCCCCTGGCCGCTGCCGGGCTCCTTGCAGCCGTCGCACCGGAACGGCGCGCCGTCGGTGGTCACCAGCTTCAGCGCGTGCGCGGGGTGGGCGTCGCGGGAGATCTCCGCTGGAGGCTTCTCGTGTTGTTACCCTAGGACCTCTAAAGGAGTAGATCAACGGGTAGAACTGTATATTTCAGTTAAGAACATCGAGATCCTAGTGATGGAACTATCGGATCCGAGAGGGAGAGAGAGGGGAGGCAAACCGTCTGTAGGAAGGGTGAAGTTCGATCCGGACGCCATCACGAACGTTGATGGTGGCTGCGCACGGGCAGCGACGGTCGGAGAAGGGGAGCGCGGTGCAGTGATGGCGGCGGTGCTTCCCGTCGCTCACAGCGCGACCCTCGAGATCGGTTAGGGTTGTAGGTGGGGAAAGGCGGCTCAGGTGAACCTCGTGACTCGAGCCCCGGCTCCTCACCTCCTTTATATAGCGCTGCGCGACGGGGGCCCACCAGCTATTGTTGGGCTGGGCGCCCCCGATCAGGGCGCGGATCAAAGGCCTAATGAGCCGTTGGGCTCATTAGAGGAGAGATCAACCTAACATTCTCCCCATTGATCTCACTTATACTTTAACCTTTCATCTTTAACTTCAATGCTTTTAACTTTACTCGTTTCATCATAAATAAGTGCATAGAGCATGTTTCATCGTCACGGTCAATCGCCGATAGATTTGACAGCTACAATGCACATCTCTGATCGGAAACAGTTACCTTAACTTTTGGGCCCTTTATTATAGTCCAGGAGTCATAGGCTTTCCCTTAAACCCATGCCGGCTACATGTTCTCTGAACACGTTGGGTGGTAAGCCTTTTGTAAGCGGATCTGCGAGCATCTTTTCAGTGCTTATATGCTCAAGATTTATAATTTGATCCCGGACTTTATCCTTCACAACATAATACTTTATGTCAATGTATTTGGCAGCACCACTTGACCTATTGTTGTGAGCGTACTGTACTGCTGGATTATTATCGCAGTATAACTTTAGTGGCTTATGTATGCTGTCGACCACCTTCAAACCGGGTATGAACTTCTTTAGCCAGTTCACCTGCCCCGTTGCCTCATAACACGCTACAAACTCGGCGTACATTGTGGACGATGTAGTGACGGTTTGTTTTGAGCTTTTCCATGGAATTGCTCCTCCTGCGAGAGTGAACACATATCCTGACGTGGATTTTCTATCATCTCCCGCATAATCAGAATCCGAATACCCCACTATCTAGAGATAATCTGATTTTCTATACGTCAACATGAGGCCTTTCGTACCTTGCAAATATCGCAAGACTTTCTTTACCAGTTTCCAGTGTTCAATTCCTGGATTACTTTGAAATCTGCCAAGCAACCCGGTAACAAAAGCTAAGTCAGGGCGCGTGCACACTTGAGCATATTGTAGGCTTCCGACAGCAGAAGCATATGGAACCATTTTCATTTGATCGAGCTCGTATTGGTTCCTTGGGCATTGAAAATCCCCATATCTGTCGCCCTTGACCATGGGTGCAGGTGATGCACTACATTTATGCATACTGAATTTCTTTAAAACCTTTTCTATGTGTGCCTTTTGTGATAGTCCTAATACCCCTTTACTTCTATCTCGGTGAATCTCTATGTCCAAAACAAAAGACGCTTCACCAAGATCTTTCATATCAAATTTTAAAGATAAAAACTTCTTTGTCTCCAGTAGTAGATGGACATCACTACTAGCAAGTAAGATATCATCTACGTACAGGATTAGGAAGATATACCTTCCATTCTTAAACTTTGCATAAACACAATTATCCTCAATATTTTCTTTAAACCCAAAATTCTTTATTGTTCTGTCAAACTTCAAATACCACTATCTTGAAGCTTGCTTTAACCCATAAATCGATTTCTTTAAGCGGCATCCCATTCGTTCTTTTCCTTCCATGACAAAACCTTTTGGTTGAGCCATGTAAACATTTTCCTCCAGATCCCCATTCAGGAATGCCGTTTTTACATCCATCTGATGTAACTCTAAATCGTAGTGTGCCACTAATGCCATTATAATTCCGAAGAAATCTTTACATGAGACTGGAGAAAATGTCTCATTGTAATCAATCTCTTCTCTTTGTGTGAAACATTTTGCCACAAGTCGCGCTTTAAACCTTTCAATATTTCCTTGGGAGTCACGTTTTGTCTTATAGACCCATTTACAGCCTACTGTCTTGGCTCCTTTAGGAATATGTTCTAAGTCCCAAACTTTGTTGGTACTCATTGACTTTATTTCATCTTCCATGGCCTCAAGCCACTTGTATGAATTATCGTTTCTCATGGCTTCTTCAAATGAAGTGGGATCACCCTCCATTTGAAATTCTTCAGTGTTATACACCTCATAATCATCAGGTATAGCTGATCTTCTAACTCTTTGGGACCTTCTCGGGGCCTCTACATTTGGCACATTTTCAGTTTGGGGCTGTTGTTGCTCCCCCTCATCTGTGGCATCAGTTTGTATAGGTTCCTAAAGGACAGGTTCCTCATCATTATTTACTGTCACCACAGGAGAACTGACAACAGGTGTTGGCACTACAGTATCTGACACTGTTGGTGCAACTAGAACAGGTAGTTCAAAGAATGGTTCCTGAATCATCGGAGTGGACACACATACCCGCTTCTCCTCAAGAACAATTTTCCGAGCCACCATGCTCCCCCTTATCATTTCATCCTCTAAGACAACAGCGTGTCTCGTTTCTATAAATTTTGTGTATCTGTCTGAACAGTAGAAACGAAAACCTTTTGACTTTTTAGGATAGCCAATAAAATGGCAGCTAACTGTTTTGGGATCTAGCTTCCCAATATTTGGGTTAAACACTTTTGCCTCAGCAGGACTCCCCCACACACGTAAGTGTTTTAGTGAGGGTTCTCTTCCTGTCCACAATTCATATGGTGTTTTGGGCACCGCTTTGCTTGGTACTCTATTTAGAATATGAATGACGGTTTTTAACGCCTCCATCCATAGACTCAATGGCAAGTCAGAGTAACTCATCATACTACGCACCATATCCATTAAGGTATGGTTTCGCCTTTCAGCTACTCCGTTTTGCTGAGGTTCGCCCGGTGTAGAATACTGGGCTACTATGCCATTCTCCTGTAGAGACCTTGCAAAGGGTCCAGGAGCTTGGCCATATGGGGTATGCCGACCGTAGTACTCCCCACCACGATCAGACCGGACCACTTTAATCTTTAAATTATGCTGATTTTCAACTTCAGCCTTAAATATTTTAAATTTATCCAACGCTTCATTTCTTTCTTTAATTAGATAAATGTAACCATAACGGGAGTAGTCATCTGTGAATGTTATGAACGAATCAAAACCATCCACACTTTTCACAGGAAAAGGACCACAGATGTCTGTGTGAATTATCTATAGAATTCCTGTGCTTCGTTTAGCATCCTTTTTAATTTGCTTTGTGTATTTTCCTTTAATGCATTCTCTGCACTGTTCAAAATCTGAGAACTCTAATGGAGGAAGAATATCATTCTTAACTAGTCTCTCTATTCTCCCCCTCGAAATATGGCTTAAACGACAGTGCCATAATTTCGACGACACATCTTGAGTTCTCTTTCGTTTTCTATTCACGTTCACAAACGAGAATATGTTATCATTCGCATCACATACGGAATTCACATTTTCACGAAGTGATAACAAATAAAGATCTTGCTTTTGAAAAGCAAGGCCAACACATTCATTATTACATAATATTTCACATTTGCCATCTCCAAAATGACAATCAAATCCATCGTTGTCCAAACATGACACACTAATCAAATTTCTTTGTAATGACGGAACAAATAAAACATCTTTTAACAAAAGAATGAATCCATCAGCAAGCTCTAAGGAGACATCGCCAACAGCTTCGACGTCTGCTTGGACTCCATTTGCGACTTTAACGTGCCTTTCGCTTCTTTGCGTAGTTCTCGTCGAACGGAATCCCTGTAAAGAATTTGCAACATGAACAGTTGCTCCTGAGTCAATCCACCAAGTAGATTTCGAATACTGTACATACAGGGATTCATTTATAAACGTAATCATGTTCTCACCTTGCTTTGCCATGATCATCTTTAGGAATTCGGGACAATCTTTCTTGTAATGTCCCGTCTTCTTGCAGTGAAGACACTGATCTTTGTTCACTGTGAATTTGTTCTGCTGAGGCTGATGCTGCATGGGAGCTTTGCCCTTTGGCTTTGAGGGAGAGTTGGCATTGGCATTGAAATTCTTTCTTTTGTTGTCTTTAACAAAATTGAGAGTACCACCATTGGCGGCTTTTATCCTCTCTTCCTCCTGTGCACACATCGCCATACAATGTTCTAGATCCCATTTCTCGGGCTGAATGTTGTAGTTGACAACAAATGTGTCAAACTCTTTTGGTAAAGAAGCAAAAATCAAATGGACAAGAAACTCTTCCGTAAGAGCCAGATCCATTGGTTTTAGCTTGTTGTTCAAATGGTTTATTTTTGATATGTGCTCTCTTATGCCATTGCCATGTACACCTCCAGTGTATTTTTCTGTTACCAGCTGCTTTATCAGCTGAGTAGCATATGTCTTTGAAGAGCCATATTACTGACTCTTTATCCTTTCCAAGTATTCTGTGACAGTGTCACACTCTTGGATTGAGCCCATTATGGTAGGCTCAATTGTGTTCTTTATGACAGCAACACACTTTTTGTTGGCATTGACCCACTTTTGCTTTTGTAGGTCATATGCCATCTGTATGGGAGCATGGTCCCTCTCTTTTTTCTGCCATTCAGCATCAGACTCATTGGCCTCTCTCACCGGTGCCACAGGTTCACTGGGGCATGGTGTGGTGACCACCCAGTCCACCTCAGCCAAAATAAAGGCAAGGTCAATTTTCTTTTTCCATTCGTTGTAGTTGTCACCTTTGAGGGGTGGAATATCTTTGATAAACCCCATCAAAGAGTAACCTCCTGAAAATATAAGTCATATAAAGTGAGAACATAATTATAACATGAATAATTGCATGCTTTAATTCCAACGTTGGTCAAAATTAAAACATACAAAAATCATCCTTTTTACACTAATTCTAGATCACCGTTGGGCAGAAATAGAATTAATGCATGATAAAATCATAATAATATCATAATACTGCTATTAATCAACGTTGGTCAGAATAATAACAATATTATAATCAGTTCAAAATTTATCTATTTTTCAAAATTAAATTCTCCCGTTGGTTCGAATTTAATAATGAAATAATATCTTTAAGTACGCAGCGGAAATACTTTTAATATTCTCATATTATTTTCCAGAAGCACTTTAATTACTCTACTGTTATCTAAACAAATAATATCGTTGGATAAAATTTGCCTAGAAAAATGCATCAAATTTGAATCAAAATTGATCAAATATACAGCAGTATTTGTTTCTGGAAAATAATAAAAGAGAAAACAAAAGAATTTCTATTTTAGGCCATTTTGGCCCAGTCGGGGAGCAGCCCAAGCTGCATCAAAATTGGCCCGCGACCATCGGCCCAGCAGCGCCCCTCTTTTTTTCTCATTTCAGCTGTTGAACCCGCGGCCCATACGCGCAAGCCGGCCCAGCCCGGTCGTTCAGTCGATGAGGCAGCCGTGCCCCAGGCCGCAACCTGGGCCTGGGCCGGCAATTCGGCCTCCCACATTCATCCGCCTGGGCCGAAAGGAGTCCACCCAGCTACGATTGATCTCGTCCGTTGATTCAGATCGTGCGGCTCTGCTTCATTTTCGCTTGATCAAAACCGCCGGCCGGCTGCCGGTCACCGAAACCCTATCTCATTTCTTCTTCTCTATTTGGCCACCGAACGCAGCCGCTAGGGCAACGCGCCGTTGATTCTCGTTGTCCGCGCATGCCTCGGCGTCTGTGCGTGCCTCGGCATCCGCGCAGCTCTCCCTCGTTCTATTCTCTTTTCCCTTCTTCTCTCAGCCACGCGGAACACCCACAGAGGCGGCGGCCATGGCACCCGTCCGCGCCATCGAGGAGGATTTCCGGCGACCTAGCATTCTCTATGGCTCCGCCGCTGCACCTCTCGCCAGCGCACACGTGCGGCCGAAGCCGCGCACGGCACTGTCGAGGGGAGCCACGGTGGTGCCCTTTTCGGACCGAGCGCGCGCGGCGGCGTGGTTCGGTCGTCCATCCGCACGCCAGCGAAGGCCGACGCCACGGTCTTTTCCCGCGCGGTGGTGTTGCCGCCATCGGGTTGAAGGGCCAGGTAAAACCCCATGTTCATCTTTATCTTTGGTAGGATCTGAGATTTCTATGGTTAGGGTTTCGGGTAGTGTACTTTTCCGATTCAAAATCGGTTCGAATCTTTCTTTCTTTTCAATCCCACGTCCGATCTACTACGGTTATAGGCTCCGGTACCATTGTTGTTACCCTAGGACCTCTAAAGGAGTAGATCAGCGGGTAGAACTGTATATTTCAGTTAAGAACATCGAGATCCTAGTGATGGAACTACCGGATCCGAGAGGGAGAGAGAGAGAGGGGGGAGGCAAACCGTCTGTAGGAAGGGTGGAGTTCGATCCGGACGCCATCACGAACGTTGATGGTGGCTGCGCACGGGCAGCGACGGTCGGAGAAGGGGAGCGCGGTGCAGTGACGGCGGCGGTGCTTCCCGTCGCTCACAGCGCGACCCTCGAGATCGGTTAGGGTTGTAGGTGGGGAAAGGCGGCTCAGGTGAACCTCGTGACTCGAGCCCCGGCTCCCCACCTCCTTTATATAGCGCTGCGCGACAGGGGCCCACCAGCCATTGTTGGGCTGGGCGCCCCCGATCAGGGCGCGGATCAAAGGCCTAATGAGCCGTTGGGCTCATTAGAGGAGAGATCAAGCTAACACCTCGAACTCGAGCATCCTCATGATTGGCTTTGGCTTGGCTAGCTTGCGCCTTGTTTAGTTTGCCTCAAAGTTCCAAGTTTTTTCACTCTCTCTCCATCACATCAATTTTTAACCGCTTGCATGGAGTATTAAATGTAGGTAAAAAAATAACTAATTACACAGTTTAGTTGGAAATTACGAGATGAATCTTTTGAGCCTAGTTGGTCCATGATTGGACAATATTTGCCAAATAAGACGAAAGTGGTACTATTTATCGGGTTGAAATTTTCTTCAATCTAAACAAGGGCTTGCTTGGTTTTGTTTGATCTACGCTTTCCTGCCACTCGATGGTATCCTGCAGTTCTGACTTTGTAAACAAAAAAAGAGCTTTTGCGCGCGAGGATTCAGATCGAGCTGCAGAAGGTATTTATTGGTAGCATCCCTGTCTGTCAGGTATTTATTAGTTAATAGCGTGAAAGAGACTTGCTTGCAATGGCACACCTGCACAGCGACAATGCAAGAAGGCACAGGGAAACTTCCTTTCGTAGCGGCAACGAAAATTTCAAAGCATTGACATAATTTGCCAACGAGAAGGAGCCACAACTTGGTCCCACGCGTTGGAAAGCAAGCGTTTTTTTTATTAGATCCGGTTGCCCGGCATATATACTAGGGCAGTCCCAATGGGAGGTTTCTAGTTGCATCTTCCAAGAGAGAAACAGAGCAATTAATATCTACTAGAAACTATCTCTCCCAACCCATGGTTTTTATGGCAGTATTAATATAAATGATAAATTAAATGCAACACAAAATGAGAGTGGATCAACTGTGGCAATCATCCATGTAGCCTCCAGATCAACACAAACTTTCATTCATGACAGCAAACAAAGGCTATTTCTGCAGTCCAGCAAACTTATATTAACGCCCAACATGTAGACATGTTCCAGAACCATATATCACTAATAGCAATCCAGGAATAAAGATAATAGGTAGCAGATATAGTTGATTACAAAAGAACTAAAGTTCATGATACGCATATAGCAAAACAATAATAAGGTGGCATCATCCAGAAGGCACATTTGCAATAGGTTATGCAGCACTCCAGAAGCAAACGAGCATGAACTCCAGAAGCCTGGTCACGCAGCACTTCAGAAGCAAACAAACATGAACTCCAGAAGCTTGGTCACGTAGCACTCCAGAAGCAAACAAACATGAACTCCAGAAGCTTGGTCACGTAGCACTCCAGAAGCAAAAATAACACGAACTCCAGAAGCCATCAGGTCGCACATCAATCCAGAAACCATAATCTGCAGGACAAAACAGTAAACAAATGAATTTAAAAAAATCATTATTCAGTAATATCTGCACACAAAGATGAACTAGCATGAGCTACTTGGATGACCTAGCAATATTTGCACACTAAACCCATGAATCATTAGTTTATCATGAAAATATATGTACCTAATTATTTTGCCTTTGCATATATGAATTCCCAAACTTTTGCCAAATATGTTCAATCAAATCTGATTGAAGTTGTTTGTATGCTGGGCGATCATGTAAGGCGGCATTCCTATTAAGCATGTCTTCCATCTCTGAGTTTTCTCCATGAGTGATTGTAGCTTCTTCAACAAAATATGTGCTGCCTTCCTCATTCAAATTAAATGAAACCTGCTCTATATCCTTCTCATCTTCAATAATCATGTTGTGGAGAATTATACAAGCAAGCATGATATTCTGAAGATCCCCTTGCTCATAGAGACGCGCTGGTCGACGCAAAATACAAAAGCGAGACTGCAAAATTGCCAACTAAATGGAAACTTTCTAGAGTACTGTTTAAGTTCAGCAAATTGGTAAACCCTCCTTGTGGGTATATCCTAAAAAAATTAAAAAGAGATAACTCTATAATTAATTATAGCGTGAAACAAGGTACTGATTTAACTTGAATACTTAATTACAACATGAAACAAGCTACTGATTCCTTATACTTCTATGTAAATGGGATACATTTGAAATGAGCTAAGTGTGGGAATCATGGACACTTGCAGAATCTAAAAAAAACAAGGTCGACATTAGGCAAAATGATTCTATCATTCAGTTGGCAACCTCTGCCCTATTGCTTGCAGGAAAGGATGCCTCAATTTTTCTATGGACATTCTACTACTTCAACCAGCCAATGCCAATTTCATACTGAACAAACAGCAGCATATATATGTTATACCTTGCTACCCATTGAGGGGCAGTACTGCTAGGCATTCGATATACTGTATTGCTAGGCATTGAGAGAATATTGCAGCATATATACTGTACTGCTAGGCATTGAGAGAAATATTGCAGCATATATATATATACTGCTAGGCATTGTCAGAAACAGTCAGAAATAGGCATTCGATATACTGTACTGCTAGGCATTCAGAGAATATTGCAGCATATATATGTTATACCTTGCTACCCATCACCGATCCCAGCCTGGAACACTAGAACAACCATCACTAGAACACTACAACTGATAGGTAAACATACCCTTCACTTGGAGCCCATCGGAGACAAACTTCTCCACCACGCAGGTAAACCAGTGGCTTGAAGACTTGGAAGCGGTGGTGGAGATGCTGCAGCAGCCAGGGAGGCAGGATTGCCGGCGGCCGTAGTGGATCCATCAGCAGGGGCAGTGGGAGCACGGGCGACGGGAGCACCAGGGACCGAATCAGATCGGGCAGCGTGGGCGGCCGGAGCACCCCTGCCTCGCCTGGAACTTGAGGACGGTGGCCGAAGTGGATTCATGTCCAAGAGATTAGTGATGGATTGGGGGCGGAGGATGCTAGGGTTTGCAATTGGGGCCTTGGGGACGAGCTATTTGGGGCCAGCGGTGCCGGGTGAAGTCCCAGGCGGCGGCGGGAGCTGTGCGAAATCCAGCTCGCGATGGAAATTGGAGACGCAAAGGTAGAGTTGCGCGGGAGAGGGCAGCTCGAGCGCGCACGGAAGCGGGCGGGGCAGGCGCGAGAACTTGGCGCCAGGGCGCGCGAGAGGAACCGCGGGAAGCGGAGGTGGGTGGGAAGAAGGGAAGCGAGCGCGTGGAACAGGCCGTGCGGTGGCGGCGGCGCAGTCGATCCGCCATTACTCCCCGAGAAACGACTCGTTTCTACCCAACGCGGAATTGGCCGCGTCTACGGGCCTCGAACCCAGGGTCAACGTCGTTCCTTGATGTAGAAATCGTTTCCTTCTTTTCTCCTCTCTATCTTCATTAATACATATGCCACATCAGCAAAACACTGAGCTGTCAAGCTAATTAATAGAGATAGAAACTACTCATTAATTGCCATTGGGACTGCCCTTAGTAGCAAGAAGAAACCCTGTGTCTGTCAACTGGTTTGGCTATGTTTTGGATGACCAATAACACCTGTGGTATGGTTGATGTCGCCTTGCGGAACCATCTCATATTGCGCTCCTTCCATAGCTCCCATGTCACCAGCGTGAAGAGGGAGTCAGCAGAAAATACTTTATTTTATTTTTAGCTTTTGCGTTCTCCTTTTTCTTTTTTTTTAACCGGGGAGTTTTACTCCTCATTCCCATGCAATTGCATGGAAATACGGTGGGCGCCGGGTTTTGAACCCGGGGTGGCCGAGTGCACGGCTCTTTGAGTCTGTGCTACTAACCAAGCGAGCACTTGCTCATTCCCTTTTTCTTATTACCCTAAACAGTTTTTTATTCTCTGATGTGCCAAACAGTGAGCACATGACGGGTAAATGAATGATGATTGTTCTTTAGCTATGCATTGCCTGAACGAGTTTACAAGAAAAGATGTTTGTTTGTAGAACGTACAGAGTATGATATGGTGAGAGTTCCGCCTCATAAGAAAGGAATTTGATGGAGTGGATGATCAGTCCTGATGAAAGCCTGCTAAACATGCAAACACAGAGACTTATACGGAAAATAAATTCACAATCTCAATTTTACAAGAATCAGTTGAAGATCAGACAGCATACAAAGAGTCAACCAGTACTAGTATTAGATTGACTCCAACAAGTTACTTATTTGGGCACCCAAACCCAAAATAGGCAGTAAGAGATTCAAAATCGGCTTCCAACAGAATACCTATACGGGAGATCCATTTTGAGTTGCGTGAGAGGCATAATCCAAATATAGACATCCTCTTTCCTGAAAAATTATTTACAGAAATATTTCTATTTTAGGTCGTGTTGTTGGAGAAAATACCGAATGGGCATTGAATCCTTTATCTGTTGCACTACCTGACGTCGAATGAGTCTTATATTTTGGGCAGTCTGCAACAATGTTTTAAATAGCGGGCTAAGGTGTTTAGCGGTATATCTCTAAAACAGCTAATAGCGGAGCTATATCGGGCTATAGCGGGATATAGCGGCTAAATTGTACATGAACACAAATAGCGGCACCCTGTCTCAAAAGGCTATAGCGGGCTATAGCGGCAGCTATAGCGGGAGATTTAAAACTATGGTCTGCAAGGAAGCAATTGGGGTCTAAAAAACCAAGATTACATCGATCCTAGGGCCTAGACGCCTACGAACTCCACTTTCTTGGCATGATCTTCCAGCCATGCCTGCTTCCAAGTCCGAGTCACGACAAACTCAAATGGTATGCCGAGCTCCTCTAGGTCCTCAGGGTATATCGTCTCATCGGGCAGCGCCGACTTCTCCATATCCGGTAGCATCTGCCGGAACTCCTCCCTTGCGCACAACCGGAGCCGGCTGCTTTGCCGAGGGCCCCAGGCTCTCGGCAAAGCCTCTAAGACCCTCGGCAAAGCCTTTGCCGAGCGCAGCTCTCGGCAAAGCGCCCTCGGCAAAAATCCGATCGGCAAAGGCTTCTTTGCCGAGAGCCGTTTATCGGGCACTCGGCAAAGCCTTTGCCGAGAGCCCGACGCTCGGCAAAGCGCGAAATAAAAAAATGCGAAAAAAACCTGGAAAAAAAATTTTCAATCGGGGGAGGGGGCCCACTGGCCAGCGCCCGCCCGTCTATGTCGAAGTCGCAAGTCGCGGCATTTTTCGCGCAAAATTCGCGGCTACGCGGTCGGTGGGATTCGAACTCGTGACCTCTCCCTCACGCGATACCTCCTCTGCCACCTGCACTACACACTCACATGCGTCTATATGCCATTTCAGTTACTCAAATATTATATTAAACCAATTGAAAATTGATTGTTTGAGCCCCTAAACGAATTCAAATCAAAAAGTTGTCAACCACAAAGTTTCATAACTTTTCGAGCACTACATTTTTCATATAGAAAGTTTTTCCATCCGAGGTCTTTTGAAAAATTCAAATTTTAAAATTTTGAATTTCAAACGTAGTTTTGCATGACAAGATGAATTCAAATGAAAAAGTTGTCAACCACAAAGTTTCATAACTTTTCGAGCACTACATTTTTCATATAGAAAGTTTTTTTATCCGAGGTCTTTTGAAAAATTCAAATTTTAAAATTTTGAATTTCAAACGTAGTTTTGCATGACAAGATGAATTCAAATGAAAAAGTGGTCAACTACAATGTTTCATAACTTTTTGAGATCTACAAATTTCATTTAGGAAGTTTTTCCATCCGAGGTCTTTTGAAAAATTTGAATTTTAAAATTTTAAAATTTTGAATTTCAAACGTAGTTTTCCATGACAAGATAAATTCAAATTAAAAAGTGGTCAACTACAATGTTTCAATACCTTTCGAGATCTACAAACTTCATTTAGGAAGTTTTTCCATCCGAAATTATGGTGCTAACATTGTTCACAAATCTTATATATCTCTCTTGTAGTTTCATGGAACTACATGAGAGACATATAGATTTTGTGAACAACGTAATTATTACTTTGTCGAATAAAGAAATGACCAATATAAAGTTTGTAGATCATGAAAAGTTATGAAACTTTATAGTTGAAAACTTTTTAATTTGAATTCGTTTAGGGCACCAAAATGTGGTTTGAAAAATTGCTTTGCCGAGTGTTTTACTTTGGCACTCGGCAAAGAAGCCTTTGCCGAGTGCTTTTTTTTGGCTCTCGGCAAAGAAGTTTCTTTGCCGAGTGTTTTTTTTGGCTCTCGGCAAAGAAACTTCTTTGCCGAGAGCCGTTTATCGGACGCTCGGCAAAGGCTTCTTTGCCGAGTGCAGAGGCTTTGCCGAGTGTTTTTTATTTGGCTCTCGGCAAAGCCTTCTTTGCCGAGCGCCCGAAAAAAAACGCTCGGCAAAGCCTCCGGCGCTCGGCAAAGAAGTGGATTCCGGTAGTGGCGGCTGTGCGCGCAAGCTCCTTCTCCTCCTCCGGTTGCCGCTTCTTCGAAACTTCCGTCATGACCGGGTGCTGCTGATGCTGCTTCGATGCTGCTGGTGCCTCGGCTGGTTGCTGCTTGTTGTTGGGAACTTCCGGAGGGATCTGGTTGTTGGCCGCAGCGCGCTGCACCGGGCGCTGCTGTTGCTTTGAATTCGCTGCTGGTGCCGTGATCTGAGTTTGATGATACGCCGCCTCCGTTGCTGCCTTGGGTTGCGACGACGTCGTCGTCCTCTTTGCTGCCGACGGCGCCTCTGATGGTCGTGGCGCTGGCGCACTTCTTCTCGGCTGATGGAGCGGAGCGGGGCAAGAGCTTGGCTCTCTTGAGGAGACCCTGGAGGGCGACGAGCTCCGCGTCCATCCGGCCTCCGCAGCGCTGACGAGGCAGCAGGGTAGACGACGACGTCCTCGAAGCCGTCGTGGCGGCCACGCTTGGTGCGGCAGCAGACACCTCGGAGGCGCGGGCGCGGCGGGTCAGCTCCCAAGCGTTGTGGCCCGAAGTCACGGCCGGAGCCATCGCGGCGACGACGCCCCGCTGCCGGTCGAGGAACGCGGTGGCGCCGAAGCCTAAAGCGGCGGCGCGGGGAGCGAGGCTGCACATGGCGATCGAAACCAGGGAAAGGAAGAGAGACAGGTGGTGGGCGCAGGCGGGGCGGATGGATGGATGGATCGGCGACATGGGCGCCGTATTTATCACCCGGCCGGTCGGCGAGAGCGCCTCCCGAGTCCCGACTTGGAGTCGAACTCGGCCAGCGCGCGGGACGCGGATTCGAGGATGCCGGTGCTCCCATCGGAGTCGGAGCCGGCCGGGGTTTTGGATCTCGAACGCATGCAAGAAGCTCGCTGGAAGCCTGCAACCAAACGAACCGCGATGGTTTGGTACGTGTCATGACGATCACGCCGCCGTGTGCTCAACGCTACTTTAATCGGAATCGGGGAATCCGATCGGTGAAACGAAAACGGAAATACAGAATGTCAGAAATGAAACAATTGGATCGAAAACAAAGATATTCCAAACCAGAGAGATTGAGAGACTAATAATAAACGATAAAACAAGAGTAAAGCTTGATTTATTGGTAACGGATTTGCTGGTGCCCGGATGTTCGATCCTGGCGCTAGCATCCGGACGTGGCCTGTACAGGGAGGGAACAAGCGCTTAGCGCGTCGAACTCGTGAGGGAGCGCACCAGCAATGGCCCACGCCGCTTCGGATATCGTCCACGCCACCGACGTCATTCGTGTCGTCGGCTGCTTCTCACGCGCATCCCATGTGCAATACCTGATTTACTTTTCAAACATTCAGATCTAACAATTGTATCACACAAAAAAAGACAATGAAATACTTAAAACAAGTGTCTGAAACATTTACGAAAATACCTGAAAACCATTTGAAAACCATTATAAACATATGTAACATTCGGATGAAACACTTACAAACATACGTACGAAACACCTGAAAATACTTAAAACATATGCTTGCAACATGCATGTATATACAACGTCCAGATCTACTTTTGCAACATCTAGACAAAACACTTACAATATTCGTCTGAAACAGATGAAACATTTAGAAAATACACTTGAAACATACGTGTATACCCATTACAATATGTGTAGCATCTGACTATACTTTTGCAACATCGATATACAACACTTTCAACTTACCTCTGAAATATCTAAAACACTTAAAATATACTATTGTAACATGTGACTTCAGCGAAACACCTGCTAGCTGCTTGGGCGAATGGAGGCTCGCCGACGCGGAGCTCGATATCGGCGCAGAGCATAAAGCCACGGAGTGGAGCGAAGGTCGCCGGTGTGAAGCTTGTCGGCGGCACGGACATCGCCAGTGGCAGGGGTAGGCGTCTGGAGTGCGGCCGCAACGGGAGGGGCGAGTCCGGGAGTGAGTTAGCGAGCACCTAGCGCGTGGGGGCACGGGCGGGGACAACGCGGGTAGGAGCGGTGTGGCCGAGTGCGGGGTCCGTCCAGACGGATGGACGCCCTATAAAGAGCGTTTTCGTATTGGTAATGCTACTTGTCATGCGTCCGATGGACCACATAAACGTTGGGCGGCTTTTTCACTCCCGCCGCTTGCTCCCGCCTGCATGTATATTAAAATAAACTTATCTCTTCGCTTTCTCCTCCTCCTCCTTACCCCTTCCACGCACGTTGCTGGTGCTAGTGCTCACGCACAGCCGCTCGCCACCAGCTTCCACCCGGTCGGCCGGAATCGTACGTTTCAATTATTTCAGACGTTTTAGAGGCATGTTGCAATTGTTTCATATAGATGTTACAAAAGTAGATTGGGAGATGTTGCACATGTTGCATATGTTGTAAGTGTTTCAGAGGTATGTTGTAAGCGTTTATTCAAACTGTTTCATCTGTTTCCAGACGTATGTTAGAAGCGTTTTGATCTGGATGTTGCATATATTTTTATATATATGTTGCAATAGTGTGTTTCAAAATGTTTTATCTGTTTCAGTCTTTTGTTGCAGCAATTGTTTTCATGTTGCAAGTTGCAAGTGTTCTGTCTGGATGTTACATATATTTTCACACATATGTTGCGAGTGTATATTCTAGATGTTTCATCTGTTTCAGATGTACGTTGCATTCAAGTGTTTCATGTTGTATGTGTTTTCTGCTGTTCGGAGAGTCAAGAGGCGTCGGGAAATGGGGCGCAGCGAGCCGGTGGCCAGCGGACTTGGCGTGCGGCACGCTGGGGGCAGGTGGTCAGGGGCAATAGGGCTGGGGTGCGCCTGCAAGGGCGGGGCAAACAGATGGGGATGGGGGTGGGTCAAGCGTTGGGCTGGCTCGTCAGGCGTGCGTGTGAGCGTTCGATGGAATTCATCCTCATCGAACGTCCATGCGCTAGCATTTTTCTTGATACCTAAAAAGTACAAAATGCAAAGATAATAGAAAAGAATCAATGGATGCCTTGGATTTTTGGGCCACCAAGCATAACAAGGTGCAGCTCGGAATGAACCACACAACACCAGGGAAACAGGGGCAAGTGACTGACAAATCTGTTCTTTGCATACCTGTGGCTACTGCCTGTGGTTAGTAATCTGTAAAGCAAAACTATTCTTTGCATTGTCATTCCGGACTGAAATCCCCAACCCCACTCCTACTTGCAAGGTCATGTTCCGCTCACCAAGCGTCAGAGAAACTGAACGTAGCATGGATGTACTCTTCTCCTCTTCCCGCAGACCACCTGAGAGCTCTCTCTCTTCCTCCCTCCTCCCCTCCCTCCCGTGCACTGCCTATGTTTCATTAACAGAATTTAGAGAGCACATAGTTCGGAAGTTCATTGCATATGTTCCATTAACAGAATTTAGAGAATTAGAGAGCACATAGTTCCATATACACAGCTCAACCAGCAAACTAGAGCACAAAAACAGAGGAAACAGAGAACAAACACAGAGCTAGCAGGATGCGAAAGCTACTGCTATTGAAGACCTGACAGTCCGCAAGAACACAACTGGGCACTGCCGGGGCCAGGTGCAACATCTGTCATTTCACCGTCTCGTCTCGCTGCAATCCTTCATTAAAATACTATTGAGTGGATGTTCTTCAGTTTTATACACAGCCTGAACGAGTTTACAGGAAAAGATGCTTGTTTGTAGAACGTACAGAGAATGATATCCTGAAAGTTCTGCGTCACAAGAGGAGTACTGAAAGCCTGAACATGCAAACACATCTATAGAATAAATTCGCAATCTGAATCTTACAAGCTATAGAATAAATTCACAATCTGAATTTTTCAGGATCAGTTACTTGAAGACAGCATACAAACAGTCAATTAGTTAAGCACGGAAGAATTATGGTACATGTGCAAAACCAAGATTAAGCTACGCATAAGATTATGCTATGATGCATATGCATCCGTGGGATCTAGACGCCTACGAGCTCCACTTTCTTGGCGTGATCTTCCAGCGCCTGCTTCCACGTCCGAGTCACGACAAACTCGAACGGGATGCCGAGCTCCTCTAGGTCCTCCGGGTATATCGTCTCATCGGGCAGCGCCGACTTCTCCATCTCCAGCAGCATCTGCCGGAACTCCTCCCTTGCGGCTGCGCGCGCGAGCTCCTTCTCCTCCGGTCGCCGCTTCTTCGGAGCTTCCGCCTTAACGATCGAATTGGCTGCTGCACGTTGGACTGGGTGCTGCTGCTGCTTCGCTGCTGCATGTGCCACCGCCGGCCGCAGCTTCTTGTTGGGAATTTCCGGAACGATCGGGTTCTTGGCCGCTGCGCGCTGCATCACCGGGCGTTGCTGCTTCGCAGGTACATGCGCCGCCTCCGTTGAGCAGACCTTGGAGGGCGGTGCGCACTTGTTCTCGGCGGGGGGAGCGGAGCGAGGCAAGAGCTTGGCTCTCTTGAGCAGACCTTGGAGGGCGACGAGCTCCGCGTCCATCCGGACGCGCAGCGCTGACGAGGCTGCAGGGTCGACGACGAGGTGCTCGAAGCCGTCGTGGCGGCCACGCTTCCGAGCGGGCGCGGCAGACGCCTCGGAAGCGTGGGCGCGGCGGGTCGGCTCCCCAGCGTTGTCGCCCGAAGTCGCGGCGGGAGCCACGGCGGCGACGACGCCCCGCTGCCGGACGAGGAACGCGGTGGCGCCGAAGCCTGGAGCGGCGGCGCGGGGAGCGAGGCTGCACATGGCGATCGAAAGCAGGGAAAGGAAGAAAGATAGGTGGTGGGCGGATGGATGGATGCCTGAATCGGCGACATGGGCGCCGTATTTATCACCCGACCGGCCGGCGAGAGTGTCTCCGACCGACTTGGAGTCGAACTCGGCCAGCGGGACGCGGTTTCGAGCCGGCCGGGGGGTTTCGAGTCGAATTCGGTTGTCCGCTGCTCCGATCGGAGCCGGTGGGGGGTTTTGGCTCGCGAGCTGGAACCTGCTGGGAGCCTGCAACCAAACGAACCGCCATGGTTTTGGTGCGTGTCATGACATTGACGATCGCACCATGTGCTCAACGCTATGGTAATCCGATTGGTGAAACGAAAACGGAATATAGAATGTCGGAAATGAAACAATTCGACCGAAACCACAGATATTCAAATCAGAGAGATAGTCGAGAGACTAATAAACAATAAAACAAGAGTAAAGTTTGATTTTATCTCTATGAACTAATCACCCAATTTAAAATACCTCCTCGAACTCTAATGCTAGATAACAGACACACATTAATTTTCAAAATCAAGTAAAATATGAAAGGGCTAGTGCCCGGATATCCAGACGAAGACGTGGTTCCCACACCTGCGTCCTGCGCATCCCACCTAGCACGAGGAAACCCGCGTTCACATCCCGCCCAACGCCCAGCGTCCGCATCCCGCCTAGTGCTAGAGCCCGGGTCCCTGTGCCCTCCCCACGCCCGCATGGGGGAAATCCACGTGGGTTGACCCACTGTTGCGCCCCATCAGCAGCGATAGGCGGCTGCGGCAGGTCGTTGTCCGCCAGCCATCAGCGCCGTGCAACACCCCGATCTACTCTTGAAACATCCATATGAAATATTTGCAACATACGTCTGAAACAGATGAAACACTTGAAACATGCGTATATTGGCATAGCAACATATGCAATATCTAGATCCAATTTTGAAATATCCAGATGAAACACTTACAACATATGTATGAAACATATGAAACACTTGAAATATACGCTTGAAACATGCGGGTAGAGCCATAGCAACATATGCAACATATAGATTGAGCACTTCGAACATACGTCTGAAACGGTTGAAACACTTAAAACATAGGCTTGCAACATGTGTACATTGTCGTTGCAACATATGCAACATCCTAGATCTACTTTGCAACATCCAGATGAAACACTTGAAACGTAAGTTTGAAACGCCTGAAACACTTGAAACACAGCGTCACCGGCGACCACGGCCTACCTGGTGGGGAACTGCGGTAGCCAGCTAGCCCAGCGTATACCCAGGCACAGGCGCAAACCTCCCCTTCTTGTCGTGGTATCTTCGGCCGGCTGCGGTGCACGCCATGGCCACAACGGCACGAGGTGGATGGAGGCGCGACGCGTGGCGTGGAGGAGCGCGGGATGGGGGCCAGGTGCGGCGCACCCACGCTGGAGAAGGCCACTGGGCTTGAGAAGGCGCGAGGTGGATGGGGGCGATGGTCGCACGCGTGTGGCGAGTGAGCGACGGTGGGGAAAGGAAAATGTCATTGTCTTTTATTTCAAGAAACCCTAAACCTCATGTCCTTTCACAAATGACCTTGGATGTTGTTGTGGTATATACCAAAGTTGTAGCTCTAAATGTAATCTAAAAGTTTGCAGTCGACAACATTTTTTCTAAGATCATTTAGATGTCCAAATATTTGGTTTAATTTCAAAGATTTTAAAATTCATTTTTTAAATTTGTTGAACTAACTCTTACATTGACATGGTTTATAACTTTGAACTTGAACCTTTTTATTTGAGATCATTTAGAGGCCTAATTATTTGTTTTATTTTCTCTAATTATGAAATCCAAACTTCTAAAATTTTCAGAAAACCTTGAATGGATACTCTATATTGATTTTTTTAGTGTTTGAAGAGATCTAAAGCTTTCTTGTCCATTGAAGTTGGGGGGGGGTTGAATTAGACAACTTAAAATCTATTTCAAAAACTATGGCCTCTAAAATTCTCCTAGTCAAAACCTATGCAATAATCTATCTAGATGTGCAACTAAGAATTTACTAGATGTGTTGCTATCTTTCCGCAAAGAGTTATGCAACTTATGTTCTAATCTATCAAGTAGCCTATCAATTTAAGCTAGGAAAGTAAAAACACAACCACGTTGGCGGTCCCCCATGAGGGGCTGGTTTGTGTGCCCGAGCCCCAAACCTTGTATCGCATGATCGGATGGCCACCTTTCACAGGCAGCGACAGATTTTGATGCTGGCGATCCCACCATAGTGACCAGCTCGTCGGATTTTTTATTTTTTAATTCTTTTTTAAATAATATTTTAATACTAATCCTAAAAAAATATTTGCAAATCTGATCCTTTTGGTCGCGCTAGTGTAGGTGGCGTGACTGCACCATTTTGTCGCGCCACATGCACTGGCGCGACAAGGGGCGCCACGGTGGCACACGTCGTTGACCAGAGCTGGCGTCGCAAAGCATGGGGCCTGCCCTACCGCACCACCGATTCCAGCGCAACAGCGTTGTCGCGCCAGGCGGGCTGGCGCGACAAGGCCATATAGGCCGCGACCCACCACCTTTTTCCTCCCTCCCTTCACTCTGTGGGCAGTCTGCAAGCTCGAGGTCACACATGGTTCTTGTGTCGTCTCTCTTCTCCTCCTCCTATCTTCTATTGCATTTGATCAAGTTTGCATTTGCTTTTCAGATTTGAATGGTCTTGTGCATGAGGTATAACTCCCTCACCTCTGTTGTTTTTTTGTGTTTAGTTGATGTTTATATACTGCTATGGTTTATACTACTATGTGCAATACTGGCTTTCGTTTGGTTGAATGAAAGTTGCTTTGGCTAATCACGTATAATATAATATGGTTCATGTTGTACTTGTTAAACTTTTATGATTTTGTGATTGGTTTTGGTTGGCAGTGCATTAGGGTTTAGACAGCAGTATGGGTTGCACTGTTGACACTAACCTTTGTTCGAAGTGTGTAATTTGATGTTTTTCTGTGGTGATTAGATGTATAGATGAGTTGGACTATGTATGTATGGACATCATTTACATTTATTAAGTTTGTTTTAGGGTTTGGCTTCATGGGTTTACATGATTATAGAGATGATTGAGATGGAAATTGTTGCTGAAATGTGTAATAGTATTGGTTCATATCTTTGCTTTGTTGAACTACTTTGTAATAGGTTTAATGGCGGTTCGAAATGACAACCAATTCGTGCACCATCCGAAGGATCATGGTGGTATTGGTACTTTCCTACCAGCAGAGCCACTGCCATTGTGTTATTGTGGGTTATTGGCATTTATGAAGCAGTCAAGGCATTCTGCGTTAGCTGGGTGTGCTTTCTACTATTGCCAACTTAAGTGACGTCCCCCGACACTTGATGCGTACCTAGAGGGATGCAGCTTCTATTAGTGGATCAATGGCGATGAAATGTTTGAGCCGTCGATTATGTTGTTTCCTTATGACCCTGGAAGAGCATTCCATATTCAGAATTTGTTCGTTGGGTTCCGCCGCCACCGAACCCTTCGAAAATGACAGAGGCAAAGGTTGACGTTGTTTTGCGCCGTCGAGCTAATCCTACTAGATGCCATTGTGGAGTGTCGGCCCTACTAACTACTCCTAGCCAACCTGGAGCATTCACTGCCTTCTATCGCTATGGATTGCCACATTATGTAAGTTCTCATGAAAGCAAACTATCTCTAAGTTTATATGCGTTTTGCATATACAATGTTACAGTTGGAACATTTGTTTTTTGCAGAGAGGGTTCCCATCTTGTGACTTTGAGGAGTACAACTATAGACCCAAATCGCACTGGCCTTCTGAGTATGAATTTACAGAGTTTCAAGCAGGCATTAAGCCATGTCCATGCACGAAGATGCCGGACCGTAAGTGCAAGTGTGGCATTGAGGCTCGCGAAGGAGTTGTTCCATTTGAGTTAGGATATAGCTACTACTGTGGCAATGCTTATGGAGGGCCGTTTGAGTTATGGGTGAGTTGATTGAACCAGTGAAGTTACTATATGAACATAGGCCACTAGTTTGTTTGCTCATTGCTTTGTGTTTGCTTAGAAGGAGAGGACATGCAATTGGGAGGACTTCACTGGTCGTGGAGAGTTAGTGGAGAGGCTGAAGATACATTCACCACTCAAAAAAGAGAGCAAGCGTTGGATGCAGGAGGAGAAGCAGATGGAGGTGAGGATGATGTACGAGGTACAGATGCCATCATGGAAGACCCGTAACCAGATTTTAGAGGACTTTCCTCGAGTGGCCGGTCTACAACTGAGTTTTTAAATAACGAGGCCGAGTTGATGAGCTTCTGGCAACAAAACAAGGAGGCCTACGACTTTAAGGAGACCGAGAATAAGAGGGAGATGGCCTTTTCCAAAGGCATTTGCGTCACTTATGTGAGTAATTGATATCAAAATATGTTTTGACTTCTGCATCTTATTACAATTGTTGCCAATGCAATGATACATTGCTTCGTTCTTGTAGTCCCCGATGATGCACTGAATGACGGCCGTATCCCCACACCCATGGACAATGATGATGACAATGACGATGACGACGATGATGACCATGACGACGATGAGGACGATGAGTAGTGTTTCCTCTGAACTGATGCCTACAAGGTGTAGTACATATTTTGCAAATGCCAATAGGTTTGGCACTACGTAGGTCTTGTATATGGTAGATGGAGGACTGATATGATAGCGCTGCTTCTTTTGTGCAAAGGCAGCAAGATCCGTACATATTTTTCAAATGGCCTGGGGTTGCCATTTGGTACCACTTGTTCACGGTAGATGGAACACTAGTGGTAGTAGTAGTTCTTGTATATGCCAGATGGAACACTTATGTAAGTGATGATGATGATGACCTTCGAACAATGCTTGGAACTCCTTATCATGTGTAATGCTTCGAACTCATTATTATATGACTCCTTATGGTGTGTAATGCTATGTGAACAATGTTTTGAAACCATGAAGAAAATACAATGTCAATAAGTTATGAAATGGTGGACTTAGGAAATGGTTTCACAAAAATTGCGTCACTTGGACGAAATGGCCAAAGAAGTTTTGTGTTTGGAAAAAACCATTAAGAAAATTCAATGTCAATAAGTTATGAAATGGTGCACTTAGGAAATGGTTTGACAAAAATAGCGTGACTTGGAGGAAATGGCCAACAAATTTGTGTTTGGAACAAAAATATGAAGAAAATTCAATTTTGTCTTACACGGATTCCCACTTATCACCACATTGAAAATGGTTTGTGAAGTTGTAAGAGTTGGATCCCAAGATTCTAGACTATCGCGCCAGCCAAAGTGGCGTGATAGTGTCGCGCTAGGTAGCCACCGAAACCAGAGACGACCGGGCTGGCTTGTGAGTGCTTGTCGCGCCACCGTCTCCGGCATGACAGGCTATCACGCCCCCATGGCTGGCGCGAGAGCAATGCCCACAGTATTCACAAATGGCTGTCGCGCCACCATGGTTGGCGTGATAGGCCTAGAACCAATTTTTTTTCCATTTCTTCCTCACTTCCTTAAATACAATTCAGATATCATACATTGCATATTCACAAATGACCAAGATGGGTGACAAGTTGACAAATAACCAACATAGCACATCAAGTCACAGTTCATACACATAGTTCACAAAGTCCACATAGTTCACATAGTTTAGAAGCCATCGACAAAGTCCACATAGTTCAGAAGTCATCAACAAAGTCCAAATGACCATCTATAGACATAGTTGTTCCATGACAAACGTAGGCAACAAAAGAAGGACATAGTTCACAAAACATGGTTGAGATGGATTAGTTAGGCATGAAGGGGTCTAGAGGAAGACGCAGGCGGCCTAGATGTGTCGGTTGGAGATTAGGAGTGTCGACGTCGGAGCGGTCACGGGCACGTCGTCGCACGTTTCATCCTTGACCTCGTCGCGGTCGTTGGAATGAACTCTACACAAAACATATACAACATAACAGTTCAAATAAATCTAGAAGTTTTTCTTTTCATCTAAAAGTGCAAACTTATCAAACTATGTTCCATTGATTTAATCTCTATGCCTCTGCAACAAATTTTGGCTAAATTTTAGCTAAATATTAAATAAGCATGAACATTTTCACTAGTCACAGTTGAATCCACACCCTAAACCCTTATGATAGCCTCATGTACTACTTGGTAATGACACACGCACCTGAGTTTGTGTACCCTGAGGAGCGTCAGCAAGTTGGGAACCCGTGAGCTCATCTTGGTCATACGTTGGATCATTGATGTCATCATCATCTCCATCTTTGTCGTCTTCGTCATCCCTACATCTTACATGTGGTAGAATCGCCTGAAGTAACATGCTTTCAGGGGCACTTGTCTACCACTAGACACTAAGTGCCCTAGAAGTGAGCTAAACCAGACAATTCTGTCGAGCACACCCAATGGGAGAACTCGAACAATCCACATTTTACACCCAGGATCCAATAATGAGTTCAAACTTACAATATTTAGTCCATTTCATACCACATAGGGTCTTAGAAAGCGTTTATTACAATACCAGAGTTCAGAGTGTGATAATTTAAACAGCAGAAATAAAATAAACATCTAGCGGAGCAAAAATGAGAATACGTCTGTGCCCACCAGAAGAATCCTCCACACAAGGCCTATCAGCTCAAGGTGCACCTGCAACAAGGGTAAAATAAACCCTGAGTACACAATGTACTCACAAGACTTATCCAACTGGGAATATATTTCCTGACTCTCAAGGATTATGATAGGCTTTATGGCTTGTGGGTTCCTTGTTTGCGAAAAGCAATACTAAGAGTGTGTTCTTAATTCCATAGATCTTTAGTAGCCGGGTTTTAGTTGTTATCCAATATTCTATGTAAGCGTTTGTTCTATAATCAAGCAAGGGTTGAGCAATCAGAGCCATTTTTCCATCTTCCACATGCCAGTTCTTACTATGGTGCCAGAGCGTAGTCAAGCTGTACCGTCACGTAGAAATGACAATTCGCGTATCACTGTGCCTAGCTGGGTACCCTAAAAACACACGCCTCGCTTGCACCCTAGGCATAAGCAAGACCAACCCATTCCACTCTTGTCATGGGTTCTAGGTCCCCGTCCAAACTTGGACTCCAAGCCCCCACACTTGAGGCCCGGCCTCAATGCGGTGCTTAGACCTCCACCTATCCCCGCCTCCAATCAGTTGGTCTAAAAAGAGCCAGAGCCCATGACAAGAGAGTAACAAGCCTTCCCACCCCCATAAGCTGGTATGTGCTCGGGATAATAAGTCTATAACTTGACCAGGGTCCATGCAATAAACGGTCCTTAATCGACACGGACAGAGAAAATGGTGCAACCAAGTTATGCCCCGTGGCCATGGGACACCACCTGTTACACCCACCAATACCCCTACCACATCCCTGTCCGATCACCATTTCCTTTCCACCATTTTATTGTGAGATTTATGATCATAATAATCACTTGTTGTGAGTAATGACAGGTTACCCACGCTACCGTTAAACCTAAGCAAAGCAACTACGTAATCCTGTGCTAGTAAGACTCATGGGTAGATAATATATATGCATGTGGGTATCATAAAACTCCTGCAACATAAATGCACAACACACATAGATATAATGATTATCAAAATACTGGTTATGCACCGAGGCTTGCTTTGGGCAAGTGCAAGGTCAGAGGTGTCAGTCACGGGCGGCTCCTGAAACTCCTCCAGCACGAAGATCTCCTCCTCGTACTCTTCGACGATCTCCTCGTAGTCCTACTCCTCCACGGCCACGTAGTCAACTACCTCGTGATCTACATGCATGAAATGATAATGCGGCACTTAATAAGGTGACAACAATAGCTCTTAAAAGATAGCAACAACTACTAAGCTAGTTGGCTAACTTTGAAGGCTAATGTGCTAAGTTACCCATTGTTTCTACTAAGCAAGAATTAACTGATCTAGCTATTATCTAACAACTAAAACGCCTATCATCTTTTTAATACCAATTCCATACAAAGCACTACTAGGGAAACTTAGCTACCTGATCTAGCAAGCAATTTAAAGGCTACAAAAATTTCAGCAAGCATCTGATAACATCATGCAGCTACTGTAAAAATTGTAGAGCTAAAGCTATCCTAGATTTGCCACAAAAATTCCTACAAGATTGGGTGCCCTATTATTCGTTGTCTTTTGCACTGATTTAATAATCCTAGCACCATCACAGCTATGCACAAATGGAGTTCACCAAGGGATAGAGCAAGGATTTAGAAACTCAACTAAAGTTGTTACACGACTTTTGGACATCTATACAAGTCGTTATAATTCATGAAAGTTTAGCTCAACAATTAATCATAAAGTTAATTCTAAATCGCTAGAACAGGAAAGTCGAATTGCTCAGCGCGGCCCACTCGCGCGCAGCGCGCGCGCCCGTGGCCAACACAGCACGGCCCGAGAACACGAGGCGGCCCACGACCGCACAACGCGGCCCACGGCCGAGGGAAACCCGCGCACACTGGCAAACTTGCAAAACCACCCTTGCACTAATTGTGAATCAACCCACAGTCCCGTGCACTATTCTAGGAGAGCTAGACAATGCGAAAAGGACCTGATACAATATCCCTCTTACTACGACCAGGTCCCCGGCTGCCCCTGCACACGCCGGCGCGATGGCACGGGCACGGGACCGCCGCCCCGAGCAACCGGGAGCCCCCAACACCACTAGGAGGCCGACACTCACCTATAGGGTGACGCGCAGCCTCGGGCAGCAGTTGGGTGAGTCGGGATGTAGCAGGACGGCTCCTACATGACGACGAACAACTGCAAGGGGTGGCGTCGTAGTTCCGGTGAGCTATGGCCACAACAAAAGGGACGGGACGACTCACGAGCATCAGTAGCTTACCACAAATACCGCTGAGGCGATGGCAATCCAAGAGTTGCTCGGAGACGAGCTAGCCACGTGCGACCCGAGAGGTTGCGGCAGTGCCCCGGGCGAACACGGTCATGTCACCGAAGGAACGGGGTGCTACGGCTCCAACTATGGTGCGCACCGCGTACAGGGGACCAAGGAGGCTCTAGTGGTGCACCCAATTCGATGTTCAAGGCGAACGGTAGAACTGCCACGGTGCACGGCCGAGCTCGGCCTTAATGGCAAGGCGGAACGAAAACTCCAAATTGGAGCTCGTTGGCGCCAATCTCAAGGTATGGCGAGGTCGGTTGGCTAGCGGGCTAGAAGGCGAAGTCGTGCATGTGGGGAATTAGAAAACGATGGTTGCTCGCGGACGAGTTGAAGTTGTGGGTCCTCGGCATGGCGACAGTGCGAGGAAGGAGGGAGAGACCTGCTGGCGTTGACGGTGTCACCTCGGGGTGGACAAACTGTAGGCGCCCACGCACGCGAGGTGGCGCAGCGTAGACGCGCTGCAAAGATGGCAACACGACGTGGTTGACCCGACCATGGGGCAACGTGACTGCCGCGACAGGGGGACTGCGGCGCGTAGAGGAGCGAGCCACCAAAGGGGGGCAGTGGCTGTGGCTGGCCAAAGAGGTGGGGTCAACGACGCGCTATGGCCAACTACGGCCAAGCCAACGTGGGACCCGGCTAGCAGCACGACGCGCGATTAGACAGGCACGACGTACAGCACCTCGGGCAGTGACCGCGCACAGAGAGGGCAACTGGCGCCGATGGAACGCGTGCATGAATTTTAAAGCACCTACCAAAACTACTTCGGGGCAAACTAAGCTCCAACCTAGACGCCATGTTAAACGTGGTACCTCCGGGTACCAACTACAGCTAAAACTTGACACCACTGCCTAGCTAGATTTCATAGAACAGACTCGCGAACTTGATGTTGTCAAACTGTTTTCAACTTGGGAAATTATTCTAGTCTTGAGCTGATTTTTATTTCTAGTCTAATTTCCAAGCTAATAGAAATACTATCTTTCCAACTTACTTTTTCACAGCAAAGGTTGCATTGCAATCTACAAAGTTTGTACTTCAATTTTTATTAACATGTTGCATATATGTTCTATAACAGTTCTGCTAAATAAAAATTAGTTTAGAACCTTAAGTGATATCACATGTGGTAAAGAATCACCTTTACTTATCATTAGCGTGGATCATTTTTGGTTGCAATAAATTTGTTTTTCTCATGCACTAACACCCAATCATGATTCTTATGGATTCTTTAGTGAGTTGTTACACGCGGTAACACCGAGGGTGTTACATTGCATGGGAGCTCTCTGGTCTGTCAATCGTTGCCCTTTGGCTTGTATGGGTTTGTCATCCTTAGGATGCGGGAGCTGGCACTTGTACATCTTCTGCTCACATGAAACTCAACTTGCGAGCCATCCGTCGACAAGATGTCAACACCTTCTGCAACCATGTTCATGTCCAATGACAAGTGCTTACATATCGTTTCGGGTATAGTTCAAATACATAGGCATAAGGGTATCACCTTGGCAAATTCTTCAATGTATGAATTCTCGACCCCTGCTGCACGTCCGAGGTAAACTCCGGCCTCATTGGAAAGGTGAGCTAGCTGAGTTGCCTAGAGTACATGCATATTCATCAACCTGATGTACTTTTCAAGTTAAGCTACGTGAAGGCATAGTTCAATTGAAATGCTTACCATGTAGTTCTCAAGTGGCGCTCTCTGGGGCTGCACGCTTGTCCTTGTGATCACATCATATGGGTGCTCATCATCACTCCCTTGTTCATCAATTGGAATGCTCGAGACCAGTGGATCCACATTGATTCTTGTGGACCTGTGAAGCCACGCCAGGTACTCACGGTAGTTGCTGGTGACATAGTGACCCCCCATTAGTCGGTTCCGCCCTCTCTCTAGCTTCCCACTCTTGCACGTACTTTTGATGCTTCGCAAGCCAGTTATTGCCGCCGAACTTTTCCTCCTTGAAATCCTGCAAGGATGACACATGTTACATTTTGAGGCCTTGTACGATGCATGCAATGGTGAGTCATGACACATGCAAAGTCCAGCTTACTCGTTCAACTAACGGGTTGTCGACTCGTGCTGTAGAGGGAAATTTTGATTCCTACCAAACTGTTTCATCACTCTTTGGGGCAAGTGGTGCTTGACCATATAGTAGAAGATCATCGCTATATTGGATCGCCACAGCACCTTCTCAGCCTGAACATATGGGGCCATGTTGAACTCCCATATGTCTTGCCTGTCATATAGATCCTATTCAACCTGTAACTTGTGTTATTAGTAGATAGCCTTGTTCATACTTTATGAAGAAAAATAATGGAAGCCTTGGTGGTAGAACGAACCTGATTCAATGTTAAAACATCCAAATCATTGAAGTATTGAACGTAGTGCCGTTGCGGCTGACCCCGAACTGACTTAATTCCCCTCCAAAGGTAGCAGACGGGGGGACGACAGTAACCATGTGTCCAAGCTTGAAAAACAAAATAGTTATAAGCATTTCACATAGTGCATGCATGAAATGAGACACATATAGAAATTAAATGGAAGGTACTTACTGCAACTCTGCCTCTATGCACCCGTCCGATAGGAATGTGCTCCCAAATCCAAATCTAAAGCAAGTACGTGCAACCACCTATGTTGGAATTTGGGTTGGCGCTCCTACGTCCCTCACATAGCTGCCGATACAACCAAGCAAGAGTGGATGACCCCCAACTGTATTGACCGATGTTCTCCCATGGCTCATGTAGGTGGGGTAGGACCATCCACGAGACAATGTTCCCAGAAGCGTCTGGAAACAGGAACTGTGCCACCATGTGCCATAGCCAGACATGAGCATACCTCTCAACAACGTCGTCCGGTGCATGGGGAGGGCACATGTTGAAGTGTTGGTGCAACCAAGCTGAGCTGACAACTGAAGTCGTCTTCTCCTTCTTCCCTTCTTTAGGGTCGGGTAGCCCGTGGCCGGTAAACTGCTCCATCGTATCCTTGCAGTTGAGTGGCTCTACCGTGCCTGTCACTGCCAGACCATCCAAGCAAAGGCCCAAAATGTAGCCAACGTCTTGTATGAGCATGAACATCTCTCCACAGGGTAGGTGGAAGGTATGGGTCTCCGGACGCCGCCTATCGATGAAGGCAGTCAGGAGGGGACCATCCATGTCTGGGAGGCTAGCATTGATAGCTCTAGCCAAGCCTAGAAAATCGGCTCCTGCTCTTGCGAGGTAGGGGGCATAGCGCTCGTCCCACTCTAGCGGTCGGTGATTTCGAGGACGCAGCAGGCCCAAGGCCTACAAAAAACAATGTTAGAATGTTTAGAACTCCATGTGACTACAAAAAGGAAAAATATATCTTAAATAAGTATAAGAAAATGAAAAACAAACATCACAAAGGCACAAGGCAGCCTTAAATAAGTACAAAAAAATGAAAAACAAACATCACAAAGGCACTACTTGTTTGATCCCAGAGATCCAACCTATGTGTATTCCTCTCCCCATGTATCCCTAATTCCAAAATTAATTTGTTGTCTCTCATTGCATGGTAATGGTATTTATCCAAATGTGAACCAAGATTTGCAATGACAATTCAAAACCAAGATGAAGAATAGTTAATTTATGCACTAGTGATGAACAAAATGCTTCAAATGAGAAAGCATGCAATATAAAAAATTAGGTTGCTTTGGTTTTTCATTATTAGGACTAAAAGGCTTTGTTGTTGTTTACCTGTGCAGTAGCAAATCTGCCCCAGTGGTGGCCCTTGTAAGAGATTATACATGAAAAGGAAATAATGTGTGCAAATCACTTACATCACCATTGTCGACCATCAAGTGCGATCGGTGGTCCTTGTCGTAGTATTGCTCAAGAAGGGGGAAGTTCGGGTGCGCCATGCTGCAATTATGAAAATGATGGGACAACGTTAGAATATCAAAAAAGTAAATAAAACATGGTACATGCTACAAAACAATGCACAAATGGGTTTTTTTGGCAATGTTAGAATATACAAAATATAGAAGAACCACAATGTTAGAATCTACAAAATAGGAATGAAACATGTTATAAGCTAAAAAATAAGGAACAAATGCATGAATGATATAAGCAAGACCTATTATAACCTATGTACCTTTAAACGTTTCAAACCACTATTACTCTCGTTCTGTGTTTCTGATTTCCTTGACTTCTTACACTTCTTATGTGTGGCAGCGATGTGACTAGTTTTGTGGCATTTGGAGCAACGGACCTAGACCGGTGCCTCATCAAAGTCGCCAAAACCATACATATTTTCACCATACCCATTTGATGCATCCATAAGTCCTCTGAGCTGCTTTTTCTTCCTTCTACCCTTCTTTGTCTTCAGAAGGTCCGGGTCGAGAACATAATCCAACCCGTAGTACTCAGGCCATTATGTCGGATCTAGGTAAGGCTTGAAGCTCGACTCCCACACTTTGAGAGTGTTTGACATGAGGTAAAAATGAGACATGAATTTTTCACTTTCGTGGTCTAGACCCCTGCATCTGCAAGCTGTAATGACATGCGAGCAAGGGACCTAGAGTTGTGGAATGTTGCAAGAGCATTCCGCTTTCTCAGGGTCCACCCTATAATTCCTACCACCATACTTCTCACTGCTCGGGTTTGTTCCTCCAGCTGACTTGATATTGTACACTAACCTCGATGGCCCAAAGGCCTCCCCCACTTGGTTAGAAGCTAAAGTCCTTGAGAGATCCAAGTGTTTTCTATTGGCTCTACCCCATTTCTCTTTGGACGCCTTTGCTATGTTCCACCGATTGACAAAGTATTCATTGCACTTCCTGAATGAGTACTCCACAATACCTAATACGAGGACTGCACGGATACCCTTGAACACCTTGTTGAATGATTCTGAAGAATTGGTAGTTATCATGCCGTACTAAAGACCTTTGGCATCGAATGCAAGAGCCCACTTGTCCCTTTAAGGCATCTAATCCTCAAGCCAACTCTTTGCCCTAGCATTGATGACCTTCTATAACTCCGCAAGCATCTCTTCAAACTTTTCCTTCGTTCGACACCCACATAGTGACTTCAACTTATGCACTACCTCCTTTTTCTTCTGCCTCCTCCATATGTTGGCAGCAAAGTGCCTCATGCACCACCGATGCTCGAGAGGAGGGCGTCCATCTACATGCTCTTTCACAGCTATCAGCAGACCATGATGCCAATCTGAGATCATGCATATGTTCTGAGATGAATGGAGCACATTATGTCTCACAATGGTCGGGATCTGCCATGTGCCCACTCCTAAGGAGATCTGGCAGATGTCACCGGCCACCAAGACTCCACCAGACCATCGTAACTCAGCTGGAGGAGGAGATACTGTAGACACCGCCAGCCACCATCGAAGAGGTCACTGCCGGAGATCAAGGGCCACTGGAGGATATCTAGGGACACGAACGATGGGGTGCTCGGCCGCTCGCTCTTGGGCCACCGGAGGAGATCTCCCCACTTGCTCCAGGGCAGCCAGAGGAGATCCTGTCGCTTGCTCTAGGTCGCTACTCGCTTGCTCCAGGTCACCGCTGGAGGAGGTCCACGACGGGTACTCGGACGCTCGCTTCACGGCCACGCCCTGCTCGCTCTAGGGCCACCCACCGCTCGCTCCACGACGAGGTGCTCCAGCGCACTCCAGGGCCATGCACCACTCGCTTTAGGGCAGAGTGCTTCATGCACAGCAGCGGTAAGGGCCAGGGGCATAGAAGGACATCCCCACCGAACCTCCCATCACCAAAGCTGGAGCATAGCTGCAGGCCAAATAGGCAGACTGGTTCTAGAAACTCTGTAGTGGAGCTGCTCCATGGTGGAGTTGGTGGAGCAGAGCTAGAAAAATGAGAGCAGAGCAGTCCCAAACTGGCCCTAAATCCCCTCTTCTGCCCATGTTTCCGTGCTCTGGAAGGAAACGCCTCTTTTGAAATTTGAACCATGGACACTCTCTTCGTTTAGAGCTCAGTCGCCATTGCCACGTCGGATCAAGGATGCCCGCCTGGCAAAAGTTACCTCATTGAGTTTCCCAATCTTGATGCATGGCCCCCTTATCTCCATCATCCATTGACGTGCGTATATATGCACCTGTGTAGCAAATATACGTCAACAGTGTATATAACTATATATCAACAAACAAATGAGACCAATAATTGCATGGTTTTACTTATCTAGGGATAGATGTCAATGAGGATTGTGGCCACTGTCCTTGGGCTCATTTTATTGGGGGCAGCTAAAAGGTCTTGATGGCTAGAGGGGGGGTGAATAGCCTTTTTAAAATTTCTACAAAGACAAGCTAAACAAGTTTATCAATATAACAAATAGCGAGATGTGTGTTTTGCTTAGCCTACGGGGTGTTTGCAAGCCACCTATCCAATTCATAATTCTAGTATATTTGCACTCAACCGCACAAGTCAAACCAAGAAGGAAACTATAACTAGCAAGCTACACAAAAGAGCTACTCTAGCAAACCTAACTAGCTAACAAAAGTAACTAAGAAGGTAATGCGGAGTTGAGTTAGGAGAGTTTCACTGAGGGGCGAAGTATTGAGCCAACCAATATGGTCAATAATGAATACCAAGACAACCGAACACTGAGATCAATCAATCATAATATGAAAGTAATGACACAAGATTTATCCCGAGGTTCACGTGCTTGCCGGCACGCTAGTCCCCGTTGTGTCCCTCTTCACCACGTGGTTCGGTGGCTAATCGGTCGCACACCGAGCCTCTCAAAAGGCACCAAAAGAACCTACCAAATGGCAAAAGGTTGCAATGACACGAGCAATTTACTAATGTTGCCTTTGGTGCTTCGCCGAGGTAGGCACAAACCCCTCACAATCACCGGAGGAGGCCAAGAACAATCACCAACTCTAGCCAACGCCTCTAAGCTGCTCCAAGCCATCTAGGTGGCGGCAACCACCAAGAGAAACAAGAATCTCGCAGCAAATCAACCACCAAGTGCCAACTAGATGTAATCTCACAATGCAAATGCACTTGGATCACTCAATCTCACTTCGAATATGCAAAGAAGCAAGAGAGATGAGTGGGAGGGGAGTTGCTTAGCTCAAAGTGCTCACAAGTAGGTCAAATGTCCAAGAGAGAGAGCCTTGAGCCGGCCAACGAGTATTTGTAGATGTACCCCTTCGAATATAGCCGTTACGCACTTGAAACAGCCGAAGTCGCGTTGACCGGACGCGCTGGTCAAACTGACCGGACGCGCCGATCACACAACGGCTACTTTCGCGAACCATAGACCGGACGCGCTGCACGCAACGACCAGACGCACAAAGCTCGACCGGACGCGCTGGTCCCATGACGGACCGGACGCGCTGGTCAAGCCTGAGCAGCGCACAATGAAACAGCGACCGGATGCGCTACAGAACTGACCGAACGCCATAGTGCCAGCATCCGGTTGGAGTCCAGTAAGCTCCCTCAACGACCGGACGCGTCCGGTCGACTGTGACCGGACGCGCTGCGCGTCTGATCAAAAAGCTAAAACACGCGCAGACTCTAAACACTAACCGGACGCGTCCGGTCAAACAGAGACCGTGTCTAGTCCAGCGTCCGGTCACCACTGTGACCTCTGTTCGCCTCCGTTTGCCTCCGTTTGATTTCTGACTTCCGGCGTAGTGAAAAATAGGCGTTTCAATTCCTCGAAAACGCCTGAATCCCAGCTCGCAAGCTCGGCGGGAGGGAGAGAGGACCCCAAACCCTCTCTATCGCTCAAACTCCACCGCCTTCGCAAATGTGCTAACACCACCAAGTGATCTCATCATGTGCGAGTGTGTTAGCATTTTCACAATCATTTTTCGAGGTGTTATTAGTTCTATCCAAATGCATATGATTATGAAATGCACACCTAGAGGCACTTAGGAGTTAAATAGCCGCGTCATTCCCCTCTTTATAGTATGGCCATCTATCCTATAATGTAACCACACCCACTAGGTGTCTTGGTTACTAAAACACAACCCTTAAGCATATACCTTTGCCTTGATCACGTAGGGTTGCGTCCAAATCCAAGTGTGGCCATCATGATCACCATGTCCATCTTGCCACCAACCTTGGAATGTACTAGTCCTCATATGCTACATACAACTTAGGCATAGGATTAGTACTTAGGCATTGTCACTAATTACCAACACCAAACATAGGACTTTCAATCTCCCCCTTGTTGGTAATTGGTGACAAACCTTTCACAAAGATGTTATGATAAAATTTTGATTGAACCCATGTCACATTGTCCAAGTATATTACCATGTGTAAGAATTATGGACATGTGATCATGAATTCAAATTGATAGCAATGGCTCCCCCTACATGTATGCTATATATTTGGATTTAGGAAGCATACATGCTTAGATAGGAAAATATAGGAGCATTGACTATCAATAGGTGCTAAGTGGTTTAGATTATAGACCTTTGAAGCGTGATACCATCGGAGTAGCGATAAACACCATCTTAGCACCTTGCGTAGTTAGATACCACTTGGAAAAGCACAAACATAACTAGAAACTTCGTGAGATCAACATTATAAGCAAAGTTCTAGTACCACTTTGAAAAACATGAAGCAAGAAAAATCTAACTACTTCCTATTCATGCTAGTACCTCAATATACCATTCAAATTATACTAGCAAGTCACCACACAAGTAATGTATCGGAGAAAAAGAAATGCATAACTATGCATCATACATATGAAGTGCACATAGAAATGCAACATTCATGTTTACGAGCTTGCTCCCCCTACTTGTGTGCTCAAAATTTTAGTTGTTAGTTGATCCCCTTCTTTTATCAATTTTCCCTTTAGGGTTTTCTCCTCCTTTAGAATCTATCTTTGTGAACAATATTTTCTCCCCCTTTGGCACCAATGACCACAAGGGACCAATTTTAGATAGATTATCATGTTGAATTATGGGGTGAGGATCAAGTTTGTGATTCAACCTAGATTGCTTGCATAAATAAAATGCTTCGGTTTAATCCAAGGGCAAGCTTCTTCACACCTCACTAGAAGGGTTATCATGCACCATGTTGAAGCAAATATTTAAACAAGTTTTCTAGATTAAGCACTTAGGATCACAAGCTACTTAAACAAGTTATATGCTACCACTAGATCATACAAGACATAGAAGCAATAGTGGCACCATATAAACTTCAAAATCATTTGATTTTCATGAATGAGCCTAGAACATGTAAATTATGACTAGATGCAATAAACAAGTCCTTAGCATAGAATGTATGACATGTCAACCAATTGTACCTTGGGGCTTGAAGGAGAGGCATGTCATATCATGGAGGTGCATCAACTCATGTTGGAGAAGTCAAGTATGTTCAACTCATTCTTTAGCTTGTGAAATCTCTTCTCATCAAGTGGCTTGGTGAATAGATCGGCTAATTGATCTTCGGTGCCCACACTCTCAATAGCAATGTCACCCTTTTGTTGATGATCTCTAATGAAGTGATGGTGAACATCAATATGCTTGATGTTGAACCGGATTGTTAGTTAGCTTCACGGCACTTTCATTGTCACATAGCAATGGCACATTCTTGAAATTGATTCCAAAATCCTTCAATGTTGCCTTCATCCACAAGATTTGTGCACAACAACTACCCGCGGCGATGTATTCGGCTTCGACGGTAGATAGTGCAATACTATTTTTCTGCTTGGATGACCATGAGATAAGTGATTTTCCCAACAATTGACAAGTCCCGGAAGTGCTCTTTCTCTCCACTTTGTCACCGGCATAGTCGGAATCCAAATATCCAACTAGCTCAAAGCTTGCACCTTTAGGATACCATAATCCAACATCTTGTGTATGCTTCAAATACCTCAATATTCTCTTTGTTGCCTTCAAATGACTTTCTCTTGGTGAGGCTTGAAATCTTACACACATGCATACACTAAACATTACATCGGGTCTTGATGCCGTCACATAGAGTAGGCTACCAATCATTGATCTATAAAGCTTTTGATCCACCATGTTGCTACTCTTGTCACTATCCAAACTTCCACTAGTGCCCATTGGGGTTGTAATGCCCTTTGCATCTTCCATGCCAAACTTCTTGAGCATATCTTTGATGTACTTGGTTTGGCTCACAAATGTTCCTTCCTTCATTTGTTTGATTTGAAGTCTAAGAAAGAAACTAAGTTCACCGATCATTGACATTTCAAATTCCTTTGCCATCATTTTCCCAAACTCATCACAATAATCTTGATTGGTTGAACCAAATATGATATCATCAACATATATTTGCAACACAAATAAGTCTTTCCCAATCTTCTTGGTGAAGAGAGTAGTATCCACTTTGCCCATGACAAATCCTTTGGATAGCAAGAAGTCCCTCAATCTTTCATACCATGCTCTTGGTGCTTGCTTCAATCCATACAAAGCTTTCCTTAACTTGTATACATGGTTGGGTTTCTTGTCATCTTCAAAACCAGGAGGTTGCTCCACATACACCTCCTCTTGAATGTACCCATTTAGAAATGCACTCTTCACATCCATTTGATATAGCTTGATATTGTGAGCACAAGCATAGGCAAGTAAAATCCTAATTGCTTCCAATCTAGCAACCGGGGCATAAGTTTCACCAAAGTCAAGACCCTCTACTTGTGTGTAACCTTGAGCCACTAGTCTTGCTTTGTTTCTTACTACTATTCCATCTTGATCTTGCTTGTTGCGAAATACCCATCTTGTTCCAATGACATTATGATCCTTAGGCCTCTCAACTAGTTCCCATACTTCATTTCTCTTGAAGTTGTTGAGCTCTTCATGCATTGCATTTACCCAATCCGGATCTCTCAATGCTTTATCAATGTCCTTGGGTTCTTCCATTGACACAAAAGAAGAGTGAACACAAAATGATGCCAATCTTAATCTAGTTTGAACTCCCCTTTGTATGTCACCAATGATGGAATCCAATGGATGGTCTCTTGCAATGTTAGTTGGTTGAAGCACTTGGACTTGATTGCTTGGATGTTGATGTTGATCATAAGTTGGAGATGATGAACTAGCCACTTGTTGATCTTGTTGCACTTGAGATATATACTAGCTTGATTTTGCATTAGAGACCCACTAGCTTGTGTAATTGGACTTTGGAGCACTTGATCTTTGTTGTCATCCACATCAATCACTTGCTTTGGCCTAATATCACCAATATCCATTTCTTTCATAGCATTGGTCAATTGAGTTCCTCTCACATCATCCAAGTTATTTTCCTCAACTTGAGAGCCATTTGTTTCATCAAACTCAACATCATGAACTTCCTCAAGTAAACCACTAGCCAAATTCCAAGCTCTATAAGCTTTGCTAGTAGTGGAGTAACCAAGTAAGAATCCTTCATCACATTTCTTTAAGATGTAGCATTTGCAACCGAATACCCGGATGTATGCAATGTTGGGCTTTCTTCCATTCAAGATCTCATATGGTGTTTTCTCTAGGAACTTGTGGCAATAGAGGCGGTTGCTATAAAAGCAAGCCATGTTGATTGCTTCGGCCCAAAATGAATGAATCACATTATACTCATTCAACATTGATCTTGCCATATCAATTAGGGTTCTATTCTTCCTCTCAACTAGGCTATTAGATTAAGGTGTATACTTGGCCAAAAATTGATGTTTGATTCCAAGCTCATCACATAGCTCGTCAACTCTTGTGTTTCTAAACTCACTTCTATTGTCACTTCTCACTTTCTTGATTGTGGTCTCAAACTTATTTTGCACTCTCTTGATGAACTTATTGAATATGTCAAATACATCACTCTTGTCCATAAGAAAGAATACCCATGTGTATCTAGTGAAATCATCCACAATCAGAAAACCATACTTGTTGCCACCAATGCTTGTGTATGTAGTTGGCCCAAATAGATCCATGTGCAACAACTCAAATGACTTGGAAGTACTCATGATGCTTTTCAATGGATGAGTGTTGCCCACTTGCTTTCCGGCTTGACATGCACTACATAGCTTATCCTTCTCAAATGTGACATCCTTCAAGCCTCTAACTAAGTCATGCTTCACTAACTTGTTCAATTGCTTCATGCCAACATGACCAAGTCTTCTATGCCATAACCAACCCATACTTGATTTGGTGAGCAAGCATGTTGAAAGTTGAGTGTCACTAGCATCGAAATCAACCAAGTATAGATTCTCATATCTAAAGCCTTTGAAGATCAAGTTAGAGCCATCAACACTAACTATCTCCACATCATCAACACCAAATATGCACTTGAAACCTAGATCACACAATTGAGCAACCGAGAGAAGATTGAAATTCAACTTTTCAACTAGGAGCACATTGGAAATGCTATGATCATTTGAGATTGCAATCCTTCCAAGAGCCTTCACATCACCCTTGCTATTGTCACCAAATGTGATACTATCAATGCCACTATAATTTGATTTGAGAGAGTTGAACATTCTTGAATCACCGGTCATATGTTGAGAGCACCCACTATCAAGCACCCAATGCCTTCCTCCGGCCTTGTAATTTACCTACAAAATAAATTAATGTTTCTTAGGTACCCATACTTGCTTGGGTCCTTAGAGGTTAGTAACTAAGCTCTTTGGTACCCAAATGGCCTTCTTCTTTGGACCCACAATTGGTGTACCAACAAACTTAGCGCACACACCCTTCTCACCCTTGGTAAGAACATAACAAGAATCAAAAGGAATGTAATCCATTTTAGCATGAAACTTGTTGTTGTTCTTGTTCATTTTATTACAATTAATCTCTAGATGTCCAACTTGCTTGCATCTATTACAATAACGACCATTGCTCTTCACAAAGCGAGACTTTGGAGTAGCAAAGGCCGCCTTGCCCTTCTTGGGAGTATAGCCCAAACCCTCTTTGTTAAGAGAGAACCTTTGGCTACCCAAGCATTTTAGCAAGCGGACATCTCCACTATAGGCATTGCCCAATGCGCGGGTGAGATCATCCACCTCTCTCTTGAGAGTCTCATTCTCAACCACAAGCGATGCATCACTAGTAGTAGAGGTAGAGTTGGTTGTGGTGGATGATGATGAGCTACATGAAGCATTTGTAGGACCAACAAATAAAGAATCATCAATAATATCACATGTTAGTCCAATATCACAAGTGACAATCACTTGCTCTTCCTTAGCTTCCTTCATGAACTTCTCTAACTTAAGGTCCTTTTCCTTGATGAGCTTAAGTAGAGTGGAGTGGGCTTCCTTAAGCCTAGTGTGAGCAACTTCAAGGTCCTCGTGGTCTTCCTTTAGACACTCATGAGAGGCCTCTAACTCATCAAAGGATTTCCTAAGAGCTTTGAGCTCTTGTTCAATTCCTTTGCACTCCTTACTCTTTTTGAAAGCAACAAGCTCCTCCATCAAGGCATCATTTTCATTGCTCTTGGCAATGAGCTCTTGTTCTAAGATTTTGTATTTCTTGGTTGTCCTCTTGTAGCCCTTGCTCATTTGATCTATTATGCCCAATAGATCATCCTTGGAGTAGTCTTCATCCTCCTCATCATCACTCCTACAACCATCACTAGCACAAGAATCATCATCACTATCATCATATTTTACCTTGGTAGGCTTGGCCATATAGCATGTCGATGTAGTGTCAAAGATGGATGACTTGTTGGAGAGGGCGATGCTTGCAATGGCTCGCCGAGTGGTCCTGTCATCATCACTAGAGCTTTCATCATCATCACTATCGAAGTTGTCACTATCCCAAATGACCACATAACCACCACCCTTCTTCTTCTTGTTGATAGTGAAGCTCTTCTTCTCTTTCTTCTCCTTCTTGTCCTTCTTGTTTTTCTTCAACTTCAACTCCCCATCATGATATCTTTTGTCTTCATAGGGGCACTTTGCCACTACATGATCAGGGCTATTGTAATTGTAGCAAAGCACCTCCTTTGCCTTCATGAAGTCCCTTCTCTTCCTTGCCACATATCCTTTCTTCTTCATGAACCTCCCCATCTTGTGCACTAGGAGGGCCATGGTCTCATCATCGAATGGATCATCATCATCACTCTCCACCTTGCTCTTGCCCTTAGAAGATGAAGCCTTGAATGCAATGGGCTTCTCTTGCTTGACCTTGGTCTCCTTCTCTTCTACCTCATCTTCATCATCATTGTATTAGGCATCAGTCATTATATCTCCAAGCACATCGGTTGGTTTGACCTTGTCCAATCTCTCTCTAAAGATCATTCTTCTTAAGGTGGCAAACTTCTTGGGTAAACACATCAAGAACTTGTGTGAGAAGTCCTTGTCCTCAACCTTCTCTCCAAGCCCCTTGAGATCATTGACAATGACTTGGAGCCTATAGAACATCTCCGGGATGGATTCATCATCCTTCATCTTGAAAGTGGAGAACTTGTCCTTGAGCATATATAGCTTGGCACTTTTTACCGTTGAAGTGCCTTCATATGTTTCTTCAAGCCTTATCCAAAGTTCATTTGACTTTTCAAGATCTTTGATTTTCTCAAATACTTTGTCATCAATGGCACGGTAGATTGTGTCAAGTGCCGCCGTGTTGCATTGTTTGTTGATGCGGTCATTTAGAGTGAGATTTTCTTCATCAAGAATGATGTATCCTTCTTTGGTCACATCCCAAACCTTCTCATGTATATTTCCTAGATATTGCTTCATCTTCCTTTTCCAATGATCAAAGGAAGAGACGCCATCAAAGAATGGAGGCTTGCCATTAACATGATTGAACATAACTTGAGCCATCTTACACCGAGGTTATTAAGCCTTACAAACGGTGACCACGGCTCTGATACCACTTGAAAGGTCTTGATGGCTAGAGGGGGGTGAATAGCCTTTTCAAAATTTCTACAAGGACAAGCTAAACAAGTTTATCAATATAACAAATAGCGAGATGCGTGTTTTGCTTAGCCTACGGGGTGTTTGCAAGCCACCTATCCAATTCACAATTCTAGTATATTTGCACTCAACCGCATAAGTCAAACTGAGAAGGAAACTACAACTAGCAAGCTACACAAAAGAGCTACTCTAGCAAAGCTAACTAGCTAACAAAAGTAACTAAGAAGGTAATGCGGAGTTGAGTTAGGAGAGTTTCACCGAGGGGCGAAGTATTGAGCCAACCAATATGATCAACAATGAATACCAAGACAAGCGAACACCGAGATCAATCAATCACAATATGAAAGTAATGACACAAGATTTATCCCAAGGTTCACGTGCTTGCCGGCACGCTAGTCTCCGTTGTGTCCCTCTTCACCACGTGGTTCGGTGGCTAATCGGTCACACACCGAGCCTCTCAAAAGGCGCCACAAGAACCTACCAAATGGCAAAAGGTTGCAATGACATGAGCAATTTACTAATGTTGCCTTTGGCGCTTCGCCGAGGTAGGCACAAACCCCTCACAATCACCGAAGGTGGCCAAGAACAATCACCAACTCTAGCCAACGCCTCCAAGCTGCTCCAAGCCATCTACGTGGTGGCAACCACCAAGAGAAACAAGAATCCCGTAGCAAATCAACCACCAAGTGCCAACTAGATGCAATCTCATAATGCAAATGCACTTGGATCACTCAATCTCACTTCGAATATGCAAAGAAGCAAGAGAGATGAGTGGGAGGGGAGTTGCTTAGCTCAAAGTGCTCACAAGTATGTCAAATGTCCAAGAGAGAGAGAGCCTTGAGCCGGCCAACGAGTATTTATAGACGTACCCCTTCGAATATAGCCGTTATGCACTTGAAACAGCCGAAGTCACGCTGACCGGACGCGCTGGTCAAACTGACCGGACGCGCCGATCGCACAACGGCTACTTTCACGAACCACAGACCGGATGCGCTGCACGCAACGACCGGACGCGCGAAGCTCGACCGAACGCGCTGGTCCTGTGACGGACCGGACACGCTGGTCAAGCCTGAGCAGCGCACAACGAAACAGCGACCGAACGCCATAGTGCCAGTGTCCGGTTAGAGTCTAGTAAGCTCCCTCAACGACCGGACGCGTCCGGTCGACTGTGACCAGACGCGCTGCGCGTCCGATCAAAAAGCTAAAACATGCGCAGACGCTGAACATTGATCGGACGCGTCCATTCAAACAGAGACTGCGTCTGGTCCAGCGTCCGGTCACCACTGTGACCTCTGTTCGCCTCCGTTTGCCTCTATTTGATTTCTGACTTCCGGCGTAGTGGAAAATAGGCGTTTTAATTCCTCAAAAACGCCTAAATCCCGGCTCGCAAGCTCGGCGGAAGGGAGAGAGGACCCCAAACCCTCTCTACCGCTCAAACTCCACCACCTTCGCAAATGTGCTAACACCACCAAGTGATCTCGTCATGTGCGAGTGTGTTAGCATTTTCACAATCATTTTTTGAGGCGTTATTAGTTCTATCCAAATGCATATGATTATGAAATGCACACCTAGAGGCACTTAGGAGTTAAATAGCCGCATCATTCCCCTCTTTATAGTACGGCCATCTATCCTATAATGTAACCACACCCACTAGGTGTCTTGGTTACTAAAACACAACCCTTAAGCATATACCTTTGCCTTGATCACGTAGGGTTGCGTCCAAATCCAAGTGTGGCCATCATGATCACCATGTCCATCTTGCCACCAACCTTGGAATGTACTAGTCCTCATATGCTACATACAACTTAGGCATAGGATTAGTACTTAGGCATTGTCACTAATTACCAACACCAAACATAGGACTTTCAGCAGCGCAGCTACCGATGAACTGATTCCATAGATACAAGTGTAACAAACAGCAAAGTTCTCTATTGTCACGTTTCATGAGGGAGCACCACAGATGGTGAGGGCTAATCTGACATTTAGACAAAACCAAAGTGTACACCCTCCCCTTGTCCTCGGTCCTCTAGAAGTAACTAACAAGGTGATGAGTAACTACTCAATGGTTGAGTACACATGGTCAAGTGACCAACAATAAGAAGAAGGATCAATGAAGCGAGGGATGATGCATTAAGTTGAGCATCTGGCTGACATTCTCATCCTCGGCAAGGTCAGGGAAAATAGGGAGATGGATGTCACCATCTGCAGCCGCTGTCCTTTGGCTCATTTTCTTGACTGAAGAATCTTTTAACCGATCCTCTAGAAAATATATAATCTGATGCTGGAAGTGTCGTCGAGGTCATCCATTTTGATTAGTGAAAGACGCTAGCCCCAGGCGCGGTGGTAGGGAGAGCCCTGGAGGTAGAAGTAGAACTATAGCACATCAATAGCAGAGGTGACAGATGCCAAGGGTGGGGCGACGAGCGCCGACTCCATGTAGCCAGCTACCATGAACGCACACGCGAGCGCATCTCTCTCGTAGTACACTTGCACCGACAGCGTGCACACGCTGACCCGGCCGTGTACGTCAGGCACGAGAGTGCACGACAGCACCTACCTAGGGGGAGCAGCGGCTGGGCAGGGGAGCATGGTAGAGGGTCACGGGCTCACGGCAGCCTCAAATCACTAGTAGAGAAAGGACTTTCAGTTCAGGGCTTTAGTCCCGGCCATTTTTGGGCTCGGGACTAAATAAAGGTTTAGTTCTAGTTGGTAGCTCCAACTGGGACTAAAGCCCCCCTACCCAATGGCTAGGGCAGCAACTTTTGCAGGAGAGGGACCTTTAGTCCTAGTTGGTAGCTCAAACCGGGACTAAAGGCCATCCTCTAGTCCCGGTTGCAGTTGTCAGCCAAGACTAAACCTTTAATCCCGGTTGGTGGTTCCAATCGGGACTATTATTGGACCTGAAGTCCGGGTTGGTACCACAAACTAGGACTAAAGGTCCCAGGCTATATACCACCCTTCTTTCTCCCCTAACCCGAGCCATTTGCAGCTCTCTGTTCTTGCTCATCGCCTCCTATGTTGTAGCTCACATCTCTGGCCATCTCCGATTTCTTCAACTCCTCCATCCATTCTTCAGTTCTAAAGGTTACCAACTTTGTCCTAGCATGATCACTAGCATTTCTCATTTCTAGGTCTAGAATAGGGAAATTTGTGGTTTTTTAGAATGGAAAGAATGGTGGATTTTTCTTGATTTGTACACCATTTGACCTCAAAATCACTTGATAGTTTGCATATTTGGATGAAGGAAGCTTATAGTAGTTCATCAAAACTAGAATGCACCTTTCATTGCTAGTGTACATAGCTTATAATAGAGAAATTTAGGATTTTTATATAGCTTATTTCAATTTCATGGCTTAGAAAATGAGAAATTTATAGTAGTTGATGAAAATGAGTATAGTGAGTAGATGACGACCGCTTCTGGTTCCTCGGGCTCACATGGAGTTCATAAGCGACTGAGGTCGGACCTCCCTCACATTCCGTGCGGCAAGTGTGAGAAGAAGATTGTGTTGGAGTACCGAGTGAAGGAGGGTCCCAACAAGGGTCGTATCTTCTACACATGTTCGGATTGCAATGTGAGTTGTTTTTTTGTCAAGTTTGTTTATGGTTTGTAGCCAATTTTCGTGATGATTTTGATTAACGTTCTTCTCATTTGGTGTTGTAATTTTAGTGGGATGGCACTGAATCATGTAGCGGTTGGTACTAGGAGGATAAGTATGTTACTGTTGGCATTTCTTAGCATCACTTAAGCTAGGTTGTCATCCCCAGCATGGCTCTAGAAATGTGGTATTAAATAAATGCAAATGCTCCTCTAGAAATAAATATGAAATCCACAAGCGCACAGATAATACCGATGTAGCATTTTAAACAAGAGTAAACCAAGTATCGTTATTTATATTTTTTACCCATGGGAAGGGATAGCTAAGGATATGAGCAATGAGTATCACTGCATGTGATAATAGAGAGTATAACCATGTCTTTGTCTATCTCTCATACAGGGTAAGTGTCACATGAAATATATATATAATGAATGAATGGTAAATGATAAATGATAAGCACATAGCCACATAATAAATGATAAGCACATCTCAATAGATTACTCTAAGTCTATATCACTAGCATGGAACTAGGATGAACCACAAGAATAAATCCTAAGTTATTCTAACTATAAGCCATAGCATACAATGATTAGTGCAATTACACTTGGCAATCATAGCAAGACAAGGTTATATCTACGCATAGGGATATTACGAAGGAAGATGAAGAACATAGCAATCACTTTCCTATAATAGTTGTGTTCTACCTGTCCTATACTTGGAAGGAGGACTACAAAGGACTCAATAGGACTATCACTCCCGCGATCTACCTCATGATCTAAAATATAGGGTGCAATAGCAGGAAAATACGGTATAGGCACCACGCCTGCACAATATTTACCACTCACCCATGATATCAATGAGCAAGCGCTGTACGATCCTATACTTAAATATAATTCTAATCCAACTATGCCAAGCATATAACCAAAGTAGACTAAGAACATTATAATTAAGAATATAAGCAAATAGAGCAAAGTCATATCTAATAAAATATAATAGAGCAAAGTCATATTCATAGTAGCAAATGAACAATATGAATAACACATGAAATATAGAAATAGGAGAGAATTACCAAGAACTCTCTTGACAGATCGGAAAACCAAGCAAAACTTGACTCCTTCTAGTTCTAATCCTATGTAGCTATGCTATGACTATGGAGATCTAACTAAGATGGTGGCTCCAGGTCTCTCTTGATGAATAATGAATTAAATGAGAATTAGGGTTCCTCCGAGGGCCAGGGGCCTTGCTTATATAGCCTCCTCAAATGCACCATGGCTGTTAGATCAAACCGACCTTGATACACGATGTAGATTTATCCTCAAAGGCGATGGGGGTAGGATCCACAAGACTGGACCTGATTGGTCCACGTAGGTGGGCGAGCGCCCTACCTATGTGGCCAATCGGCCTCTGGTCTGGTCTGGTATCTTCTGGAGCCTTCTAGAGTATTCTTGTGCGTGAAGTCTTTCTCTCTATATAAATCTTATATGTGGGCCTTCTTTGGTCATTTCCTGATAACCCCCTGCAGCTAAGGTGGCTGATGAGAGTGCCGGTGTGGATGATGAAGCAGTGAACGAGTAGAAGAAGCAGTCAGCTAAGACGACTAATGAGAGTGTAAGTGTGGATGATGAGGCAGTGAGCCAGCAGAAGAAGCCCATTGATGATCTGTCTCTTTTAGTTGGAATTGGTCATGAAATCCTTTTTGTGTTGAAGTGCATTGTAGGTTTAGTTTGTCTAGTACTACTTGGGATTGTGTACATTGTATGTAGGCTTCAATAAATTCATGTTTTAGAGTGTAATCATGTTGTTTGATGGATATTTTGGATCTTTTAATTAAGTACCAATCATGCATGTTGTACAATATGGGTTATTAAAAGTTTTGATGTGGTGTATGTCATGTAATGCGGATGAACTGGCAATGGATGTACAACACTGACCGCCGCTCCCTAGAATTCATTATGGGCGTGTGTGGCCAAGGCAAAGATGCGGAATGGTTTCTTGTGTTGCCCATGTGTCCTATGCAAGAATAAGAAGGATTATTCTTGCTCAAAGGTGCTTCACGAACACCTATTTAGGTTAGATTTTATGCCAAACTATATTTGTTGGACTAAGTATGGAGAACACGGTGTTATAATGGAAAGAAGATGAAGAAGAAGAAGGGGATGATGACAACAATATTATTCATGGTTTTGCTGAATACGATGCCTTTGGTGATACTGCAATGGGGAAAGTTGAAGAAGAGGTAGCGGCAGAAGATGAGCCCGCTGAGATCTTGGTTAGGTCATCTGTGACGCACAGAGAGAATGCAAAAGTGAAAAGGAGAAGATCAAGTTTGAGCACATGCTAGAGGATCACAAGAAATTGTTATACCTAACTTGTGAAGAGGGGCAGAAAAAGTTGCGTACCACACTAGAATTGCTGCAAATGGAAGGCAAAGAATTATGTATCAGACAAGAGATTTGGGGAATTACTGACTATCTAAAAGAAGATGCTTCTGAAGGATAACGAATTGCCCGCCACTACATACGAAGCAAAATAGGTCCTTTGCCCTCTGGGATTAGAAATCTAGAAGATACATGCGTGTCCTAATGACTGCATCCTCTATCGCGGTGAGGAGTACGAGAAATTTGGATGAATGCCTAGTATGCCATGCATCGCGGTATAAGATCAGACAAGATGATCCCAGTGATGTTGAGGGTGACTGACAATGTCCCAGAATGAGAATTCCTATCAAGGTGATGTGGTATGCTCCTATAATACTATGCTTGAAACGTTTGTTCAGAAACAAAGAGCATGCAAAGTTGCTGCAATGGCACAAAGAAAACCGTAAGGTAGACAATATGTTGAGACACCCCGCTGATGAGTCCCAGTGGAGAGCAATCGATAGAGAGTTCCCCAAATTTGCAGATGACGCAAGAAACTTAAGGTTTGCTTTAAGTATGGACGACATGAATCCTTTCGGGGAGCAGAGCAGCAGTCATAGCACTTGGCCCATTACTCTATGTATCTACAACCTTCCTCCATGGCTGTGCATAAAGCAGAAGTTCATTATGATGCCAGTGCTCATCTAAGGCCCGAAGCAACCTGGCAATGACATTGATGTGACCTGAGGCCATTGGTTGACAAACTTCTACTTTTATGGAACAACGTAGGCGTACATGTGTGGGATGAGTACAAACAGGAACACTTTAACCTGCGAGCCTTGTTCGTTATAATCAATGATTGGCCTTCTCTTAGTAATCTTATAGGACAGTCAAACAAGGGATATAATGCATGCACGCACTGTTTCGATGACATTAAAGGTATATTCTTGAAAAAATGTCAAAAGGTCATGTACATGGGCCATCGTCGATTTCTTCCAACGAATCACGCCCTAAGAAAGAAAGGCAAGCATTTTAAAGGTAAGGAAAATCATCGGACAAAGCCTGACAACCGTAGCGGTGAGGATGTATTCAATATGGTAAAAGATGTAAAAGTAGTCTTTAGAAAGGGACCTGGCAGCCAACCTATTCCGAATGATGCTACCGGACACGCACCCATATGGAAGAAGAAGTTCATATTTTGGGAGCTACCCTACTAGCAAGTCCTAGAGGTCCGCAGTGCGATCGACATGATGCACCTGACGAAGAATCTTTGTGTGAACTTGCTAGGCTTCATGGGTGTGTATGGGAAGCCTAAGGACACACTACAAGCACAATAGGACCTGCAACATTTGAAAGAATGAGACAACCTGCATCTAGAGAAGACAGATGATGGACGCCATTACTTAAGTCTTGCCAGCTACACTCTTAGCAAAGAAGAGAAGGAAAGCATGTTTTGTATGCCTAAGCAGCATCAAGGTCCTATCTGGATACTCTTTGATTATAAAGGGTATAATAAATGTGCTAGAGAAGAAATTCCTAAACTTAAAGTCTCATGACTGCCACGTGCTTATGATGCAATTGCTTATTGTTGTATTGAGAGTGATTCTACCTCAAAATGTATGATTAGCCACCGTGAAGCTATGTGCATTCCTCAACGCAATTTCTCAGAAGGCAATCAATCCAATGGATCTAGCTAAGCTATCGAAGGATGTGGTCCAATATCTTGTTAGCTTTGAGTTGGTGTTCCCGCCATCCTTCTTTAATATTATGACACACCTCCTAGTTCACCTAGTCAAAGAGATTAGTATTCTCAGTCTCGTGTTCCTACACAACATGTTCCCTTTGAGAGGTTCATGGGAGTCCTAAAGAAATATGTTCACAACCGTGCTCGGCCAAAAGGAAGCATCGCCAAGGGCTACGAAACAGAGGAGATCATTGAGTTCTGCGTTGATTTTATTCCTGACCTCAACCCTATTGGTGTTCCTGAATCACGGTATGAGGGGAGACTAAGTAGAAAGGGTACACTAAGAAAGAAATCATATATTGGCACGGAGGATGATTATTTCTATAAAGCACACTACATAGTTCTACAAAACTCTAGCTTGGTGGAACCGTATATCAAGATACACAAGGACATTGAACGATCTGAATCCTCGGGGAGGACTGAAGCCTAGATTACACATCAACACATGGAAACTTTTGGCTGTTGGTTGCGAAAACGATGTCAGGGTGATGAGAGTCTTGATGAGCAACTGTACTTATTGGCTAGGGAACCATCTTGGCATGTCCTAACATTCAAAGGCTATACGGCGACGACCTACAACGCCATCGCTATCTTAGGCCAGCGTGCACCTGTGGTGCCTGCTGGGCAAGCCAAGACAACTTGCAGCAGTCTAGCCACGGCAGTAGCGGTCAGAGCTCTGCTCGGCCATGGCGAGCGTGCCCTAGAGCCGAGGAGAGTGAGGGAGAGGGTGAGGAAAGGAACAAGGAGGGCGAGGTGAGTGCTTGGGAGTGAGAGAGCGAATTTGGGCACTCCATATCGATGCAGGGGTGAGGCAACACGTGACAGCAGAGGTCGACAATGGTGGGGGCGCGGCCAACGCATGGTCGCCATGCCATGGACACGCAGCGCGTGGTGAAGTGGCTGGTGTGGGACGCGATTTGGGTCAGCTTTTGTGCCAAATTTTCCCATGGGCCCAAAATGAAGTTTGATCACCTAGGGTTGCTCTTCATTTCTTATTTAGGGTGCCAAGCCATTAGGGTTATGGATCAGCGGGTAATTAGTCCCCAAGACAGCAGTGTCAATGCTTTGAAAATAGTCATGGAAACTTGCTTTCGGAGGTCAAAACCAGGTCAAACTGAACCCAACTTTTTGTATGCTCTTCCTCATCGAGTTAGCTCCAGCTTTTATTTTTGGAATAACTCAAGTTGTTCAACAAACTTTGGAGAACGCGAGACGTCAACCATCATTGCTACTGAAATCCAGACTTAGCCAAATTTGAACTCCAAAACATCATTTTAGCGATTCTTGCGAGTTCTGTTTGACCAAGCTAGGAACCAAACTAGCTCTTGATCCTTAAACAAAGTTTGTTCCTCTCAATCTAAAATTCAATTTTTATTTAGGGCCCACAGACATAAAAGGTCCCTAAGTGGATGGTCAAGATAGGTCAAACAAGGGCATTATAAAGGTCAATATAAGCATACCATCACTTAGGAGCATTTTCTGGGCACTTTCTCAATATGAACCCTTCACAACTTTTGTTCATGAGTGTAAGTAGAGGTGTTTGAGCAAGGTTGTAAGGTTTGATTGACTTCATAAGCTCTCATTCACTTGATAAAGCCATTCAAGCAAAAATGTGACTCATCATTTCATGTGACTTTTTGATTCCAAACTTCATGAAACTTTTCCACTTGTCAAAGTAGATGAAAATAGATATGAGGCACATGAAAGGAGCACCTTCAACATTACTTAGGCATATATTTAGAAAAGGGTCAACATGTAAACATGTTGTGTCATCCAAATTTTAAGTTGGGGCTCATTTCCATAGAATTGACCTCAGCACCTTCATCACCACTTAACATATCATGTTTGAACTCAAATCCACTGCTTAACTGGACACATGGGGTGTTACACGCTCCTTCAATTGGGCGACAAAACCTATGTTCTTAGGTTTTTGGGTGAAGGCTTCGGGATTCTTACCTAGATGTTGGGCAAGGCCTTCATGCATGTGCAAGGTAATCCTAGTGTATGTTAGGTAGCTAGCTAGTCTTAATATACCTATGGTTTTGGCTCGAGTTGGCTAGTGCAATAAGTGATTCACTAGTTAAAAGAAAAACCTAAAAGATATTGGAAGATTGAGCATGGCAACTTAGCTTGAGCTCGTGATGAGTTCCTTGTCATCAAGATTGAAGACCTATCATTTGCCATCCTTGCTTAAAAGCTAATGAGAGAGATTTCATCTTTTCTTGCAAAAATTTCCAAGAATCCAAATGAGAGAAAATCTTGGAAAAAATCTTGACAGGATTGAGTTGTGGCATACCTGATTCTTACCCTTGAAGTGATTTGCATCAAGTAATCCTTATGATCCATCCATGCAAATAGAGAAGATTTGAGTTAGGGTTTGTGGACTGATCTCAAGATAATGAGAAGAGAGAGTTCTTGAGCTAACCTTGGAATGAGAAGTTGTTGAAGCTCAAGGACTTGATCCAATGTGTTGATCTTGCTACCCTTTGAAACCTTGATTCTCTTCTCCTTCACTTTCTCACTCTAGTTCAACCTTTCCTTTCTCTTGTTCTTCATTCTAGAGAGTGTGTGTGAAAGGGGAATGAGGGGAGAGTGAGTGGAGCTGAGGTCTAGTTGTTGAGAAGTAGCTCTCTTTCATGCTAACATGTGTGGGCCATGCCTCATAATGGAAGATAGCTCACTATCTAGTCAATCTGCTGCCTCTGTCCTTTTATCGGATGGTCTGACAATACTGGCAGACTGTCCGGTAAATCCTTGTTTTGCCTAACCAAGTTTAGGAACCTGATCTCATTGACTTGGGTCCATGTTGGGATTCGCACTGGCCTTATTTATCCTTTGGTGAATGTAAGCCTTGGGTTGGGTTTCTTCAGGAGATGTTCTTTACCGATGATCGCTTAGTTGACTCTAGTTGACCGGAGGTTGACTTGGTTTGTCATCAAGTAGTTGATCGAAAAGGCATCGCATTCCTTTGGTTTGGTTGCTGGGATCTCCACAGAGCTCGATTGGCCGTATCTTGGATGACTAAAAATGAGAGCCTATATTGTAACGAACTTGGGTCGTTACAATGCCCGCCTGTGTTAATTGATTAAAAATAAAAAAACATCGACGAGCCCAGTGAGCCCATCCACGAGGCCCACCGAGCCCTTCGACGCACCGCGGCCACCGCTCGCCGGATCTACTAGTGCTGAGAAGTGCCGAGCCCTTCTTAGTGATGCTATCTACATCTATGATATCCTAGGCACTGTAGTTAGGACTTGCGAGACGCATGAGTGTATTCGAATCGGGCAAAGTAAAAATTTCCCCAAAGGGCATGTGCCCTCACATAATTTGCCATTGGGTCCATTTTGGGATTCTTGCCCTCCATGGATATGCCAAGGAATCTCTGCCTCGCATGAATCTTAAAGCAAGTCTAATGATGAATAATAGAGCACATGCCCTTAAATGTAAATTTACCACGTCCATCCAAATCGATCAAGTACAAAATATGTTCTAATATATTCAAAGCTATTGATTTGGTAGTGGATGCGGCATCCCAAATTAGTGGCTTCCGCACTCTTTTATTGAGGGTGGACATTCAAATTGCATCATGCATGCACGCACTACTACACAACTCCATATCTCCAACGCCCTTATCACCGTTGGTTTAACAAAAAAAAACTACGGTAGGTGCGTGACAAGACCAATGGACTGGCGGTGCAGAGGACTATCACCGCGGATTCATGCTACGAACAGGCGGTGATGACCCCTTGTCACCGCGGTTGCACGTTCATTTTTTATTATTTTTCCTTCAATCCGTAGCACAAAAGGGATATAAAAAAATCAGTCCAATCAGATGTAAGATGTGGCTTCTAGAAATACAAAAAATGTGTGCTGAAAGTTAATATAAAACAACTGCATTCATCCACCATTTTTAAGTGTTTGTAGTGGCAAGGGGAGGGTGCGCAAACCAAGTGGTCACGAGTTCGAATCCTAGAGGCTCCAAAATTCGCAAACAAGTGCCAAAATTCATGGTTTTATACACATTAAAATCCTATAGGCTCCACAATTCGCCGACAAGTGCCAAAAATCATGGCGTTTACACTTAAATGTTGCTGGTCAAAGCAGGCTGGCTTGCCCAAGCAAAAAATATATATTTTCCTACCATTTGATTTCTTTTTTCCGATTTTTGAAACAAAAATGCAACCGGCAGTGATTACCTCAGCCATGAACCAGCGGTAATAGGGCACCCATCAGCGCCGATTTATCACCACCGACCCCTAAAACCGATGGTGATGGGGCTTTTGGGGCTGGCGGCGATGTCATCTATGTAGTAGTGATGCTCAATTTAGGGAGAAAATCATATGCATTAAAATATTCCATTTAGCTAATCATATTAATTGGAAGGTGCAAATCCTTCGATAATCAAAGGCTACAATTTATCCTATCTACTACTCCCTCTGTCCCCATTTATCCCTTGTTTTAGCTGAGCTTGTAGCTGTCCCCATACAAAACATCTTGCATGTATCTGGCTGAGCTTCCGTCCAAGTTCAAAGAATTTTGCATGTGCTGGACCAAGGCTGAAACGATGGACAAATGGGGACAGAGAGGGAGTACCTGTCAGGAGGTAAAAGGGTGTACTTTATTGTGTATACTTTTACAGGTCTTGGTATGTTTTAACACTGCCCAAAATAAAACTTTGAAAATCAATATATTAAAAACTGATACATATATTGTTGGTAGAGTAATCAATACGTACGTACTAATTATAGGTCCAGAAAATCGTTGATGCATGCATCAAGCTGATATATATATCTATATAGCACAAGGAGCCCCGGGAGGATTGAACGCTTCTCTCCATTCATCGATATCCGTCTACGAACCAGATGGGGAACGTCAGCCCAGCAAACGCGACCCTAATCCTGTTGGTGCTGCTCTTCATCGGATGCTTCGTAGCCGCCGCACATTGTATGTACTTCTACTTGACTCATCCATTATATTCTTTCGCAAAACATACATGCATCTGAATGCTGAAACCTCTTGAACATACTTGTACAAGAATTAGTTGTAGATTTTGCAACAATTGAAAACGGTACGCATGCACTTTCTCGTTCTAAATTGTATGCATCCTCTGACGTGTTGATGAACACATTATTACCACGCAAATACTTTTTTCTTTTTTGACACATTACCATGCGATACTTGTATGCAGCTGGGGGAGATGGCCGACTTGTAGGAGAGGTTGAGAGTACACCAAGAAACAATACCGCTGTGACCAAACATACTCTGACGGATGACCTGAACAAGAGCGTCGGTGGTGGTACCAACAGCAGTGACGACGTTGTTTCTAGGTTCTGTGTGAAGCGCACATGCCCCGGCATCGGCACCTGCTGGTGCTGCACTACTTCAACGGGTCTGCAGCACTGCTTTGTAATCGCGGATGAATGCAGGGCAGAATGCAGGACGGACGTCTGAGCCGGTGTCATCTGGCGTTGGAGGTGCCCTGTTGCCGTCGTCGTCGTCGTCGTCCGTCAGTCGGCGACACGACTAGCTCGTTTCAGGGTTCTCTCGATCGCCTAGTGGAGTAACCGATCGATTGCTAGGTGCAGGGAAAGGATAACCGGTCCATCAAGCTCTATTATTGTGTATTTGTGTTGATCATATATTCATATCATCGTTCGTGCTCTCGTTTCTCGGTGACGCCCCCAACTTGCAGGCATCTATCATATCCTAGGTAGGCGAGGCGCTATAGATAGGTCTTGCGAGATGCATGAGCGTATCCGAATCGATCTGGTGGATCGACCCTGCTTTGGCGATCTACGACTCGAACACCCGCGGTGATGGATCCAGCCGATTCTCTCCCGATCTGTCATGTCCATCTTTGTTTCTCAGGTCATGTCTCATGTGTACTAGTGCAAGAGGCGGAAAGCGATGCGGAGCCAGATCGAGAATCCCACTGCCATTCTTGGCATGCTGTTTGCGGTGCCGGAGGGCACTTACCAGTTGTTCACACTCTCGCTAATATAATGTAAGCACGGCTTGCGGGGATCGATACTTGTCCAACTCGAACGCAAGGCGAGACTCTGCATGCGTCTCGATCTCTGTCTCCCTTGGTTGGCGATCTGCTGCTCACTTCCACGGTCATCTGTCTGACATCAGAAGTCTTGTTGATTAATTTTGGAGCACCTTGGCGCCTCCGCGTTTAGTATTGTCAAAGTGATGCTATGATTTCTCACAGGCGGATCGGATTTGTTCTCCTAGCTAGTTTGTCCGATCCACGGTCAGTCCTCCAGTAAGCAAAGACAACTGCAGAAAATGATGAGGTGAGCACACGTTCGAATACTGCATGCACAAGGAAGTTTTATTTCGTGATACCTAAAATATATATTGCCTTATATTTTAATCTGTTACTAGTATTACTGTAAGAACGTAGGCAAATATATTTACTTCAGATCTGCTGACACCCGTCTGCCTGCTCGATCTCGATCACGGCGCACGCAGGACCTTGGTGGTGCCTTCGCTTCTGGTTTGCAGGGACGACGCGCGCGGTGATCGTGCTCTGCAGCACATCTCTTGCTTTCATGGTCGCAAGCCCCATCTTTTTCACGGACAGCACTCCGATCAGTTTCGCGCTTGATCCTAGATCCTTCATCCGTGGACAGGACCTGGAGCGCGGTTTTAATTTGAGTCTGCCGTGACCCTCTACCACTCTCCCCTGCCCGGCCGCCGCACCTCCTGGGCAGGTGCTGTCGTGCACTCGCGCCTGACGTACGCGGCCGGGCCGGCGCGCGAACGCTGTCGGTGCAGCTCTATTTCCGAGAGGACGCGCGTCCATGGAGGCTGGCTACAAGGAGTCGGCGCTGGTCGCCCTGCCCTCTCGGCATCCGTCTTCACCTCCGCCATTGTCGAGCTGCTGTTCTACTTCTACCTCCAGGGCTCTCCCTACCGCCGCGCCTCGGGCTAGCGTCTTTCACTGATCGAAACGGACGTCCTCCACGACACTTCCAGCATCAGATTATATATTTTATAGAGGATCTGTGAAGAGATTCTTCAGTCAAGATGAAATCACTGATCTTTTTGCACCGCCATTATCTCAAGTGGCCTATGATCAAGACTTAAACATCCAGCAGAGAATGGAGACTACAGTTTTAATTAGATGGGCATACCAGTGATGTTTGATCTTATTCACGTGGGGCATCTAAATTCAAGTCTGTAGTGGTATATAAAAAGATGCTGGGCATCAAGAAATTGACCCAGCCTTCAAATGGCTTTGGAGGTCTTTCGTCTTTTTTTTTCTGTTGTTGCTAAAGGACAGGTTACGCTCTCAGAAGGAAACATATGGCTTTGGAGTCATACAACTGTGAAATTTGTACTATGCTGGTGGAGGAAACTATGGATCATTTGCTTTGGCACTGCCCATTTGCTCAGCAGTGCTGGGGTTTATTAAACCTGAACATAGTTCAAGCAGGGGGAACATTTGAAAAATGTAATGGATATCAAAGATCAAATGCAAAGTCAGTTTTTCATGGTATCCGTCATCCTTGTGTGTTTGGACAGTCTGGAGGGCTAGAAATTAAATGAGCTAATCTTCAATAATAATCAAGTTGGCATCCAGGAGTGCAGGGCTTATTTTTTCAAAGAAGCAAAATGATCAATTGCTTCAACATGTATAATTGATCAAAGTGTTAGTCTTTTTTTTTGTTTCTTTCTTTGTTTCTTGATTTCCTCTGTCTAAGCCCCCCTGTAATTCCTGTTGTAATATTCACGCTTTTTTGTTTTTATTAATAAAATCCTCTATAGGGGCCTCGGCCCATAAAATCCTCTATAGGGGCCTCGGCCCCTCTAGTTTCCTAAAATAATAAAAAAAAACCACTACTACATATTGTAGCATAGCATACATCTACGTGAGTATATATCATGAGTGTACTCTTGGACGTTTTTGGCCTCACTGTATAGGCTTGTGTTTGCATAGTTCATACCCAGTTTATTCGCTCTCGTCTCACGATAAAACACAAAATGATCGTGGACACTGTTTTCTTTTTTTAGATGAAAAAAATACTGTTGGGGTTGACTGTTGAGGTGGGCAGCCAGCCAGCCACACACACGGCCGTGCCTCCCACAGCGGCCCAGCCACAGGACGAACGAACTGCTAGCCCCGCGCCATATTTTGCCGCGAGGCCATCTTTCGCGCGCTCTCCATCGGTGGTTCTGGGTCGCGGTAGAAAGAAGTCGCTCCTCCATCACTCGCCACCAGGAACTCGCCGCTCCATCGCTCGCCACCAAGAAGAGGATCGACGCCGCCGCGGACGTGGGCTTGCTGCGCCGCCGCCGCCACCTTGGCTTCGTGCCAGCCGCCGCCGTCGTAGGCTGGGAGGTGGTGTCGTGCTTCCTTTCTTATTCGACTGCCCCGCCGCCGGCCGGCCGCCCATTTGATTTCGGAGTTGCATCAACATCCATCCACCTATCTAATCGATCTATAGTAGTATCCTGTATCGATCCCCTGTATACATCATAGTTACGCACTTGGGAGTTGGGAAATACTTGATGGCCGGCTGCAAGCTTATGGCTACCTGCTGCTACTACTTATGGCCGGCAACCTGCTGATGCCTAAGTGCTGCGTACTGCTGCATGGTACTGTATGCATGCGTGGTACTGAACTACTACAAGTGCTGGGAGGAGACCACGGCCGGCTGAGAGGAGCAGGCCGCCGGCTGGGACGAGCAGAGCTAGGGCAACGCGAAGGAAGATGGCGGCGGCGGCGGCGGATGTATACACAGGGACAAACAGGTACGCACGAAAAAAAAACGTAAAAAAAAAGCTGAGTGGGACCCAAATTTGTTTTATGAGAAGTGAAATATTAGAAACTATTGGAGATGGTCTTTATTTTTTCTCCTAATATATTTTTAGGAGTTGAGAAACATAGAATTTTTAGGAGAAAATTTTAGGAAATCCTTGGAGATGCTCAACGGAAGGCAACAAAACAAAATGTCCAAAGCTCCACTGAACACAAACCAGACAACCCTACACTCCCTGCTTTTAGATAAGGCAGATCAAACACGCAGGCATTAAACTCCTATCCTCTTTAGGTTCTTCCACTCACCAGAACCAAAATGCTTTAGCGCCACGCCTTCTAAACGTCTGCAACCCTCTTTCAACATTCTTCCCTCTTCCTCTTTAGACATCAGTGACCATTGCCTGATCCAAAAAGTTCCCCTGAAGATTACCTGCAAAGGAGAGTTAGTAACTAGTTTTTGAAACACCACATCATTTCTATTCAATAGACCCAACAAATGGCCACTACTCCCATTATTTGGTTCCTTAGCCCTGGAGCAAATCTCCTTATCCAAGTTCCAAACAAATGCGAAGTACTTTTTGTGGTTGAAAGTTAAAGGTGATCAATAGCGTATTCCAAACAAATCTAGCCACACGACAATTGAAAAAAAAGATGTTGAATATTTTCATCCAAACCACATAAATCACATTTAGGATCCCCTTTCCATCTTCTCTTCAATAAATTATCTTTTGTTAAAATTACCCCTCTTTTTAAGTACCAAAGAAAAATTTTAATTTTCAATGGCAACTTTGCTTTCCAGACCTGACAGTTTCCCTCTTTTCATGATCTCTCTATACATCGACTGTGTTGAAAAAATCCCATTTTTTCTTTATATGCCAAATAAAGATATCTTTATCATTATTTAGATTAACCGGTAGCACTAGCGAGACTAGCTTAAGCCACTCTTTCAGTCTCTCCCCCACTATTCCCCGTCTGAACGAGACATTCAGCGGGGCCGAACTAAGTATGCTGGCTACCGAAACCCCCTTTTTCCTTACTATCCTGTACAGATCTAAGAACAGCTGCTTTAGCGGTTGCTGATCAACCCAAACATCTTCCCAAAATCTTGTTTGGTGGCCATCGTTAACCCTAAACCTTCCCTGTTGTAGTAACAAATCCTTTATCTCCATCAAACCTGACCAGAAATGTGAATCTCCGGGGCATTTTTCTATATGAGACAAGCACTTGTCTTTGATGTATTTCTTTTTATGTACCTCCTGCCATAGGCCATCTTCATTAAAAAGCTTGAACAGCCATTTACTAAGTAAACACTTGTCCTGAACTTCCAAATCTAATATCCTAAGTCCCCCCATGCACCTTGGTTTACAGAGTATACTCCACTTTGCTAACATGTACTTCTTTTTGTGTTCATCACATTGCCAGAAAAACCTGGATCGATAGTAATCTAGTCTTTTACTTACCCCTTTAGGGATAACAAAAAACAACATCATGAACATCGGTAGACTCGATAGGACCGAGTTAATCAACACTAATCTACCCCCCGAGGAAAGAAGCTTCCCTTTCCAACTACTAAGTTTCTTCTAGAAGTGTTCTTCTATTGAACTCCAATGTTTGTTTGAAAGTTTTCAATAGTGCATTGGGATCCCTAAGTATCTGAAGGGATAACTTCCGTCTACACAACCGAAAAGCTCCACATACTCCTTTCCTCGATCTTTAGCCGCCTCAAAGCAAAATAGTTCACTCTTGTGAAAGTTGATTTTCAAGCCCGACAACTTTTCAAAGGCTACCAGCACCAATTTAAGGTTTCTAGCCTCCTCTAAGTCGTCCTCCAAAAACAAAATCATGTCATCTGCATATTGCAGAATAGACAGCCCCCCATCAACTAGGTTAGGTACCAAGCCTCTAAACTACCCACAATTTTTGCTCTTGAAACGAGGATAGCCAACATGTCTGCAACCAAATTGAAAAGGATAGGAGAGAGGGGGTCTCCCTGCCTCAGTCCTTTTCTGGTCTGGAAGTACTGACCGACCTCCTCATTCACTTTGATCCCCACACTTCCTCGACTCATAACGTCTTCGATCCATTTGCACCAAATAAGCGGAAAACCCTTCATCCTAAGAGTCTGCTGCACAAAGGACCAATTGACTTTATCATAGGCTTTTTTGAAGTCCAATTTTAGTATGACCCCGTTTTTCTTCTTTTTGTGCAGTTCATGAATTGTCTCATGCAATATTACAACTCCTTCTAGAATGTTTGTTCATGGCATAAAAACTGTTTGTGACTGTCTCACTACTTTGTCTACCATTGCAGTTAGCCTCTTAGCCAATACCTTAGTAAATATCTTAAAGCTCACATTGAGCATACAGATAGGCTTATATTGTTGGATTTGTTTGACTTCCTTTTGCTTTGGGATCAGAGTAATTATACCAAAATTCAGGTTGAACAGAGGTAAATTATCAGCATGCAACTCTCTAAACATGGCCATTAAGTCATCTTTAATGAGAGATTAGAAAACTTTGTAAAACTCTGTCGGGAAGCCATCAAGGCCTGGTGCCTTATTATGTTTCATTTGGAAAATCACTTCTCTTACCTCTTTTTCTGTAAACTCTTCTATTAATAATTTGTTTTCTTCCTCATTAATCTTTATAATATCTTGTTACGAAAACTTTTAAGTTTTCCTATCCTTCAATTACTTCCCCTTCTTGTTCAAGCTGAAAAATCCTTGTTTTCCTTCTCTTTCCATTGGCCACCATATGGAAATATTTAGTATTGTTGTCCCCTTCTAGCAAATCCTTAGTTTTTGCTCTTTGGAACCATTTAATTTTTTTCCCCGAAGCAATTGTGTGATTCTTTCTTTCACACTTTGCTTCAGGTCTAGCTCTTGCTGGCTCATTATCTGGGATTTTGCTTTTATATCCAGTTCCCTAGCTAGCCGACACAGCTCCTCCTTTTCTTTTCTAAAATTTCCATTCACATTTCTTTCCCATCCTCTCAAGAATTGCCTTAACCTTCTAATCTTATTCTGCCATCTCTTCACTGGGGTTGATCCATAATCTACACTACTCCAAATCCTCGTGACCGTCTCAAAAAAATCCTTTAGAAGGAACCAACTAGGTTCAAATTTGAACTCAGGTTGGCTACTTCTTTGCACCCTCTCGCTTGTGCAAACCAGAAGGGGAGTGTGATCGGAGATTTCCCTATTCAATGCATCAACAGTGACTAGGGGCATTTTTGTTCCCATTCCATGCTGGCTAGTACCATATCTAATTTTTTGTAGGTTGGGACATTTTTGGAATTGGCCCAAGTGAATTTTCTTGCTGACATCTCGATCTCCCTTAAATTTAGCCATCTATGATGGCGTTAAATAAAAAGGTCCATTGGCCATCGTAGTTATCATTGTTTTTCTCACTTGGGTTTCTGATACGTTAAGTCTCCACCAACCAGTAGAGGGAGAGAGACTTTTCTGCATGCCTGTACTAACTCAGTTAGGAATTTCTCTTTAAACTCTAGTTGAGCCGCCCCATAGACCGCTACTAAGCACTAGTGAAAGTCATCACTTCTATTTCTGAGGTGAAACTTGATGAAGTCTTCCCCCTCTATACTACCAACATCGCAAACATCTAGATTCACACCTAGTAGCATACCTCCTAACCTTCCATGCAGTCCAGTCTAGTGCCACACAAAATTCCTCCCCCCACAGTTGTAGGATCGAGATGGCGGACTAGAGGGGGGTGAATAGTCCTTTCTAAAACTTAATCACGCCGGCTAACTGAAACAAATGCGGAATTAAAACTATCGGTCTAGCCAAGACTACACCCCTCTATCTAAGCTCTCTAGCACCTTGCAAAGATACTAATTAAGCAACTAAGGTGCCGGGCTAGCTAGAGCTCACCTAAATAATTCTAGTTAGCAAAGTCACACAAACCTATGCAACTAGTACTCAAGCAACCGAGGGAGCTTCTACACAACTAGTAAGCAAAAGCACAAAGCCACCTAAGCTCACTAGCAATGCTCAATAACAAGGCAACACAAGCCAAATTAGAGAGCGCAAATTACTTAGCTACACAAACTAAGTAATGTGACTAACAAGATTGCTAAAACCAAATTAACCACGCAAAAAAGTTTGCCCCTCTTGATAGTACGGCCATCTATCCTAAACCTGGTCATGCGCTTCTCTACACAACCTTTGACCGGTGAAATGAAATGCCCTACAAATATACCTTTGCCTTGCGCATTCCATTCCATCTCCTCCAATGTCGATGCAACACATGCACCAACCAATCACAAAATGATATGATCCACTCCATATCATCATGTGACCATATTGGTTCATCGATCTTGACTTCGCTTGCTCTTCACCGTTGCTTCAGTCCATCGGTGCCAAGTTATCACTTAACTTGCCCTTCACACTTGCAACCGGTTCATCGAGCCAAGTATTGTCTTGATCTTCTCCACCTTAGTGACATGACTCAATGTCATGTCTCATATGCAATGAGCTCCTTTATCACATGTGTGAGCTTTGCAACATATCCAAGCCATTTCACCTCTATGGCATGTATTGCTCACACACATATACTTGTGGACTAATCACCTGTGTATCTCACTCAAACACATATTTGTTCACATAAGGTTGTCACGCAATTACCAAAACCAAACAAGGACCTTTCAATCTCCCCCTTTTTGGTAATTGATGACAACTCTACAAAGATATAGAATTTAAGCACTTTTGGATTCATGTTGCTTGCCCAAGCAATTTGACCATGTGTAAATGATTTTGGACAAGTACCACAAACTCGAATTGGTTGTATTAGCTCCCCCTACATATGTGCTATAGTGTTTAGTTTGAAGCTCACACATATGCATATATTGGAATTGTGAGAGAGTAATTACTACCAATGATGCTAAGGTGTATAGAATAAACCTTTGAAGCATGATACCAATCGGAGTTGCACTTTTAAGTTCATCCTTAGCACCATGAGTATCTAGACAACAAAAATACTAGAAACCCCATGAGATCAACATTATAGGCAAAGTTCTAGTATCACATTTAGAAGTACAAGTCTAGCTACCATCCTATGCATGCTAGTTATCAAATCATCATTCAAGTTCTACAACTAGCATACACCACACAAGCATGCATATCAAATTTAAAAACTTATGCAATGCAAGCACATGAATATGCACATATCAAATGCAATCAAACAAGTTCATGAGCTTGCTCCCCCTACTTGTGTGCTTCTCTTGTCTAAGAATTTTGATCCTTCCCAATTCCTCAATGTTGCTCCCACTTGTCCATTATCCATGTCCAAATCCAACTTTCCATGATATCTTTGTACTATTCTCCCCCTTTGTCATCAATTTCCATAAAAGGTGTGCTCCTCTTTGATGCAAAGGCTAGCATTGGGGTAGATGGTTGACACTTGAATCTTCATTTTTTATGGACACCACCACATATGTTGGAATGACACCACTTTATATAGCTCTTGAGATACCACACATAGTGTAACACTTCAAGTGTTTAGTCCTTAATTGCATTGCATTTGCATGGCATAAACATAAGCATGCATCATTCATGTTTGTTATTTTATGTGATGCAACACATGTAATTATTCTAGGGTTTGTTTGATTTATTTCATGAAGTATTTGATAGATGGTGTAACAAAAAGGTAAGGTAGCCAATCATGACCTACAACACCTTAGTTATACTTAGGGTAACATTTGGAACAAGGTTCATGTTGACCAAAATTACAAAATTGCCCTCCAAGAAAAGTTTGACCACCATTTGACCCTAGAAGGCTCTAGTTTGACCAATTAAAAAGTCTAATTTAGAGACCTTGCATGGAAGAGCACCCTTAAGTAAAGTTGTAGAGAAATTCATGAGGAACAAAAGTCCTAATATGGCCATCTCATGAAAATGACCAGAGCATGCTAAAAAATGGCCCACAAGTCAGCTTGAGTGGTGATCAACACTTAGAAAAATTCTAAGTCTGGAAATTTGATTTTTCAGTTTCACTGTACCTCACTTTAGCAACTTGTAACTCACAAACCAGGCCAAATCAGCCTTTGAGCCAATTGACAAAGTTGTTGTCCACACATAGCTCTGCAACATTGTCAATATCACCATCACCTGGTTCTCAATAGTTTAGGAGATATAGTGTCAAGAAGTTAGGGTTTCAGTCGGCGTTGATCTCTGAAACTGCATTTCAGTTTCAAGGGGCACCACTTTGGAGCTCTGTAGTTTCAAATCTAGGCCGAACCAGTCCAAACTCCAATTGACAAACTTGTAGACCTCATGTAGCTCTACAAAATTGGTGTAATCATCTTCGACTAATTCGAACCGGTTTGGGAGATAATCATCGTGGAAGTCGCTCTGTCAGTCGGTCATCGCTGTCGCCATTCAGCCGATTCAGTTTCGTCAGTCGGGGAGTGGCCGACCGGCCGCAGGCCGTCGTCGACACGTGGACGCGCGGTGGCGCCCGTACGCCGGCCCTGGCCCCACCAGTCAGGCCGCGACGCCTTCAAGACGCCACGACGCGCGAGCCGGCCTCCATTCCTCCGCCCCCTCTCTTCCAGTTGCCAAGAACACCGAAACCGAGCCGCCGTTGCCGTTCTTCTCCGGCGAGCTCAAGCGCGAGCCACACCGCATCCCCGGCCGCTAGACCTCGCCAATCCCTCCGCCTCACCACCCTCCATCTCCCTGACCCACCGAAGCCAGCGATTTGACTCAAGGTGAGCCGCATTGCTTTCTTCCCCGTCTCCGAGAGGTCGCCGGAGCCCGCCATGGGACCTCACCGTGGTCGGGGTGCTTCGGGTCTCTCTCCATCCTCCCTTCCTAGCAAAATGGATCCGCCTAGCTTCGGTGAAGCTCGTACCGAGCCTAGACCGCACCGTGCCTCCTCACCGGCGACGGTGCGCCGCCACCAGGCATCACCGGCCGCCGCTCGCGGTGACAAGCCCCTTCCACCCCATCCCCATCCATTCCACGAGCACCAATCGACGCACCGGGTGACGGAGAACACGAGACGGTGTTCGATTGGCCGAGCGAGCTCTTCTCCGGCGAGCTCGAGCTCGTCGGAGCTCGCGGGTCTCCGCCTCCCCTGTCCCTCTGTCCCTGACTGCGGGGGCCCGCCTGTCAGTTGCCAAGCGCGGGCGGGAGCGCTGAGCGGGCCGCGCGCGCGCGAGTGTGGGCCGAGTTTTTCCGGGCCGGCCCAGTTCATCCGAAATGAAATTCGTTTTTATTATTTTGTCACTGATTTTTGTACAAGTTGGAAAAATATAGATCTAGAGTTTTAATGATCCAAAAATCATGAGATAAATTTTGTTAGGGTCTACATGATGTGTAGTATTTTAGAAAAATATAAATATGGAATGTGATGTTTAATTTCTAGGAGAATTTAATAGATCCTTTAAATGTGTTTTGGAATGCATGCAAATTTGTTAAATTTATAACTTGAGCTGTAGTGTTCCATAAATCATGAAATTTGGTGGGTAGGTTACTCTATGCTAGCCCTAGCTCTGGTAAAAATTTGGGCATCAGTTCTTAAGTAATTTCCAAGTTATAATGCTATCTTGTTATTCTAGGAAATACTTAAATGAATTTTTGTAATTTTTCTACATGTGCAATGTTCATATAAATTTTTGGAGAATGTCTTGGTACCCTAGAGTGTCCAAGAAAATTAAGAAATCTGTTGTTTGACACTTTTTACTATGCTTTGTTATTTATAAAAAAATCAGCCTTTTTGGCTTGGGAATTTTGTGTAGGAAGTTCCTGTGAATACATTGAGTTCAAAATTTTACAGTAGTCTCTTTGTGGGTCAGAGAGTCCCCTGTAATTTTTGTAGAATTTTAGGAGCAGTTTACACATATGTTTGAAATTCCACTTAATTACTTAAGTAAATTGAGAAATGGGTTTAAATAAATGTTCTAGGTGGACACACCTTACTTCCTGGTGTCTTTGTGATATTTGTGAACTTGTAGTAGCATTAGTTTGGTTTTAGAGAATGTTTGCCACATCAATAAATATTTAACCTTTGTAATTTTAGGTTTTCTGGACAGCTAAGTAGTAATTCTAAATTTGGCTTTGATAAAAATTGGTTGCTGGACAACTTGTAAATACCAAAGTTGGAGTAAACTTGATGAACTAGCTTGTGTTAAAATTTGGAAGCATTTGGCTTAGTAGTTTGAGAGTTACTGTTGTTTAAAGTGGCAGTTTAAAATCTGCTACTCTCTGTGTTGGAGAAGACAGATTCTGGAACTTGTGAAGTTTAATATGGAAAACTTAGGAGTTTGGAGTTGAGGTCTGAAAATGAATTGTAGTGCATTTCTTAGACTTTCCAGATTGTCTTATATCATATCTTTTGGAATTGTAAATCTTCAGTTGTGATAAAAACAAGTAGCTGCTGTCCAGAATGCTTACTGTGGTGTTTTGCTGATTGATATGGTGTATTATCCTAAGACATGCTACTTTTGTAATTGTTAGGTGTTAGGGCCTTAACTGAGGATGAGCAGCTTTATCTTAGGTTAAGTAGATTAGGTGAGTACTTCTCTACTAGAGAAGAGATTTGCACGTACTAATAAAATAACTTGAATAGAGTATTTTATTCTGAAATGCATTTCATTCCGAGCATGTTGCACCCATTTCTGCATCCATTATATTTATTGTGCATTCATGCAATAGGTGCACCGGAGGGGGTAACTCTCCTCGAATTCGAGCCTGTGATTCCGGAGGAGGACCAGGAGCAGCAGGAGCCCGAGGATCCAGCAGGCGAAGGAGTGCCCGCAGACAACCTTCCTGAGTGTCCAGACCACCGGCCCTCGACCTTTCTGAAAGGCAAGCCCCGGTGCATGCTGAACCTACTGATTTATAAATTAATCTTGAGTACTTTTAATTGTTTACTGCATTAAGTTGTAGGAGTTATATAAAAACACTTGTTGCATTATACCTGTCCTTGTCCAGATATCGTACTGAATCCTATATTAGGTGTAGGCACGTGTCAATGCTTAGCCCTGCTTAGTACGGTAGAAGTCGGGTGATTTCCGGTCATCCGCGAGATGTAGGAAGGAGTCGCGAGTGGCTTATGGCTATCGTGATGGAACCATGCTTAAAAATGAAATCGAGACCGGACGGGAGTTCGATAGTACAGCCGCAAGACACTTCACGTCTTGGGTGTGGAGCTATGCCCGTCTGAGTCGTTTAAGGACCGATTCGCTGTACGTCCTTGAGTCATGTTGAACGCAGTCTAACACTTAGTTGGCCGGATAACCCGTTCCGACCGCGAAGCCGAGTAATGTGGTTCAGGCCGGGAATCGAATGGTAGGTTGCTTCTTGGAGGAGAGAAAGGATATGCTTGGGGACATTGGCGTGAGACCAAGGGGGGGTTAGAGTCCCTATCACCTGACAGAGTGTCGCCCTTGGGGTCGCGACATTATTCGGACCCGCGATTCCTGAATCATATGAAACGGTGGCTTGTGCGACCCTGGCAGGGGCCTGCGCGGTGAGTGTTAGAAATACCCCTCCAGCTGGATAGGAATTCGATTCGAATCGCCGTCGCTCCCGGTTAGTGAGCACTTGACTTGAGCAGCGGCAACGTAGAATTCATTAAATGAACTGGTGGTTAAGGGAATGATACAATGTTGCCTTAATGATATACCTGCTATGGATATAATAATAATGTTGTTTGATTATAATCAAGTGCATGTTTAGTACAGGTGCTAAGATAGATGACAGGTAAATGCTAAAAATAACTGCTAGTACAGGTTATAAGAGTTTCAATTACTTATGCCTTTATGCAAAATGTTATGTCAGCTAGCCCCTTGTGTAAGCCTTGCATAATCCTTGGTGTCATCTTATTTCTGGTTTTCGACGGGTAAGTCTAGCTGAGTACATTCCAGTACTCAGGGTTTATTCCCTCCTGTTGCAGATGACATGCTTTATCAGGGATTCTGCAAGACGTGTCTCCACCCTGCGGGTGATGATGACTAGATCACTTGGGCGTGATCATCTTTATGTACTTTCCTCATGCTTTTGCGGGTTGTCGATCATCCAGACTGGCAGTATTTAATTAACTAGTGTGTGTTATGCTTCCGCTACTTTCAAACTTGGTTTGTAATATTTGCTACTCCGTGTGTGTAAACTTATTTCAGAACTACTTGTGAAATGTAACGTATGATGTTGTATGTTGAATGATGCGATCCTGGTTGTAAGCAATTTGGTTTGAAATCCTTCGTGATTTCGATTGACTACCGGGATTATATGGGCTCAAGTTCGAAAATTTGAGCGCTTCGGTGCTTGTTTTTGTACTTGTGCTCTTATAATTTGGTCGGTTCTGTTACAGCTGGTACCGGAGCATAATTCAACATTAAACACATCTTACGGGTAATTAAAAACAAAAGTATTTGTTTGCGAAAAGGGTTAAACTCAAAAAAAAATTATTTTATAGGTATGCCAGTGATCACATCCCTTAGCCCAAATAAGGACTCTTAGGTGGCTTATTATAAAGACTAACTTGGGGGCCTTGTTTGTTTGTATTTCGTCGTCCATACGGCGTGATATTGTATGGATGCCATCCACTTGGGTGGTAATGTATGGATCAAGTGCCTCGACGCTCTGGTAAGTGTGAGTTGTGAGAGCATGATCGTCCAACCGGCGATCTAGGGGAGAGTAGTTTTGGTGACTTGCATACTTACGTGTTTCAACCATGTAATTATGTAAGCACTTAATTGTGGGAACCTTATTATCGGGTAGCTTTGATACTGAAGTATATACATCTGGGGATGTGTATATGGAAAGTATTTAATTTACTGCTTTCTTGTGTGCATATATTGGGAATTGTTGGGCTGCAATGAAATTTTCTGCAGGTACACTAACAGCGTAACGAGTAGACCGATAGTTTCGCTTATATGAGAGAACGTATGTATGCCACCGCCTAGCGTTAAAACTTTAGGTTTCTACTAAGGTGAGAGGGCGTACGGAACGTGCATGCATCATGTTTAATTATATCATACATATCATTTACTCCCTCCTTAAAAATTTCTGTACTCCCGACTAAAGTAAATTTCGTATCCCCTAAATGATCCTCACTTTAAGTCGTATCTTATCTTGTTGCTACAGATGGCACGTACCAAGAGGACCGCTCGTAAGTCCACTGGGGGCAGGGCACCGCGTCACCAGCTCGCTCCACGTGAGCCCCGCCCTGAGCCTACTGAGGTGGAAAGGCTGAGGGCAGAGCTGGCAGAGGTGACTGCTGCTAGGGATGCAGCACGGCAACAACTGGAACAAGTGATTCATGATCGTGATCAAGAAACGCTTGCAGTCCAGAGGTTGACAGTGGCAAACCGCAACTGTCAACGCATGTTGGTCCGTGTGATGGAACAGAGGGATGAAGCCTGGCACGAGGAGAACGTTCTGAGAGCTCGCCAGTTTGAGCTCGAGCAACAGTTAGAAAATGCTGAAGAATACAATGACAACCTTCATGAAGAAGTGCACCGCCTGAACAACGAGCTTAATCCCCTGCTGCCTCGAAACAACAACGTCGATGAGGACATGGGTTCGGGAATCTTCATGGCTGAGGATGATGATGAAGTGGAGGTTGATGGACCACAGGATGCCCCACCTGCAGAAGCACCAGAGGAAGAGCCAGAAGAAGAAGAAGACGAGGAGTTAGAGCCTGTCAGTGATGAGGACGGCGGGGAGATCCATGACACCGACTCGGAGGATGATGCTTAGAGTAGTCATCACGTGCCTTTAATGTTAGGATCGTCTTTTGTGCCCTCCCTGTGAAGGAGTGAGGCCTTGTAATAACTTGACGTTGGGATGTAAGGTTGAACCGTATGTTTCCTGAATGTAGTTTGAATCTGTTGATTTCGATCACAACTTGATGTCTTATTATGTTGCGTTCGATGATGGTGTCACGATTAGCACCCTTCGGTGCCGCGACGAAACCGAGGGCCTCCTATGGCGCGCGACATAAGGCTGTGCTGCTTGGCACGCGCAGGTATCGAGGTGGCTAGTCATGATCCACCATGGAACTCTTCATTGAGAAGTCTCTTTGTGGTCAGTTTGAAGTAGCCTTTCACAGTCAACTAAAAATCTTGAGATGGAATCCAAGTACCGTGCAAAAGGTTGAAAATCACGTAGATAGCAACGTAAACGGTCCGGTAACCGTTGTGCTCCCTGTGAGTGAGCCTTTATCAACGAGCATCTTGTTGGATTACCAAGTATGATCTCATCAAACGATGCGCTAGAATGGATTGTGCGGTTGTGGTGAATTATTGTGCCTTAATTATTATGAGAAATCTATTCATACAGTCAGATTGACATTTCGCAATAATTCATCTACAAATTTCCCACATCGTCAGTGCTCATTGGCTATGCATTTTTGCAGATGTCGTACAATCTACGTCGGGGTCGTGGAAATGAGGAGGAGGAACAGCCACCCCCTCCGCCACCACCTACTCCGACCGAGTTAATGCAGACAGTGGTCGAAGGGCAGCACATGTTGGCGGATGCTATGCGCCAGCTGGCTAACCGAGAGGCTCGTCCTGGCCGCCAGGGCCCAGAGCCAAATCAGTACAGCGATTTCAAGGACTTTCTGGATACAAAGCCCCCACTCTTCAAGGAAGCGGAAGAACCCCTGCAGGCTGACGAGTGGTTGAATACCATTGAACAAAAGTTTCGTCTGCTACGCCTAACTGATGAGCTGAAAACTGAGTATGCTTCCCATCAGTTGCATGGTCCGGCGGGAATTTGGTGGAGCCACTATCGTTCCACACTACCTGCCAATGTCCCGATTGCTTGGGATCAGTTTAAGGCGGCATTCCGGGGAAATTATATCCCTCCCGGTCTTATGGCAATCAAGCACACAGAGTTTATGAGGCTGTCGCAAGGAAACAAAAGCCTGACTGAATACTTGCAGTCCTTCAACAACCTGGCAAGGTATGCCACTGAGTTTGTGGATACCGATGCCAAAAAGATTGCTAGCTTCAAAAGGGGCCTCGGCCCAAAACTGATGAAAACTATGGGCACTAGCAAATGCACTACTTTCAATGATTTCATCAGCGATGCTTTGACCCAGGAGAACAACAATACTATTTATTCTGCCTCTAAGAGCCGTAAAAGGGCCCTTGAGGCAAGTGCTTCTCAGTCAAGGGCCTCAGCGGCACTGAGGTCTTCCCCTCGCCCACCTGCTCAGAATACAAAGTTCCGTCCGCCGCAGAAGAAGCCTGCTGCAAAAACGGGGTTCCGTAAGGCTTATACCGTCGCTCTGCCAAAGGGGACTTCTGGACAGAGCAGCTCTAGTGTTCCTCCTAGCAATATGCCTTGCTGGAACTGCAACAAGCCAGGCCATTGGTCCAGGAATTGTCCTTACCCCAAGAAGAATGTCAACCAAGGTGGCCGTCAAGGTCACGCCCATTATAACAGCATTGAGGAAATTCCATCTGGTGAGGTGGTCACCGCTGGTAAGTTTCTAGTTGACCAACACCCCGCAGTGGTGCTTTTTGATTCAGGTGCTTCGCATTCCTTTATCAGTCCTAAGTTTGCATCCAAATTTGCACACAAGTTGCATACTGTTGAAGGTGTGGGTTATTGTATTAGTGCTGCAAGTGGGAATATTTCCACAAACAAAGTAGTGGGGAACCTTAAGTTTGAGATAGAAGGGCGAAGTTATTCGCTTGCCCTATTGGTTTTACCTGGTTTAGACATAGATGTTATCTTGGGCATGAATTGGATGAGTCTGAACGGGGTACTCATTGACACATCCGCTCGGGTAGTTATGCTCAGAGATCCTACAGATCAAAAAGGTTTTCTAGTACAACTTCCCAGAAAGGTTGAATTGTCGGGGGAAATTCATGCTGTGCAAGCAAAGGCGTTGGCCGAAATTCCAGTAGTAAATGAGTTTCCGGACGTTTTTCCCGATGATTTGCCGGGACTCCCTCCGGATCGGGATGTGGAGTTTAAAATTGAGTTGTTGCCTGGCACGACACCCATCTCTAGGAGACCCTATAGGATGCCTCCAAATGAACTAGCTGAACTTAAGGTGCAATTGAATGAACTTTTGAAGAAAGGGTTGATTCGTCCTAGCTCATCGCCGTGGGGATGTCCTGCTATCTTTGTAAAGAAGAAGGATCAGTCATTGCGGATGTGCGTGGACTATAGACCTCTCAATGCAGTCACTGTCAAAAATAAGTACCCTCTACCGCGAATCGACATCTTGTTCGATCAGTTGTCTAAAGCTAAAGTTTTCTCCAAGATCGATCTAAGATCGGGCTACCATCAAATTAAAATTCGCCCGGAAGATGTTCCAAAGACAGCCTTTTCTACCAGATACGGTCTTTATGAGTATCTTGTTATGTCTTTCGGCTTGACAAATGCCCCCGCACACTTCATGTACTTGATGAATTCGGTGTTTATGCCTGAATTGGACAAGTTTGTGGTGGTATTTATTGATGACATCTTGGGATATTCTGTGAATAAGGAGGATCACGCTGAACATCTGCGTATAGTCCTCACAAGACTGCGTGAACATCAACTATATGCGAAGTTCAGTAAGTGCGAATTCTGGCTTCGTGAAGTACCTTTCCTTGGGCATGTGTTGTCCGATGGAGGAATTATGGTGGACCCCGCCAAGGTACAGGAAGTACTGAACTGGAAGGCTCCTATCTCGGTTCATGAGGTCTGAAGTTTTCTTGGTTTGGCTGGCTATTATCGTCGCTTCATCCCGGATTTCTCCAAAATAGCCAAGCCAATGACTCGGTTGCTGCAAAAAGACACCAGGTTTGTCTGGACTCCTGAGTGTAATGCGGCTTTTCACCAACTACGAACCCTCCTAACCTCAGCTCCGGTTTTGGCACAACCGGATATCGAGAAACCATTTGATGTTTATTGTGATGCCTCAGGCATAGGTTTGGGAGGTGTGTTGATGCAGGAAGGCCGAGTAATTGCATACACTTCTCGACAACTTCGGAAGCATGAGGTGAATTATCCAACGCATGACTTAGAACTGGCTGCAGTTGTTCATGCTTTGAAAGTATGGCGGCATTATCTGCTGGGAAATGTCTGCAATATCTACACCGATCATAAAAAGCCTCAAATACATCTTCACCCAACCCGAGTTGAATATGCGTCAAAGAAGATGGCTCGAGTTGATTAAAGATTATAACCTTCAAGTGCACTATCATCCAGGAAAGGCAAATGTAGTTGCGGATGCTTTAAGCCGTAAGTCTCATTGTCATTCCTTAGTTGAAACTGATTTTCATCGATCTCGCCTTCTACATCCAGCAGTCTTGTACAACATCACTGTCAGTTGTACTCTCAAAAGCAGAATTATTGAGCTCCAAAAGACTGACACTGGTATATTCCACATCAAGCGTAAGATGAAAGAGCAAGAAACTACACAGTTCAGGATAGATGAAGAGGGTGTACTATGGTTCAAGGATAGGTTAGTTGTGCCTAAGGACCGAGAGCTTCGAAATGATATTATGTCTGAAGCACACTCCTCTAAGTTGTCCATCCATCCTGGCAGCAATAAGATGTATTATGATTTGAAACCACTTTATTGGTGGACCAAGATGCGGAAAGAGATAGCTGCATATGTTGCTAGATGTGACACCTGTTGCAGAGTTAAAGCTGTGCACATGAAAGCTGGGCTACTTCAGCCACTTTCCATTCCAGGCTGGAAATGGGAAGAGATAAGTATGGATTTCATTGTCGGACTTCCTCCTACTGTCAAAAATCATAACTCTATTTGGGTAATTGTTGATCGTTTGACCAAATCAGCTCACTTCATCCCAGTGAGAGTGGACTATCGTCCCACTGACTATGCTGAGTTGTACTTCAATCAGATAGTCCGGCTTCATGGGATACCTCGTACTATCATATCTGACCGTGGTCCCCAGTTCACTGCTCGCTTTTGGGAGCACTTGCATCACCTTCTGGGAACCAAGTTAGTGAGAAGCTCTGCTTATCACCCCCAGACATCGGGTCAGACAGAACGAGTTAACCAAATCTTGGAAGATCTGTTGCGAGCATGCGTCATTTCATCCAAGGGTTCTTGGGAAAAATGGTTACCTTTAGCCGAATTCTCGTACAATAACAGTTATCAAGAGAGTATTAAGATGGCTCCATTCGAAGCTTTGTACGGTCGTAGGTGTAGAACCCCACTAAATTGGATAGAATCTGGTGAGAGAAGATTTTATGGTATTGCTTTTGTTGAGGAAGCTGAGGAACAAGTCCGTACCATCCAAAAACATATGGCTGCAGCCCAAGCTAGGCAGAAAAGTTATGCTGATCGTCGTAGAAAACCACTCGAGTTTGAAGTTGGAGACTTCGTGTATTTGAAAGTTTCTCCAATGAAAAGTGTCCAACGTTTTGGTGTTAAGCGGAAACTTGCGCCAAGATACGTGGGTCCTTTTCAAATCATAGGCAAGAGTGGAGCTGTTGCGTACAAAATTCAGTTACCTCCAGAAATGAGTGCCATATTCAATGTCTTCCATATATCTCAGCTTAAAAAGTGTCTTCGAGTTCCTGAGGAACAAGTTCCTTTAGGTGATATCAGGCTGGAATCCGACCTAACCTATGAAGAAAAGCCAGTCCGAGTGATCGATACTCAGGAGCGAGTAACTAGAAGTAAAGTGGTTAAGTGGTACAAAGTGATGTGGAGTAATCAGGGAAGTGAGAGTGATGCTACGTGGGAACGGGAGGATTATTTGCGGGATGGTTATAAGGAATTCTATGAAAAATGGTACGCTTTCCAAATCTCGGGACGAGATTTTTATAAGGGGGGAGGGCTGTAACACTTCAAGTGTTTAGTCCTTAATTGCATTGCATTTGCATGGCATAAACATAAGCATGCATCATTCATGTTTGTTATTTTATGTGATGCAACACATGTAATTATTCTAGGGTTTGTTTGATTTATTTCATGAAGTATTTGATAGATGGTGTAACAAAAAGGTAAGGTAGCCAATCATGACCTACAACACCTTAGTTATACTTAGGGTAACATTTGGAACAAGGTTCATGTTGACCAAAATTACAAAATTGCCCTCCAAGAAAAGTTTGACCACCATTTGACCCTAGAAGGCTCTAGTTTGACCAATTAAAAAGTCTAATTTAGAGACCTTGCATGGAAGAGCACCCTTAAGTAAAGTTGTAGAGAAATTCATGAGGAACAAAAGTCCTAATATGGCCATCTCATGAAAATGACCAGAGCATGCTCAAAAATGGCCCACAAGTCAGCTTGAGTGGTGATCAACACTTAGAAAAATTCTAAGTCTGGAAATTTGATTTTTCAGTTTCACTGTACCTCACTTTAGCAACTTGTAACTCACAAACCAGGCCAAACCAGCCTTTGAGCCAATTGACAAAGTTGTTGTCCACACATATCTCTACAACATTGTCAATATCACCATCACCTGGTTCTCAATAGTTTAGGAGATATAGTGTCAAGAAGTTAGGGTTTCAGTCGGCGTTGATCTCTAAAACTGCATTTCAGTTTCAAGGGGCACCACTTTGGAGCTCTGTAGTTTCAAATCTAGGCCGAACCAGTCCAAACTCCAATTGACAAACTTGTAGACCTCATGTAGCTCTACAAAATTGGTGTAATCATCTTCGACTAATTCGAACCGGTTTGGGAGATAATCATCGTGGAAGTCGCTCTGTCAGTCGGTCATCGCTGTCGCCATTCAGCCGATTCAGTTTCGTTAGTCGGGGAGTGGCCGACCGGCCGCAGGCCGTCGTCGACGCGTGGACGCGCGGTGGCGCTCGTACGCCGGCCCTGGCCCCACCAGTCAGGCCGCGACGCCTTCAAGACGCCACGACGCGCGAGCCGGCCTCCATTCCTCCGCCCCCTCTCTTCCAGTTGCCAAGAACACCGAAACCGAGCCGTCGTTGCCGTTATTCTCCGGCGAGCTCAAGCGCGAGCCACACCGCATCCCCGGCCGCTAGACCTCGCCAATCCCTCCGCCTCACCACCCTCCATCTCCCTGACCCACCGAAGCCAGCGATTTGACTCAAGGTGAGCCGCATTGCTTTCTTCCCCATCTTCGAGAGGTCGCCGGAGCCCGCCATGGGACCTCACCGTGGTCGGGGTGCTTCGGGTCTCTCTCCATCCTCCCTTCCTAGCAAAATGGATCCGCCTAGCTTCGGTGAAGCTCGTACCGAGCCTAGACCGCACCGTGCCTCCTCACCGGCGACGGTGCGCCGCCACCGGGCATCACCGGCCGCCGCTCGCGGTGACAAGCCCCTTCCACCCCATCCCCATCCATTCCACGAGCACCAATCGACGCACCGGGTGACGGAGAACACGAGACGGTGTTCGATTGGTCGAGCGAGCTCTTCTCCGGCGAGCTCGAGCTCGTCGGAGCTCGCGGGTCTCCGCCTCCCCTGTCCCTCTGTCCCTGACTGCGGGGGCCCGCCTGTCAGTTGCCAAGCGCGGGCGGGAGCGCTGAGCGGGCCGCGCGCGCGCGAGTGTGGGCCGAGTTTTTCCGGGCCGGCCCAGTTCATCCGAAATGAAATTCGTTTTTATTATTTTGTCACTGATTTTTGTACAAGTTGGAAAAATATAGATCTAGGGTTTTAATGATCCAAAAATCATGAGATAAATTTTGTTAGGGTCTACATGATGTGTAGTATTTTAGAAAAATATAAATATGGAATGTGATGTCTAATTTCTAGGAGAATTTAATAGATCCTTTAAATGTGTTTTGGAATGCATGCAAATTTGTTAAATTTATAACTTGAGCTGTAGTGTTCCATAAATCATGAAATTTGGTGGGTAGGTTACTCTATGCTATCCCTAGCTCTGGTAAAAATTTGGGCATCAGTGCTTAAGTAATTTCCAAGTTATAATGCTATCTTGTTATTCTAGGAAATACTTAAATGAATTTTTGTAATTTTTCTACATGTGCAATGTTCATATAAATTTTTGGAGAATGTCTTGGTACCCTAGAGTGTCCAAGAAAATTAAGAAATCTGTTGTTTGACACTTTTTACTATGCTTTGTTATTTATACAAAAATCAGCCTTTTTGGCTTGGGAATTTTGTGTAGGAAGTTCCTGTGAATAAATTGAGTTCAAAATTTTACAGTAGTCTCTTTGTGGGTCAGAGAGTCCCCTGTAATTTTTGTAGAATTTTAGGAGCAGTTTACACATATGTTTGAAATTCCACTTAATTACTTAAGTAAATTGAGAAATGGGTTTAAATAAATGTTCTAGGTGGACACACCTTACTTCCTGGTGTCTTTGTGATATTTGTGAACTTGTAGTAGCATTAGTTTGGTTTTAGAGAATGTTTGCCACATCAATAAATATTTAACCTTTGTAATTTTAGGTTTTCTGGACAGCTAAGTAGTAATTCTAAATTTGGCTTTGATAAAAATTGGTTGCTGGACAACTTGTAAATACCAAAGTTGGAGTAAACTTGATGAACTAGCTTGTGTTAAAATTTGGAAGCATTTGGCTTAGTAGTTTGAGAGTTACTGTTGTTTAAAGTGGCAGTTTAAAATCTGCTACTCTCTGTGTTGGAGAAGACAGATTCTGGAACTTGTGAAGTTTAATATGGAAAACTTAGGAGTTTGGAGTTGAGGTCTGAAAATGAATTGTAGTGCATTTCTTATACTTTCCAGATTGTCTTAGATCATATCTTTTGGAATTGTAAATCTTCAGTTGTGATAAAAACAAGTAGCTGCTGTCCAGAATGCTTACTGTGGTGTTTTGCTGATTGATATGGTGTATTATCCTAAGACATGCTACTTTTGTAATTGTTAGGTGTTAGGGCCTTAACTGAGGATGAGCAGCTTTATCTTAGGTTAAGTAGATTAGGTGAGTACTTCTCTACTGGAGAAGAGATTTGCACGTACTAATAAAATAACTTGAATAGAGTATTTTATTCTGAAATGCATTTCATTCCGAGCATGTTGCACCCATTTCTGCATCCATTATATTTATTGTGCATTCATGCAATAGGTGCACCGGAGGGGGTAACTCTCCTCGAATTCGAGCCTGTGATTCCGGAGGAGGACCAGGAGCAGCAGGAGCCCGAGGATCCAGCAGGCGAAGGAGTGCCCGCAGACAACCTTCCTGAGTGTCCAGACCACCGGCCCTCGACCTTTCTGAAAGGCAAGCCCCGGTGCATGCTGAACCTACTGATTTATAAATTAATCTTGAGTACTTTTAATTGTTTACTGCATTAAGTTGTAGGAGTTATATGAAAACACTTGTTGCATTATACCTGTCCTTGTCCAGATATCGTACTGAATCCTATATTAGGTGTAGGCACGTGTCAATGCTTAGCCCTGCTTAGTACGGTAGAAGTCGGGTGATTTCCGGTCATCCGCGAGATGTAGGAAGGAGTCGCGAGTGGCTTATGGCTATCATGATGGAACCATGCTTAAAAATGAAATCGAGACCGGACGGGAGTTCGATAGTACAGCCGCAAGACACTTCACGTCTTGGGTGTGGAGCTATGCCCGTCTGAGTCGTTTAAGGACCGATTCGCTGTACGTCCTTGAGTCATGTTGAACGCAGTCTAACACTTAGTTGGCCGGATAACCCGTTCCGACCGCGAAGCCGAGTAATGTGGTTCAGGCCGGGAATCGAATGGTAGGTTGCTTCTTGGAGGAGAGAAAGGATGTGCTTGGGGACATTGGCGTGAGACCAAGGGGGGGTTAGAGTCCCTATCACCTGGCAGAGTGTCGCCTTTGGGGTCGCGACATTATTCGAACCCGCGATTCCTGAATCATATGAAACGGTGGCTTGTGCGACCCTGGCAGGGGCCTGCGCGGTGAGTGTTAGAAATACCCCTCCAGCTGGATAGGAATTCGATTCGAATCGCCGTCGCTCCCGGTTAGTGAGCACTTGACTTGAGCAGCGGCAACGTAGAATTCATTAAATGAACTGGTGGTTAAGGGAATGATACAATGTTGCCTTAATGATATACCTGCTATGGATATAATAATAATGTTGTTTGATTATAATTAAGTGCATGTTTAGTACAGGTGCTAAGATAGATGACAGGTAAATGCTAAAAATAACTGCTAGTACAGGTTATAAGAGTTTCAATTACTTATGCCTTTATGCAAAATGTTATGTCAGCTAGCCCCTTGTGTAAGCCTTGCATAATCCTTGGTGTCATCTTATTTCTGGTTTTCGACGGGTAAGTCTAGCTGAGTACATTCCAGTACTCAGGGTTTATTCCCTCCTGTTGCAGATGACATGCTTTATCAGGGATTCTGCAAGACGTGTCTCCACCCTGCGGGTGATGATGACTAGATCACTTGGGCGTGATCATCTTTATGTACTTTCCTCATGCTTTTGCGGGTTGTCGATCATCCAGACTGGCAGTATTTAATTAACTAGTGTGTGTTATGCTTCCGCTACTTTCAAACTTGGTTTGTAATATTTGCTACTCCGTGTGTGTAAACTTATTTCAGAACTACTTGTGAAATGTAACGTATGATGTTGTATGTTGAATGATGCGATCCTGGTTGTAAGCAGTTTGGTTTGAAATCCTTCGTGATTTCGATTGACTACCGGGATTATATGGGCTCAAGTTCGAAAATTTGAGCGCTTCGGTGCTTGTTTTTGTACTTGTGCTCTTATAATTTGGTCGGTTCTGTTACACATAGGATCTTTGACCTTGATACCAATTGGTGGGACACCTCCCCCTATGTCATAGCATGGGTCATTCACTTGATAAACATGAGCTCTTATAGGTGAGGGATGCATTCTTCATTTGATGATCATTTAAAGTTGAGGATCACTTGTGGAACCATCGTCTTGCATGATTGATACCACATGTAGATGTGATACCGCTTGAAAGAATTTTCTAGTATGGAACCACTTGTTGGATTTGTCAATAAAAATCATTTCTTGAACCTTTGCTATCTTCATGAGTACCACTTGTAGGATATCATTTGTGAGTTGATCTAGACACCACTTGTGAATACCACTTGTTAAATCAATTGAGTCTATATACCACTTGAAACAACCAAACTACAATCCATCTGCATTGTTGCCGTGTGCTTGTACTCTTATCACTATCATGAGCTTCTAGGGTTGACTTGAACTAAATTGATTTGCCTAAGCTTCTAAGTCTGGTTTGAACTAATGACAAGCTTCTTCATACCTCTTAAAAGGGTTATCTTGCCAATGTTGTACTTGCCACTTGTTTGCAATCCAAATTAAATCAAGTACTTGGGTTCACTCACTCATGAACAAACTCATATGCTTACCACAAGATCAACTAATCATTCAAGCAATAGTGGTAGACTATGAATTTAAAACTTTTCATTTGTTATGCATGATCCTAATAGGCATGTACTATATGCACTAACCGCATTCTAGTAAGGGATGAAATGATCATGCACATTACAATGATAATTTGCTATGTTGGAGTAGAGGATAGTCATTAGATTCTAATTTAGCTCCGCAATAGCAATGTGAAGTCCAATTTATAGCTTAGTGAAGACCAATCATCAATAGAGAAATCCGTTCTTCACCAATATGAAATAATGATCAAGTGCACTATCTTGAGTTGTGGTTGGCTTGCTTTCTCTTTTGATCAATGCTTGCATGAGAATGCCACTTGAATTCTAATAATTTGCTCTCTTTATCAGTGTTGCCTGCTCTCTAGATCAACCCTTTTGATTTCTTCAACTAAGCATCTCAAATGTCCCTTAGATCACCACTTCCATGTTAGCCTTCCAAGTACCACACTTGGTTTACCTACAAAAGGCAGCAAACCCCTACACTAGGGAGAAGGACCTCTCTCCAAAGAACCATTCTTGATACTCACTTGAAATAACTTGATTGATTGATCCAAGTGATGGACTCAATTTAATGAGTAACCTTGAATCCTTCTTTAAGTCCTTTTTGTTCTACTTATTTAAGTCATTTTCTTTCTACCAAATGATCTTCAATTGTCACTAGAACTTAAACATCATCTTCATCTTGAGTTTGATCTTGATCTTTAATTTGAGTACCAAATGTGTGCCAAGTACACTCCACAATCTAATGTCCTTGTACTATTTGCTTCTCATGCTTCTAGCTTAATCAAAACCAAACTTAGGTACCTCAACCATTTATAAACATGTTTTTAACTTGAGGACCTTTCAATCAAGATCCAAATGCCACGACATTTGGTGGAGATGTTGTAACACCCAAATTTTAGAGTTAATAAATTTTAAATAATTTAGATAACAATTAATGAGAAATTAAAAATTTAAAAACTATTTGGTGATGCATTCATGCTGTTGCATTTTTTTCTTTTATGTGGTGTGAATTTATTTTATTCCATTTTGGATTAGAAAATTTTATTTGAGATACTTTTGGAAAATTAGAAAAGAAAAGAAACAAAAGAAAAAAAAAAGAGAACAACTTACCTTCAGCTGGTGGCCGCGGCCCGTTCAGGGAGGCCTGCTCCATCTCGCGTCTGCCCGCGTGGGCCGGTCCAGCATCGCGGCGACCCAGCAGCCGAGCCCAGCGCCGCAGCGGCCCAGCAGTCGAGCCCAGCCGCCGAGCCCGCCCAGCCGCGCACCCTCTCCCTCCCTGTACCGCTGACAGGTGGGGGCCGCGTGTCAGTCGTCTTCTCCCTTTCGAATCGTGACCGAGCCGGACTCAAGTATTGCCGCCACCGATTCTTGCCGATTTCTTCGGGATTTCCTACCCGATTACGGTAAATTGAAGCTACAAATAAGAAGCCGTGACCCCCTATGTTCCGTTTTCCATCTAAAACCCGAGCTTCATCACGAGATTTTGGGCATAGGAGGTCGGAACCCTAGGCTCTTTCGGTTGGTCGCCGGTGGAGCTTGTGGGTAGGTTCGGGCTCTTTTTCTTCGCATTGGTGAGTTCGCTGTCTCCTCCTCTTTCTTCCCGTGCTCTCCTTTTGTGTTGAGACGCTTTGAATCACGGTTTTGGTGAGCTCCGGTAAACCGGCAATGGCGCCGCCGCTCCCTTGTAGCCGCGCGTCACGTATGGTCGAACGTAGCTAGTTCTAAATGCCTAGATGAGTTCGCACGGAGCTTCCCTACCGTTTGGACTAAACGCGGGCTTGATTGGTGGTCTCAGTGGGGAGATTCACCACCTCCGGCCATGGAGGAGCCGCCGGCAATGGCAGCCACCGGCCGGACTTGATAGGGATGGCCGGATATTTCACTGTGCACTTGATGATGAACACGAGCCGTCCGTTCTCAGATGGACGCACGAGATTAGAAGATACCCCTTCGCGGGTAAAATTGATAAAGAGCCCCTAGACTTTTTCAGATTAGAACCCGCAGTCCTTAGCGTATTGTCTGAAATACGTTTTCGTGTTTTGAAAGCGTATTTTCTCCCGGATAAGTCAAAAATACGTTTTCAGGTATTTACAGTTTTGCCACTAGGATTGTTTTGGTCATAAAATCTTCGTTTTAACTCCGATTTGATCCGTTCAAATTGCGTTAGGTTCGTATTTGCGAGCTCTACATGTTAGTGTAGTTGTACAGTTAGTTTTGATAATTTATTTTTCGAGGTTATAATTAAGTATTTATTTATCTATAGGAAATCTTAGAAAATTCATAACTTTCACGTTTTAACTCCGAATTTGGTGATCTTTGCGTCTGTGTGATCGTAGAAACGTGTAGAAGAGTTTTATAAACTTTTATTACTGTTTTATTACTGTTGGTGTACTGTTCTAATTATATCTCTTTGTTTGCTTCGTGTATGTTTGATTGGATGCATGTGTGTTGTTGATTGATGATCGAATATAGAAGGTGAGCAGTATTTGGACGATTCGGAGTATTACTTTGAGCCAAGTCAGCAGTATCACTTGGAGAGCTTTGATCAAGGCAAGTATAATATGGGACCATCCTTGTTGTCCTATTCACTGAAATTATCATACATATGCATGTGTCCTCCTTGACAACCTTAGAGATTATAACTTAGTGATTGATACCTTGATTCCTTGTCAACCTTGGGAATGCATTTGGGTAGCTATTGCTAGTGCTTAATTATGAACAATGATCTTGTAATTTGACTAATGGATTAAGCAACCAACCATTAATAATGATTTTATTACTGTTGAAAAGGGGGCTAGAGCAAGGGGTTATATTGTTGCTCTGGTTTCTCTCCATAAGGACTTATCTGTACGTGATCATCCGGGACATACAGTACAACTGTGAGGGCTATATGGCTCTGGCTCTAGTTGTTTAAGAGACCTTTTCTAGCTTGTTAGTGGTTACCTTAATTGGCGTAAGAATGACTTGACACGTTGGGTGTAGGACAGCCTCTAGTCTATGAGTATAGCCGAGAAGGAATTATGCCATTTGAAAAGAAGGGTTCCTACATCTGCCTGCCGAGTGAAATCTAATGGCCCTAACTTGTTAGACGAACTTTTGAGTGGCTTTATATGGTTCTCGGGTGTTTGGGCTTGATCTCCCCACTCATTTGGAAATCATGACTTACAGTGAAAGTGTACACCTCTGCGCAGAGTTAAAAACTGGTATACTAGCCGTGCTCACGGATACGAGCGGCCTTGGGGATTCTTATGGAATAGTTGATCACCATTATTATATCATGCTTAATTATTGTTGATTATTATTATGCTCATGTTAATGCTATTCATTATCTTTATTACAATTGATCATTGGTTCTTTAATGGGAAGTGGTTTATCTTGATGCTACTCAATTGCTAATATATGATTAAAAAGCTAAACGCAGTTAAACAGTGTCTAGCCATTTTGAGCCTCATGAACCCTGTGTTATATTTGTGGAGTTCGACATGGACTCACCCTTGCTATTTCCACCATAACAGATGAAGATAATGAGGAAGATTATCGGAATGAGTACTAGTCTTGGTGTCAACCAGTCAACCGTGTCCCTGTGTGGAGTTTCCGCTGAAGAATTACTACTAGTTATTATTACCTATCGTTCAAGACTATGTCTTAAATACTTATTCGTTATGTAATAAGCACTGTGATGATACTTTGTAATTTGTCAACTTATGTGTGCGACTGTTTCCTGGGGCGCACATGAGTCTTTTATGCATCCTATTTTTGTCCTTAAAAATGGGTGTGACAGATTGGTATCTGAGCCGTGTTGACTGTAGGACGCAAGCCTAGTTAGAATGGTCGTTAATAGCATCCATACTCCATTTAATTCATGTTTCCTCTTTTCACCTTGTTAATTACTAAAGTTCTATGCTTCCTCTACTTTATTCTATTGCGAAAATACATTGATTCTATCTAATCTATGTCTAAATTTTATAGATGCCTCCTCATCCCCATTTGTCAGCTGCACAGTACGTTGCCCGTTTTAAACCTCAGGAGCTGTATGAAGATGGTGAGCAAGAGCTATCTGATGCTGAATCAAGAATTGGTGATACACCAATGGAGGATGTAGTTATGGGGTGGACTACGAAGTTTCATATCATGGTTCCTAAAGCTGATGCTTTCTTCCATGACATGTTGACAAGAACCTTGGACAACTACTACTACGAATGGGAAGCTACGTTGGAGTATCGTAGTGCAGAGTATAGTCATCCATGGATGGATTCCTATTGGGAAACTGAGTTATGGGTTAAGAAAAGAGATCCTACCACTAAGGAGCCTAAGGTGGAGTCAAAGTTCATTACCAGAGTGAGCCGGGCAACTGTGGAGATAAGCATGGAGGATGTCGCTTTCAATGCATTTGTTTACTACCATGGTCTACGCTCGGACAAGACGTTAAAGGGTGCACTCCGGCATTTTCCTTGTTTCATACATGACAAGGGTATTTGGACCGTGCTGCCTGCAGATGATTCCTCCTTGACTTTACAAGCTACGGTGGGATTAGCTCGTGAATTGGCTCTCCATGAGGTGGATTTGAAGGATGAGTTGCTGAAGGAAAAAGAACTTAAGGAGCAAGCTTATAAGGAGATTGACCAATTAAGGGCGGAGTTAGGTCGTCCCAAGATTTATGAGAAGCTTAATTAGGCAATAGGAAAAATCCCTATGTAATAGGAACGATAGTAGTTGCGAGTTAACTTTAAGTTTGGATTGTTTTAAGAGTCAGTTTGTGGTGTGAACAATTGTGTGATTGATGGATTGTTATTATGATAATGTGTGATTTGGATCTTTGTAATGTGTGCTGGAGTTTTGTAGACATGCCTACAAGTTCCATGGTTAAGAATATTAAGTTTGATCAAAATATATTAGTTGAATATGAGGTTAATTTAGTTCTGTCCTTTGCTGATTTTTGGATCAGTCTGGGATGTTTTAGAAATAACTTAAAATCCGTTCATGAGAAATTTAAGAAACTTTACTGGGAATAATTAGACTTCTATATCTTTCCAACCCCATAAGAATCACTTTAATATCTATTATGAGCTAAGAGATATACCTGTTTCAAGTTGGAGTTACTGCACAGTCTGGAATTCTGAAACAGTTTCGGTTAAGTTCAGTTTTTGGCCAATTTATTGACAGAATCAGAAAAAGTGTTGTGAATAAAAGTTGTAGATAATTTTGAAAGCTTTCCAACCATGTAAAGATCATCTGAATTGGACGTCTGTAGCTCGAGATATGACAGTTTTACTGAGTTGCTGAAATTGGAGATCGCCCAGAAAAATCAGATTTTGTTTATCTATTGAATACATCATCTCGGATCGTACTGAATTTCAATTTCTGTGTTTTTGGAAACAGATGTCAGGCAGAGGTCGTGGCAGAGGTCGTGGAGGTGCTAACATACCCATTACTATGGAGGAACTTATGCAAACTCAGAATCAGATGATGCAGATGTTTATGCAGCACATGCAGAACAATCCCGCTGCAGGAGGACCACCGCCTGTGCAAGTGAGGGATAAGCGTGGAGAATTTTTGAAGGGACGCCCTCCAGTGTTTTCTCATGCTGCTGATCCTTTAGAGGCAGATGATTGGGTGAGGGCAGTGGAGAAACAACTGAATATAGCTCAATGCAATGATATGGAGAAGGTGTTATATGCATCTGGTCAGTTACAGGGGACAGCTCAGACTTGGTGGGAGTCGTATCAAGCTGCACGCCCTGACAATGCTCCTCCTATCACTTGGAATGAGTTTGTTAGAGATTTTCGAGCTCGTCATATTCCTGAAGGTATAATTGAGCTGAAGCAGGAAGAATTCAGAAACCTTAGGATGGGACAAATGAGCGTTAGTGAATATCATGATAGATTTACCCAGTTGGCTCGCTATGCTCCTAATGAAGTGAGGGAAGATGCAGACAGACAGCGTCTCTTCTTGAAGGGAATTTATTATGATCTTCGCTTGCAGTTGAAGGGGAACAACTATACTAGTTTTCAAGAGCTGGTAAATAAAGCTATTGTGCTTGATAATGAGCGCAGAGAGATGGACAGGAAGAGGAAAATGAAGGTACAAAGCTCAGGAAGTAACAATCGTCAGCGCACTAATTCTCAGCATGGTTTCCATCAGAAGTTTCAAGGACCGGTTAGTCAATGGAATCGCAATCCGAATCAGAGGTGGTCCCAGAATTGGCAAGGTAATCAGTCACAACAGCGTTCATCATATCCACAACGTCAACAGTATCAGCAGACTGGGCAATAGACTCCTCGCACTGGGAATTCCAATGTTACCCCCATGAAGAATAGTGCTCCCAGCACTCCTACTAGATGCTTTGTCTGCGGTAAAGAGGGGCATATGTCTTACCATTGTCCTGAGAAGCAGAATCAGCAGACTCCTCAGAGCCAGAAGAGCAACCAGAAGCAATCTGGTACTGGAAGGGTGAATCACGTGTCTTCTGATACAGTTCATGATGCCCCAGAAGTTATGATTGGTACGTTCAATGTACATTCCACTCCCGCAACTGTTCTTTTTTACTCTGGAGCATCTCATACATTCATATCCAACATTTTTGTTAAAATGCATAGTATACCCATGCTAGCTATGAAAGAATCTCTCTTAGTAAATTCACCTGGAGGTACCATGCAAACCAGTAATCGTTGTCTTCCAATTAGTATGGTATTAAGAGGGGTAGAGTTTAAGATAACTCCTATAGTGTTGAGGACATCTGGTATTGATGTGATATTGGGTATGGACTGGATGAAGCAAAATCAGGTAGAGATTCAGTGTCAACAGAAAGTGGTAGTTGTGAATGCACCTAATGGAGATAAAATCAATGTGGATGTAGCAGTGCAGAAGCAACCAACCGCTGTGATGAATCAGCTTGAAAATACTATTAAGGAGAATTCAGTGATTGAGGAATTTCCGGATGTCTTCCCTGATGAATTGCCAGGTATGCCACCTGACCGAGACATTGAATTTCTTATTGAATTACTTCCTGGAACTGCACCTATAGCCAAACGACCATATAGGATGGAAGTAGATGAATTAGAAGAACTTAAGAAACAAATTAAAGAATTACAAGATAAAGGTTTTATTAGACCTAGTTCATCACCTTGGGGAGCACCAGTTATTTTTGTTGATAAGAAAGATGGTGGTCAGAGGATGTGTGTTGATTACCGGTCACTAAATGAGGTAACTATCAAGAATAAGTATCCTTTGCCCAGGATTGATGACTTGTTTGATCAGTTGAGAGGTGCTTGTGTGTTCTCTAAGATTGATTTACGTTCTGGATATCATCAGTTGAAGATTCGTGTTTCTGATATTCCAAAGACAGCTTTTACTACAAGGTATGGATTGTATGAGTATACTGTTATGTCATTTGGATTGACCAATGCACCTGCATACTTTATGTACATGATGAATAAGGTGTTCATGGAATATTTGGATAAGTTTGTGGTAGTGTTTATTGATGATATACTGGTATTTTCCAAGACAGAGGTAGAGCATGCTGAACATTTGAGGTTGGTATTGCAGAAACTTAGAGAGCATAAACTGTATGCGAAGCGAAGTAAATGTGAGTTTTGGTTGAAGGAAGTTTCTTTCCTTGGTCATATTGTTTCTAATGGAGGGATATCAGTGGATCCAGGTAAAGTAAAGGATGTATTAAATTGGAAACCACCTATTGATGTTAGCGAGATTCGTAGTTTCTTGGGATTAGCTGGATATTACAGACGGTTCATTGAAGGGTTTTCTAAACTTGCTAAACCTATGACATCTCTGTTAGAGAAGAATGCCAAGTTTGTGTGGTCAGATAAATGTCAAGCTAGTTTTGAGGAGTTGAAAAAGAGGTTGACTACAGCGCCTGTTTTGGTTTTGCCAGATTTGAGTAAGAAGTTTTCTATTTATTGTGATGCTTCTCGTCAAGGTTTGGGATGTGTTCTTATGCAAGAAGGCAGAGTTGTGGCTTATGCATCTAGGCAGTTGAGAAAGCATGAGTTGAATTATCCTACACATGATTTGGAATTAGCAGCTGTAGTTCATGCTTTAAAGATTTGGAGACATTATTTGATTGGACATAAGAGTGATATATACACTGATCATAAGAGTTTGAAGTATATTTTCACTCAGTCAGATCTGAATTTGAGGCAACGCAGATGGTTAGAATTGATTAAGGATTATGATATTGAGATACACTATCATCCTGGTAAGGCTAATGTAGTAGCTGATGCTCTTAGTAGGAAAAGTTATGTCAATGAGATACGGACATTGTCTATGACTAGTGAGTTATGTGCTGAATTTGAATATTTGAATTTGGGAATTGTTACTAATACAATGGAATTAGTGATAGAGCCTACATTAGAGCAAGAAATTTACAAGGGGCAGTTGAAGGATGAGAAACTAAAGAAGATAGCGGAAGATATAGTGATTGGTAAGTCACCAGGCTTTCGAATGGATGATAATGGAATTTTGTGGTTCGGAAAGAGGCTGTGTGTACCTGAGGATCAAACTGTTAGACAGGCAATTCTTCGCGAAGCTCATGAGTCAGCTTATTCTATTCATCCTGGTAGTACTAAGATGTATTTGGATCTGAAACAGAAATATTGGTGGGTTGGATTAAAGCGAGATGTGGCTGAGTATGTGGCATTGTGTGACACTTGTCAGAGAGTGAAAGCAGAGCATCAGAGACCTGCTGGATTGTTACAACCAATGAAGATTCCTGAATGGAAGTGGGAGGAAGTTGGTATGGATTTTATAGTAGGGTTACCTCGTACTCAGAAAGGTTATGACTCTATTTGGGTGATAGTAGATCGGTTAACTAAAGTTGCTCATTTTATACCAGTTAAGACTACTTACCATGGACCAAAATTGGCAGAGTTGTATATAGAGAGAATAGTCTGTTTGCATGGAGTACCAAAGAAGATTGTATCTGATCGAGGATCGCAGTTTACGTCGCATTTTTGGAAAGCTGTGCATGAATCATTGGGAACAAAATTGAATTTTAGTACAGCATATCATCCACAGACAGATGGACAGACTGAAAGGACCAACCAGGTATTAGAGGATATGTTGAGAGCTTGTGCGTTGCAATATGGAACTAGTTGGGATAAGAGTTTGCCTTATGCAGAATTCTCTTACAATAACAGTTATCAACAGAGTCTTAAGATGACACCGTTTGAAGCTTTGTATGGACGTAAGTGTAGAACTCCATTGTTTTGGGATCAGACAGGTGAATCTCAGGTGTTTGGTACAGATGTTCTTAGAAACGCAGAAGATCAAGTGCGAGTGATTCGTGAGAATTTGAGAGTAGCACAGTCTCGTCAGAAGAGTTATGCTGACAATAGAAGAAGAGATTTAGTTTTTGAGGTAGGTGATTATGTCTATTTGAAGGTGTCACCTATGAGAAGTGTGAAGAGGTTTAACATGAAAGGTAAACTAGCACCAAGGTATGTTGGACCATTTAAAGTTATTACTAGACGTGGGGAAGTTGCTTATCAATTAGAGTTGCCTGAGAATTTATCTGGAGTACATGATGTGTTCCATGTTTCACAACTTAAGAAGTGTTTGCGTGTGCCTGAGGAGCAGATACCTTTAGAAGAGTTGACTGTTAAGGAAGATCTTACATATGAAGAGTTTCCGATCAAGATTTTAGAAACTGCTGAGAGAGTTACTCGAAGTCGGATTATTAAGATGTGCAAGGTGCAGTGGAATCGATATTCAGAGGCAGAGGCAACTTGGGAAAGAGAGGATGAATTGAGAAAATCATATCCGCAGTTATTTGAGTAAGCAGTTCAATCTCGAGGACGAGATTCTTTTAAGGGGGGTAGAATTTGTAACACCCAAATTTTAGAGTTAATAAATTTTAAATAATTTAGATAACAATTAATGAGAAATTAAAAATTTAAAAACTATTTGGTGATGCATTCATGCTGTTGCATTTTTTTCTTTTATGTGGTGTGAATTTATTTTATTCCATTTTGGATTAGAAAATTTTATTTGAGATACTTTTGGAAAATTAGAAAAGAAAAGAAACAAAAAAAAAGAGAACAACTTACCTTCAGCTGGTGGCCGCGGCCCGTTCAGGGAGGCCTGCTCCATCTCGCGTCTGCCCGCGTGGGCCGGTCCAGCATCGCGGCGACCCAGCAGCCGAGCCCAGCGCCGCAGCGGCCCAGCAGTCGAGCCCAGCCGCCGAGCCCGCCCAGCCGCGCACCCTCTCCCTCCCTGTACCGCTGACAGGTGGGGGCCGCGTGTCAGTCGTCTTCTCCCTTTCGAATCGTGACCGAGCCGGACTCAAGTATTGCCGCCACCGATTCTTGCCGATTTCTTCGGGATTTCCTACCCGATTACGGTAAATTGAAGCTACAAATAAGAAGCCGTGACCCTCTATGTTCTGTTTTCCATCTAAAACCCGAGCTTCATCACGAGATTTTGGGCATAGGAGGTCGGAACCCTAGGCTCTTTCGGTTGGTCGCCGGTGGAGCTTGTGGGTAGGTTCGGGCTCTTTTTCTTCGCATTGGTGAGTTCGCTGTCTCCTCCTCTTTCTTCCCGTGCTCTCCTTTTGTGTTGAGACGCTTTGAATCACGGTTTTGGTGAGCTCCGGTAAACCGGCAATGGCGCCGCCGCTCCCTTGTAGCCGCGCGTCACGTATGGTCGAACGTAGCTAGTTCTAAATGCCTAGATGAGTTCGCACGGAGCTTCCCTACCGTTTGGACTAAACGCGGGCTTGATTGGTGGTCTCAGTGGGGAGATTCGCCACCTCCGGCCATGGAGGAGCCGCCGGCAATGGCAGCCACCGGCCGGACTTGATAGGGATGGCCGGATATTTCACTGTGCACTTGATGATGAACACGAGCCGTCCGTTCTCAGATGGACGCACGAGATTAGAAGATACCCCTTCGCGGGTAAAATTGATAAAGAGCCCCTAGACTTTTTCAGATTAGAACCCGCAGTCCTTAGCGTATTGTCTGAAATACGTTTTCGTGTTTTGAAAGCGTATTTTCTCCCGGATAAGTCAAAAATACGTTTTCAGGTATTTACAGTTTTGCCACTAGGATTGTTTTGGTCATAAAATCTTCGTTTTAACTCCGATTTGATCCGTTCAAATTGCGTTAGGTTCGTATTTGCGAGCTCTACATGTTAGTGTAGTTGTACAGTTAGTTTTGATAATTTATTTTTCGAGGTTATAATTAAGTATTTATTTATCTATAGGAAATCTTAGAAAATTCATAACTTTCACGTTTTAACTCCGAATTTGGTGATCTTTGCGTCTGTGTGATCGTAGAAACGTGTAGAAGAGTTTTATAAACTTTTATTACTGTTTTATTACTGTTGGTGTACTGTTCTAATTATATCTCTTTGTTTGCTTCGTGTATGTTTGATTGGATGCATGTGTGTTGTTGATTGATGATCGAATATAGAAGGTGAGCAGTATTTGGACGATTCGGAGTATTACTTTGAGCCAAGTCAGCAGTATCACTTGGAGAGCTTTGATCAAGGCAAGTATAATATGGGACCATCCTTGTTGTCCTATTCACTGAAATTATCATACATATGCATGTGTCCTCCTTGACAACCTTAGAGATTATAACTTAGTGATTGATACCTTGATTCCTTGTCAACCTTGGGAATGCATTTGGGTAGCTATTGCTAGTGCTTAATTATGAACAATGATCTTGTAATTTGACTAATGGATTAAGCAACCAACCATTAATAATGATTTTATTACTGTTGAAAAGGGGGCTAGAGCAAGGGGTTATATTGTTGCTCTGGTTTCTCTCCATAAGGACTTATCTGTACGTGATCATCCGGGACATACAGTACAACTGTGAGGGCTATATGGCTCTGGCTCTAGTTGTTTAAGAGACCTTTTCTAGCTTGTTAGTGGTTACCTTAATTGGCGTAAGAATGACTTGACACGTTGGGTGTAGGACAGCCTCTAGTCTATGAGTATAGCCGAGAAGGAATTATGCCATTTGAAAAGAAGGGTTCCTACATCTGCCTGCCGAGTGAAATCTAATGGCCCTAACTTGTTAGACGAACTTTTGAGTGGCTTTATATGGTTCTCGGGTGTTTGGGCTTGATCTCCCCACTCATTTGGAAATCATGACTTACAGTGAAAGTGTACACCTCTGCGCAGAGTTAAAAACTGGTATACTAGCCGTGCTCACGGATACGAGCGGCCTTGGGGATTCTTATGGAATAGTTGATCACCATTATTATATCATGCTTAATTATTGTTGATTATTATTATGCTCATGTTAATGCTATTCATTATCTTTATTACAATTGATCATTGGTTCTTTTAATGGGAAGTGGTTTATCTTGATGCTACTCAATTGCTAATATATGATTAAAAAGCTAAACGCAGTTAAACAGTGTCTAGCCATTTTGAGCCTCATGAACCCTGTGTTATATTTGTGGAGTTCGACATGGACTCACCCTTGCTATTTCCACCATAACAGATGAAGATAATGAGGAAGATTATCGGAATGAGTACTAGTCTTGGTGTCAACCAGTCAACCGTGTCCCTGTGTGGAGTTTCCGCTGAAGAATTACTACTAGTTATTATTACCTATCGTTCAAGACTATGTCTTAAATACTTATTCGTTATGTAATAAGCACTGTGATGATACTTTGTAATTTGTCAACTTATGTGTGCGACTGTTTCCTGGGGCGCACATGAGTCTTTTATGCATCCTATTTTTGTCCTTAAAAATGGGTGTGACAGATGTGCTTCACTAAGTCATCTAGCAGCTGTAAATATTTGAGCTTCATTTGACTTCTAGATTACTACCACATTTCAATTATTCCACCACTGCTACATGCTGAAAACTGCTGCACTATAGCTGACAAGATCCACTCCAAAGCCGAAGCATCTCTTATCCAATTTTCATGAAATTGGTACAGCATCTTATACCATAAGTCTAGAGCATGCATACCAAATTTCAAGCCAATCCAAATAGATTTGATCACTCAAATATGGCTAAGATCACAGCTAGCTCAGATTTAGTAATAAAGGACAGATTTCAATCACTTGAGCTATACTTCATCAAATGTGAATCAAACTTGAAACTAACTTGTTTGAATACTTTCACATGACATATATCCATTCAATCCACTTACTAGAAGTCATCTCATGAACTTATCCAACACAAATCAATCCAAACTTGATTACTAAGCATTTGTTCATTCAAACATCTCATAGCAAGCAACATATGCATATATTTCCAATTCAACCAACTTATATGCACCCAAAACAAATGATCAACAAGAGATATACCTTGGTTGTCTCATGATCATCCAATTATCAAGCTTCAACTCATATCTTTGCAAGCCATCAAATATATCAATAAATCATCCACAATATGAATGTTGCACTTGTATGTTGATAGCTCTTGGACTTCACTATCTTGTCATGGCATTGGGATAATAATCATCACTTGTCAATACTTGGCTCAATCACATGATCAACACAACAAATACCACTTGAACCAATCCTCCAATGCCCATGGTACCTACAAACAATCATCCACTTTTTGATGGTACCCAAACTAGTTTGGGTCCTCTCAAGTTAGGAGCAACATACTTAGGCATAGCCTTAGTATGAATAGCGGGATGTTTTGCAATAACAACCAAAGAGGTACCATTACCATTTTTTCTAAGCACATTATTATTAGCAATTGAAATAGGCTTAGAATTGTTACCTAGGGGACATGAATGAGCCATGTGTCCCCTTCCCTGGCATAAGTAGCACTTTTTCTTTGATTGAGCCTTCTCTTCTTTGCTTATATTGTGTTTCTCATTGACTTGCCTCTCATGAGTTGCTTGAGCCTTTTTCTCAAGCTTGGTAGGACACTCTGAGGCAAAGTGTCCCATATCTTCACACTTGAAGCACTTGATATGAGCATAGTCTTTCTTCTCATCTTGATTCTTGCTCATCATCATGGCATCTTGAATAAACATTGGATGCCTTGCTCTTCCACCCCTTCTTGTCTTTTCTTCATCATCAAGTCACCACCATTTTCATGGCTTCTTGGTTGGGCAAGATTTGGCAAGGTGACCTATCTCAAGACATTTGAAGCACACAAAATGAGATAGTTTCTTTTGTTCTTGCTTCTTCATTTTCTTGCCCTTGCTCTTGTTGAAGCCAATGCCACTTTTGTCACCATAGCTTCTTTTGTTGTTCAACATGTGCTCAAAGGTGACTTGAGAGTTGTAGCACCTCTCTAACTTGTTGCTCAAATTTTTCACTTCTCTTTTGAGCTCATTGTTCTCCTTTAAAAGGTTAGTCTCATAAGACATAGAAGTAGAACAAGCATCTAAAAGTGAAGAGCATGACATTTCTAATAAATCATCACAAGAGGTGGATACATGCTTATTCCCTACATCACAAGAGTTAGTCACATGTTGTGTTTGATCACTTGACTCATGTGATGAGCTCTCATTCTTTTTAAGTTTCTTTGAAAATTCTTTAATGAGAGAAGCATGTTGTTCTAATAATTCATCGTGAGATGCAAGTAGTGTCTCATGATTCAATTTTAGCTCACCATGTGAAGATTTAAGAACATCAATTAAGTGCTTATGTTCTTCACATGAGTTCTTTAGAAATAAATTTTCATTTTCCAATTTAATTGTTTTAGCTTTCTCATTTTCTAAATACATGGTCATGCTAGCAAGTCTACTAACAAGCCCATCATATGAATCTACATGATCAACCACATTAGCATTTGATACCTTGGTGTCACCTTGTGACACAAAGCATTGTGGTGTAGTAGATGGACATGTAGTAGCAATGTCATCCGAGCATGAACCATCATCATCACCATCAAGTGTGCATGGAGTAGCATCATCATTTGCGTCACTTGAGCCATCATCATCAATCTTGTCAAGTGATCTTGTGGTAGTATCATTATCGTCATCACTTGACCATGAGGTGGAGCAATCTTCCACAATCACCAAATTGTGGTCATGCTCAACACACTCATGTGTCTCCTCCTTGGTGGCCTCATCATCATCATTGTAGACCGCCCCATATTTCTCATTGAGATAAATCCAAATCTCATGGGCGGACTTCATGTCCATGATCTTACCAAATATGCTATCATCCATAGATTGATAGAAAATGTTAGTAGCTTGGCAATCGAGATGTAGGCATTTATTTTGCGCTTGAGTTGCACCCTTTCTATCAATCACATGAGAAAAGCCCACATCTACGATCCACCACATTTGAGGGAAAATGAACATAAAATTATTGATCATCCAATTTTTCTATCGTGCAAAGTGTGTGCCATCAAAAATGTGTGGACACTCAACATCTAGCTCGTAGTTCACCATCCTCTCGGGTTGGTGAAGACCACAAATGAGGGACCTAGCACCGACACCACGTGTAGGGTCGAGATGGCGGACAAGAGGGGGTGAATAGTCCTTTCTAAAACTTAATCGCGTCGGCTAACCAAAATAAATGCGGAATTAAAACTATCGGTCTAGCCAAAACTACACCCCTCTATCTAAGCTCTCTAGCACCTTGCAAATATACTAATTAAGCAACTATGGTGCCGGGCTAGCTAGAGCTTACCTAAACAATTCTAGTTAGCAAGGTCACACAAACCTATGCAACTAGTACTCAAGCAACCGAGGAGCTCCTACATAACTAGTAAGCAAAAGCACAAAGCCACCTAAGCTCACTAGCAATGCTCAATAACAAGGCAACACAAGCCAAATTAGAGAGTGTAAATTACTTAGCTACACAAACTAAGCAATGTGACTAACAAGATTACTAAAACCAAATTAACCACGCAAAAAAGTTTGCCCCTCTTGATAGTACGGCCATCTATCCTAAACCTAGTCATGCGCTTCTCTACACAACCTTTGACCGGTGAAATGAAATGCCCTATAAATATACCTTTTCCTTGCGCATTCCATTCCATCTCCTCTAATGTCGATGCAACACATGCACCAACCAATCACAAAATGATATGATCCACTCCATATCATTATGTGACCATATTGGTTCATCGATCTTGACTTCGCTTGCTCTTCACCGTTGCTTCAGTCCATCGGTGCCAAGTCATCACTCAACTTGCCCTTCACACTTGCAACCGGTTCATCGAGCCAAGTCTTGTCTTGATCTTCTCCACCTTAGTGACATGACTCAATATCATGTCTCATATGCAATGAGATCCTTTATCACATGTGTGAGCTTTGCAACATATCCAAGCCATTTCACCTCTATGGCATGTATTGCTCACACACATGTACTTGTGGACTAATCACCTATGTATCTCACTCAAACACATATTAGTCCACCTAAGGTTGTCACTCAATTACCAAAACCAAACAAGGACCTTTCAATAGTATCTATAAAGCTTAGCTTGTGAAAAATCTTTTTTACCGGTTTCTAGGAGAGCAATGAAATCTAGCCCCTGCTCCCTTCAAGTATTACTCAGGAATTTGGTTTTAGCCAAGTCGCGAAGACCTCTGTTATTTTGGAAAATTCCCCTCATTTTGCACTGATCTTGTTAATCTTTATTTTCAACTTTCTCGAAGCCCTCTTTCTAGACAACTTAGTGCCAAGCTTCCTATGAATGGTTTTAAAATCACTACTTAGGTGATAACTGTCATCGTTGAAGATTTCCTCCATTAGATCCCCACACAAATATTCTAGGGCTTTCCTCTCAAACCCCTCTAATTCTACTGAATCAACATATGAAAACTCCGCCTCCTTTGTCCCTAGAATAGGACCAGGCCCACTATAGCTAAAATCCCCTTCCACTAAATTCTATACACTCATTTCAAAAGAACTACAAATATTATTGCCCACCCCTAAGCCTAACGCCCGCAGGTTATCCACTTCCTTTGAAATGGATGAAAAACAAGAGGGGGGCTTGGATTTGTTACCTTTGCTGCACTCCAAATTCCTAGACTGCACCAAACGCTCTGCCCACACTAGAGTGTGTTTAGCCGCCACACCAGCCAGTCACGGACTCACCCTAGTTGGGGAGAGCATGACCTCTGGAATCATCGTAGAACCCACAAATTTTGCATTAGCAGGATCGTCTTGGACCACCATCATGTAGCGTCCCTTTCCTTCAGCCTCAGCACCTTCCATAGAAACATTCTCCAACTCTTCCATCTGAGATACAACCACACCTTCTTCCACCTCCATCGCCTGCACCTCTTCTTCCGTCCTAGCATGGAGGACACCAATTAGCTCTGGTGTCACCGAAGCCTCCTCCTAGGATCCCTCTTTCTCCTCCATCAGCTTTGTGGCTGCCTTCTCCAACATCTCCTCCATAGCTACCTCGGTCACCTTGCTGGCCTTCCAATTAAGAAATTCTAGAAATTCATCTTCACTCAAAAAGTGTCACTTATTGGCTGGAGCCTCCTTCTCATACTGAGAATCTTTCCCTTTCCCTTCCCTGTTGTCTCCCCCATCATTCCCTTTAGCATGCTTGTTAGTCCTCTCGCTTGACTAGTCATCATCAAGACTGTTATCACTGTTTGGACCCTGCTTCTTCCCCTCTCCATCCCCCTCATCCTCTCCACCATCCCATTCAATGATAGCCTCCTTTTCATTCTCATCCAAGCCTCTCTTCTCAACTTCGAACTCCAAGTCAAAATAATGGTCACCAATAACAACATCCATCTTCCTTGGAATTAGCTTAGGATCAAGTACCATGACCAAGATTCGACCAAATTCATTTTTCCATGTGGTCTCCATGTCCACTGTTTGGGTCAAACCCAACAGGGAACCCACTGCCCACAAAATGAGAAACTCCTAAAGTCGCTGCCTGATACACCTCACCCTCACCCAGACCTTAGGCAACAAAAAATCTTCTTCCTTTTCTTGCCATTCCTCGAACTACGACCGAGTACTAGCCAACACTCCTCCCTTCGCATCAGCCCCTCCATAAGCTATTGAACATTGTAGCTCGGTCTTGGAAGGGAACTGGGTAAGGAATTTACCTTCTCCAAGATCCTTTAACTCCTAATTCCATTTAACCGGCACAACCCTCTTTAGCTGCATGATCAGTTGGTCCCCAGACAGAGCACCTCCAACCACTAACACTTGAGTCATCTTGGAATCTTTCTTCACCCTAGGCAATGGTAGATGAGGGATATGATAGAATCCCAAACCCATCACTGCATAACCCGCAGCATGAGCCACAGGCCTCGATGCCTTGAGGAGAGGACATCTGTGATTCATGTGCTCTTGCGAGTCACAAATCACACAGTACACCTCAGCCTTACAGGCCACAGCCTGATGGCCCTTCTTTGAACACTTGGAGCATCTTCCACCCATCTTGACAGCCTCACCATCTTCCTTGCTCCTACCACCCTCCGCAGACAGGCCAAGGAAAAAGTTGGGAAAGTGTCTTCATGGCACTACACATACCATAAAAAAACTTTAAAAAAGTTTTTTTGCAACTTATACAAGGAAAAAGTTGGGAAAGTGAAATAGGACTTCTTGATAAAAAAAATGAGAACAGGAAAAATGGCCAGGAGAAACAGCCTCACCATCTTCCTTGCTCCCACCACCCTCCACAGATAGGCCGAGGGAAAAGTTGGGAAAGTGTCTTCATGGCACTACACATACCCTCAAAAAAACTTATACAAAGAAAAAGTTTTTTGTGACTTATACAAGGAAAAAGTTGGGAAAGTGAAACATGACTTCTTGATAAAAAAAATTGAGAATAGGAAAATTGGCCAGGAGAAACATCCTACTATTTTCGCTCTATGTTACTATGATAATGGAAACATTGTCCATTTGGGACGACTACTATTTGTGTTTCTAGATTTACTGTTTGTGTTTCTAGATTTTCTTATGGAAATAAAATCGCTCTCAACAAGGTTGTCTATTATTCAACTGTTTCTTGATTTTATATGTGTTGATTTTGACCTAATGCAGTGGGGTCCTATGCCATGCATGGATATCAAAGGCTCGGGCGAGGTGCTGGGCAACCTATGTATTGGTGGCAAACTCTTATCCTTGTATGGATCTTGGGTGGTAGGTTGTGGAGGTGTTGGCGAAAACCTTGCCAGTGTTGTCTAGTCGACGATGACGCCTTTAGATGTTGTTCCTCTTCTTAGAAGTGTCTTCATGGCACTACACATACCCTCCTAATCACTAATCTCTAGGTGAAAATCTTGCATTGCCTCGGTTATTTAGGTGGGCGATGACAGTGTCTCTCGTCGTTACTCCTCCTTTAACGTGTTGCTTGTCGGGTCGGATAACTCCGTTGATAGCCCATGGTCCTTCCCTATGTGCAAGTTGGGTCTTCGTGCGGTCTTCTCTAGGATTGCTCCTTGCTATATCTTCACTATCGAGTTTCTGACCAAACTGCCATAGGTCACTTGTTCATAGAGTACAACCAAGGCAACCACTCCATACGTCGAAGGGTCTCGTAAGACTACAAAACCCCTAGTATACAAGAGATGGTATAAGTAGCACTGAAGGTATGGAGGTGTGCAGGCCTCACTAAACACTAGACCAAAGCCTAGAGCAAGTGCTAAAATGGTCTCTAACTAGCATAAGCACTTTGCAAAGCACTGTCACTAATCACCTAATATTTCCCTAAGCACTTTTGGTGTCTAAAGAACAAATAGATGAGCTTCAACTCTCCACACACTCCCTCATCTCCAACACACCTTTCTTGGACATTTGATGGGGGTATAAATAGCCTTAACACCAAGAACTAACCGTTACACAGCTTTTCTATGAGCACCAGAGCTTTCTGGTGGAAAAAACTAGCCGTTGGATGAATGGATGTCACCTTTACTTCTGGTGGTCACTGGAGTTCTAATACCAGAGCTTTTTGCTACCTAGTTTTTAGCACGATACACTTTTGTATTTTTGGCATAACTCTTTGCTCCAAACTTCAATTTTGATGATGTTGGACTTCATGAAAAGCTAATGAAGAGCTCTACACCTTTGAACTGATCTTTGTGTTATGATAAGACTAGAAAAGTAACTAGAGTTCAGCACCGTCGATTTCTGTTGTTCTTTTCAACACGACGCTTGTAGTTTAGGTGTAATTTGTTGCTCAAAACTAGGATTTTGATGACCTTCGACATATTGGAAAGCTAATGAAGAGTTATATAACAAGGAGCTGATGTCAAATCAATTTGAGTAGATCCAAAATCATGGGACAAGACCAGTTCATTCATCTCTTTGTTTTGGGTTTGATTTCTTTTGATGTCTTGGGTGCTTTGCATGTCTTCTAAGGAATTCCACACTTCCATTTGATCTTGATTTGAGGTGTTGATTACTTTAATTTCAATATAGACAATCCCATGTCCATCCTTGCATCCATTGAACTAAATCCTAGTAGTACTACCAAATAATTTAATCTCATTGACCATGTTGTCATCCAATCACCAAAACATTTAATGACCTTTGCTAGGTGCCATTTTTCTTACAGTCGACCAAGGTGCAATAGAATGCATGATCGAGTTTAGGATAGATAGACATATTAAGAGGACAAGTCCAAAGCTAATGCAGTTATCTAGTGCCACAAGGTGAGAACTAACCTTGCATATGTGCTAGACATAGTGACATGGTGAGGAAGCAAGTGAAATGCTTTGAAAAGATATTTGAAAATTCTAACCCAATGCTAAAGATGTTGGTGTTCAAATGGAACACATTTGGAGTTAGCACACTTACAAAATGGTTGAGAGAGGCACACGGTGAGGTGGGTTTGCACTCATGAGAACTATCCGGTGGACACTAGGAGGGTACACCAGAAGTTAAGGTGCCAAGGTAGCCGAGATGAACTTGTCTCTGTACTCAGTGTTTGTACTCATTAGAGTTATCCATTAGTGCATCGGCCTGTGCACCAGAGAGAGTCTAGTGAGGGTCAGAGAGGGGTGAAAGGGCCACCGAAAATGTCTGGTGAGCCCACTAGTGTTAGAGCAGTGCTACTATTTGCTAAAGTTTGTGCGTGATCACGTTAGCTTCCGGTGCTCAATGGAAGCGATGCACTGGAGTTTGGCTACAATGAACAGATAGCACCTAGTTCAGAGCAGTAGAACTGATTGGAGCTCTTCGGTGTTGGCACCAAAAGTTCCACCGAAGAGTCACTCTAGAGTCCAGAGAGTATTTTCAGCGTGAGGTGTTGGGCCGTTGTGCTGATTGGAACTTTTGGTGGTTGCATTGGAGATGTCACCAGAGTGATCAACAGCAAAATAGTTTCTTAGCCATTGGAATTCGATCATTGGAGAACTCTAGTGTGAGCACTCCAATGTTCCCATTTTAGTGCACAAAGTTGCCAATGACTAGTTTTGTGTGTGGGGCTATAAATAGGTGGTGTGCTCGGGCATTTCACCTCTCTTGGACCCCTTGGTTGATACCTACATGCATTAGAGCTTTAGATAACCACTCCACTCACCTTGCTTACTTGAGATCACATTTGAGTGACATTATGGATGATCTAGTGCATTTTCATTGAGAGTTTGCATCTAGTGGCACTTGTGGAGTTATTACTATTACTCTTGGAGGTTGTTACCACCTCCTAGATGCCTTGGAAGCTGTGGACACCATTGAGCATCACTTCAAAGATTGTGCGGGGGATTTTGTGGAGGATTGTGAGGGGCTCTTGTGCTTGTCCCCATGGGAGATCATCATGAAGAGGAAATCAAGTGGATTGCTAGGCTTGTAGAGGAGTGATAGTCCTTGGACATGACACAATGGGACATATGTTGCGGGCAAGCAACTAAACCTTGGGAAAAACCCATAGTGTCTACTTGTCCCCTTTGGTTTAACTTGCACCCCATTAAAATTGTGCTTTCATTTGATTATCTTGTGATTATGTAGTTGCTAGAAGTAGCCGCCTAGTTGAGTAACTTGTTTGAGTAGCTTCAACTCTAGTTGTTTCTTGTGCTAGAGTAATCGGTTAGAATAGTCTTCTTGATCAGCTAGTTGTTTGTTTTGGCTTACTAGTTTGTGTAGAAGTTGCTTGCCTCTAGCTTGGTTTGCAACTAGAACTGTGTAGGAGGCTTGTTCTGGGTGATAAGCTATATGCGCGTAGTGTTTATTAGGAATCACCTTTGTTACTGACTTGTGTTAAGTGTTTGCAATCTGGTATGATGGCTCCATTGGAGGCTTGGATTACAAGGTCGTGCTCCTCTTTGCTGCCAATGACATTGCAAGCGCATCTGATCATTGTGGCATTGGTGGGTACTTCATCTCGGTCGAGGGAGTGAAGTGGGGCAACAAGCTCCGCATCCATCTAGGCCCACATTGCCAGCAGCGCAAGGTCGGTCACGATCACGCTTCTGTGATAGGGCAAGTAGGCAGGTCGGCGCCGATGTTGTGGGTCACTAGAGAGACCACGGCGACTCCACCGCACGAGTCAAGAAACACAGTGGCGACGCCCATGCTAAGAGTAGCGACACGAGGAGCGAGGCTACACATGGTGAGGCAGCAAGCGATTGATTGAGCAAAGATCTTGTTGGGATCGAAACTAGTGAGGAGAGGAAGAGAGAGAACTGGTGGCTGGATCATATGGGTGGGTGGCAAGAAATGGGCGCCATCCACCATATTTATTATCCGGCAAGCATCTCTGACTTGGAGTTAGAGTCGACCATATTTCATTAAACTTTGCTATAATAGTGTTCTAATACATGGATTTTTAAGGATGCTGGTAAATGTAGTTCAGGGCATAGATGATTATGGGATTTTGGATAATGACCACGAGGTGGCTTGTGCTTCCTTTTCTTTCTTATCTTATTATTAATTACTCTGAATAACCTGATCTCATGTTTATTTTTAACCTTTGTCATTCCCTATTACGCATATCTTATATTTTTCCTTGACATTATTACTTTTGTGGAATTTGATCATTTAAACTTTATGATGTTTTAAAAGACCATGAATAGCAAACCAGATTATAACAAACATAGGCCAGGCCACTGTCGACAAAACCTAGTCGGCAGTCTACCGAGGGGTATGCCCAAGGTAGTAGATTGTCGGCAGACAGGTGTGCAAGCCACGAACGAGATGGTGATGCAGAACAACACGCGGGTTTACCCAGGTTCAGGCCACCGTGTGAGCGTAATACCTTACGTCCTGCTCTGCTTTGTTATTGCTGTCTCGAACAATGTATTACAAGCTAGATTGCCCTAGAGTATGTTTTGATGTTTTTGAGAGGGTCCCCTGCCCTCCTTATATAGTCCGGGAGGCAGGGTTATAGATCTGGAAACTAATCTTAGCCGGTTACAATTGCCATACAGAGCCGGATAAGGATTCCTAATCTAACCGACCAAGACCTTGCTTGATTCCCAAGTCCGGTTTGATGCCTTGCACGAGACTCCATCCTGATGATCCAGATCGTGCACCGTCATGTAATGGGCCGGACCGTCTGGTCTAGGCTTGCCCATGTCTAGTCGTAAGGGTATAGGGGTTTATACCCCCATAGCTAGTCCCCGAGCACTATGTATTCTATATCGACATACTGTCTTAGTCTTCTTCAACTTGCGAGGTTTGTCTTCACATCACCTTGAAATGTTAGCCAAGCATGCGCTAGTGTTCCGTCTGGATCAGGAATCAGCAAACCATGATTGTTGATGAAGATTGCAGTTGTCGGTGAATATTGCATAGTGGTCCAAAAAGAAAAATTTTCTTTCCTGGTGAAGTGTACCCACTTGTATTTCTGAAAAGAAATGTAGGTGTGCATACTTGATGGAAGTAACTTACAAAAGATTCCAGAGCATAGGGTTCAAAAAATAGAAACAATTCACTGTCAGGTGAAGTGTACCCACTTAGTCCCCGAGCCTGGTAGTAGGTGACATAGGCACATAATGCCAGGGTCTAAAAAAGAATCCTCAAGAACCAATGAACATTATGCACCATCAGGTGCATCATATATGATGTAGTCCCCGAGCTTGCTGGATGGCAAAAAATGAGCCTTGTAGCAAGGTCTAAGAATATCAAGTGTCCATCGACTGTATGCAAGCAAAGTACATGTAGTCGAGCAAGACGAATCCTGGAGCAGGAAGTGGTGTAACAAGTCCCCGAGCTCGAAGGTATAACAAATAGTCCCCGAGCTCGGAGGTCTGGCAAAGAGTCCCCGAGCTCGGAGGTCTAGAGTCGGGTCCCCGAGCTTAGAGGTCTGGCGATGAGTCCTTGAGCTCGGAGGTCTAGCGACGAGTCCCTGAGCTCGGAGGTCTGGCGATGAGTCCCCGAGCTCGGAGGTCTAGCGATGAGTCCCCAAGCTCGGAGGTCTGGCGATGAGTCCCCGAGCTCAGAGGTCTGGCGACGAGTCCCTGAGCTCAGAGGTCTGGCTACAGGTCCCAGAGCACGCTGGTCTAGCGAGTCCCCAAGCTTGGAGTTCTGGCTGCAGGTTCTAGAGCTCGGAGCTCTGGCTACAGGTTCTAGAGCACACTAGTCTTAGCGAATCCATCGCCACGCTGTCTCGGTAGATCTCTTTCTTTTTTCTTTTTTTTTTTCTGACTGGTCTAATCTGACACGCTGATGATGTGGGCGGTGCCATAGTTCCTTTCTGGCGCATCATGTGAATAGTTACCTAGTGTCTATAACAAGACATGTTTGGGTCGCGTACCAAACGGCGCCAAAATCAAAGGGACGTAATTTTTGCAAAGGAAATTCATCAGTTACCGCAAATCTCGTGCCACGTGCCCCATTCTTTCGAAAACTAAATCGACCCTGCCTCTTAAAGACAGGGAAAGGGAACGATTCCAATCTACTCACATTCGCATATCTGCAATCAACCGTCTTCTTGCTTCCGCTGCCACCGCGCCATTGTCATCACAGAACCCTTTCGAGCCCTAGTGCCACCACCGTAGTGCAATCCACAATCGCCGCCATAGGCATCGATGAAGTTGCCCCAAGATCCTCACGCGCTGTCGCCGCTTGAATCGTCGCCACCAAACCCTAGCCACTGGGAAGAGCGGCACCCTCCTTTTCCTCCGTAGAAAGGAAGAGTCAAAAGAGTCGGAGAATGGCCACGAGGAAGACAAAGATGGAGGCCAAAGTTCGCAAGGAGATCATGAAGAAGGAGTGGAGTATGTCAAAGTGCACCCCACTTAGTCTCGAGCGACTGGTGTGGATTGGTGTGCTGCATGCCCAAGAACTGGCGGGATGGCGTGCACCCGATCTGGAGCCATTCCTAGATCCCAAAGGAGGTAAAATTGTTGTTTTTGAAGAATACTTTACTCATGGATTTGGTGTTCCCGTACATCCATTCTTGCAAGGGCTCTGTAACTATTATGAGATCAGCATTTGCATTCTGCATCCGAATTCTGTGTTGCTTGTCGCTTGCTTCATCCATCTCTGCGAAGCATATGGTGATTTCCAACCCCACTTCAACTATTTTCGTCACTTGTTTTGGTTGAAGAAGAAAGGAGGTCGAGGCAGCTCCAATGTGGCTGGTGGTTGCTATCTGAACATGCGGAAAGGGATCAGGGCAGAGTATCTACACTGCCCTTGGAAAACCACATTAGAGGACTGGTACAGGCATTGGTTTTACATCCATGAAGAACCAAGCCAGGCCTCATACTGCGATGTATCCTTGGTCCCAGAGAAGACTAACAGTTGGAAAGAGCTGCCGCAGAACACAATCCAGATTGAAGCAATAATGCATCTGCTACCTTGGTCAAGGCTGGATAGACCAAGTGTAGTCGGTAATTTTATCAGTCCTCGGATCCAACCGTGTCAGGCCAGAGTGCACACGGCATATGAATACCAAGGTCACATGGACCTGACCAGGATGAGGAATGAAGACCTCGAACCGAAAGAAGTGAAGATCAGAGTCCAAGACATGTTTAATCTGAAAGATCCTAGCTTCAAGAAGCTGACAGTCATCGAGCCAGCGTTCAAGCTTATGCGCCCACCACCACTGGTAAGTCAAATGTTGTCTGATAGTGTATCCGTGTGATGGAAACTCTGCATAATAACCACTTAGTTGGTGTGCTGTCATTCTGAAATTCGTGTTGCTATTTGTTGCCCAATTTAATGGACAGGAGAGAGCACAAGCATTCGTCTCTTGCCCTCCTAGCATGGAGTGGCCTGAGGTCGTGCCACGGGCCCATGATGCACAGCCGCTGCCCGTGGACGACGATCCATCCGAAGTTGATTGGCTTGCAATCGACGATGAATCAGAGCAAGCCAGTCGACTTGTAGGCAAGAAATCAGTTGTTGCCCCCAACGAAGAAAAGGGGCCAGACCTCACAGGGAGCCTCCTCAGATGAGAATCCAGAAGGTGTAAGTGACCTGAAGGAAGCAGAGGACCCAGCAGGTAAACGTCGATGCGTTATTGCAGATTGGTCAGAAGATGAAGACGAGGAGGTCGAGGAGGTCTCCGGTATCGTAGCAAGTAGCCGAAGGGAGCAGCTTGCTAGAAGGCAGGAGCCGACACTGCCGTTGCAAACAACTAAGCCACCACCTCATCCACTACAACCACAGGCGCAGGCCTCAGGAATCCCAAAGCCTGCTACCGCTGTTAGAAGCGACGTGGCTAAGCCAGTCCTGACCATCGGAGCAGTGGCAGAGAAGGGTGCCGGGCCCAAGAAAACGAAGAAATCTTGGTTTGCCACCGTTTTCCGCGCTACAGACCTGTAAGTCATTGAAAACTTGTTTGAATATAACATAATTGGTCAATATCATCACCTTTGTAACTTGTTATTGATTTGCATAGCTCTCCTTGACCCAAAGGCCAGAAGAACTGTCTGGCGGTGCAACACCACCACCACCTAATACTGCCATCGCTGAGCGGCAGGTCCTGGAGCAGACTAGAGCAGAGAGTAGTCCCCGAGCAGCAAGCTCCTTCAACATCTGCTCCTGGTCCACAAACTAAAATTTTGGGGCAGGCAGGAGATGGTGGGGCCCCAGAGCTACTAGAACAACCACTAAAGGCCCTAGAACCAGCAGTACAGCACTAGCCAGCCCTAGAAAACCTAGAACAGACCCAGCCAGCCTCAGAGCTACAAGTCCCAAAATCTACAGAAGTTGGTGGGACCACCAAGGAGCCAACTGGAAATGCTAGACCAAGAGACAAAGCTGAGTCTTCAGCCCCAGCCACAGAATAAATACTTGGGCATTATGAAGAAGAAAGCAGATTTTGTGGTACCCGCTCCTACACTGTGGAGATCCTAGTAGGAGACGAGGTCGAGGTCGTAGAAGCTATTGTAAAAATATTCCTAGAAGAAGTTAAGGTAAGCCTCACATAACTTGTATAAGTTGTTGTTGTATAATCCATGAGAACTGCTTTATGATCCTGTATACCGCAGACTATGGTCAGGAAGAACAAACAGCTGAGTGCAGAACAGAAAAAACTGCAGCAGCAGTTAGAGAATTATGCGAAGCAAAGTATTGATCATAAAGAAAAGATGCGCACAATACTTCAACGGCTGGAAGTGGTCGAGAAATAGAGATCGGGTAAGGGTCCCTTCTGTTGTTAGGTACTCGAGCTCTGTAGGGTGTCGTATTACTATACTGTTCATAATCAAAGTATTGATACAGGTCTGGACATCGAAGTCAGCCGGCTTCATGAAGAAAATGCTCAGGTAGCTATTGAGCGTGACCGGCTGACCGAAGAGAAGACCAAATGGCTACAAACACAGCAGGCCATGAAGGAGGAGAATGCTAGATTAGCTAAGGATCTAGAGAGTAAGTATTCCTCAGCATTGTCGTAGCGTTCATTGAAGTTTGTGGCGTTAAATTCTTATCGACGTGATGCCTTGTAGTTGTAAAGAAAAATGCCAAAATGCACCTTGAGAAGATGAAGAAAGATTGCGATGACCTGTAGCTTCAAAACCAGGCTGGTGCAAAAAAGGTCGAGGCATGGTCCTAGAAGTGCAACAAACTCGTGAAGGAGCAAGAAGCCCTTAATGGCAAATGCAAGACACTCATCAAGGAGCGAGAGACTTGGAAGCACGCTTGCGTGGAGATGGCAAAAGGGATCGCACTAGTGCTTGACATCATTGGCACCGACTCCACTGAAGCTGGAGCGGAGGCACCAAAAATAGGCCTGGTCGAGAAATCCCAAAAAGCCTAGGGATGGCTCCAACAATGGGCGAAGGACATCAAGGAGTATGTGGGTGCACATGTACTAGCTTGGTACGTGCCCACTACCCTTTGTTGGATATTGCTCGCTTGGAAGCTGGTTATCCCAGGGAGGTCGGGGTGGAGCGAGCTGACGAGCTGCGGTCAGAGGAGATGAAGCATGCTGCCACGATTACAAAGGACATCATCTTGTGCCTAGCTATAGCCCCATCGACTGGAGGGACAATTCAGTTGTACGTGGGTCAAATACACGTGCCGCCATCTCTGGCTTCTAGCGAAGCACGCTCAGCTCCATCATCGACCACGCCAAAAGTCTTGGAACTACCAAAGGGCCCACAGTAGGAGGAACCTATGAATAGTTCATAGGAGTAGTTAATTTTCATAAGCTTATTGTAAACTCGTGCCTACAAAGAGGCGAGCTTGTAATAAGGTAATAAGTAGTACAATGTAAAGTTGTTTATGTTTTTGTATGAAAAAACATTGAAGCTTTGCATTGCGTGCGAATTTAACTAAGTTAGAACAACAGAATGTTCTGTTTTAGTTGTTCCAGCGTAATCGATGAGAACTAAGTTAGAACAACAGAATGTTCTATTTTTAGTTGTTCCAGCGTAATCAATGAGAACTAAGTTAGAACAGCGGAATATTCTGTTTTTAGTTGTTTCAGCATAATCGATGTCATCCTGTAGGTCTGTACGGCTTTGGAGAGGCCAGTGATCTGAGTGTAAGGCTGTCAGAGCCTGTATACACGTAAGACTATGACTGGTTTGGCCAAAGGGCATCTGTTGACCACCCAAAACACAGAGGACGGATCTCGTGCACGCTATGAGTGAGGTCGAGGACAGAGCTGCTCTGAGAACCCGAAGGGATTGGTGATCGATGTACTGTTTTTTCAAAAAGTTGTTGTAGTTGTAGAATCAACAATGTAAACAAGTGTAGTCAACTGATATATATATATATATATATATATATATATATATATATATATATATATATATATATATATATATATATATATATATATATATTTAAAGTACAAAAGTAGTACAGAAAAAAGGTACATATCTGTATTTGAGAATTAGGGGTAAAAACGCCTAATCTTGTCGATATGGATGGAGTTGGGCACGTCAGTGCCATCAAGTCTTGCAAGCCTGTACGAAGTAGGTCGTGTAACAGTCTTGACGATGTATGGCCCTTCCCATGGAGTTGCCAACTTGTGGACGCCATCTTGGCTAGTCTTCTATTTCAATACCATGTCGCCGACCACAAAGAAACATTCCTAAACATTTTTATTGTAGTACATTCGTAACACAGCGAGGTACTTGGCCGTACGTATACAGGAGTCAAGGCGTCGTTCCTCTGCACTATTCACCTCGAGCTCTCATTGTTCAGTAACTTGATCTTCGTTGTAGTTCTCAACCCGAGGTGATTGGAATTCAATGTCTACTGGGAGTACAACCTCGGCACCGTAAACCATGAAATATGGCGAGACATCAGTATTGTGACTAGGCTGCGTCCAAAGTCCCCAGACCACGGTTGGTAACTCCTTAATCCACCGTCCAGGGGCTTTGTCGTTCGCTCTGTACATCCGTTTCTTCAATGCATCTAGAATCATTCCATTAGCACGCTCGACATGTCCGTTAGCTCTGGGATGTGCCACCGAGACGTATTTCACTACAATGCTCCGTTCATCACAGAAGTCCCAAAATGTGTTCTCGGTAAACTAAGTCCCTAGGTCTGTAATGATGTTGTTAGGTATACCAAAGCGGTGGATGACCTGGTTGAGGAACTCGACTGCTTTTTCGGAAGATGCCTTGACCAAGGGCATGTACTCTATCCATTTGGAAAATTTATCAATCAGTACGAATACAAACTTGAAGTTGCCTGGTGCTGGTTTGAAGGGGCCAATCATATCCAGGCCCCAGCACGCAAAGGGCTAGGAGGCTAGTATGGTCTGGATCTCATGGGCTGGCACGTGAACTCTTTTGGAGAAAAACTGACAATTGGCGCAGTGTCTAACAAGCTTCTCTACATCAGCTACTGTGGATGGCCAGTAAAAACCTGCACGGAACGCTTTACCGACCAGTGTCCGAGATGCGGCATGATTACCACAGGTGCTAGAATGTATTTCTTCCAAGAGTTTAATATTGTCTTCTTGCTCAATGCACTTCATCAATACTTCTGCTTTCGCATTTTTGTGCCACAGCTTACCCTCGACCACCAAGTATTGTTTGCTGCGGCATATAAGGCATTCATTCTCAGTTCGATTAGAGTACCCAGTGCCATTCGTTAGCTACTAGAGGCTCATCCGGGGGCTTCTCGACCACGGGGTCGCCTTCTTGTTTAATTGATGGTTTTAAAAGGTCTTGAACAAAAATGCCATGCGGTACTTGAGCTCTAGATGATCCTAACTTTGACAGCGCATCGGCTGCTTGGTTTTTGTCTCGGACCACATGGGAATATTCAATGCCGTAAAATTTACCTTCAAGCTTCCTAATTTCTTTGCAATATGCATCCATCTTCTCGCTAGTTGTATCCTAGTCCTTGTTGAGCTGGTTAATAATTAGGACCGAGTCGCCACGGACGTAAAGGCGCTTTATACCGAGGTCGACTGCAATGCACAAACCATGAAAACATGCCTCATATTCTGTAGCATTGTTAGATGCCGGGAAGTGAATCCTGAGGACGTAGCGCAATTGCTCATTGGTTGGTGATATGAATAGTATGCTAGCTCCCACACCATCAATAGTCAGTGAGCCATCAAAATACATTTTCCAGTAGTCAACGGGTCCTTGAGAGGTCAGGATACTTAAGTCTGTCCACTCAACCATGAAATCAGCCAATGTTCGGGATTTAATAGTATCGCGGCGTGTAAACTCTAGGTCAAAAGGACATAGCTCCATTGCCCACTTGGCGATGCGTCCGTTTGCATCTTTGTTGCGTATAATGGTACCAAGGGGAAACTCAGTTTTGATCACCACATGGAACCCATCAAAGTAATGTTTCAACTTTCGGGTTGTAATGAGTATGGCGTAGATCAATTTTTGAATCTGAGTGTACCTAGTTTTGGACTCATTGAGCACCTCACTGATGAAATAGATTGGACGCTGAACACCATAAGCGTGGCCGGGCTCCTCGCGCTCGACCACCAGGACAGTGCAAATGACTCGATCAGTCGTGGCAATGTAAAGTTGAAGGACTTCTCCTGAGTTGGGGGCAGTAAGGACCGGAGGTGATGCAAGGTACTGCTTCAGTTGTGTAAAGGCAACATCTGCTTACTCCGACCACTCAAACTTCTCGCCTGCCTTGAGTAATTTGAAAAAAAAGGTAAGCCCTTATCACCAAATCGAGATAGAAATCGGCTTAGGGTGGCCATACACCATGTAAGCTTCTGGACATCCTTAACATTTGCTGGTTGCTTTATATTGAGGACAGCTTGCACCTTCTCTGGGTTAGGACGTATGCCATCACGACTGATGACATTGCCTAGTAATATACCAGAGGGAACGCCAAAGATGCACTTTTTAGGGTTCAACTTCCATCGATATTGATTGAGCGCTGCAAAAGTACGTGTCAGATCATCAATCAAGGAGCGGGATTCCTTGGTTTTGACAACTACGTCGTCTACATAGGCCTCGACCAATTCATCTTGTATCTGCTTTTCGAGGCACTCTTGTATTGCACGCTGATAAGTAGCTCCGGCATTTTTGAGCCCAAACGACATGGTCGTGTAGCAATAAGCGCCGAAGGGTGTAATAAAGGACGTCTTGATCTGATCGTCCTTGTTGAGAGCGATCTGGTGATAACCAGAGTAACAGTCGAGAAAAGATAGTAGCTCGTAGCCGGTTGTGGAGTCCATGACTTCATCAATGCGAGGTAAGCCAAAGGGGTCTTTAGGGAAGTGTTTGTTGAGATCGGTGTAGTCAACGCACATTCTCCATTCATTATTCTTTTTGGGTACACTTCACCTGACGGTGAATTGTTTGGGTCCTAGGGGACCGTGGACCATATCATACTCCATGCGACGACTGGTTTCATGGGACACATGGTCCCGAACTCTCTGTTCAATGTGAGGACGTAGGTCACGGTTGTTGAGGTCACAACGGAGATCGTGATTGCCATCATGGCGATCTCATTCGTCACCGTGTTGTTGCCCCTGACGATGGTGGTCCCGGTGGTTATTACGCTGGTTATCGCTGCGTCAGTCGTCATCCTTGTTATTGTGGCAGTGGTCGAGCTGGCGATTATCGTTGCGGGGAGGGTTCCCGCGATTGCCGTCGTTATCTCCGTCAGCCCCTGGATTGACACTAGGAGCCATGTGATTATCATTGCCTACGTGGTGGTCTGGGCCGGTGGGTGCGCATAAGCCACGTTGACCAGACCTGAAAGGTCGACTAGAGTGCTGGCGGCTCCTACTAGTCGTGCCAGACGCCGATGGGCCTGCGGCAAGTTCATTGGTCTGAACCATGGCCGCCTGGAGATAAGCCTGCAGATCCTCTCGGATGTTTTGGATTTCTGTGGTATCTGATAACCGCTTTGGGCTTTCAATGGCGACAGCCATGTTGGCGCTTGGGGTTTTGAATACTGGTCTGTTCCCCACCATGTTGAAAGCATCATTGAGGTTGCGCCCTTGCAACCGGTTACGCCTAGCTGCAGCGTCAGCTTCTTGCTAGTCGCGGTCTGCTTGCTGTTGTGCTAGGCGTGCGTCTTCATCTATGCGACGTTGAGCTCGGTCAGCATTGTGCTGTTGTCGCTCTCGTCGCTGTTGATCGGTCTCGCCCCCAGCAGGTGGGTCTTCATCTTGGCTAACCACGTTGATCATGGCGCCACGCCTTGGAGGGAAAGCCGGGATTCGAGAAAAGCCTGGAGGATGTAGCATCTCTTCATCACCCCTACTCACATGGTGTAATACCATGGTTTGAGTATTTTCATTGGACACAGTGCTTGATCCGGAGCTCAAACGGCTATCTGTCTGGGTGGTATGGATTGAAACTTGATCAGAGCCCACCATATTGACGAAGTTGTGTTGTCAAGGTCGAGGCCGAGCGGAACGCCCTTCAGGAGTTGAAGTGACCACTAGATCTATACCTAACCGTTGAAAACGGATGGCTCGAGTAGGTCGAGTAGATCTGTCGTAGCCGTTCGAGTTATGCTCGGTAAACTGCTCTTGGAGCAAGTCGACCAGAGATAGGGTAAACGAGAGTTTACCACCGAGCCGATCGATGGAGTCGATCAGGTCGGTGGTGTCGACTTTCCTCCCCTGGTAGCGAGGAAGGAGTCGATGAGTTGCCAGCATGGTCGGTGATGGTGCTGGTGTAGGCGAAGCCGGAGCCAGCGTAGTCGTAGTCGACGCCGGTGTCGGGGAAGTAGTCGATGCAGATCGGATCTGCACCTCCTCCATGGCTATGACGACAAAGTCGTTGGAGCCGGTGGTCCAGGTGATCTGGCCGATCGTGAACGTGAGGCCCGCCGCCGTGGCCATGGAGTCGGGGAAGATGACCATCTCGCACGCCTGAAAAGCAGTACACGCACACCCTACCTGGCGCGCCACTGTCGATAAAACCTGGTCGGCAGTCTACCGAGGGGTATGCCCAAGGTAGTAGATTGTCGACAGACAGGTGTGCAAGCCACGAACGAGATGGTGATGCAAAACAACACGCGGGTTTACCCAGGTTCAGGACGCCGTGTGGGCGTAATACCTTACGTCCTGCTCTGCTTTGTTATTGTTGTCTCGAACAATGTATTACAAGCTAGATTGCCCTAGAGTATGTTTCGATGTTTTTGAGGGGGGTCCCCTACCCTCCTTATATAGTCCGGGAGGCAGGGTTACAGATCTGAAAACTAATCTTAGCCAGTTACAATTATCATACAGAGCCAGATAAGGATTCATAATCTAACCGACCAAGACCTTGCTTGATTCCCAAGTCTGGTTTGATGCCTTGCACGAGACTCCATCCCGATGATCCGGATCGCGCGCCGTCATGTAATGGGCCGGATCGTCTGGTCTAGGCTTGCCCATGTCTAGCCGTAAGGGTATAGGGGTTTATACCCTCACAGCCACCACTACTTACACCTTACTATCACCATTTTAAAGCTTGCTTGTACTTATACTATGCCATTTATTTCTAAAAATGTTATATCATTGTTGCGCCTATTTTTCTAGTGCTATAAGAAATGATAGGTCGAAAAACAGAGCACATGCGATCATAAGGACTTCACCTTTGCTAACTCCTCAAACTCCGTGGAGTGTGATATCGATGACCTGACACTTTACTCCTGCCTATAGTATTTAGACAATAAATGGAGAGTCTATATTTAATTATTACAAATAGCACAAAACATATATAATAGTTTATTCCTAAGCAACTTCAGCCACGGGTCATGTAATCCAACGTCAAAGTTGCTCAGTCAATAATAGTACATCATGAGGGGTATAATTAGACCTCCAACCAGGTTTAGCATGGGGTAGGCCCAGTGTCTTTTTGCAGTTCTCAAATAAACGCTAATCACATTCAGCTTCACATTGATATGTATAAAGTTTGAGCTATTTTGTTCAAATTGACCACTCATGTGTTTGCACTTCTCAGCCATCACTTTAAAAAGAGAAACCTAAGCAACAAGTGAGACAAAAATAGTTTGTTAAGTTAGTTTCTAATGTAATGAGTCTAGAGGTGTGATAACATATTTGATAGCTCATTTAACAGTCATTCTATCCATGCAGTTATTGCAAACAAAAATGGCATAAATTTTGTGAGGACCAAACCTTAACTCACAAACATATTTTTGAGGGTTATCTCTTTTGTAAAGTGCAACTAGCTTTTGCGGACAGGTAAACTGTGCTATAGTTCCTAGAATACATTACTGCAAGCACAATTTAATTGTCATGTCATGTGTTGGTCTTTGGACCGAACTAAGAGAGAAGAGAAGAGAGTGAAAATGGAGCAAGTGAATGAGTGGCCTAAGATACCCAAACCTTGCCCTTGCTCTCCTTTTATATTGGAGGAAGGATGTGGTCTTTTTTATTTCTTCATTTGGTGGGGTTTATAATTACAAACGAGCCCTTATAATTCACAAACAACCTCCTAAACTAGTAATCAAGTCATTTTATAGACTAAGGGCGTCTTTAACATATGACACACTCCCAACATAATCGATGTTGCACTCTATGGAGTTTGAGGAGCAAAAGTGAAGTCCTCATGAGAGGAGCCATGTGGTGAAGCTCATCATGCCTGTGGAACCCCTTTATTGCATTTAGACGGCTTAACTTCATTAAAAATTGCTATAATAGTGTTGTAATACATGGAATTTTAAGGATGCTGGTAAATGTAGTTCGGGGCATAAATGATTATGGGATTTTTTATAGTGACCACAAGGTGCCTGTCAGCCTGTGCTTCCTTTTATTTCCTATCTTATTATTAGTTACTCCGAATAACCTGATCTCATGTGCAATTTTTTAACCTTTGCCATTCCCTATTGTGTTGACAACAAGAACGTCAAACTCTTTAAAGTTTAGCCTATTGCTTGCCTGCTTAGCATCCTGTTTAACTCAGTGAAGTGTAGAGAAACATGAAGTAAGTTTGTTTGTTACTATCCAAGCTAGGACTTTAGGTCCATGAGAAGTCGATGTGTGTTCTTAGAGGATGACTCTGTCTTTCATGCATGGCTTATATTGAAGCTGTTATGTTCGAGAGTTTTGAGAGGTCTACAGATGGAACGCGAACCCCTATGGGCCTATAGCAATGCACCTTCCTACACTTGACAAATTCTAGTGACATAGCTTAGTTGCTTTAGGGCCTATTTGGATTCATTAGGAGAGTTGCTAACTATTAGTTTCATTAATAGGTTTGGAGTTGCTAATAAGTGCTAATAGTTCATATGCACCTTCAATTCAGTATCCAACCACCTATTAGCAAGTGGATCCAAATAGCCCCCCTGCTAAAATTAGCGGCTATTAGCTATTAGGTAGCTACTTTTTAGTGCTAATAGATCCAAACAGACCCTTAATGCTAGAAATTGTGTAGGTGTTGATCGCACTAGGATTGCAAGACACTACCTTGAGGTAGCTTTATTAACAAAGATCCTTTCACATTCCTCCAGAAATAAGCTTCTCACTAGAGATAAACTAACGACGAAGGTAGAGCTAAGAATTTTTAATGTGTTGTAGCAAAACAACTTTGCAAATCCGTTCTACACTTTTTAATAGAACCTGTGGTGCTGATTTTACCTCGGTTAGCTTGTGGCTAAGTGAGAAGAAGTTTATAGTGATTAACATGTTTTCTACAGCTGCCCTGTGGGGGCTATGGAAGCTAAGGAATAGTTTATGTTTTGAGGAAGCTTTTTGGAAAAGTATGATCGTTCTGTTATTGAAGATCTCGGTGATGGTGCAAGGAGGTGCTCTGCCCACCGAAGCATCATCAGGAGTTCAACTCCAAGCTTGCCCAGCTAAAAGTTAGCAATAAGATCGCTGAGGCGGAGCTGATGATTCCAGGAAACAAGGGAGAAAGATTCTTATACCTGAATGCTTCTAACCGGATGAACAGCTACCTGCCTGCTGAGGCCTCCTTTGGTTGGGTTTCCTAAACTACTTTTGCTTCTCAAAAAGCTAAAATCCAACCAGTGGTAACCTATAGCTGCTTTAGGCCAAAAGCTACTTCTCTATTACAAATCCTAGAGCACCTCCCTCTACTTTCACCTGCTGTAAAGGTGAGCAACTAATTACCCACCTGCCACTGGTTATCAACCGGTGGCTTCCTTTGAAGACGCAGTTGTCTCCAGGAGTGGCTAGACTTAACCAAACTAGCTAGGTCTATCTTGTGGAATGTAATTGTAGATGGTTCAGTTCTGTGGAGTGGTGATTCTAAACTTACTTTGCCAAAGCTGAGGGATGATCCCATCCGAATGCTGTAACTGACAGTTTGGCTCTAGAACTCTAAAAAAAAAATAAGGTCATCGATACGATCCTCTATATATGTCATAAGACGTCTACTGCACTTGTCTCCGCCACTTCTTGGTCTGCACATCTAATGGTGTTCAGTTAAATTCAGCCCCCTTTTCAAAAAAAAAATTGCAACTTATCTCTAAGCTTCTTCGGCATTTATAGAAGATTAAGTACGCTTATTGGTCAGGAAAAATATGGGCAGTCCCGAGAAGAATCAATGGTCAAGAATGAACCATAATTCAACTGCTGTAAAACAGCAATCGACCAGAATTCAACTTCCTATTCCAACTAGTTTCTCCCAGTGAAAAAGGAAATAGAAAGCTATGCATGCAATGAGAGAAGAAAAGATTGGCAACATATACAGTTATACTTCATTCAGATTTCAGCTGCTTGTGGAGACCTCCCCTTCAGCCATGTTTTCCTCTTTCGCCATGTTTTCTTCATCCCACATTCTAATTTCAAGAGTGGGTCGGTTTGGAAGGAGATTGGCTGCGCTCCTGATATCTTCTTCGAGTGCTTCCACTTCCTGAACCGTTGCACCACTGCAAATGATCTCAACGACAAGATGGCTAAGGGAAGAGAGGTGCCAGATGCCAAAAGAAAGACTGGTGCTTGCATTGAATGAAATACACAGCTTCTCGAGATTTGGCATGGCATCTGCTTCAAACATCATCCCAGACCTGTTGCTCCAGCAGGTGAAGTGGAACTCCTTCAGGCATATGAACTTGCCACTTCGTACTACAAGCCTTTCTCTTGGGTTTGCTGCTTTTGATGTCACCCAGAGGTACATCAAGGAAGGTAAATTTCCTAGGGTCTCCAGTGTTTCGTTTTCTACTGGATCAACATTGACTTTTAGGTTCGTGAGCTTACCAAGCCATGCTATCCAAGATGGAATTCTGGGGAAATAGTAGTCCAAGCTCAGCTCAAACTTCTGGAGTAGATGAGGGGTGGGGAACCAAGAATCCATCAAGAAATCTATGGAACGACCATAATAATCCTGAATGCGAAGAGATAAATAACCATGAATGCATAGAGACCGTAGATTGAGTCTGCCAAGTTTGCGGAGCGATGAGAGCAAGTTATCAACAAGAGCTCTGGTGTAAGTGTGTGAGTTGACAATGCACCAGCGCAGACGAAGAATTCTCAGTTTCGTCAGACTGCCCAACCCCAGCAAAGTAGAGGCCGAACAGTTTTGGCTGATTTTGATCTCTGATAGCTCCTGCAGTGCATGCAAGTTCCCAACCTTTTCAGGTAATTCCAAATTACTGACACGCAAACATGTCAAATTTTGCAGTTGAACAATGCTTTTTGGTAATTTTGTTATCTTTGTCCCTCCTAGATCCAAGGTCTGTAAATGCTGTAGCTCTCCTAGTTGTTCAGGCAGCGCAGCAACGCTTCTTAGATCGAGTCTAAGGTACTCCAAGTGAATAAGCCTCCTTATATGTTCAAAATATTTGTGTTCCATCTCCTCACTATTTTCTATATCAAGCACCCGAAGAACTTGAAACTTTACAAGAGAAGGCATCTGATCTGAATACCCAAAAACACTGAGTGACCGACAATGGGAAATAATCGCTGTCGATGGAAGCATGGCATCTTGGGAATAGTAGTTGAGAGATAGACGGCGAACCTTCCCTTTTAGCACTAATTTCTTATTTTCGTCACCAACAAAAGTGGCAAAGTTTTCTTCAATTGACTTGGATACAAGGAGATCAAGAATCATATCATGGACACGGCATGAATCAACTTGACCATCATATTGGATTTTCACTGGCTGAACCATGTTTCTGTTAATAAGATCATTAAAATGACATTTTCCTATTTCCTGCAAATCTTGTCCATGTTCTGTATCAATAAATCCTTCAGCGATCCACCTTTTCACAAGTCGATCCCTCTCGATCTCATAATCTTCTGGAAATATACTTAGATATAGTAAACACATCTTCAAATGGTGGGGGAGATCATCATAGCTAAGGGATAATATCCTTCTCATTTCTTCCACGTAAGGATCTTTTTCCAACGTTGAACCAATTGAGCTGTATACTCTGTCCCATTCTTCTTCCGTACTGACTTTATTAGCCAATAAGCTAGCTATTGTGACAATGGCCAATGGCGAACCCTTGCATTTTTCCAAGATTTTAAAGGAAATTTCTTCCAATTGTGGAGGGCATGTATCTTCTGAGCCAAAGATTCGCTTGAAGAATAGACTCTTCGAGTTTTCTGTACTAAGAGGCATTAATTCATAGACATGATCAGAGTGAGGAGAGGAACATGACTTGGCAATAGAAACAATGCGTGTTGTTGTCATAATTCTGCTTCCACAATTGTTCACATACAAAGCACATTTGATGGTCTTCCATGCTTGAGTACTCCATATATCATCAATAACAATGAAGTACCTGTGAAGTGTGCATTATCTATGAATTAGGAACAGATCATAATTGAAAAGATTATAAAACAAGTGGGAGCTGATCACCATTCGTTGTTTCTCTATTTATGAAGTACAGAAAGATTTGTCTTTTAAATTTGTCCTTAAACAAAGAGTTTCAAAAAATCACATGTTTTATCAGTATTGCAATAAATACCAGATTAACTTATCTTTTAAATTTCTCCTTGGAGTAAACACCAGATATTTTGTCTAGTAGCTTTTAACCCTAGGCTCAATGGTCATAAGATTTTTATGCTGTGAGGTACAACCATCAATTCCGTGATTAGCAGTTTAGTATACATAAGCATGCCCCATAAGTATTTGATAAATCATCATTGAACTAGGTTTAAATCAAAATTAATTGAAGAAAAAATGGAAATACTGGCTACTGTGAAACACATGAATTCTGTAACTACTGTGAAACACAAGAGAATCCATATATTTTGTAACTTATTCAACTTAACAGCATAAATGGAAATACTGGCTTATCAGTTATCTGCATACATCTATCTCTATCTCTTCTCTATATATATTACTACTAAAAAACTCAAATGGACCCATCTACCTGCCACCGTGGTGAAGCCATGAAATCAAAACCCAGTAACCCACACACCAATTTCTCTGATGCTGCAACACCAGCTCCCTCCACCTCGCTCGCCTCCTCCACCCCCCTCTGTGACCTGACGTGCCCAACATGTGGGGTCCACCCGTTCCATCCCACGCCTCACAAGCACACCAGATCCAGTCTCCGCGACCCTGCCTACTCCTTGCTCTCGTCCACCGCTGCCTCACCACCACCATTGCGGGGAAGCTCCTCAACAAGCTCCAACCCTTGGGCTCCCCATCCTCGCCAGCCCTGTGCAGGGCTCTCCTTGTGCTCCTTGATGTCGTGTGCCACCGCAGCGACCTGCGCGAGATCTCCCATCTCCCCCACTGGTTCGCCCTTGCCGCTGCTGCACCACCAACTGCTTCCATCTCTGCTGAGCGAGGAGGTGATGCGGCATAGCAGCAAGAGAACCGAGGTGCTCAGGCGCTGGCTCAGGCCTAGTTCTGGCACGACCTTCATGGCTCTGTTGCCTCGCGACTAACTGAGATGTGATCCCCTCCCACATGGTCCGGCAGTGGCTCAGCAAACCGGTCAAATCTCATCTGCAGACCGAGCCCTCCTAGACAGCTAGACTACAATGCCCACGGAGGATCCATCAACGCCCGGTGGAATTTTTCATGGCCCGTCGATACTCCTCTTGATGGTTGTGGTGCAGCACGGAGACATGGAGACAGCCTGCGGCTGTGTTCTACTTTCACATTTATAAATCAGGGTTGCTTATTGTCAGGTTATGTTCTCAACTTGCTCTACATTCCAGTTTCTGTTCTACATAACCAGTCAAAGAAGCCTGGCGTGGTTCAGGGTGAATCTAGGATAAATTGTCACCGGAATCCACAAAGACTCGTTTTGTGTCCAATGTATCTTCCACAACAGCAACACCCTCCATCACTGGAATATTATAAAGCTGTTAAACACTATGAGAAACTGCTGAAGATGTTGTATGACTACTATACCTATTTATCTAGTTATCAGGGAGTACAACAGCATAAACCTTAAGAATTTGAATTATTATAAAAATTGGGTAATCAGAAGAAGAGCAACATATTTTTCTACAAATATTTTTATGCTATTTGAGCTCCACTCAGCATCCATAATGTGCAATTGGATTCTCTTTCCACTAAAACAAGTGGAGTCCTTTCTGACTAACTTTATTTTTCCTCCAGCAAGGTATTTGTGGCATGAGGGTTTATATATAAATTGTTATGTGCCAGCTTTTAGGGAGGACGCTGGCCAGCAGGCCAGGGCAGATCCAGTGACCGCCGATGCTGTTAAATGGCTGGTGGGCTGGGGAGCTAAAAAATGAAGAATATAGCATAGGGGAGTGGTAACTGCATCTGACGGATGGGAGCGAAGGCACGAGACAGTGAATGGAATGGAGACGAAGAGCTAGTGGAAGACAACAAAAAGTAACATTGTAACGTTGATAGTAAGATTACTACTTGACGAACAATATTGATCACCTTAAAACCTGGTAAAATTAGGCATATGATTATTAACACATCTTTAATTTTTGTTTGCTTGTAGCAATGCATGGGCACAAACCTAGTCTAGTAAATAAAAGCAATACTTTTATACTAGACACAGCACAACACAGATTGACCAAAAGAGAGCATTGTAGAAAATAACCAACTAACCAAGTTGCCATTCTGAATTAGTGAACTTACCTTTTGCTCTGTAGAAAATCTCGGATTGCATTGATAAACTTCTCCTCATCCCATATTTCCATGTTAAGATACTCTTGCTGGCTGACTTGACAGAGTATATTTCTTAAGATCTTCTTTACATCAGGCTGTTGTGACAACGAAACAAAAGCTTGACACTGGAACTGGCCTTCTAATCTACGGTAAACCTGACCTGCAAGAGTGGTTTTACCAAGACCCCCAGGACCCACAACAGATATCACTTTCAGGTGCTGCACTGATGATCCCTCCCCTTCCATTAGCAGACTGATAAGATCATCTCTTGGTTTGTCAATACCAATAAGCCCGTCTGGTTCAGCATACAGTGATGGCAAGCGAAGGTCAATGGCAGTAGTTGGGCTAGACTGAAAGGCACGCTCATCAAATCTGTACCTCATGCGGCGCTTATTAGCATCTTCAACACGTGCCTTGAGCTCTTTGATTTGGCTGGCAATTTGATGGCGCACTCTCAGCACCTTAAGCTGCCAAACGAACCTGTGGACAAGACCTGAAGAATTAACCATGGCATTATGGCCAGTGCGATGCATAAAGTCATCGATACAGTCCTCTATGTCATAAGACATCTCCTGCACTTGTCTTCTCCATTCCTTGGTCTGCACATCGAGGTCACTATCGATTCCTGCTAGCCTCTGAAGGAGGGCGTTAATGCTGCTCAGCTCATCCTTCAAAAAGTTCACCTCCTTTTTCATGCCTGTGAGCATTGTGTACTCTTCTCCAAGCAGGGCCATAAGCTTGCCAATAACAGAGGTCATCACCCCAGTCAAGGCACTCGCCATCTGTTGAAATTTGGTGGGTTTAGCGAAGTTGAAGTCCAAGCCTCAGCATGATAAAGAAGAGAAAATGCAGGTATATAATTAAAGCTTGCGTAAGCATAACAAGAGAAGCAACAATACTCGAGCTCCACCAGACCACCACACCAATGCTGCAATGCACAACAATAATGCATTCACTGACCACGGAAGCCAGGTTGTTTATTAAGATGCGTGACAGTAGTAGTTGGGGCAGAAAACGCAAAATTGGTCAAATTAATATCAACAAGTGGCCACTACATAATGCTTTTAGCCCCAAGACAGCTTGTGTGAAATGCTATATGTAATAGTCCTCAAAGAAGCTCAAAAATTTTAAATCGCTAAAGCACAGCAGCTACCTTGCAATCCCAAATGAACGGCAATCAATCGAGGCCGATTAGATCGGCGAGGTGGGCGAGCTCGGCGCAGCCGCGGCTGCGAGCAACCGATCTGCCGGTGGCCGGAGTGGAGAGCGGGACCCGCCCAATGGTGGGAAGATGGATTGCGGACACACGCCTCGCGAAGGTCGTAGGCTGCTTGTGGAGGTGGAGCCTGTGGAGGCGAAGGGAGGGGCATGGGCGCAGGGCGTATTGTAAGAAAGGTCAACGGCCGCCTTTGCGTGCTGAACAATGTCAAAAATGGCGAACTTCGTCTCGATCGGAAATACTTTTTCAGGTTCACACATTTTCTCTCAACAAGACCATTGTTTTTTTTTTCTATCGGCCGCACGCCCGCGCCGCTGCCCCCCACTCCCACGTCCTGCGCCTGCCCGCCCACGTCGCGCCTGCTGCGTCAACCGATAAGCATGTGGGGGCCACCGTGCTAATGGGGACCGTCTCCTTCTTTCTACGCCCGACACCGAGGCGAGAAAGTAGATGCAACACTTGATCTAGTTTTGAAATATTCAGATGCAACAATTATAACATACATCTAAAAATAAATAAAATATTTGAAACATACGTCTAAACATACTTGCAAAAACACCTAAAAAACATTTGAAACCATTGTAAACATATGCACATCTAAATAAAATGCTTATATATATATATATATGATCCACATAAACGCACTTGTAACTTGCAACATGAAAAGTTGAAAACACTTGCTGCAATAGAAGACCGAAACAAATGAAATATTTTGAAATATACTATTGCAACATATGTGTGAAAACATATGCAACATCCAGATCAAAACACTTGCAACATACATCTAAAAACAGATGAAACGTTTTAAATAAACGGCTGCAATGTGTCTCTGAAACACTTGCAACATATGCAACATCCTCCGGTCTACTTTCGCAACATCCATACAAAATAATAGCAACATACCTTTGAAACAATTCAAACATACATTTCCAATAGAGGGGGCGAAAGACCTGGGCCGGTTAATTCCGGGCAACGCTGTGGAAGCCGGCAGCGAGCACCACCTAGCACTAGTACCAGCGACGCGCGCGAGCACCAACGCCACTAGCACCGAGCTTGGCTCAGCGGCGACGGTGGGGGATGGGGAGCGGGGAGCGCCATGGCCATTGGGGTGGGGGAGCTCAGTTGCTAGGGTGAGAGGGCACTGCCGGGGGTGGGGAGGATGCCAAGACAGGTGGGGGAGAGCCGCCTACTCCCCTACAACACCGCCACGTCACATTCATGGATTTCACCAGAGGCGAGTGGATCTTGTTCATGCTCTATGGATCTCGTCGGGGTGAGGGAGAGTCACCTACTCCCCTACAACACCGCCACGTCATCTTCATGGATTTCGCTGAAGGCGAGTGAATCTCGCTCGTGCTCCATGGATCTCGTCGGGGTGGAGGAGAAGGTCACGGGATCTACGGGCATTGGGGCTCCTGGTGGGGGAGGATGTCGGGCATTGGTGTGCTGCAGCAGAGGATGCGAAGCGCGAAAAGATTAAGGATGGCGAGGAAGAAGCGAAGAGATAAGTTTTTTTTAATATATATGCGGGCGAGAGCGAGTGATGGGGTGAAAAGCCGTCCAATATTTGTACGATCTGTCAGACGTTTGACAAATAGCATTTCCAATTTTTTTCTTAGCGACGTCTTGCTCTCCCAGATACGTAGGCATGTCTATCTAATCCAACCCATATCGAATTAACTGAGATTGGTAAAAGAATAAAGAAAAACTAAGATTTTGTGCTTAGATTGCTTCAAAACGTTGTGAACCATTGAATCTCTCTAGAACGATGGATATATATACTCCCTCTATTCCAAATTATAAGTGGCACCGTCGTCCATACCGATGTCTCGTTGTGACTACTGCTTTGACACCATCGACATCTCTGACGTTATTAGCAGAATAGATCTGCTACCTCTACCGGTTACTAATATATATGGTGTTGACGTTATGCACCGTGGTTATCTACAAGAATGTCAAATGCCCTATATAGTATGTGTTGGGGATTCAACTTCGCCATAAAAACACAACCCCAAACTCTGGAGTAGAAAAGACTATGAAACTTTATAACAATATTTAGTTACAGGAAATAAGGAAGGCGAAGACATTTTTCTTCACACTACGAGGAAAAATCTAACTTCGCCAAGAAGTAGAAGATCAAAGAGCAAGATTAAAGCGAAGGTGAAGATTTGACTTCGCAGATAAGAAAATTAACTTCGCTGATCGGCAAAGACAAAAGAAGAACAGAAATCAGAAGACCAAAATTAGAGCGAAGACAAAGTTTGGCTTCGCTATATAAAGATCAACTTCGTCAGCCAGAGACGTCGAAAGAAAATGAAACAAAGGGAAGCGAAGGTGGGAGTTCGACTTCGTCTAGCATTTTAAAGAGTTGAAGAATCAACTAAAGTTCGAACAAAGATCAGGAAAACTAGAGACTGGAAATAGAAGAATGAATGCTTAGAAAGAGAAAATTACCACTTCGCCCTCATAATCAAGAAGGATTGTAAACATTTAAGTCGAGGGCATAATAGTCATTTTGTATAAAATACGAAGACTGGGGTCCTATAAATACCCCCTCTGACATGTACAGTGTGATCATGAAATGAATACAACTTTGCACACAACTTTGTCTTATCTGAAATGTTTTTGATGATTGTGTGAATTGTGTCATCTGACCTGAACTTTTCACCCAACATCTGGCGCCCACCGTTTGTGTGTGCATTTAAAGATCCTCGCGATCACAAGAAATCAAATGGCAAGACCAAACAAAAAGACCGTCAACGGAGAAGCCAAAGACGAACCACCACTTGGTGAAGACCGAGGTCTTACAAAAGATGTTTCCCAAGGTGCAAACTCTTTAAAAATGGACGAAGCTGAAGAACAAAGACTCAAAAGAACTTGAAGAACAACTTTTAAGAAGACAAAAAGAACTTGAAGATTGTCACGCAAGAGCACGAGAAAAGACACTCAAAGAAACAATAGAAGAAGCCGAAGCTACCCTCCGCAATTTAAACGAGCAACTGCAAAATGCAAATTATGAAGTTATAAATCAAGAAGAATCGCACCCGGCAACAAGAATCTCTTAAGAGAGAAATAACCAAAAATCATTCATATCAATTGATACAAGCTCCCTACTATCAACAAATTTGCAGCTAGCTCAATGGCCTATATGGTATAAATTTAACATGATACCAACATTTGATGGTGAATCAGACCCAAGGCAGTTCTTAATGAGTTTTGAAGCCGCAGTAATTATCGGAGGTGGGGACGAAACTACACTTGCAAAGTCACTTGTCATGGCAGTCAAAGGTCCAACACAACACTAGTATTCATCCCTAAAAGCAAAATCCATACATTCATGGGAATAACTAAAGACAAATCTGCTTGTGGACTTCCAAGGATTTCAACCAACTGGTCTCACAAACATGGATTTATTCAACTGCAAGCGACAGCCCAAAGAACCTCTTAGTTAATATTACAAGAGATTCATTCAAATCAAATCTCAAATCACAAATATCCCAGACGAAGTTGTCATAATTGCAGCAATAAAGGGACTTCGGACAGGACAATGTGCAGCACACCTTACTCAAGAAAAGCAAACTTCACTTGCTTAGCTTTACGAGGAAATCTAAAAATACTGCAAATCCAATGAAGATTACTGAAAAAGAATCGAGGAAGAAAACAACTTCAGAAATCAAAACAAAAGCAACAATTTTCATCCCCCAAAGCAAAACAACTATAAGCGAAGACACTTCAGCCAAGTCAATCAAGTTGAAAACAATAATTCAACCACTGAAAGCAATTTTCCACCTCAAAATCAATACAACAGTCAGTACAACGAAAGGACATTCGAAAGAGGTGGCTTCAACGCAAGAGGAAGAGGACAAGGAAGAGGAAGAACACCCCTAAGACCAGAAGACATGTATTGCATCATTCATGTCAAAGGGGCTGGACACACATCAAAAGTGTGTCCAAAAGTAAAGAAAAACATCGAAGAAACATAAGAAGAGAACAAAATGTCAAGTCAATCAAAAAATGTCAACCATATGATTCAAGGCCAACAAAACTCCTATTACCCAATTCAATTCGGACACTCTCAAGCAATGATTCTAGGCCCATCACCATCATACAGCTATGGACCAGTAGCAATTTATGATCCAAATCAATGGAGGCAAAATCAACAACAAACAAATTTTCAACAATTACAACCTAAATCCTCTGTGGCAAACAACAATCTATAAGGAAACAACAAACAAGACAACTCTCCATCAACTTCAATGGCAAGCAAAGGAAGAATCATGACAATCATTGAAGGAAATAGCATTGATCATGAAAACAACAATCAAAAGAAGAATTACTTTCGAAGAGTAAACTCTATTTCAACGGAAGGCCCATACAAAAAAGACAAGATGGTCTCATCTACCAATCACATTTTTAGAAGAAGATTTACAATTGAAAGATTATCCACACATGGATGCAATGGTAATTGAAGCAAATATTGATGGATGGGCTGTCTCAAAAATTCTAGTTGATAGTGGAAGTTCTGCAGACATTATATTCACAGCAATAATTGATGCCATAAAAATTGATCGCAAACTTCTAGGAAGAGCTGAGCACCCACTCTACGGCTTTGGTGGGAAGCCAATTCACTCAATAGGAAGAATAGTTCTTCCTGTATCATTTGGAATAGTAAACAATGCAAGAACAGAACAAATTGCATTTGATGTGGTGGACATCCATTATCCCTATAACGCACTTTTTGGAAGGGGAACTTTGAATGCATTTGAAGCAGTAATAAGCTACTCTTACTTATGTATGAAGATGCCTGCAATAAATGGAGTTATCACAGTTCATGGAGATCAAACTGAAGCAAGAAACATTGAAAGAGAATACACTCCTGGTCGGAAAAATGTTCATACAATCAAGGAAGAAGAGAAAGAAGAAAAAGAAAATATGAAGCCACAAGCAAAAACTCAAGCCGTCGAAGAAACAAAAAAAAGTGCCCCTTGACTCATTAGTTCCAGACAAACAAGTAATCATAGGGACATGACTTTCTCAAGAAGAAGAAAACAGACTCATAGAATTTCTTCGAAGCAACAAAGATGTCTTCGCATGGACATCCAATGATTTAGGAGGAGTGAGCAGAGATATAATTGAGCACAAACTCGACATCAATCTAAATTTCAGACCCAAAAAGCAAAAACTAAGAAAGTTAGCTGAAGACAGAATACAAGCTGCAAAAGCCGAAGTCCAAAGATTGCTAGATGCTAAAGTTATAAGAGAAGTCCAATTCACAACTTGGCTAGCAAATATCGTCACGGTCAAGAAAAAGAATGGAAAATGGCGAATGTGTATCGATTTTACAAATCTCAACAAAGCATGCCCAAAAGATAATTTCCCACTACCAAGAATCGACACACTAGTTGATCAAGCAGCTGGAAGTGAAATGTTAAGTTTCCTGGATTGTTTCTCAGGATATCATCAAATTTGAATGAGAAAACAAGATGAAGAATTCACAAGTTTCATCACACCATTTGGAACATACTGTTTTATAAGAATGGTAGAGGGGCTTCGCAATGCAGGCACAATATTTGTCAAGATGGCTTCAACAGTGCTAAAAAGTCAGATTGGCAAAAATTTGCTAGCTTATGCCGATGACATAGTTATCAAGAGCAAGAAAAGACAAGATCATATTTCAGACCTCCAAGAAACATTCTCAAATTTGAGAAAAAGAAATCTGAAACTAAATCCCGAAAAATATACCTTCGGAGTACAAAAAGAAAAAATCTTAAGCTGCATTGTATCAGCAAAAGGAATAGATCCAAACCCAGACAAAGTTCAAGGAATTTTGAACATGAGAATTCCTAAAAACATAAAAGATGTTAAAAATGACTTGAAGACTTGCATCTTTAAATAGATTCATCTCAAAATCAGCAAAACGAAGCCTACCAATATTTTAGGCACTCAAAGGATTCAAAAGAGACTTCGTATAGGGACCTTCGCAGCAACATGCATTTTAAGAAATAAAAAAAGTATCTATTACAGCCAAACACATTGATGTCACCAACACCAAGAGCAGATTTGCTATTATATGTCTCAGCCACAGAAACAACAGTAAGTGCGGTACTAGTCCAAGAACAAGAAACAAATCATTCAAAACAACAAGTACCAGTCTACTATGTTTCAGAAGCATTATCTGGGTCAAAATCATACTATTCCGAGATTAAGAAAATCGCATACATAGTTTTAACAGTATCAAGAAAGTTGAAGCACTACTTTTAGGCCCACAAAATCAGAGTTCTTACAAATTACCCTCTGAAAGAAGTATTACAAAGTTGTAGAACAACAGGAAGATTGAAAAAATGGGCAGCAGAATTATCTCAACATTTCATAGAATTTGAAAAGAGAACATCAATAAAATCTCAAGTTCTAGCAGACTTCATAGCAGATTGGACACCCTCCCAAAGTTCAAGCGAAGAAAAGAAGCAACCAGAATGGATAATATATTGCGATGGTGCATGGGGCTTCGCAGGGGCTGGAGCAGCTGCAATAATTACCTCGCCTTTAGGCATAAAAATGAAATGTGCTACAAGATTGGAATTTCAATGTACAAACAACATAGCAGAATATGAAGCCGTTTTACTGAGACTTTGCAAAGCAAAAGCAATGGGAATCCAAAGATTAGTAATCAAAATAGATTTGCAAATTGTAGCAGGACACATTGAAAAAGACTACAAAGTAAGAGACCTAGAATTAGCAAGATACTTACAATTTCTCAGAGATCAAGAAAAACATTTTGAAGGTTTCACAGTCAAAAACATCTCAAGAAATGACAATTCATATGCTGACGAACTAGCAAAAGCTGCAGCACAAAATACAAATCTCCCCCAAGATGTTTTCTATCAAATCTTGAAATAAGCATCCATCAAACAAGTGCACGTTACCCCCAAAGAAATCCATATAATACAAAGTGAAGATTGGAGAGCCCCAATTATGGCTTACCTTCGTGGGCACCATGAGCCAGAAAACGAAGTCAACGACATAAGAATGAAGTAAAGAACAAGAAATTACGAGATAATCAATAATCAGCTATATAAACAAGGAATATGTGCACCATTACTCAAATGTATATCAGCAGAGGAGGGGAAAAAGCTACTATCAGAAATACATGAAGGAATTTGTGGCATACATCCTGGAGCAAGAACAATGGCAGGAAAAGCATTTCGTCAGGGATTTTATTGGCTATCAGCCCAAAATGACAGCAAAGAAATTGTCAAATCTTATCATAATTGCCAAATGTCTGCAAGCAAAACAAAGGTCCCAGCAACAAATTTACAGACAATAGAACCAACTTGGCCATTGACAAGATAGGAAATTGACATCATTGGAAAACTACCTACAGCATAAGGAAACCTTCAATATACAGTAGTAGCAGTGGAATATTTCACTAAGTGGATCGAAGCTAAACCAGTGACAAACATGTCATCATTCACAATAAAGAAATTTCTTTAGCAAAACATCATTTGTCGCTTCGGAGTTCCAAGGCACATAACATTAGATAATAGAACTCAATTTGACAGCCAAAATTTTAGAGAGTATTATGAAAGCTTGGGAATTCAATTATGTTTCGCATCAGTAAAACACCCACAGTCAAATGACGCAGTTGAACGAGCAAATAAAATTATATGCACAGGAATATCAAAATGCCTCGTGGGGCTGCCCAAAGACAAATGGGTGGATGAGTTACCTAAAGTTGTTTGGGCACACAACACTATAATTTCAAGATCAACAAACTTCTCCTCCTTCAAATTACTTTATGGAGAAGAAGCGATGACGCCTGAAGAGATAAAATTTCAAGGGCTAAGAACAAATATCGAAATAATAGATGAAGACCAACAAATGACAAGCAAAGACTTACTAGAGGAAGAAAGAATAAAAGCGATTCAAAATCTTGAGAAATATCAGAAGAAAACAGAAAGTTGGTACAATAAGAAAGTCAAACCAAAACAATTATCACCAGAAGACTTCATCTTGAAAAGAAAAAGAAATGAAGACACAGTCGAAAAGTTTCAGCAAAAATAGGAAGGATCATATCTTATTATAAGAACCAACAAGCCAGGAGCATTTCACCTAGCAGATATAAGTGGGAAGGAAATTGATCACACATTCAACATTCAAGATCTACGAAGATACTACCCTTAGAATTTATTTCTAACTTTGTACAAAATAGATTAGCTTTTATATTTTGAAAAAATTTTCAATTCAATTGTAAACGAGCTGCACTCTTTTTCCACTCAGGGGAAGCCCTTCGCAGGGTGAGTGGTTTTTTAACGATGCAGTCTCTATTGTAAATTCTCATCAAAGTATAAATGAGAAAACTAGTTCTCCTAAAAATAATCCTATTAAAGGCCGAAGAGTATAGTTCAAATATACTCATGCATCGGCAAAACAACCAAAGTAGGTAGCATCATTGTTTGAACAAGCAAAAAAACAATGCTAACATATCAAAAGAATCATTATATATATATATATATATATATATATATATATATATATATATATATATATATATATATATATATATGAAGTCTGCATATTGTCTTCGCCAAAAAGAGCGAATAGCACTTTCAAATTCACTAAGGTGAATTTCGACTTCAAAAATGAAGTCTGCATATTGTCTTCACCAAAAAGAGCGAATAGCACTTTCAAATTCACTAAGATGAATTATGACTTCAAAAACGAAGTCTACATGATTGTCTTCGCCAAAAAGAGCGAATAGCACTTTCAAATTTACTAAGGTGAATTTTGACTTCAAAAATGAAGTCTGCATATTAACTTCGCCAAAAAGAGCGAATAGCACTTTCAAATTCACTAAGGTGAATTTTGACTTCAAAAATGAAGTTTGCATATTAGCTTTGCCAAAAAGAGTGAATAACATTTTCAAATTCACTAAGGTGAATTTTGACTTCAAAAATAAAGTCTGCATATTATCTTCGCCAAAAAGAGCGAATAGCACTTTCAAATTCACTAAGGTGAATTTTGACTTCAAAAATGAAGTCTGCATATTATCTTCGCCAAAAAGAGCGAATAGCACTTTCAAATTCACTAAGGTGAATTATGACTTCAAAAACAAAGTCTACGTGATTGTTTTCGTCAAAAAGAGCGAATTGCACTTTCAAATTCACTAAAGTGAATTTTAATTTCAAAAACGAAGTCTACACGTCGTCTTCGCTAAAAAATGAGGGGACGACATTTTCAATTCACTAACGTGAAATTTGACTTCAAAAAACGAAGTCTACGCGTCACCTTCGCTAAAAAAAATGAGAGGACGGTGTTTTTCAAATTCACTAACATGAAATTTGACTTCAAAAAATGAAGTCTACGCGTCGCCTTCGCTAAAAATGAGGGGACGGCATTTTTCAAATTCACTAACGTGAAATTTGACTTCAAAAAACGAAGTCTACGCGTCGCTTTCGCTAAAAAAATGAGGGGACGACGTTTTCAAATTCACTAACGTGAAATTTGACTTCAAAAAAATAAAGTCTACGTGTCATCTTCGCTAAAAATGAGGGGACGGCATTTTCAAATTCACTAACGTGAAATTTGACTTCAAAAAACAAAGTCTACGTGTCACCTTCGCTAAAAAGTGAGGGGACGGCATTTTCAAATTCACCAAGATAGAATTTGACTTAAAAAATGAAGTCTACGCGTCGCCTTCGCTAAGAAGTGAGGGGACGACGTTTTCAAATTAACTAAGATGAATTATAATTTCTAAGTAAAAACCTACTAGTCAATTCGGAGACATTCTTGTTTTTACCATGAAAGAAAAATAATTTATTACATAGAAGATCATAACAAAAGTTACAATCATTCGCTTTCCGAAGCAACAAAAAATGCAGCTTCGCTAATCAACTCCTCAACAACCCTATCTAACACTTGATCAACTTTGCACCGTAGAAATTCTTCAAAGACATAACTTGGCGAAGAACTCGAACATGATGACTGAAAAATACAAAACGCCACAATTACTTTACATATCATTACTACAAAAAAACTAGTGCCACAATAAACTACCTGAAAATTTTCGCTGAAGTCAACAATCCGTGGCAAATAACATTTCTTGTTCCCAGCGATAAAATTTTTACATTCAAAATCTAAAAGCAACACTTTATCAGCAAATAAACTATAACGACCAAAAGTCTGTCACGGAACCGCCCAAATTATAAGAACAAAAGTACAAAAACAATCACCGGAGCAATTAAATTCCCGTACTTAAGCTCCTATAACTCCGGTAGTCCAATAAAACCCCGAGGGATTTCAAACCAACCAACATACAAGCCAAGATCGTAGTGATCCAACATAACAGGTCATATGTTACATCTATTTCATAAGTAATTCAACATATATCGGAGTTTAGTAGAGTTATTACAACTCAAGTTCAAAAGTAGCGGAAGCAAAGTAGTTTGAAAACTAATATCACCTTAATTCAAATACATGCCAGTACCCAGGTCAAATTCTCATAAAAGCAAGAGAGACAAGATAGCTCAGACGGATCATGCCCATGATCACACTCCGCCACTACAGCCGAAGTCTTCCAATTCTTGCAGTAGCTATGTTATATCACAACCTGCAACAAGTGGGAATAAACCCTGAGTACGAGAAGGTACTCAGCTAGACTTACCCGTCATAAACCGGAAATAATGACACCAAGGAGTATGCAAGGCTTTCTTTCAGTGGGCTAGCTTGACTCATTTGCGAAAAGCATAAGTTATCATAAATAAACTAATTTAAGTCCTTTTTGCATCATATTTATTATAACCTATTCAATCTAGGTAAGCACCTATGCTAAAGCAATCACTTGATTAACCATTAACATCAAAGGTTACCATCTCAGGTTTAGCATTTCCAACATTATCCACATAACCATCCATGTTCCATAATCATTACTACGATGTAGTAGCTCGAGTCAAGTGTTCACTATCCAGTGAACGATGGCGATTCGAATCGATTATTAACCAGCTGGTAAGTTATTCCTCACACAAACCTCACTCACCCGCTAAAGTGAGGTGTTGGTCACCGAGTCAACCATTCAGGTAAAGTCGCTAGCTTGCCAGGAACCACTTGTACCTGGGGGCCGCCCGACTGCTCTTTGGCCTTATCATCGCGCCCCCGTATCCTGCCACTACTGCTCCGGTATAGTGCGTTGCGGGCAATCCACTCGGCCCGAATAATCTCCTAGTTTCGCGGTCGAAAGGTACTTTATCCAGCCAGCTAAATGTGAGGTATGCATTCAACATGACCTGAGGGACAACAACGGACGGTCCTTAATCGACACAGACGAAAAACACTACAGTCCGAAACCCTACAAGTTTCCGCCCGGTCTCAAATTCAATTCACACTTAGTTATACCATGACTTCATAGTCATCCAAGCAGATCCAGGTAACCACCTATAGCTCGCAGGTGACAGGAAATCACCTGACTTCTACCGGTCTAAGCCAGCTAAGCATTGACTCGACTGCGGATACCAGGGTAACAAGGATATAGTATAACAAAGGTAAGCAAGGTATAATGCAGCAATGTTTGCAAACAAATCCTAAACGTAATGCATCAAATTAAGTAAAGTTAATAATAAATTATTTGCAAACCGGGAGAGAAATGCTCCGGGGCTTTCCTGGGATCCGACACAAGTCGGTAGTTGTCAGATGACACTCGCTGAGTACTTCCATCTTTGGGATAGTTCCACCAAACACCGTCTTCGGGTTTGGCTTCAACATCTCATCCTTCATGTGGTGCATCTAGCGAACCTAAATGAGATGCAAGATGCATGCGTATGAATATGATGAATGATAACACAAGATGCATCACATAATCATTCAAGTAAACACACGATTAAGACATAGACACCAAAAGCTAATTAACTAATATCACACAACCAATTAAAGAGAGCAAGCACACCAAGCATAACGCAAGTTTGACAAGATCACCAGTATCTTAAGTTGACCATCATCAAGGTCATAAGCCACACTAAGCAACACATGGAGTAAACAACCATGACTAGCATCTGACAATTTCTGGACTACAAACAATATCTACATGTTTAGATCATAACTGGAGTTATACAAATCCAATAGCCATGCAACCAGACATTCTGGAAAGCTTATGAAATTTTCTATAATTCATATTTAATAATCTTAGCATGATTCTCAAGTTAACCAAGTCAAACATGCATAATTACAGAATCTGGGTCCAGAGATTCTAGAGAACAACTATTTCTGGAACCCAACTTGAAATAGTCATTACTCACAAACTATAAGGCCAAATGCCACCAAAATTTAACACAAGCTAGATTAATAAGTTATTTACAACTTTGTTATAAGCATGTTTCTCATCAAACATCATTTTCATGGTGCAATTATCAAAGTCCCAGAAACTATCCAGGAAAGCATCAATTGCAAGAATAAATATTAACTTATATTCCAAACATATATTTGGCCACAACCAATGTAACCATCATAAAGTGCATGTTAAATGATCACCAAAAAGCATAGTGCTCATCACTAAATAAATTCTTTTAATGCATTTATTAATTTATTTATATAGCAAGGTGAAATAATAAACATATACCAAAAGTCCATAATAAAATCTATAAAAATTACAGTAGCTCTTACATACATCCAATAGTCTAATGTACAAATTTCAAGGCATTTGGACATGTATATCAACATCTATGAAAAAGACAAATTGCTATTGTAAGAATTCATGTGAGAGAAAGATGCACTAATAACTCACTCATATGGTAACCAAAAATCATGAAATTTTTACCACACATTAAACATCGTATGAGTAGCATGCCACAAAAATTTTACTTCATTTGGAGCCCTAGATCTACAGTTATGAAAATGACAAATACATCTAGCATTAAAAACCTAGCTGCACAAATCCATTTTTACAGAGAAAACTTTAAACTAAAACATGCTATATTATAGATCTAATGCATAGAGAATTTCACAACGATTCCAAAAAGTACCCATTTGCTAATTTACGAATTTTATATGATTTACTATGTATTTTCAAAGTTCCTACAAAATCATCACAAAACAGTCCTCGCGACACTATTCATTTGAGTCACTCACTGTGCAGTTAGGCCCCTGGCTTTTGTTGAATTCTCGGAGGAGGTCCTTAGCGCGATTTGGAGCAGAGGAGCTCGTTGGGGAGGCCGGTAGGGTGGACGTCGGCGGCGGGGGAAGCGCGGGGAAGCACGGGGAAGCACCAGGGCAAGCTCGCGCACCTGCTGGTGCCTCTAGCTCGGCTCGAGGTGGCCCTAGGTGGCCCGGCCATGAGCGACTGCTGCTTGCGGCAACGGCGGCTGGCGGTGAGTCGACTCCGGTGACTACGGTGGTGGTGGAGTGGCTCAGCAGCTTCACGACGTCGAGGCGCACCCGTGGGACTGCTCGGTTGAAACGGAGACGGCCCGAGGCGCACTGGCCACGTGCGCCAATGGCATTGCCGGCGACGGCGGCAGGGCAGGCGACGCTGCGGCATGCTGGGCGATCGGGGAAGGGATGCTGAGGGGCGGCGTGACACGGGGAGTAAGGTGGGGTGGTCCGCTCGGCTCAGGACCCAGCGCATCAGCGGACACGACAGTGGCACGAGCTCGGCTCGGAAGCTGGCCATGGCGGACGCGCTCTAGGTGTGCGCACACGCGTTGCTGGCCAGGCGAGGGGCGAGCAGACAACGAGTGAGGAGCGCCGGGCAGCTTGGCATCATACTAGAGCGGCAGGGGCACGGCAGCAAGGCAGGGACACACGGCAAAGGAGGTGGCGCGCGGCGTGCATGCACGGTGACCACGTTGATAGAGCGTCGAGCACGTGGTGGGCGCAGAGTGGAGCACGGTGGGCAGCGATTTGGGCTAGATCTAGGCCGATTTGGACCTTGGAGCAAAAATGAAGTTTGAAGCCCACATGAAGCTCTACGTTTTTCATTAAGGCACCCAGGTCACTAGGCCAACAGATTAGGAGAGAAAATCATGCCAAGATGACAATGCCAACATGTTGACGGAGGTCACGGAAACTCGCATTCGGAGGTCAAAACCTGATCAAACTTAATCCAACTTTTTACATGCTCTTCTCCAAGATGTAAGCTCCAACTTTTATTTTTGACTCAACTCAAGTTGCTTAATGAAAACATGAGAACGCGACATGCCAACGTCGACGACGATGAATTCCAGATTTAGAAAAATTCTAAGTCTGCAAACAGCCGCTGATTCAATCTTCGAGCCTCTGTTTGACTTATTTCCAAGTTGATCTAGCTCTTGGTCCAAAAACAAAGTTTGTTCTACACGATATGGACTACAACTTTCATTTAAGGTCCAACCTCAAAACTGGTATAGAACCTACTGTTCTACTTTGACCAAAGTAGGATCACGATGAAGCTTAAATTATTCTTTTTGATCAATTGGAGCATTTTCTAGGCATTTGCTCAACACGAACCTTTCTTGACTTTTGTGGTAGAGTCCATCTAGAGTCATTTGGGCAAGGTTACAAGGTTTGGTTCATGACCTATATTTCCATCCACTTAATAATGCAATTCCAGCACTTAGTAAAGTCATTCCAACAAGCATATAACTTATCATTTCATGTGACTTTTTTATTCCAAACATCATGAAACTTTTCTAGTGACCAATATCAATAGGTACTAAGGTGAGACATATGAAGATATTGCCATAACTCCACCTAAGCATATATCTTGAAAATAGCCTATATATAAAGCAAGGGTGCAACATCCAAGTTTAGGTTAGGGCTCCTGTCCATAGGTTGACCTTGACATCATCATCTCCACTTAATCTACCATGTTTGAGCTCAAACCCACTGCTTAACTGGTGGCAAACACCTGGGGTGTTACAGCCCTCCCCCTCAAAAGAATCGTGTCCCGAGATTCGGTGCGGAGGACTTTTCAAGGGAAGAGAAGCATGCCATCCAATTCCAACATCCATAAGCGCATCAGGCTACTTAGCTTCAAGCATCAACGAGGTTAACTAGTAAGACAACTTTCTGATAATCGCTCTAAGTAGAAACTTTGGTCTGGATAATTTCCTTCACTGACTTCCATGAAGCATTGTTACTTTGGGAGGAATCCAAGACAATACGGAACTTCGTTCACGGTGCACGGAGAGTACTGCGAGCATGGACTAATTTACTCACTCAGACGCCAACTGATCTAAAACTACATATTGTTACACGTGTGCAATTCTCTTTCTCTGATGCCAACACTGTATTATCTGAGTCTGCTGAGGGAACAGTGAGTGTGATAGCTGACTCTGTCGGTTCTGGATTTTTGCCAACGGTTATCTAAGAAGATTCTCTTATACAAAGGAAACCGTTATCTGGGTTGAATTAGATGCAATCTCTTAGGTAAAAACACATATAAAGTACCAGAGACACATCAGCACTAGAGAACCATTACCGCAAAAGGATAATAGCTAGGTCTGAAAGACAACAAAAGTTGCAAGTATCCACCAAAATAGTTCTGTTCTGAAATGGCAGCCAAACAAGCTGACATGACATCTCTCAAATCCTATGTTTTACTCAACCAATACTCATGTCAACTTAAGACATTGAAGGGTCCTAAGCAAGGAATGAGGTTACCAAGTTTGGGTCAATCCAACTTCGTTTGAGTCACTAACCATTAGTTTGAAGATAACCGGTGTAGTGTCACAAAATTCTGGACAAATTTCACGTTCTTCCTTTTCTTTTGCTTCACATGTTGAGGTGTGTGTTTTGCACTCTCTGATCTTTCTCATAGTAGCAAAAGCCTTTTGTCTCGCTGAGGATGGAGGTGATAGTCTTCCTGATAGGTTTCTCAGGGAACAATTTACGCCGTTGATCTAGACAGTAACTTGATGATGCACAAGCATTGGACTTATGGCTGTTTTCGTAGAGCACCAAACATTATTCCACATGGAGGGCATCCCTACGTAGATAAGGAACCATTTCTAAATATTTTCTGGCATTTCCTCCAATAGAACCTTGAACCAAAACTGTTCGTGGTACTTAAGGGCACAATGATGCAGATCGAAACTATGGACATGCTTTCTCTAGTTCTTCACATGGCTAATACAACATCTTGTACTATATACGTGATTGTCCAAGATGGAATTGATTTGATAGCACATTTGGAGAAGATGCAACACCTGCATTGCTGAACGGCTTCATGGCCTCTTTGCTTACTATTATTCGTTGAGACATAACCATCATGTCTATCAAAGAATTGTTATGTGACTGGAGATTAACCTTCTTACTGGTAATTAATTAGTTGTCTCTCAATTCTCAAAGTTCCAACCTTTACTCTTGACCACCACAATAATTACAGTCGAGGCACAAACAAGTGGTCGGCATCGAAGTCTACAGATAAGGAGTCACAACAGAGAGAGTTGATTTTCATCTGTATGACTGTCATCCACACAAGGATCAAGACATTGATAGTTAGGTCATATGCACCATGTGACGATTGGTTCTTTCCCAATGGATAACTTGTCCAATCATTTAGTGTTAGGTGCCCATTCGATTCAACAGGGATGGCATACATTACTCAATCGATGACCGATGTCGTACAAGGGCACATAGGGGGAGTCACTTGTCTACCACCTCTTGCAGTCTGTTAACACTTATGCCGGTGACTGTTCTTCAAAGGTCATCTTCTTAGCAACTTCAAGGGATATCTACTACATAAGGTCTAAGATATGAATCTTTAGATAAGATATAGGGAGATAACCAAGGAAAACGGTTACGAGAAATAACACATCGGTTGTTTCATAATGGATCATGAATAGCAACTTTGATACCAGCGCGTGCCGAGCAGCACAACCTTGTGTGCGCGCCCACAGGAGGCTCTCGGTTTCGTCGCGGCACCATAAAATGCTAATCATAACACCATTATTAAACGCACAAACAAAGTGAAATTTCAAGTGGCACCGATTAGGTGGTAAGAACAAGCACCAGACAAGGGAGGAGTAGCAAGCAAGGGTAGTTACAAGGTTTAGAGTCAACACGGAGGCGATTCGAAGATTAAATCATAGCGCAAGAGAACATAGCGTAATTGCCGAAGACAACTGAGCAAGGGTTCTCGGTCACGTTGGACAACAACATGAGATCAAGATTAATAACGTTGAGAGACGTTAGAAGTTGAGATGGACTTTAGCAGACTTCTAGAACAAAATGATACACCGATCAGAGATTTGGTTGATAAGGTAGCCACGTGATTTTGCAAGCAAAGATTTCTAGATTAGACAACGAGAGATTAGCATTGCTCGGATCATCTGTAGGAGAGACAATCGGGAGGTTCAACATGGAATTGGGTATGGTCTCCAAAACTTGGCAAGCAACAACTGTGGTTAAGATCGACGTTCGTTAGGACTTAACTTGGTTGGTCAATCGACAAGGGCATTCTCCAAAAGGTAGCGAACGTTTAAGGCCTAAGCAAACATATAGGGGACTACGCTAGGGCCTATGGTTCAAACAAGGCATGGATAAACAAACATTCAAGGGTTAGCAACCACGTCTACAGGCTCGGGCTCCTACGAGAGAATCTAATTAGAGACGACGACCAGGCGATTACGTAACATGAGCGTTGTTCTAGGATAAAGCATCTTCAACACTCATATGCTCACTGAGGACAAAAGAGAGGTCAACTATAACACTACCTAGATAACAAGCATCTACACAGCATCACAAGTTTTTAAGCGGACACTTGAGATTATTAGTTAGGTTAGCTTAAGCATCCAATACTAAGCAGAAGGCTCACACCTAACAAGAATTTATCCAACAAGAACTAACTACAAGTTTAGCTAAAACAAAAGCATGCTAAAGTAATCAACTTAGTGCATGCACATCAATCACAAGTTACTTATTTATTAGGACAAAGGTGGGAGGAGCATAGTTATATGCACAAAGAAACAATCATAATGATGCATGCTTTGTCCTATTCGTCCTCACAAGATTGCCAGCCTAAGGTGGCAATCACGTTCTATGTCGGTGGCATAACACGCATTCTCTCGATATAGAGCTAGTCGCCTGCTACATTCAACTTACGCATTCGTGGTTAGCGTACCTATAGAAAATTTCATTGCAGCCCAACAATTCCCAATATAGCACACAATAAAAGCAGTAAACTAAATACTCTCCATACATACATCCCCTGATGCATATACTTCGGTATCATAGCTACCCAACAAATGTACCCACAATTAAGTACTTTCATAAATACATGGTTAAACATGTAATTATGCCAGTAACCATAGCTAACTCTCCCCTAGACCGATGGTTAAACGGTCATACTCTTCTAGCTCACACTTACCTTGGCGTAGGTGCGACGTTGCAAGAATATAACTCTAGCGACATATATGGCTATTTCATATATGAAGGTTACCACTACCATTCGACCACAGGGTAACGATGCGGTCAAGTTATCACTCATACATACCTTGGCTTGGGCGTAGATGCAAAAATTTAAAACCCCCAAGTTAGTACTTAATTAAGCCACCTAAGGGTCCTTAATTGGGCATAAAGGAAATGACCACTGGCATACTTAGATTTAAAATTCAGATTTGAACAAACCTAAATATGTAGTAGCTATAAGTTGTCAAAAACCAGTTTTTTTTGCAAACAAAACATGTGTTTTCAATACTCATATGACATGTTTAATGTTGAACCTTGCTCCGATACCAGCTGTTACGGAACCGCCCAAATTATAAGAACAAAAGTACAAAAACAATCGCCGGAGCAATTAAATTCCCGTACTTAAGCTCCTATAACTCCGGTAGTCCAATAAAACCCTGAGGGATTTCAAACCAACCAACATACAAGCCAAGATCGTAGTGGTCCAACATAACAGGTCATATGTTACATCCATTTCATAAGTAATTCAACATATATCGGAGTTTAGTAGAGTTATTACAACTCAAGTTCAAAAGTAGCGGAAGCAAAGTAGTTTGAAAACTAATATCACCTTAATTCAAATACATGCCAGTACCCAGGTCAAATTCCCATAAAAGCAAGAGAGACAAGATAGCTCAGACGGATCATGCCCATGATCACACTCCGCCACTACAGCCAGAGTCTTCCAATTCTTGCAGTAGCCATGTTATATCACAACCTGCAACAAGTGGGAATAAACCCTGAGTACGAGAAGGTACTCAACTAGCTTACCCATCATAAAACCGGAAATAATGACACCAAGGAGTATGCAAGACTTTCTTTCAGTGGGCTAGCTTGACTCATTTACGAAAAGCATAAGTTATCATAAATAAACTAATTTAAGTCCTTTTTGCATCATATTTATTATAACCTATTCAATCTAGGTAAGCACCTATGCTAAAGCAATCACTTGATTAACCATTAACATCAAAGGTTACCATCTCAGGTTTAGCATTTCCAACATTATCCACATAACCATCCATGTTCCATAATCATTACTACGATGCAGTAGCTCGAGTCAAGTGTTCACTATCCAGTGAACGATGGCGATTCGAATCGATTATTAACCAGCTGGTAAGTTATTCCTCACACAAACCTCACTCACCCGCTAAAGTGAGGTGTTGGTCACCGAGTCAACCATTCAGGTAAAGTCGCGAGCTTGCTAGGAACCACTTGTACCCGGGGGCTGCCCGACTGCTCTTTGGCCTTATCATCGCGCCCCCGTATCCTGCCACTACTGCTCCGGTACAGTGCGTTGCGGGCAATCCACTCGGCCCGAATAATCTCCTAGTTTCGCGGTCGGAAGGTACTTTATCCAGCCAGCTAAATGTGAGGTATGCATTCAACATGACCTGAGGGACAACAACGGACGGTCCTTAATCGACACAGACGAAAAACACTACAGTCCGAAACCCTACAAGTTTCCGCCCGGTCTCAAATTCAATTCACACTTAGTTATACTATGACTTCATAGTCATCCAAGCAGATCCAGGTAACCACCTATAGCTCGCAGGTGACAGGAAATCACCTGACTTCTACCGGTCTAAGCCAGCTAAGCATTGACTCGACTGCGGATACCAGGGTAACAAGGATATAGTATAACAAAGGTAAGCAAGGTATAATGCAGCAATGTTTGCAAACAAATCCTAAACGTAATGCATCAAATTAAGTAAAGTTAATAATAAATTATTTGCAAACCGGGAGAGAAATGCTCCGGGGCTTTCCTGGGATCCGACACAAGTCGGTAGTTGTCAGATGACACTCGCTGAGTACTTCCATCTTTGGGATAGTTCCACCAAACACCGTCTTCGGGTTTGGCTTCAACATCTCATCCTTCATGTGGTGCATCTAGCGAACCTAAATGAGATGCAAGATGCATGCGTATGAATATGATGAATGATAACACAAGATGCATCACATAATCATTCAAGTAAACACACGATTAAGACATAGACACCAAAAGCTAATTAACTAATATCACACAACCAATTAAAGAGAGCAAGCACACCAAGCATAACGCAAGTTTGACAAGATCACCAGTATCTTAAGTTGACCATCATCAAGGTCATAAGCCACACTAAGCAACACATGGAGTAAACAACCATGACTAGCATCTGACAATTTCTGGACTACAAACAATATCTACATGTTTAGATCATAACTGGAGTTATACAAATCCAATATCCATGCAACCAGACATTCTGGAAAGCTTATGAAATTTTCTATAATTCATATTTAATAATCTTAGCATGATTCTCAAGTTAACCAAGTCAAACATGCATAATTACAGAATCTGGTCCAGAGATTCTAGAGAACAACTATTTCTGGAACCCAACTTGAAATAGTCATTACTCACAAACTATAAGGCCAAATGCCACCAAAATTTAACACAAGCTAGATTAATAAGTTATTTACAACTTTGTTATAAGCATGTTTCTCATCAAACATCATTTTCATGGTGCAATTATCAAAGTCCCAGAAACTATCCAGGAAAGCATCAATTGCAAGAATAAATATTAACTTATATTCCAAACATATATTTGGCCACAACCAATGTAACCATCATAAAGTGCATATTAAATGATCACCAAAAAGCATAGTGCTCATCACTAAATAAATTCTTTTAATGCATTTATTAATTTATTTATATAGCAAGGTGAAATAATAAACATATACCAAAAGTCCATAATAAAATCTATAAAAATTACAGTAGCTCTTACATACACCCAATAGTCTACTGTATAAATTTCAAGGCATTTGGACATTTATATCAACATCTATGAAAAAGACAAATTGCTATTGCAAGAATTCATGTGAGAGCAAGATGCACTAATAACTCACTCATATGGTAACCTAAAATCATGAACTTTTTACCACACATTAAAAATCATATGAGTAGCATGCCACAAAAATTTCACTTCATTTGGAGCCGTAGATCTACAGTTATGAAAATAACAAATACATCTAGCATTAAAAACCTAGCTGCACAAATCCATTTTTACAGAGAAAACTTTAAACTAAAACATGCTATATTATAGATCTAATGCATAGAAAATTTCACAAGGATTCCAAAAAGTACTTATTTGCTAATTTACGAATTTTATATGATTTACTATGTATTTTCAAAGTTCCTGCAAAATCATGACAAAACAGTCCTCGTGGTACTATTCATCTGAGTCACTGACTGTGCAGTTAGGCCCCTGGCTTTTGTTGAATTCTCGGAGGAGGTCCTTGGCGCGATTTGGAGCAGAGGAGCTCGTCGGGGAGGCCGGTAGGGTGGACGTCGGCGGCGGGGGAAGCGCGGGGAAGCACGGGGAAGCACCAGGGCAAGCTCGCGCACCTGCTGGTGCCTCTAGCTCGGCTCGAGGTGGCCCTAGGTGGCCTGGCCACGAGCGACTGCTGCTTGCGGCAACGGCGGCTGGCGGCGAGTCGACTCCGGCGACTACGGCGGCGGTGGAGTGGCTCAGCAGCTTCACGACGTCGAGGCGCACCCGTGGGACTGCTCGGTTGAAACGGAGACGGCCCGAGGCGCACTGGCCACGTGCGCCAATGGCATTGCCGGCGACGGCGGCAGGGCAGGCGACGTTGCAGCATGCTGGGCGGTCGGGGAAGGGACGCTGAGGGGCGGCGTGACACGGGGAGTAAGGTGGGGTGGTCCGCTCGGCTCAGGACCCAGCGCATCAGCGGACACGACAGTGGCACGAGCTCGGCTCGGAAGCTGGCCATGGCGGACGCGCTCTAGGTGTGCGCACACGCGTTGCTGGCCAGGCGAGGGGCGAGCAGACAACGAGTGAGGAGCGCCGGACAGCTTGGCATCATACTGGAGCGGCAGGGGCGCGGCAGCAAGGCAGGGACGCGCGGCAAAGGAGGTGGCGCGCGGCGTGCATGCACGGTGACCACGTTGACAGAGCGTCGAGCACGTGGTGGGCGCAGAGTAGAGCACGGTGGGCAGCGATTTGGGCTAGATCTGGGCCGATTTGGACCTTGGAGCAAAAACGAAGTTTGAAGCCCACATGAAGCTCTACATTTTTCGTTAAGGCGCCCAGGTCACTAGGCCAACAGATTAGGAGAAAAAATCATGCCAATATGACAATGCCAACATATTGACGGAGGTCACAGAAACTCGCATTCGGAGGTCAAAACCTGATCAAACTTAATCCAACTTTTTGCATGCTCTTCTCCAAGATGTAAGCTCCAACTTTTATTTTTGACTCAACTCAAGTTTCTTAACGAAAACATGAGAGCGCGACATGCCAACGTCGACGACGATGAATTCCAGACTTAGAAAAATTCTAAGTCTGCAAACAGCCACTGATTCAATCTTCGAGCCTCTGTTTGACTTATTTCCAAGTTGATCTAGCTCTTGGTCCAAAAACAAAGTTTGTTCTACATGATATGGACTACAACTTTAATTTAAGGTCTAACCTCAAAACTGGTATAGAACCTACTGTTTTACTTTGACCAATGTAGGATCATGATGAAGCTTAAATTATCCTTTTTGATCAATTGGAGCATTTTCTGGGCATTTGCTCAACACGAACCTTTCTTGACTTTTGTGGTAGAGTCCATCTAGAGTCATTTGGGCAAGGTTACAAGGTTTGGTTGATGACCTATATTTCCATCCACTTAATAATACAATTCCAGCACTTAGTAAAGTCATTCCAACAAGCATATAACTTATCATTTCATGTGACTTTTTGATTCCAAACGTCATGAAACTTTTCCAGTGACCAATATCAATAGGTACTAAGGTGAGACATATGAAGATATTGTCATAACTCCACCCAAGCATATATCTTGAAAATGGCCTATATAAAGCAAGGGTGCAACATCCAAGTTTAGGTTAGGGCTCCTGTCCATAGGTTGACCTTGACATCATCATCTCTACTTAATCTACCATGTTTAAGCTCAAACCCACTGCTTAACTGGTGGCAAACATCTGGGGTGTTACAAAGTCAATACATCAAAACATAATACTTACATCAGCTTACGTTCAATAAAAGTATCAAACGTAGGATCCACCTCATTAGTCGCATACTTCAACCATAGCGAAGGATCAACGACAAAGTTATCCTTACACATTAGCAATGGTAAAATACCCACTCCATCCTGCTAAGTTTAATATTTACAGATGTCAAATAGCATTACAGAAAGTCTCACTCCTCAATAAAAAAAACTAAAAAAACAACTTCAAGACCAACTAAAACGGGTGGTCACCAACATCATCATCTCTTGCGTTTTCTTCCTCACGTTTGTCTTGCTCCCTCTGCACCTTCTCATCGGCAGCAATCTCTTTTTCAAGCTGCTGCAAAAAAACAAAACAAAATATTAGTATAAAAAATATATAATAATAATAATAAAATAAAGAAGAGTCAATAAAATTTCCAGTCCAACCTTCTCCATCTTCTTCTTCGCCTTCAGAAAAGCATTCTCCCTTCCACCCATGTTCCAATACTGATTAAAATATTTCTTACAGAGCAATTGAGTCCGAGAAGTAACCTGACTCAATTGTTCCACAAAAAAAAAACTTATAGTCATTGTTCAACATTTGTTCATACAAAGGATCATTTGCCTCTTTCATTAGATGAAAAAACGCACGAGTTGCATAAACGTAACTCAAATCCGCGCTAGTCTGGATAACAGTCAGCAAATCTTCATATTGACGACACAGCCAAGCAAAAAATGGATCAAATTCTCCAAGCTCCCAACAAGGATCTTCTGGCTTCACTCCAAATTTATCATAGCAATTTTTGCAAAGCTCCCACAAGCGATTATACTTATCATGAAAATTTTGACCCTTTTCAGAAGATTTCTTCTCAACATAGTTTTTCTCCCTCTCAATTTTCTCAAGTTCTTTTTTCAAATTATCACAATCCTCAATCTTCGCTTCAAGCTTGGCTCCAACAGAAATACATTTAGACTCCATATCATGAAGAGCTTTAACTGCCTCTATCCTTTCTTTCTCTTTAGCAGCAAGTTGAGATTTCAAAGATTTAATCTCTTCAACAAGACTTCTCTCGCGAAGTACTGCATTCTTTGCATCATCCTCAATCGATTTACGCAAGCTCCTTTGCAAAAGGGCATTCTACAAAAACAAAATATTCATACACAAAGTCAAATATATATTATAAATCAATATAAAAAGTTTAACCAAATTTAAACAACAAAGTCAAAAATTTCGAACCTTGTAAATCATAGAAACACTGACGTCTGCCAACTCAAGCGAAGATTTACCAACAAGTTCAGCCTCCGCATCAGAAACTGCGAAGGCATCATCAATGCACTTTGACAACTTTAATTCTGGCTTCTTCGGCATAATACGAAGTTTGTCCAAACCAATCCCAATAAATTTGAAAGTGTCTAAATTCACACCTTGAGCCTGACAATATTCCATATAGCGTTTATAAGCAGCAAGATCCACTCCATCAGGAATGGTTTCTAAAATTTCAGCTAGGGTAGAAGGTTCCTGGGCAACTTTCTTCACCTTCCCAACATCCACAGTCAGACTCTCTATGAGACGAAGAGTCTAGAAAAAATTCCTCTGCACAAAATCAAACCACGAGTCAGTCGAATATTCAAAGTTAAAAGACAAATACAAAATATATATACATATATATATATATATAATTACCTGTAGTAACTCTATTTTCAAGATGACATGCAACTTTCTCACCAGTATTTACATCAATTATGGATTCAGAAAGACGAGAAGCTCGAGCATTTTCAGCTTCCTCATCAAAAATATCATCATCAAATTTATCAAAATCAAGAGTAACGGTAGTGGTACCCTTACCCTTGAGAACCCTAACTTTTAGAGCTCCAGTCTCCACAGGTCCACCTCCCAAACCAATATTTTCTTCTGCCACAACCTTGGGGGTGACACAACTCCTGCAATCCCTGAGGGTGTTTCAGCCACAAACCTTTGAGAAGATGGCCCGACAGTCTCCTGCGAAGTCAAAATAGCAACTTCACCTTCTTCTTGTGAATCTATAACAACATCTTTAGCAGCGGCAACACCAATAGGAACTTGAATGCCAATAACCGAAGAAGACAAAATATCTTCGCCAACATTAATTTGAGATGAAGACAAAGTAGCTTCGCCCAAATTAACATTAGAATGAACATTGGCCTCCAAATTCTGGAAACAATCACCAAGCGGAGTCAACACTAACGGAGTCAACCCACTAGAATTAAAAACTAAGCTAATCATCCTCACCTCTTCATCACGAGCCAACTGGCTAAGAGTCTCTTGACCCATTTCTTCACCATCTCCTCTAAGTTTTTTAGAACCAGAAGACGTAGCAACCTTCTTCTTCTTGGTAATTTTCTTGATAAGTTGACCACCAGCTCTTTTCTTCTTCGTCACATTTTTTATACTCGGTTTTAATGTACGAGTATAAGCAGGTAGAGGTTTTTCACCATACTTAATCTGTGTAATATCAAAAACTCTGTTTAACCGTTTATAATCTTTCCCTAAGATCTTGTCCATCAAATCTTTCTCTTTCTTCAGAAATTTACCAAGAATTTTAACTTCTTTAATTTCTACAGCAGACACAAATTGTGCATCTTCAGAATATTTCTTTGGGCGAAATGATTCGTTATCTGGAAAAATATAACTTTTCCCTCTCACCATTTTTCATGAAAACGAATAAAACTCCAACCTTTCTTTAATGGCCAGATCCGAGCTGCAATGTATTCTACGCAGAAATCACGAGCATTTTGCATACTAGCAGCAATTTTGTAAACTTTCTCACAAGTTCTTGAACTCTTCGAGCTGAAAAACTCGGGTTTACAAACAAAGGCATTCTTACTCATCTTCGCAGCCAAAGGATATCTTTTCACAATTCTTTTAGAGTCATCTCTTTCTTCGACAAGAGGAAATGTATGATAAAACCAATAACGGTATCAATTTTCAGCCCACTTGTTTTTTTGAAGCTGGAGAAATCTGTTTGGCACATCAAGCAGACTTAAAACTGCAACGACCAAAATACTTGATAATACTTCTGCCATCAACATTCTTGTTCCCGAATTGTGTATGCATTTCATGAAGAGAGCAAAAAGCACCAATATCCAAGCTCCCTTTCTGTTCACTGCCCAAATAAAAAGTACGATCTTCGCTATTCCATTTGGAGTTAGATGATGGATCTCAATATTATATGCCTTCATAATCTCTTCAATGAAATCTTGACATGGCATATGAAGACCAGCTGCAAACTGATCTCAAAAAACAACATACTCATGAGGTTTAGGCTTAGGAATCATTTCATCTTCAGAGGGCAACCTGGCATCAGCTTTCTCTAACATCCTATTTTTAACCAACCAATCCAACTCAGCTTCATCCATCAAAGTCTTGCCAAAACTCAAAGATTTTGTGTCATCACCAATCAATTTAGACTCTGATGCAGAAACATCAGACAAATCCTCTCCAGAATCAAATTGATTAGATTCCAACGGAGAATTTTTAGAAGCAATCTTCTCTAGATCAGACATCTACGACAAAATAATAATAATATATAAAATAAATAACAACAATAGACAAAAATTCAAATAGCAAGAAATCAAAAATAGCAAAAACATTTACCTTCAAAAAACCTTCACAAAAGCATATCACTTCGCAACAAAATCGACTTCGCAACAAAAATCGACTTCGCGTAAAAACATAAAACAACAGCACCTCCCCGTCTTTGATAAAACAGAAAAAACAGGAGGAATCACCGCAATATATATAGGCGGCCTCGAGTCAGATGAAACGGCTTTGGTCAAACTTGACCGTTACAAATTCAAAAAATAGAAATATCCTTCGAACTGACGGACATCAACGGCCAACTCCAAAGTTTGGGACGGCGTTTTGTGTCTTCGTTTGAAATTCAAACTTCGCGGAATTCCGACCTTTGGAGTAGGCCTTCGTTCGCGAGGGACTGTTGTTGGGGATTCAACTTTGCCACAAAAACACAGCCCCAAACTCTGAAGTAGAAAAGACTATGAAACTTTATAACAGTATTTGGTTGCAGGAAATAAGGAAGGCGAAGACGTTTTTCTTCATACCACGAGGAAAAATCTAACTTCGCCAAGAAGTAGAAGATCAAAGAGCAAGATTAAAGCGAATGTGAAGATTTGACTTCGCAGATAAGAAAATTAACTTCGCTGACCGGCAAAGACAAAAGAAGAACAGAAATCAGAAGACCAAAATTAGAGCGAAGACAAAGTTTGGCTTCGCTATATAAAGATCAACTTCGTCAGCCAGAGACGTTGAAGGAAAATGAAACCAAGAGAAGCGAAGGCGGGAGTTCGACTTCGTCTAGCATTTTAAAGAGTTGAAAATCAACTAAAGTTCGAACAAAGATCAGAAAAACTAGAGACTGGAAATAGAAGAATGAATGCTTAGAAAGAGAAAATTATCACTTCACCCTCATAATCAAGAAGGATTGTAAACATTTAAGTCGAACGCATAATAGTTATTTTGTGTAAAATACGAAGACTGGGGCCCTATAAATACCCCCTCTGTGTGATCATGAAATGAATACAACTTTGTACACAACTTTGTCTTGTTTGAAATGTTTTTGATGATTATGTGAATTGTGTCATCTGATCTGAACTTTTCACCCATCGGTAGGTTTGTACTAATAATACCCTACGCGGCAAGCAGAGTAGATTAAATTGGCATCATCCAGTATCGAAGGAATCACATCTCGTAGATTGAGATGTTCCGGTCATCGAGTCGGGCTAATGTTTTGATCTAATTAATTCGACAAGTAGTAGATAGACGTACAAATACATGCAGAAACAGTAATGTATACGTGGACACATTCGTATGACGTCTTGCATGATGCAATCTATGAAGTATGAACTTTGTTGGCGGCATGAAGTTAGCGACTAAACTGTCCCCGTATGTACTTGCCATCGCAAACATGCGTGTAACATGAAGTTACTGTGAGTTGGTTCTGTTGACCAATGATCATGCTTCACGCATGGATTAACTATGTAGTATATTATTAAATTTTCTATATAGTAGATATATGCCCGTGCACGAATTGAATAAGACAATGATTTGACACTTAGTTTTTTTGTAGTCAACGCATATGTACATATACGATCGTATTTTTGCACGGGAAAATGAGTGTAGTTTGACGTCACATATCCTCATGTCAACGTGGCTATGCATCGACGCTGGTAGCCACGCAACAGGTCGAGCTGATGCGTAGTATGGCGGTAGCCTAGGTGGTGCCACGCCGTGAAGCGCTGCGCGTTGATAGCCGCGGCGAGTGAGCCGTTGCGGCTGTTGCCGTGGAGGTGGTTGTGAAGCGCGCCATGGAGAGCATGAACTCGAACACCGGGATGTGCTCATCGCGCTCATTGCAGAAGCCCAGCAGTTGCACCAGGTTGCGGTGGTTCACGCACAACAATAGCAGATGCCGCTGCGCTCTGGCCGCTTGATGCCCACCTCGCACCTGTAGGGGCTTGGCGCGGTACACCGACCCGAAGCTGCCGCTCCCGAGAAGCCATTGTTGAGGCGCAACCGCGCGACAGTTCTTTTTTTTCTTTCTCGATCACGCAAAAGACTTGCGCGTTTTTGTATTAAGTGGAGAGAAAATTGATTACATGGTCAGGGGCTTTTAGATTTGCAACAAGCATCGGTCCACCCCGAAAAAGACAATCTTATGTTTTTTTGTGCCAGCTTGCACCCACAAGTCTGCCTCATACTTGATGAGTTTGAGCAGATCGGCCACCTGGGTGGTTGCTTCGCGGAAGCACCTTGCATTTCTTTCTTTCCACAGTTCCCAAGCAACGAGTGCGAAGATGGAATCAGCACCTCAGTGGCACTGTCCTGTCCACTGCTCTCTCCAAACCTTCTACCAGTCAAGAGTGGAGTTGGCATGCGCTATCGCAGCGCTGATCGAATGCACCACCAGACTTGCTTGGAGTAGGAGCAATCGACGATGATATGGTCAATGGATTCCGGTTCTTGTCGCATAGGAAACAGTTGTCCTACATTTCTAGGCCATGACGCCTCCGCCGATCTGTTGTCCAATAATGCCGCCTGAGGGCAAGCCAAAGGAATAGCTTGATGCGGAGTGGCGCCTAGGACTCCCAAATCAGGTCACACCCCAGTGGGTGTGAGGCTTGGTGAAGAGCTCCTTATGCAGTACTCATGGAGAATTTGCCATCGGAGGCCCACCTCCAGACCACTTGGTCAGGCGTGTCATTGAGCACAACACTGCATTCCAGATTTTCAGATAATCTGCAATGGCCGGCACCGAAACTCCTCCTCTGATCTGCTGTATCCATGCCCGATTTGGCAGCGCCTCGGGCACTGTTTGTTGCTGGGTCACTCTTTTCGGTATCAGCTGGAACAACGTTGGCGCCATTGCTTGGATGGACGACCCTCCAATCTAGTTGTCTGTCCAGAACAGGGTCTGTGTGCCGCTGCCAATGACCGAAAATGTGGAGGCACGAAAGAAGGCTGCTGCTTCTGGGGACGTCTTCAATGGGAGCTCGGACCACGCACGATCTCGGTCAGTCCTCTGCACCCACAACCACTTGGTTTCGAAAGCAGTCCTGGCAAGCCGCAAGTCAACCACGCGACAGTTCTAGAAAGACATGAACATTTATTATCTTGGAGATTTTCAAAAGGAAAACAGGATTTTTTTTCTTTTTATTTTCTTTTCTTATTTTTTCACTTATTTTATTAACCCCCTACTCTCACTACCCCATCCACCGCATGCAGCCACGCCCACGCACTAAGATCGAATCGAAGGGAAAAAATGCACGCAGCGTCTTCGTCTCCATCTGTCCACCGGTCAGTTTGTCTACTTCGACGCCACCACTACTAGAAATACCCCCTATAGTGCGTAGACACGTTTTATTTCGTCACTACAAGATTATAGGCACGTTTTTATAAAGTATATTAGAAGCGTCTTCGCATGGACCGTGTCAGGAATTATAGAGACGAGTTCTCTAAGCGTGTCAAGGTCATAAAGAGACATTTTGTAGAGACGTTAGTTGCATGCCTACGCATATTGATACACTTTTATAGATACATTCATATAACGTGTCTATTTGTGTAGTAACGTTACATAGCAGCGCTTCATTATGTGATAAGAAATGTAGAGACGTTCTCATAGATACACTTATATTATGTGTGTACTAATGTAGTCACGTTGTGTAATGACGTTGTATTGTGTGTTTAAAAGTATAGAGATGTTCTCATAGATACATTTGCATTATGTGTGTACTAATGTAGTCACATTGTGTAATGATGTTGTATTGCGTATTAAGAAGTATAGTGACGGTTGGGTAGATTCATTTATATTGCGTGTCTAATAATATAGATACATTGTCATTTATATTTTGTGTCTACTAATATAGCCATGTTATACTTTAATGTTTTTATAATGTCATATAAAAATTATAGATATTTATGAGAGTGAATCATGCAGGCATTGCACTGAACAATCCATTTTTGTCTTTACAAAACAAGATACTGATTAACAACTCATTAAAGTACACTCTCAAAGACAAACCATGTTCATAAAAAAATCGGCAAAGTGACAATATCATACAAATATCTATTATTTTTTCACTAACATCTAAAATCTATGTTGTCCACTCTGAAACTTATAGCTTGTCTTTCCATCCATATCAAGTTACATGTTCTCACCATACTGCAAAATAAAAAGAGATTAAATTGACAAACATGAATTCTAATCAAACGGATCTCGCAAGAATAAAACATACCAAGGTTGTGCAGTTTGAGTTGAACTCTTAAGCCTCTTAACCTACAATAAGACATGTGTTTAGAGAGATAGTATAGTTTTAGAAATTACAAAACTATAGAGTATTTAATATAAGAGAAAACTGATGTGTGAACGGGGCCAAGCAACAACAAGCCAATAGCATCTCTTGTAGTTTTGATAGAATAGAGTGGTCTAGATAACGTCTCATCTCTATGGTTCCCATTGCCATTACTTTCAAGGGCATCAACATGAACCCCAACAAATTCTTTTCCAAGCCCATCAATGTTTCGAGTGCTATCAGTAGTCACTAACTTTCCTTTGCCCACAACTTCATATTTGTTTCTTAGTGAAACAAGATACACCTTGTTCGCTTGAACTACTTTTCAGCCAAAAATAGTGTTTTTCTCTCACAACAAATCAGCATAAGCGAACAGGGTGACTTCCATTTGGCTCTACCATTTTGTAAAACACAAAGCTATGATCATAGAACTTGTAATTAATTTAACTTTGAAACAACAAGGAAACAAGTACATAATGATCTTGATTGATTATGAGCTGGAGCATTAATTCTTTAAGGCCTTTGCAGTAGACACTATCAAAGCATATCATTGATTTAGCAAGTTCAGCCATACTATGAGGGATTACAATAAGAGGAACGTAGTCATACCATGTTGGTCATTATGGTACCACGTGGTAATGAATATGGAAGTACCATCAAATATTCACATTGTATTGAAATTTTAAAAATTTAACACTAAAATTTTAATTTTTTCAAATGACCTCGGATGGTAAAATGACAACAATAAAAGTTGTAGATTTCGAAAAGTTATAGAACTTTGTTGTTTACAACTTTTCCATTTGAAATCATTTACTGTTTCAAAATACCATTAAAAATTTAATTTTTAAATTGATGAAGAACTCTGATTTTTCTTTTTAATCTTTGGCTGAAACTTCGAACTCGTCTTTTTCTCTCGTACTAACTTCAAATTTAATGATTCTTTTTCCTAAAATTTTCTAAAATCATGCTCAATCAATTTTTTGTGTTCTTATAGCTATTATTTTGGTCATCTTTTCATGTGACTGTGTTTTTATCAATCTCAAATTTGAATTTCAAAAAATGGCAACTTCAAATATCATTTTGAAACATTAAATGATTTCAGCTAAAAAAATCATGAACATAAAATTTGTACAATTGATTAAGATCTACAATATTTATTTTGGTCATTTCTTTATCTGACAAAGTAGTAGTAGCATTGTTCATAAATTTTATAAATCTCTCTTACAGTTTGATAAATATAAGAGGGATATGTAAAATTTATGAACAATGTTACTACCACTAGGTCAGATAAACAAATGACTAAAATAAAAGTTATAGATCTCGAAAAGTTATAGAACTTTGTAGTTGACAACTTTTTCATTTGAATTCATTTTGTCAAGAAAAACTATTTGAATTTCTCAAATTTGAAATTTGGATTTTTCTAAACGACCTCGAATAGAGAAACAACCGAAATAAAAATTGTAGATCCCAAAAAGTTATACAACTTTATAGTTGACAACTTTTTAATTTGAAATCATCTTGTCAAGGAAAATTCTGTTTGAATTTTTTAAATTTGAAATTTAAATTTTTTAAACGATCTTGGATGGACAAACATCAAAAATAAAAGTTGTAGACTTCGAAAAGTTATGCAACTTTGTAGTTGACAAATTTTAAATTTGAAATCACCTGGTCATAGAAAACTACGTCTGAATTTCTCAATTTTGAAATTCAAATGTTGTAAATGACCTCAAATGGAGAAACTACCAAAATAAAAGTTGTCGATCTCGAAAAGTTATACAATTTTGTAGTTGACAACCTTTTAATTTAAATTTATTTAGGGCCTCAAACAATCAATTTAAACTTGATTTTATAATAATATGTGGGGGAAAGAAAATCTATAATTGACACAAGTGAGTGTGACGTGCAGTGTTAGAGGAGCGTATGAGCGAGGGGGAGGTTGCATGTTCAAATCCTACCGGCCACAAAAATGGATGATTTTTTGCGCGAAAGATGGATTAATTTTTTTTCTATTTTTTGGGTCCGGATTCGTCATTTCTGAAAAATGATTTATAGGGGTGACCGTCGCCATCTTGAGCCATCCCTGCAAATTTGATTTGAGCGATTTGTAGCAACGCTTCCATAGGGCCGGCTGGCAAAACTAATTTGATCTCTCTCAACTATTGTGAAAATCCAATTTGCCTCGGTCAATCAAACACTCAGAAGGTAAATCGGACTATGTTTATAGTTTAGGGAGATCAATTAGATTTTTTTGGAAAAAAAATACTAGAAAGAATTTGTCAAAAAACTAATGAAATATTTTCTAGAAAAGTATGCATTTAAAAGTTATAAACTTTGATTTAATCATATGAAATTCTTAGGAACCTAGCTTTGAATTATGTAAATCTTATATGGTCTACTAAATCTAAAACTCGACTCGATTAAGAAATGGAGGATGTAAAAAAATTCAAGTAAAAATATAATTCAAGCTGTGATTGCATATTCAACATGCATTGTATGGTTTAACTTTATATTAAGCGGACATTATGATGACAAAGATGCGTTCAGACAAAAATTTAAAACTAGTTTCATGTAAGCGTGAGCTCAGATAAATTTGTATGAATGTTTGAAGGTTAGTTGGGAATTTAGAATTTTAATTTTTTATTTTCAAAAAACCTGATAAATTTTTAAGACTATTACTATACTAGCAAATAGCTGTCAGTAGGCCTACATTTCATCCATGACCCCACGTATCATCCACCCAATACATATTTGTCCTTTTTCCACACATTTCTTCTTCAGGCGCTCTGGCGAGAGGTGGTGCTCTGGCGACGGTGGAGCTTGTAGTCGCCCACGAGGCAGCCGAAGATGCGCTGCCGCCGGTGAAACCCTGGCACGGACCTTCGCGATTCCTGCCGAATAGAGAAAAGATGAGAAAATGTATTGGCACTAGTACACAAAAATAGCTAGTAACTCAGTGGTTTGCAGCTTAGGCAGCTAACCGTGGTGAAACCATTTCGATACCCTATTCCTTATGCCTTGCTAGTTTGGTTATATTTTTGGAAAAAGTCTACTTAACCCTTGAACTATCAGCTAGTGTCTAACCTACACCCAACTATAAAACCATCTGTTTTACACTCTGAACTTTTCAAAACCGTTCAAATTACACCCTGGAGCGGTTTTGGATGATGGTTTTGCTACAGTAACGGCGGTTTTGACTTTTCTTTTTCTATTTATTTTCACTGAATCTTTGAAAAATCATAGTAAATCACAGAAAAATTATAAAATAGAAAATCTAATTTTGTTAGACTCCACATGAGTAGATTTACACAATGAATATATAATATAGTATGCTTTAGTACAAATTTTTTTCTGTAACTTTAAATTAGTTAGAAAATCAAATTTTGTCTGTAATTAATTGGAATAATTCATAGCTACAGTTTTTATGATTCAATTGTGGTTAAATTTTTATAGTTAACTAATTATTGTATGCTTGAGCTGTAGTAAAAATTTTATACTGATTGGATCATGTATAATTTAGTTATAGATTTATTTATATTTAACAAGCATAAACCTAAACATAAACCTAAATAAATATACAACTAAGTTATATATGATCCAATGAGTATGAAATTTTTACTATAGTTCAAGCATATAATAATAGGAAAAAGTCTAATTGACCCCCCAACTATTTGGGGTAGTCTAGTTTACCCTCTCAACTATGAAACGGTCTAATTTACCCCCTGAACTTTGCAAAACCGGCCAAATCACCCCCTCGAGCGGTTTTGGACGGTGGTTTTACTACAGTAACAATAGTTTTGCTACAGTAACAGAGGTTTTGTCCTTTTCTTTTTAATTTATTTTGTCTGAATCTTTGAAAAATCATAGTAAATCATAAAAAAATCATAAAATGGAAAATCTAATTTTGTTGGACTCCACATGAGTATATCTACACAGTAAATATATAATATAGTATGCTTTAGTACAAAGTTTTTGTTGTATGAATTATTCAAATTAATTACAGAAAAAAAATAGATCAAAATTTACAGCAAAAACTTTGTACTAAAGCATACTATATTTTATGTTCACTTTGTAGCAAAACCATAGTTACTGTACCAAACCGCCGTCCAAAACCGCTCCAGGGTGTAATTTGAACGGTTTTGAAAAGTTCAAGATGTAAAACAGACGGTTTTATAGTTGGGGGTGTAGGTTAGACACTAGCTGATAGTTCAGGGGGTTAAATAAACTTTTTCCTTATATTTTTTATATATCTTTTGTCCCTACAGATTAACTATGACATTTTTTATTTTTTTCCTATATTTTTATCGCATACAGATTAACTATGTTGTTTGCGCTCACTATACAAATTAAGTATTGTACTTGCTCCGAGGTACATGTTGTTTTTCCGATATATTTTATCACCTACAGAACTATGTTATTTGCTCTCACTGTACAAATTAAGTACTGTACTCGCTCGGTGGTACATGATGTACTTGAGGTGGTTATGGTGTCCCCTTTTTAATTTTAGCCAAAAATAAGTCATTTTCTATTATTCTATCCCCTACAAATTAACTATCATACTTGTGCTTTAGTTACTTTTATCCTATATATACTAGTATTTTCTGTCTTATCGGTGGTGCAGGATTGTGGACTGGAATTATATAGTTGCTCGCCGTCAAAACATTATACACAGAATATTTTAGATTAATATGCTACCTCTCCTTGTCCGGTGGTATGCTGCCATCTAAAATACCACAGGTTCGAGGTTCAAACCTATTACTAGCACTAATTGTTGTGTTCTTTTTAATGTTATAAATATTTTATAGTATTTTTGTGTTCTTTTTCATGATATTATGTTATATATATTCTATAGTGATCAATAGTACAAGTAGGTCAGAAAGATACTTGAGATAGAATGTTAAGAAAATTATTTAAAAATTTTAAAACTTAATTTACAAATGTTTAGTAACTACAAATTTATAGAAAAAAAAAGTGTACAAGAGAGGACTTAAATAGGCAACAGATGTTTAAGATATTTTTTACAACGTCTCTACATACTGCTAATGGATGACGAAGGCACGTCTAATTTCGTTGCACTTTTATATGTTTTCAATATCCTATCAAGAAGCATGTTTGGCTGACTATATATGATTATTGATACGCTTTGCAACGTGTATAAATTATATTAACGGTTTAAAACGTGTCTAACTTGGGTGTTATTTTGAGACGACTTTATTATTGTATCAAAAAATATCTATAATTAGACATGGAGCGTTGTTTGATACGATTTGTAACGTGTCTATATGCTCTTGACGATTAAAAGCATGTCTAACACCATGTTATTTTGAGACAATTTCAATATCATTATAAAAAGTGTATTTAGATGCCTTTTGACGGTGAAAACGTGTCTAATATCGTGTCATATTGAGACGTTCTCAAAATCATTTCAAGAAGCGTCTTTACATACTCATGTAGAGACGCTTTTAACCCGCGTTACTATGAAAACGTATCTAGAGGGACTTTTTCTTGCATGCCGGCAACGCTGGGCTCTGCGGGGCGTTCCTTTCCCCGTGCCGCTCCCACGGCGTCGCGCTGTCCATCATCTTCGCGTCGTGCTGAAGGCTCACGAATGGCGATCCGCCGAGGTGCGCGCATGGCGGCTCACGGCGTTCCAGCGTCTCGACTTCACCGTGGACGACGTGCTGGACTGCCTCAACGAAAGGAACGTGATGGGCAAGGGCGGGCCCGGGATCGTGTACAAGGCACCGCCACCCTACTCGCCGACCAGGACCTCGCCGGCTTGCTCTATGACGACTACGGCTTGTCGCTTTCCTGGCGGGACTGCGGGCCGGCATGCGCAGACGCGTGACGGGCTTTCGGATTATCGTCCGTAGTTGAACTCCGTAGGTTATTAGGAGCAGGGCAGCAGACGATAAGTATAGGAACTTTTTAGGTGTAATAGATAGACAGTAGATACAGGGCTGACCGTGGAGGGTGGCAAGCGGGGCAGCCACCCTGGCCCCCAATTTGATCGACCCCACTCCATATTATATGTAAACACTACTGGGTACACTAAGGGTGCTTTTAGGAGCGCTCCATGGAGCGAATTCTCGGAGAGAATCACTCCCCGACTGCCAAATGGTTTTTCAGAGTGAAATAATTTTCTGCTGATTCTGTGAAGTGATTCTCTGAAATGAACTAAGAGGCTGAGAGTTGAAAAAAGTAACTTCTCATAATTATGTGAAGTAATTCTCTATAGTGATTTCAAGAGTTTATGCTAAAGAATAAAATAGAATCATTTTCAGCCTCAGAATCACTTTACCAGAGAATCAGAGAGCACAGCTCTGCCAAACGGACCACAATATTTGGCCTGTTTCAGAGAAAAAACGCCATAATCTATAAGAAGACTGCTCAAAAACCTTATTTTTGTCGGTATAGTATATTTAGTGCCATAAAATTTTAACTTTCTAATATAAGGCAAGTCTCAGTGGAGAGTTTCATTTCGTTGTTTCCAAGACTGCCATGTCATATAGAATGAAATGAAACCTTTATGAAATACCTACTTTCAATGGAAAGTTCCATTCCATAGTTTCATAGATATTTAATTTTATGACTTATAGAGAGTTGGTAACTGTGCCAAGAGAGTTTCATCCCCATAAAACCTAATTCTTCTCTCTTTTCATTAAAACATTGTCATGTCATCAAAAATGTATATGTGACAGACTATTAAATACAAATGAAATTCTAATGAAATTCCACTGAAACTGGTCTAACAAAAATTATTTTAATGGTGACAAGCATGACCATTATGCTAGCTTACTATTAAAATTAAGAGTATTTTTATGGTCATTTATTCTCTCTAATGCCATTGAACTGCATGTTTAATCAAGGTGCTCAGTGCATGGTCCAATTTTAAGTTAAATTGGAATATAAAGCGTTTTCATTATTACTCTCTCGCGTACCGTACGAATTAGAGGAGCGTGTCTACACATGATAGGATTTTAATCCCAATATGAATGGGACATGTGACATGATCATTGTATTAATCTCTTAAGTACTCCCTCCGTCTCAAAATATAAGGCGCAATTTGATTTAGTGTAGTCTTTAAGAACATATTTTGACCTATAATTTCTCTTATAATACATAATTTATAGAAATAAAAGTTTCATTATTAGAAAGTATTTCTAGATACAAATCTAATGCAACTACTTTTGTAGTATAAACTTTTCATATGATTAGGCTAATTATTAGTCAAAAATAACAAAATTTTAAATTTTAAAATACATACATGCCTTATATCTTAGGACGGAGGGCTATATGCACGTACGAGTGTCCACGTTGAATCTCTAAGACAAAGAATATATGACGCGAGCATTGAATAAATATCTGAGCCATAAGTCGTCCAGGTATCTATGTATTAATATGTAAATCCGTTGCAACACATGGTCTTTTTTCTAGCTATAAGATAAATTAGTAATTAAAGTGTATTTTAAGAGAATCTTTCAATCTAATAATGGCTAACGATTAACTTAAAGGGGTAGTTAAGATTGACAAGCAACCTGCTCACTGCAGCTTCTTTGGCATCGATGTATTGGTTCACAACTTGGCAGGCGTTGGCTTGATGCACGGGGTAAGGGTACTTATTTATTGTCACAATAGTTTTTTTGTACAAGGACTTTGTAAAATAATTTATGTCGACATAGTATTACTGAAAATGGGCCACTGGAAACAGGTCCAGTTATAGTACAAATTAGCCCAGCTGCGAGCCCAAAGTTAGGAAATGGGCCCACAAGACCTCCAATTCCTTCTCCTACCGCCCTATGACAAGTGGACCACGTAAACCTCATCCCACCTGTCGGTGATTCAAAGTGAGCACCCGCGACAATGCGGTCCGGCCGCCGCGGTCGTCGGTGCGCCGCCGTGCCCGTGCGGCGGCCGCGGTTGCTAGAGACGGGGGCGTGGATCCTACACCGCTACACGAGTCCGTCTCTCCTCCAGCTGGCCGCGCTGTCTTCCTACTCTCCTAGGCTGGCATTGGGGGGAATGTGATGTGGTACCGTCAGCGATGGTCCGTCAACCGACAGGGAGATCTCGTCGGGCGCCTGGCGGGCTGGACCGACGACCGGCCACTTCTTTCTCGCGCTGGGCGGTTCAAGAAATCGCAGGTTTCCACGCAGTCCCTGTCGTTCGGGCTCCAATTGTCGTTACGTCACAGGCGAGTTCTTCACTAATCTTTGATTGATTCGGCAGTTGGCTGTTGCAGTATTTGATAGTGATTTGTCCTCAGGTAGTGGCTCAACTGCTCGGTGAGAGTGAAACAGGGCTAATCGAGGCCCTTTTCTTGTTGACGACTTGAGTAACCTTGAAGTTTGCAGTAGTGCCTTGTGCAATTGCGCACTTCATTCCTATGATTTCGTAAGTGCTTCATGTCTTTAATCTTGACAGATTCAGTGATCTTTCAAATCTGCTCTGTGCAATTCGGGAACCCCTTTTCTTTTGCATGACAGCACACTAGTTAGACAGGGACTGCTGCTTAGAGGTCACATTATTACTCCTAGCTAGTTGTTTTCCTTCCCTTTTATTATGCACATAGTCATCTCCTTTTCCTTGCTCATGTGTGCTTGGCAGTTAGCATCTGTAAGAGGCTACGATACTTCGTGGATGCGTGCTTCCTCCAATGGAAGCTCAGGATCCATGTAAAATCTTCTCACCATTGTGAAGGGGCGATGCCATGATGTCGAAAGATGAGCCTCACCCAGTCACCTGTGGTCACTGGTCTTGGGTTTTCAAACTGGAAACTCAAAGAAAACTTCCTAAACCTGCTCCTTTGGCCGGCACTATATTTGCTAATTTGTTTAGCATTGTTTAGCTTGTTGGAAACTGGGGCTGATTGGTATGACGTATAAACAATGTGACATATTATTCTAGTCCGTACGGCTCAAACAACTCCCACTGTCCCATGTTGAATTATAATTTCTTCAGGTCACGGGTGTTCATATTGTAATATGTGTACATACATAGTAGTCATCTTAGTAGACACTGGACAGATCCTAAGTTAGCAGTTTCACTAATCGTAGATTCTGTCAAGAAAATCTTTACAACTTTGCTCTAAACCTGTCACCTTATTTATCTATTTGTTTATCTTAAGGTTCCATGTCCTTTCCCTGAATATTTTTTATCCTAATAATTTAGGTAGACGGCCTGTGATGTTTGTCTTCTACTCTTCTGCATTCACCTAAATTATTTGAGCAATGTCCGCGATTCACACTTTTTTCACACTTGCATTCTTGACCACTTGACTAATCTTAAAATGCAAGTTGTGCACCTTTTTTATGCATCAAGAAAATGATTGTTGTGTACACCTTACCTGCTTACTCCTTTTATTCTGTTCTTATACTTTGGTCGTTTCCTTTTCTTGTGCATATGGAGTTGACTTACTGAGCATGTATAAGGAGAGCCTTGAAATATGAAAGTTGCACAGACACAAACACTGACACCAGATGCAGTGAGGGGTGGGGATGGAAGCTATTGTGTGTGCATCACATGGAGCCATGGGCTCCTTGCTGTGGAAGCTGGGTGCCTTGCTCTCTGATGAGTACAAGCTTCTTAGTAGTGTGAAGGTGGATATGATGTTCCTTAAAGCTGAGCTTGAGGTCATGCATGCTTTCCTAAAGAAGATGTCGGAGGTGGAGGACCTTGACGGGAAGTCCAAGTGCTGGATGAAGGAGGTGCGGGAGCTGTCCTACGACATTGAGGACAACATCGACAGTTTCATGTTCTCTCTTGGTTGTGAGTCCAACAGCGAACCTAGAGGCTTCAAGGGGTTTGTTGGTAGGTGCTTGAACTTGTTTGCAGATGCTAAGGCACGTCATTGCATTGCCAAGAAGATCCAACGTCTCAAATGCCATGTTATAGAGGCTAGCAATCGGCGTGGGAGGTACAGGGTTGATGATGTTGTCCCCAGATTGAGTAGAACAAGCATAGACCCTCGCTTGCCGGCATTGTACACTGAGACAACAAGGCTTGTTGGCGTTGATGGCCCAAGAGACAAACTTATCAAGTTGCTAACAGAAAGAGAGGGCACAACGACACAGCTGAGTGTGGTCTCCATTGTTGGATTTGGTGGTCTTGGGAAGACTACTCTTGCCAATGAAGTGTACCGGAAGCTTGAAGGGCAATTCGACTATAGAGCTTTTGTGTCAGTGTCACAAAAACCTGAGATAAAGAAGATATTGAGGCATATACTTTGCCAGTATAGTTGCCGAGAGTTTGGCAGCAACGAAGCATGGGATGAGCAGCAACTCATCAATACAATAAGGCAGTTCCTTAAGGATAAGAGGTATGCATCATATATTTGTCTCTTTTCATGACAATCTTGCTTTGAAGGAATATACATGTGCCTATTTATTGATTTGTGCCAATTCGTGTTAGGTACTTTATTGTAATTGATGATATATGGAGCACATCAGCATGGAGAACTATCAGATGCGCTTTTCCTGAAAACAATTGTTCCAGTAGAATATTGACAACTACTCGCATCATCACAGTTGCTAAGTATTGTTGCTCTCCTCACCGTGACCATGTGTATGAACTGAAGCCTCTCGATGCAGCTCACTCTAAGAGCTTATTTTTTAATAGAATATTTGGTTCTGAAGATAGATGTCCTCTTCATCTGAAAGAAGTTTCCAATGAAATATTGAAAAAATGTGGTGGCTTACCATTGGCAATCATTACAGTAGCTAGTTTATTGGTCACTAAAGCTATTATAAAAGAAGAATGGGAGAAGATGCTGAAGTCTATTGGTTCAGCACTTGAAAAAGATACAGATATGGAAGAGATGAAGAAGATTCTTTTGCTTAGTTACAATGATCTCCCTTACCATTTGAAGACATGCTTGTTATATCTAGGTGTGTTTCCTGAAGATTATGAGATTAAGAGGGATCGATTGATAAGAAGATGGATTGCTGAAGGTTTTATCACTACAGAAGGTGGACAAGACATGGAGGAAATAGGAGAATGCTATTTCAATGAGCTTATCAACAGGAGCATGATTCAGCCTGTTGGAATTCAGTATGATGGTCGGGCTGATGCTTGCCGTGTCCATGATATGATTCTTGATCTCATCATATCCAAATCAGTTGAAGAAAACTTTCTAACCTTATGTGGTGACGGAAATCACAAGCTAGTGCAACAAGATAAGGTTCGTCGGCTATCGATCAACTATCATGCTCGAGATGATATTATAGTACCAACAAATATGATTGTTTCTAATGTTCGATCCCTCACTATCTTTGGGTATGCTGAGAATATGCCTGGTCTTTCCAACTTTCTACTCTTGCGAGTTCTGGATCTAGAAAATAGAGTGGTGCTGGAATACAATTACCTTAGACACATAGGTAGGCTTTCTCAGTTGAGGTACCTCCGACTCAGTTCAAGAAGAATAACTGCACTTCCTGAACAAATAGGAGATCTACAAAATTTGCAGACCTTAGATTTGAGGTGGACAAGGATTAAAAGGTTGCCACAGAGTGTTGTTCTCCTACGACGATTGACATGCTTGTTGGTTAACAGTTTAGAATTTCCTGAAGGAATTGGAAACATGCAAGCTCTACAGGAATTATCAGAGATTGAAATTAATTGTCATACATCAGTGTCTTCTTTGCTGGAACTGGGCCAATTGACTAATATAAGGATTCTTGGGCTAAATTGGTGCATCATCGACACAAATTATGCAACAAAAATCCATGCAGATAGTTTGGTTATGTCCCTCTGCAAATTAGGCATGCTCAATCTTCGATCGATACAGATTCAAAGTTATCATAGTTGTTCCCTTGATTTCTTGCAGGATTCTTGGTTTCCTCCGCCCCGTCGCCTCCAAAAATTTGATATGTCAATAGACTACTATTTTCCCAGAATCCCAAACTGGATGATCTCACTAGAGTACCTCAGTTACCTAGACATATATCTTACTCCAGTGGATGAGGAATCATTTCGAACCCTGGGGGATTTGCCATCTCTGTTATTTCTCTGGATATCCTCAAGAGAAGCAAAGCCTAAAGAAGGGGTTATTGTCAGCAGTAATGGTTTCCGTTGTCTGAAGGAGTTCTACTTCAGCTGTTGGGAAATTGGGACAGGGCTGACATTTGAACCAGGAGCCATGCCAATGCTTGAAAAACTGCGGGTTCCATTCAATGCACATTGTGTGTGCTCTTTGCACGGTGTTCTGGATTTTGGAATCTGGCACCTCTCTTCCCTAAGGCATCTCCAAGTTGAGATTATTTGTCATGGCGCGAGGCTTAAGGAGGTGGAGGCCGTGGAGGAAGCTGTCAAGAATGCAGCCAGCAACCTTTCTAATGAGCTCTTCCTTGATGTAAGAAGATGGGATGAGGAAGAGATTTTGAAGGACGGGGAGCATAAACTGGAGGAAGAGGAGTTCAGTTCTTATGATGATTCAAAGCATAACTCATTGTTGAGGTTTGATTTCTTCTCTTAATCACAAGTATCCACATGTATTTCTTCTACTTACTAGCGCTTATGAAGAGCTGCGGCACAATCATGCAAACAAATTAGTGGTCCATTTTATTCAGTGAAATAATAATTTGTTTTTCCTTTTTCAAATTTGAAGTTAAGTATACTAGATGCAACTGCAAGCATTTTGGAACCCTGCTCCTCTGATTACTTGGTCCTTAAATCCTAGCTTAATTCTTCTCTAACTGCTCTGCCCTTCAAATTTGAAGCTTTCTAAAAGCTGGTTACCGCGGCGGGGGGGGGCTTCGAATTTGAAGATTTTCTCTAATCCTTACAAAAGTTACAGTGCCCTTTGCAGAAACAGCAGCGGCCGGTGCAGTATGGCAGCAGACGAGGAAACAAAAGGTTGATACTATCTTTTCAGTGCGTTCTTCGATCTTCGACAGACAATGGACGACCAAAGAAAGAAGATGACCATTTTGAACTTTAATGTAATCTTATTGTTTAGAGGTCATTTTGTGTCAAGTTGTCCTTTTCTACAAGCTATTTGTGGGGTCACTCCTAGCCTCTCACCTCGCTCGAGTGCACAGGGAGAGGCCAAGGGTTTCCCACGGTAATTGGAGTCAAATAGCTAGCGGCAAGTAGCAAAGGTAGCGAGGAATAAAAATGCGGATTAAATGCCTATTCATTCATCGAAAAGATCATCCCCTTCTTACATGAATTGTTCGGATATTTATAGGCTACACCCAGGCGCGTGGTGATATTACAGTAGGGCAAAGCGCCAAAAGGAAAACAAAACATGGCGACCAAGGGTACGGACGTAATCTTCACTCCCTCGTTCATCAACCCCGTGGTCCCACCTTTTTGTCAGCAGGATTCCCTCTGTCGGCGTGGTCTCCTTCCAAAATGGGCGCCGACCTCCGCGCGTCCCTAGCGAGGGCTCGCCCTTCATCACCGTCGAGGCTCGCCTACCTCTTGCCCTGTGGATGCGATGGTCCTTAAGGTACCTGTGCGAATACTGCTCGAAGACTAAAACACACCCTCGCCAGTGAGGGTCAGCGCCCGCGGTGAGGGGGTTAGCTAGTACAATTGATGAGTCAAGGGTCAGGGAAGGAGCTAGGCCGGGGGTGACTCCCCCCAACAGCAGCCCCTCGATGATCGGGCCCAGCATGATGGGTCGGAGCAACGTAAAAACACGGGGAGGGAGGTGAGCGAAGGTACGCCGCTCACGGCCCGGTCTAGCGACGCCCCTATTGATCTCGACTAATGCTGGGCCTTAGTTTTGGGCCTGTTATGGTGCTTGATGGATTGCGTGATTGTAGGGAGCAGTTCGCGTTTACTTCTTGATCGGTGTTGGTCTCACTGTAGCTGATTTTTTGAGATGCGTGTCTCCTTCCTTTCCTGGGTTCATGTTGTGGGCGCCTATAAATAGCCGCGGTAAGTTTAGGGTTTTACTTACTGAGTCTTTCATTTGTTGCCATCCTGTTGTCGCCGAGTTTGCTGGTCGAGGGTTGAGTTTTTGCAAGGCTTGTTTCTTGCGTGAGGCTTTTTGGTCTACTGGCTTCGTCTGATTCGTTGTGTTCGTCGAGGTATGTTGGTTATTTTGCTGGTGTTAGTAATCCCTTTGGGGCGAGGGTTTGTGTTTGATCAACTGTTTTTTTGGCTTTTTGTGTTTTGTAGTTTGATGGCTCGTATAAAGCAGACGGCAAGGCCTATTGATGATGTGGTTGATTCTGGATCTAGTGATGGGGTGAGCTTCGATTTTGGTGTGTCGAGGATCACGTCAAGCGATTTGGATGAATTCACGAGGGCTGCCTGGTTTGATCACGACTCTGCGAGACCGTCGGAGGGTGAGACTGTTCTGGATCCTCATGATGATGAGGTTGTTGTTTTCCAGAAGTTTTTTTTATGCTGGTTTGAGGTTTCCTCCGCACCCGCTAGTTGTTAGAGTTTTGAAGAGGTTCAACCTCAAGTTTCATCAGTTGAAGCCCTCTAGCTTTGTGAAACTGAGTATCTATATTTGGGGCTGCAAGTCTTAGGGTGTTGAACCGGATCTCGAAGGTTTTATCCGACTTCACCGTGCCCATCCTTAGCCTTGGAGGGTGAATGTCAAGGGTAAGACCGTATTGGCGCAGTTTGGGGTGTATACCTTTGTTTATCGACATGGGGTGGATACGTACCTGATGGTAGCCTGATCGAAGGTCAAGTTTACTGAAGTATTTTTCCCCTTCTAATTCATCTAGTAGTTCATCAATGACCGGAATCAGGACTTTATCTTTAAGGGTGTTGTCATTGAGGGCACGATAATCAACACAAAAATGCCATGATCTATCATGTTTTTTGACGAGTACAGGTGACGAGAAGGGTGAGGTGTTGTACCTGATGATTCCTTGTGTTAACATTGATTGTCATTGTTTTTCTAGTTCGTCCTTTTGAATCTGAGGATAACAGTATGGCCAAACTGCTATTGGTGTTGATGGGTCCTTGAGGTGTATTCTATGGTCATATTTTTTTTGGTGGTAACCCTTGAGGCTCCTGGAAAAGCTAGGAAAATGCTTGCAGGACATTTTCCATTGAGTCAGGTGCGCTCAATGTGTGCAGACGTGGTTGCTCGGATGGCTTGCTCTGGGTTCTCCATATAATTCATCGGTCGTTGCACCAAAATTTCATGGTCAGATTATTGAAATCCCATATTATTGTCCCAAGGAGATCAACCAATTCACGCCTAGAACAAAATCATATACTCCCAATTGAATGTTGTAGCAGTCAATGATGAATTGTTCAGTGTCTATCCAGATTGGTAGGCTGTTGTAAATGCCAACATTGAAAATTTGGTCCCCATTGGCAACTACCACCTTAATTGAGTGTGGAATGGGAGTCTATTGGAGGTTCAAGTCAACTGTGATGTTGCTGAATCTATGAAGTTGTGTGTTGAGCCAGAATCGAGGAGTGCCTAGAAGTCTCTCCCATTGAGTGATAGCTAGACTTGCATTGTCTGGCTGGTTGTGATTCCTATTACTGCGTGTAATGAGATCCGAATTTCCTGATCGTTTAGTTCTATAGGTTGGTCTGGATCAGGTGTTGGCGTCTGCACCTAGAATTTTCTTGCAAGAGCTATTGCTAATTCTAGATCGGGCGGTTGTTGTAGCTAAATGTCGATCTATAATGTTGATTGTAGCCCTGCTGTATATAGCATCACCTGTTGATCGTTTGAGAGAGCTGGTATTTTGTTCACTATCAGAAGAAATTGGTTGGTATAGTTTGTAACAGAACCGACCAATTATATGAAATTAAGTAAGAAAATCACCCACTGAAGCAGATAATTTATCAACTTAAGCCTGTATAATTGGTCGGTTCTATTACAGCTGTCATCGGAGCAAGGTTTGGCAGGTTACTGTTCATATATTTATTTAAAACAAAACAATGTTTAAATCTAAGATTCAAAACTTAATAGTGTGCCAGGGGTCATATCCTGTATGTCCAGTTAAGGACTCTGGGTGGCTTATTTAAGTACTGACTTGGGAGGTCCTTGCATCATGTTTCTATTTTGTTGCTCATACGGCGTGCTATTGTACGAGTGTCATTCGCTTGAGTGGTAATATATGGATCAATTGCATCTATGCCTCGGTAAGTGTGAGTTGTGAGAGCATGCTCGGATACACCGCCGATCTAGGGAAGTGCTTATGTGATGCTGAATTATTTGCATGTTATACGCATGTTTATATGAAGGTGTCCCATGTGTGGGTAATCCTGTCCTGTGGTGACAATGTCGTCAATAGGACGATGGTTCGGGTAGTTTCTACCATTGTATGCGTATCTAGGGATGTATGTAGAGCGAGTAGATTACTTTACTACTTTCATGCACAATATTCATACTGTAAGGGTTTGGGCTGAAATGGATCTTCTGCAGGTACATAACAACGCTTTCGTGTAGTATGTATTAGTTACATATATATGAGAGACCATTTGTATGACACCATCTATATCGCTAGAATTTATTGTTTATTAAGTTTGTGAGATCGTACGAAACATATTGTTCCTCCCCTTATAAATTGATTATCTTATTTTGATAAAAATGACAACTTAATATTCGTTCTCATGAGAGTAATAAAATTTTGCTATAGATGACACGCATGAGGCAAACAGCTCGCAAGTCCGCTGGAGGTAGAGCTCCCCACAACTAGCTTGCTCCATGTACCCGGCAGCGACACACTTTTCTGGGAGAGTTTGGGATGCCTATCCTGTTGTGGAGAGTGCTCAGCCATGTAGGTTATCCTGATGGAATGGAGCCTCACTATTTATAGAGAAATGATCAGTTGGGTGAAGGTCTGTTGGTCACTATGGAGGCCGTTGTTCGCCCCAGAGATTATGGTTCTGAGTGGACAGGTTGGCGTTATGAGTCCACAGGCAGGACTGCTGAGGAAGCGGTTGACAAGGCTGCTTTTGGGATACTAAGGGACATTATGGACCATTTCCCGTAGGAGTTAGCAGCTGCTATGGCTAGGGTCTTTTTGAGGGGCAATCCCTCCACTGACTCATGTCAGTAGGCCAGAGGAAGATCTCTAGAGATTGGAGCAGTGGAAGGGCAGAACAGTGACAACCCTGCAATGAGCGTCATGTTCGCAGTAATGAAGGCTTTTGATGGAGTAGAAGGCAGTCTGAGGCATGTTTCTGGTGCACTTGGCCAGACCCGCAATGACAGGTGTCAGCTTCATAGGGACCATGATGCTAAAATTGAGAGGCTCAATGCGGAGATGGTTCAGTTGACCTGCTAGAGAGATCAGGCAACACAGAGGACTGAAGTGTATAAGGGAGACATCCGTACGCTGAGTGAGCAGGTTGAGTGTTTGACCACAGCTAATAGGAATGGTGAACGCATGTTGATCCATGTGCTCCATCAAATGAATGAAGCCTAGTCTAAAGATGTTTTGAGAGCCTAACAGGTTGAGATAGAGCAGCAGTTGGCCAGTGCCGAAGAGTATAACGACAACCTGCACGAGGAGGTTCACCAGCTGCATAACCAGCTCCACCCTTACATTCCTCCCGGAGCAGTAGAGATGGATCTGGATGAGGATGAGGATCCAGAGGAGCATGAGGCACCACCTGAGGATGATGATGACGATGTTGATGGTGACAATGGCAACGTCTCCGACTTAGACAGCGAGCCCGACGAGTAGGCTAGTCATTATTGTGCTAGCCACTAAGGTTTCATTTGCTATGATTTTTTGCATGGTTGGCATATCTGGCATGTATTTATGAGTAGGATGACTAAGACTTTGATGTAATATTGGAAAATTTGGATGTGTTTGTGGCGATATCTAAACGTCAAAAAGTCCAGTGTATGTATGCTGACAAATTGGTTGTAATGGACGTGATGTGTTGCGCTTAAGTAATCTAATTAGTGATGTTGTGTTAATTGGAATGATTTATTGTGCCCCTGTTTTATTATATGAATTTATTATCTTCAATAAATTCAGTACGACATAATTTTTCATTCACCTGCAATTACTACAACATCGCCTCATAATTACTATTGTTTGAATATGCAGATGCCGGTGAACACTCGTCGTACCGTTTTTGATGCCACTGAGGCAGGTGGCAGTGCTACTAGGAATGAGAACCGTGATCCACCACCACCTCCTCCTCCACCATACACCGCAGAACAATTCTTCGTGCAATTCCTGGGAAGTCAGCGTAACATGGAGAACATGCAGCAAACATGGAAGCTGCATTGTGCAACATTGCCGACAACACCCGCCGTGGGTTAAACTAGGGTGGACATGAAGTGAATCAATATAGCAGTTTTAAGGAATTCATGGACACCATACCATCGATCTTCAAGGAAGCGACAGAGCCACTAGATGCCGAAGAATGGATAAATACCATGGAAGATAAGTTCTGTGTGCTGAGAATGACTGAAGTATTGAAAACACAATATGCAGCTCATCAGTTACAAGGACCTGCAGGGATGTGGTGGAAGCATCATTGCACCACTTTTCCTTCTAATGCTCACATTATATGGAGGGAATTCACTGATGCTTTTCGTGGAGTTTATATTTTGCCTGGCCTGACAGAAATAAAACTAGAAGAATTCCTAGCACTAAATCAAGGCACCAAGACTATGACTCATTATTTGCATGCTTTCAATAATTTATGACATTATGCTTCTAACATGGTTAACACTGATGCCAAGAAGATCGCTAGTTTCAAGAGAGGTCTGAATCCTAAAATGACGAAGAATGTGGGTACCAATACAAGAACTGGTTTCAATGACTTTATTAGTCACCGCTTGAAGCAAGAGAAGAACAATAATGTGTATACTGCGTCCAAGACTCACAAGAGGGCCTTTGAGTCAGGTCCGTCGCAGCCAAGGGCTCCTATGGCTAATCATTCTGCATATCTTCTACCTGCTCCTGGTGCAAGGTTTAGGCCACCGCAGAGAAAGAATCAAAACGTTCAGCAACCTCAGAGGAATCAGAAGCCGTTCAAGATGGCGGTACCACAGACCAAGATAGGACAAGGTAGTTCATCTGGAGCCGCTACTCAGGTGAAGGGACCATGGTACAACTGCAACTAGTCTGGGCATTTTGCCAGGTATTGCCCATTTTCCCCAAAGCAGAAGGGCCCGTATCCAGCTCGTGTGCACCATACCACCGTTGATGACATTCCTGAAGGAGAGCCCATGACAGCCGATATGTTTTCTATCAACAACCACCCTACACTCATTTTGTCTGATTCCAGATTATCTCATTCAATTATAAGTCAAGCATTTACAAGGAAGCATGAGCAAAAGATAGTTGAGTTGGAATGTGCTTATCGGATAAGTTCAGCTAGGGCTGATCTGTTAACTAATCAGATAGTTTAGGGAGCAACCCTAAATATAGTAGACAGGCAGCATAAGTTAAACTTGATAGTTATGCCAGGGTTAGTTTTAGATGTGATTATGGGAATGAATTGGATGAATAAGATGGGAATAGTGATCAATGTTGGAGGTAGAACTTTGACCGTCGTTTCAAGTCGGTTTGATCCGAGGGCCGCGGTTCATCCCACCGGACTATATAACCAGACCGCAGACCCCCCTCCCCCGAGGCAGAGCATCCTGAAACTCTAATTCATTATCTTCAGATAGGATCAGAGAGAGGTGTCCCTTGAAAGAAAAACCTCTCTAGAGCCAGCTTTCAAGAAGAAGACTGGTTCTTCTCTAGTTTAGGTTTAGAATCTAGTCTTGAATTAGAATTAGAAGAGAGAGAGAGAGGGAAGAGATTTGGAGGGAGTACCGGCCTGTCGGTGCTGCTTCTACGCCTTGTACCTGCGGATTCAAGTTCTTCAAGGGCTTGCATCTGAGATTTCTTTAGTGATCAACTTCTATTTGTCAATAAGTCTTAATGTTATTATTATGCTTCTACTCTGCAAGTCTTTTTGAGTACTTTATTTCTAGTAGCTCTAGGGGTAGAGTAGCTGTCGTAGTGTAAGCGTGGTGCTTAGACTTGATTGCTCGCATGATGTACCCTATATTCCAGATCGGTGGTAGCTCGCAGGGGTGACTTTTATAGCCTTGTTCAATCTTCTATAGTCCATCTCCCGTTTATAGGCCGAGCAGGATTAGTTACTTACGAGACTGCACTCTGATTGTGCTCTTTTGTAGTAATCCCTAGCTGAATCGTAATTAACATAACTTACTGCAATAATAGAACTAGATAGCCTTAGTAATTGCCTTTATCTTCTATTTTCTCTGTTCTTGTTTGCTACTCAGGGATTAGGTTTAAGACTAAAGTACATCATTCCGTTCCTTTGGGTTCGATATTAAAATTGGGTCATTCTGGTGAAGTGCTACATCAGTAGATTATTTGTGCGCTTGTGGATAACTAGAGTGTGCATTAATTATACCAACAGTTACACAGTTTTTCACGAAGGTTGCCCTAGGAATCTATCGAGCCTAGGGGAAGGTTGTTGTACCAAGTTTGAGCAATGTCTCGTGCAATGATCACAAAAGATTTTGCCATTGTGAACTCATCCCCTCCTGCTGCCGCGACTATGGCCTCATAACTCATTACAAATTGGCAAGGGTCCACACTTCCATCATACCTTGGTAGGTATTGTGGTTTGTACTCTAGCGGCCGGCCTTTGGTTTGTAAAATTTGGGTTATGGGGGATTTTGGATCATAGTCCATTGGCGGGGGTTGGTTTCTATGATGCGGCTGCATGGCTAGGGGAATGTACTCTGGGTAGATTTGATGTAAGCGAGGGGGTGGTGACGGAGGTGTGGGGTGGAGGTGGTGGGTTGGGGTGAAGCGGAGGTGGGTTGGGGTGAAGAGGAGGTGACAGGTTGTGCTACTCGGGCAAGTAGTTTGGGTCATCCTCGATAGCTGCCAGGTATTCATCCAACTTCCTGAGTTGTTCTCTGGCTTCGTCTGCCTTCTGTCTTATCACCTGCAGGTGGGCCTGTCTCTGGTGGGCCTCAACTCGATGCCTTTTCTCTTGGAGTTCCTCATGCATCTGATTCAGAGTCTTGAGGCCCCTTGCTTCTATGTCCTCATCTTCAACCTCCTCCACTCTGACCGGGCTGGGTTGGGGGCTGGCTTCGGTCCCGGTTGCTAGGGGCTCATTCAAGCCTTGACGGACCCCTGTCGGTTGACCGATGGGTTGTTGTGCTGGGACTCCACTAGCTCCATCTGCGGAGGTTCTCGCAACTGTATCTGAACCTCATGGCGGGGGTGGATCCCTCTAGGTGTTTCTTCTTGTTGCTGCCATTGTTTTGATGAGTGGTACAATGGTGTGGCAGAACCACCTAATCTAATGCACTCCCGCGAGTGCTTGTCTTCCATTAGACACTAAGTATCTATGAGGGTGCACTAAACTATGTGATTCTGTCGAGCACACCCGAAGGGAGAACTCGAAAATCCACATTTTCCAATAGGATCATAAATGGGAGATAAAGCTCACAACACTCTTTAGTCATTTCTTACATCACTTTTAATACAACCTCGGGAGATGCATCAATTGCTTAATACAACAGAATATGAAATGCTATCAGAGTTTCAGTAGAAATAAAAATCAATTAATGATAAGTTAAACATTAACATGAAGAACATTTATATACATGAAATGATAACATGTTATATGTCTTTCCTTTGAAAAACATTTTTCATGGAAATTTTAAATAAACTCTAAGTCTGCAACATAAAGGAAATCCTCACTGAGCCCACCAGGATGTTTCTACACACGTGGTCAGTTTTATCAACACCTGGCACCTGTAACAGGGTAGAACAAACCCTGAGTACTCAATTATACTCCGCAAGACTTACCCGTCAGGAGGAAATAAGAAGACTCCAAGGGTTTGTAAGGCTATCTGGCTTGCGGGTTTATTGCATCTGCAGGAAGCATTACTAAATGTGCATCCTTATATTCAATTTTATTAGCAGTCATCATTAGTTCATTAGCTAACTATTCTAAGTAAGCACCTATGCTACTTTCAAAGCATGTGGTAAGCAATCAGACCCATTTTATCTCATTCCATGTTTCAGTTCTTACTACAGTGCTAGACCATAGCCAAGTCAGTACTGTCCCAAAAATAGTGATTCATGAATCAATGTATCCCAGCTGGGTACCCTAAAACACAAGCCTCATCTATACCCCGGGCACAAACAAGACCAATCCGCTCCACTCCTATTAAAGGGGTCTAGGTCCCCGTCCAAACTGAGACTCTAAGCCTGAACACTTGAGGCCCGGTCTTAGTGCGGTGCTTAGATCTCCTCCTAATAATCCACCACTAATAGTCGGTCTGAAAAAGAGCCAGAACCTATAACAAGAGAGTAACAAGTCTTTCCGTCCTCATAAGCAAGTATGTGCTCAGGATAATAAGTCTATAACCTGACTACCATCCACAGCAATGGATTGTCCTCAATCGACACAGGCGGGACAAATGCAACCAGAGCCTCGCTCGGATTGCCCATCTAAGTCCACATCCAATTCCAAGTACAGTCCCGTCCGATCTTCAATTATTATACATATATATTCCATGTGATAGTAACATGATAATAATAGTATTAATATATTTTTCCTAGCTCTCACGAGTGACAGGAAATCACTCGACTTCTACCGGGGTCCTATAGCATAGCAAGCTACACGATCTCATACTAGTAACACTCATAGGATATGGACATATATATATGTAAGTGGATTTCATTCAACTCCTTAAAACTTAATGCACAAGCATAAAATAAAGTGTAGAATAATAAGGGTTATGCACTGGGGCTTACCTAGGTAGGATATAACCAAAAATTAGCATTCCATGACGGTGACACAATCATCAGGACACCATCTTTTCCGCTACTCCAGATGACTCCACGATCCATCATCGCTTATATTATGATATTCGTGGATGCAACGTAGAGACGTAAATAGACAACGATAATTGCAACTAGAAGAACATGATGCGCTTCGCAAGCTAACGAGCTAACTCTAACATACTCGGCTATGTACCCATGTTATCAAATAAGACATTATTTTCCCAACAAGTATTTTAGTTACATGAACCTAAAGTGTTGCTTTATTCATTTTATTGATTTAATAGATATTTATACTAGGGCACATTAACTATCCTAGCAAACTAATTATTTTGTAGCTACAAAAATTATAGAGAGTAGATAATAATATTAGGAGTTTACTGTAAAATTATCAGAGTCAACACTTTTACCATTTTCTTACAAAAATTCTCACAAGTTTATATTTAGCAATATTAAGCATTTTAAAATAATTAGTGAACTCCTAAAAATGTTATGCAACTATGTGAATAAAATACACTAACAGATAGATCCTGATATTAGGAATCTAACAAAGTTGGTTTCACTATTTCTGAATTCCCACACAATTTTATTTAGAATTTACAAAAGCAGCTCAGAAACTGAATTTGAAAAAGGAAAAAGGCCAGTCGCAGCCAACCGACCCAGCGGCCCACTGCGGCCCATGCGAGGGCGCGACCGCGCGTGGTGCATTGGCCTAGCCAACGGCCCAGGCGAGGAGCCCGCGCGCGGCACCTTTTTGCAGAAAGGACCCCGCCATTTAGATAAAACGCGTGCTGCAACTCCGCACTATTTCCTTAACCGCGGTTATGCGAAAACATCCTCGTAATTTCTCACCTTTACCACAGGGAAGTCCCCATGCTCACTAACACGGCATGCACCGGTGCCGCGCGGTTACGCTGGGCAGCAGAGCGACGCTTCGGCTATTCCAGTGAGCCACCAGCATCTACGTACTAAAACGAAAACCTGAGTGGCAGTTGGAGGCCAACAGTGCACTACCAAGGCCTAACCTCGACATTGGCGGAGCTACTACGGCGGCGAGGCCGTTCCAATGAGCCTATGTGCGCTTGGACGAGTAGAGTTAGCGAAGGAGCATCAGTGGCTTACATCGGTTCACACAGAGGTGACGATTCAGTCAGAGGGAGCTCGAGCCGAGCTGGCCACATGCGTGCGGTGAGATCGATGGCGCCCCACGGCGGGCACAGCCGTGTCAGGTCCTTGCCCTCGCCGCTCCTGGCCAAACAGAGATGAGCACCAAACCGAGGGGACCAAGATGAACTCGTAGGGATGATTGATTGAACATCTACCGAGTGGTAAGGCCTTATCCCCAATTTGCGCTCTACCCCGACGACAAATTAACTGGTGGCGACGAAAACTCAAAGCGCGTGCAGCATAGGGCTCAGCTAAGCCTTGATGTGGGTGAGGTACATAGATGACTCCCTTAGCTACACACTGATAAGGGGAATCGGACGATGGAACCCTGTGTCGGGCGAACTGGGGCAGAGAAGGGAGCTTGGGCCATGGCCATACCATGGAGGGAGCACACGAGCGGGGGGCGAGAGGGTTAAGATGAGGCAAGGGCTAGCCGGTAGCAGCAGCACGTGCACCCGAGTACATACGATGAGACCGAGAGACCTGCTGCGATGTGCATGAATTGGAGTGGTCAACCCCGAGCAGTCCCTCCGGCATTGGCTAGCGAGGCAACAACGCAGAGGCGCACGCCTCGACACAGGGGTCGGGGCCAGACGCCATCACGCAGTGGTAGTGGCGCATGTTTAGGAGCCTAATGGGGTAGGTGAAATGGAGGGATGGGGTAGCACCATGTCGACTGAACCCTAGCAGCCACGACTCGGTCCCGCGCACGGTACAGCGACCGGCCACTCAAGCGTGGTGCACTTGCGGCAGCGGGGCCAAGCCGCAACCGGCTAGGGTTGGCCACTACGCGAGGCGGCGTAGCTGGCCAGTGCACCACATGGCACACATGCGCGACACACCTGAGCGCATCAGTGCATGTCGTGGACGTGGTGACCGCGGTCATAGGGCGAACGGCTGCACCTGGTGCCATGCACACATTTTAAAGCAAGGCAAAGGTGACTAAAAAACTCGATTAAGGTTCAACCAACACCATGCCCCCAAAGCCAGTGCAAACACCTAACCAGAGAAGCAAATCTCACGCCAAGAGGTCAAGCAGGAAGGAAGATAGACGGATGCCAACATGGGTTTGTCACCGAACAACAGTTCATAAACTAGGTGCCAAAACAAGGCCCCAGCGCATTCCAAGGAAGTTAGAGCAATTATTGCAGCAACAGCGTGATACCAAACCATCCTATGAGCTACACCACGCTAAAGCACTCACTTAGGTGCAAACAATAGAGCAAAATCATGAACTAGTGCTTAAACATTTTTGTTGGATTTTAATTGCCAAAAATGCCATTGTCTACTATCCTTTTTAGACTTAGAAACGACAAGGGCTCGGTTTGCACTAAACACTTATTAACACTTTTGCCCCAATTTTTAAATGTTTTAAACTTTACTAATTTAACTAACAATTACTTCATGCTAACTCATAAAAAAATATGGAGACATTGTTTAATTATTTTGCACAAACTAATGCCCCAAAAATGACACTTTTTAATCCTAAACTATATTACACTTTAGTTTATAGAAATTGTTTTTTATGCCAACAATTAAAGCAACTTATTCTATTTGACATTCTTACGCACTTTCTTAACACTTTTCCAAAACAAACCCTAAATAACTTTTGTTCACAAAGATTATTTAAAAGTATTTAAGCACCAAAGCAAGTCCATTAACAATACTCATTCGACTCTTTTATACCAAAAAAATGAGTCGCACAAAATTCACCTTATCATTACTAGGGTCGTTAGATCTTAACCTTGGGTGCTAAGCAAGCTCATAACACCAGGGGTGTTATAAATGGGGTCCCCACGGATGGCACCAACTGTGGGGTCACTCCTAGCCTCTCACCCTCGCTCGAGTGCGTGGGGAGAGGCCGAGGGTTTCCCACGGTAATTAGAGTCAAATAGCTAGCGGCAAGTAGTGAAGGTAGCGAGGAATAAAAATGCGGATTAAATGCCTATTCATTCATCAAAAAGATCATCCCCTTCTTATATGAATCACACGGGTATTTATAGGCTATACACGGGCACGTGATGAAATTATAGTAGGGCAAAGCCCCAAAAGGAAAACAAAATATGGCGACCAAGGATACAGACGTAATCTTCACTCCCTCATTCACCAACCCCATGGTCCTACCTTTCTGTCAACAGGATTCCCTCTGTCGGCGTGGTTTCCTTCCAAAATGGGCGCCAACCTCCGCGCGTCCCTAGCGAGGGCTCGCCCTTCATCACCATCGAGGCTCGCCTACCTCTTGCACCATGGATGCGACGGTCCTTAAGGTACCTAAGAGAATACTGCTCGAAGACTAAAACACACCCTTGCTAGCGAGGGTCAGCGCCCACAGCGAGGGGGTTAGCCAAGACAATTGACGAGTCAAGGGTCAGGGAAGGATCTGGGCTAGGAGTGACTCCCCCAACACTATTGTTTTCTTTGATATATATCAGATATGAGGCACTCTCTTTGAGTGTCTTTCGCCAAAAAAAATGCAATTGCCCAAACCATCTGACCAATCATTCTCATTGCTGCTACACATTCGATCAAGAATTGTCTGCTCCCACATACATTTTCTTAGAATACGTACGTATGTAGGAGAACCACATATGTCCTTGTGTTAAGAACAAGTAAAAGTCGAATCACTTTCTGCCAACGCAAAGATGCGCTGGACATTCGTAAATTCATGGCTTATACATGCATATAAACCGAATTTTAGGAGTAGCTTCTAGCTACTAGGAACATGATGAAATGAACAAGTAAACTCAAAGAACTCGAGCTTCTAATAAGAACTTGTGCTCCATAGAAAAAACATCACCTAAATCTTCTGTGTTCGAAATGATGAACAATTCCTCTTCGGCTCTTTACACACAAAAAAATCCTCTTCGGCTCTCCTGGTTGCAAAACAAGGTGGAGGGGATTCATGTGCCTCCGTAAAAAGAATGGTAGTGCTAGCGCCCGAGCATCCGGACACCCGTGCCTATACTTTGTTTCACATGTCCCACGCAGGGGCCCATGCCGCTCAAAACACCCTGAATGTCACCAACCCTCACCTGCCCCCTTTGGTTTGGATGCCAGCTGACACCGAGAGAAGGAAGAGACACCGAAGCGAGGCAGCAGAAGGCGAGGAGGGAGATGCAACACCCGATCTACTTTTGAAACAACGAGATGCTATACTTGCAACATATGTCTGAAGATAGATGAAACACTTGCAAAAACATGTAAAAAACACTTGATACCATTGTAAAACATACGTAACATCCAGATAAAACACTTGTAACATATGTGCGAAACATATGCAACATCTAAATAAACACACTGTCATGGAACCGTCCAAATTATAAGAGCACAAGTATAAAAATAATCACCGAAGTGATCAAATTCTCACACTTGAGCCCATATAACTTCGGTAGTCCAATGAAATCACGAGGGATTTCAAACCAACCAACATACATGCCAAGATTATAGTGATTCAACGTAACAAGTCACATGTTATATCCATTTCACAAGTAATTCAATATACATCAGAGTTCGACAAAGTTATTACAACATACATTGAAAAGTAGCGGAAGCAAAGTAATTTAAAACTAACATTAATCTTATTTCAAATACATGCCAGTACCAAGGTCGACTTCCAATAAAAGGATTAGAGACAAGATAAATAAGAAGGATCATGCCCATAATCACACTCCGCCACCAAGGCAGGAGCCAACTAACTCTTGCAGTAGCCATGATACGTCATAACCTGCAACAAGTCGGAATAAAACCTTGAGTACGAGAAGGTACTCAGCTAGACTTACCCGTCAAAAACTAGAAATAAAGTGACACCAAGGATCATGCAATGCTGATATAAAGTGGGCTAGCTTGGCAACATTTTGCATAAAAAGCTTAATATGGATGAATAATCATTAATGCTTAAGTCTCAAGTTAATTATCATTAACCTATCATCTATATTAGAACCTGTACTAAAGCACTCACTTGATTAGGAGCAAACAATATTAACCATAGCAAGTATAAATTGAGACAATATTTCCATCATCATCCAATTAACCATCCGTTTAATTTAATTGAATCTACGTTACCGCTGCTCGAGTCAAGTGCTCACTAACCGGGAGCAACAACGATTCGAATCGAGTTCCTATCCAGCTGGAGGGGTATTTTTAACACTCACCGCGTAGGCCCTTGCTAGGGTCGCACAAGCCACCTTTGGTATAATTTAGGAGTCGCGGGTTCGACTGATGCCGCATCCCCAAGGGCAACACTCTGCCAGGTGATAGGGACTCTAATTCCTCTTGGTCTCATGCCAATGTCCTCAAGCACATCCTTACTTCCTCCAAGATGCGACCTACCCTTCGATTCCCGGCCTGAACTGTATTACTCGGCTTCACGGTCAGAATGACTTATCCGACCAACTAAGTGTTAGACTGCGTTCAACATGACTCAAGGACGTACAATGAATTGGACCTTAAATGACTCAGACGGGGATAGATCTACACCCAAGACCCCCATGCCTTGTTGCTTCACCATCGTCATCCCGCCCGGTCTCCTTTCATATTATTAGCACATGATTTTTTTTCCATGATAGCAAATATAGCCAACCATGTCATATATGAATATCCCTACATCTCGCAGGTGACAGGAAATCACCTGACTTCTACCGCTTAAAGCAGGGCTAAGCATCTACTCGATCCTAGTCTATGTAGGATTCAAGGATTCATATATCTGAACAAGGAATGATATAATACAACAAGGGTTTCCAACCAACTCCTACCACTTAATGCAACAATACTTATAACATATATAGAATTAATTGTTTTGAAGGTAGGAGGCTTATAATGCTCCGGGGCTTGCCTAGGATCCGACTCAAGTTAGTGTTGGTCAGATGAAACTCGCTTGGCGAGCATCTTCTAATCTATCACTTGTTCGATCCTTCTATCTTCGGGATGGATCCACCAACACCATCTTCAGGTTTGGCTCCAACGTCACATCCTTTACACGTTTCAACTAGCATACCTACATGGGGTGCAACAATGCATATATGTGAATGTATGGAAGTGCAATAAACAAGTAATCATGCAAGCATACCAAAGTTCACACAGGCACCTAGAGCTAATTAACTTAATCCTCATTAAGGCATAACATAGAAGACGACAAGCACATCAATCCAAGACATAAGTCCCATAAGATCCCAGGGTACCAACCCAAGTACCAAGTAGCAACACCAACACACTTATGTAACTCAAACTATGCTTAACAGAAAGGTTTAGATTTGCAATCAGCATCACCAGTCTAGACATAACATCATTCTAGGAGCTACACAATCCCAAATGATATGCAAGAAGATAATATGGAAAGCTTATAAAATTGTCTACAATTCATTTAATACCAACTAAGCCTGATTCCCAAATTTAATAGGTCGAAAAGATGAAACTACAGAATCTGGTTTGCTCCAAACAGAGAGCAACCAAATCTGGGACCTGACTTTAAACTGCTATAACTCAAAAACTACTTAGACAAATGCCACTAAATTTTAACACAAGCTAGATACATGAATTATATACAACTTTGCTATAGACAAGATGCTCAGAAAACGTCATTAACATGGGGTAATTTATATTGCCCCCAGAACTATCTAGAAACTAATAATTGCAAGAAATAATTATTAACATATGTTGCAAACATATAATTGTGCAAAACCAACTTTATCCACATGTCACACATGACTAATGAACACCAGAAAACATAGTGTCCAATCCTATATAAATTATTTTAATACATTTCTTAATTTATCTTAGATAATTAGGTGGAATTATGAACACATAATAAAGGTGCACAATAAATTCTACTAAAATTACAGTGGCCTACCGATCATCACAATCATCTACTGTACAAATTTAAAGACAATTGCATGAGTAGAACATCCTCTATGGAAAGGACAAGTTGATTAAGCAAATTAACCCTAGAGAGCAAGATAAACCCAAATCTCACTCATCCAGAATCCAATGCTTATGAAATTTTAACCACAGTTCACAAATGTCATAAGCAAACTACCATAAAAATTTCACCTCAATTTGAACATAACAACTCAAGATATGAAATTATCAAGCAAAATAATGCAGATTCACTCATTTAGCAAGATTAAATCACAACCCTAAGAAAATAGTGAACTACTAATAGTTTAATATTTTTCTTAGTAATGTCATCACAAGACTAACAAAACAAGAACCACTATTTTGGACTTCTCAAACTCTAAATATGGCTCCGGTCAAGTTATAAGCATTTTTAGGAGCACTTTTAAAGCTTAAATAAAGACATCAGAAAACATCTACAAACACCTAATATTTTATGACTCTACTGCATAGATCTCTTCTCAAGGTTTCCAAAAAGTCTATATTTGTCATTTTTGGACTTTTCTAGTATGAGATATAGATTTTAAAAGATTAACATGAAATTGAAATTTTAAATCCAGAATAACACACACCCTACCATTTTGCTAGACACACCCGGTTGTACACCCAAATCAGCCACAATTGAAACCAACATGTGGGACCTGCTGTACCATTGGGCCCACTAGTCATAGAGAGAGGGAGCAGGACTAGTTTTCTTCCCCACCCCTTTCTCCTTCACAGGGACACCGGGAGCAGGGAGGCGGCCAGCCCGTGGCTCCGGCCGGCGGGGCAGCGCTCCGGCGGCAAGCGGCGGTGGCATAGTGACAAGAGGCCTGCGCGCATCCTAAAGCAGTCGTAGCTCGGCTAGAGGTGGCTCATGGCCACCTGGCCGCGAGCAAGTGCAGCCCGAGCGGCATGGCGACGGCGGTGCAGGCTCGACGGCTCACCCCGGCGGCGGTGAAGTGGCGGCGTAGCATCCTCAGGTCTAGGCAGAATTGTGGCAGACTTTAGTGGTAGCGCGGTGAACTAAAGTGGCTTGGCCACGGTGGCTGGCGTGGCATCTACTCGTCGGCCATGGAGGCGTCCGTGGCCAAAGCGCTGGCGACGGGGATGGCTCAGGCAAGTGCGCACGTGGTAAGGCATGACGAGGCGGCGGCGGTGGCACACTTGGTGGAGCAGAAGAATGGTGTGAGGTGTGGAACGATGCCAGTGGCGAGATTGGCCATGGCGGCCATGGTCACGGCGCGCACGGTGGCCACGCTCACGACGGCGAGGAGAGGCCTGGTATGGTTGCGGTGGGTGTAGCAGTGAGAGACAAAGATGGTGGTGTGCTTCATTTGGCCTGCGACTTGACAAATCGGCGAGAACGACGGCGTGGCCATGAGCTTCGGAGCTTGGCCATGGCGGACGTGCTCTGGGTGCGACTGGGAAAAGGCGAGGAGGCAAATGGGAAGCTCCAGGGCGAGAGGGGGCATGGAGTGGAGCTTAGGCACGCGTCCTGGTGCTCTTCCACCTCAACAACAAGGCACAAGACGTGTGGAGAGGCAAGGGGGTGCGTGTCCAGCCATGGTGGGGGTGCCCTGCTACACGGTCGCCACGAGGACCATACGTCGAGCACGTGGCAGGCGCCTCTATGCCCGTCTTGGAGGCTAATTTTAGGCTGATTCTGTTCATATTTGGGCCAAGGGCCTTGAACCAAAGTTGTTGACCACAGCATGCTCTACATTTTCTATTTAAGGTGTACATCATTTGGGCCACAGATTAGTGGATAATTAAGCCTCAAACTAGCATTATCAATGCATTGACAGCGATTACCAATCTTTAGAAATTGATGGTCAAAACAAGTCCAACAGATCCCATCTCTTTGTATGCTCTTCATCATCATGTATTCTCCAACTTTTACTTTTGGGTCAACTCAAGTTATTTAGTAAAATTTGGAGAACGCGGAACGCCAATGTCGAGGTCGTTTACATGACAAAATTGCAAATATGATGTTTTAGCAACTGATTTTGGAGATCCAAACATACTCCAAATGTGATGACACTTGATTCATTGTTTCCCTCATGAACAGTACTCCAACTCATATTAAGGAATCTAATTGAGCCACTATATGAAATTTGAAGATAAAATATCACGAACATGTTGACTTAATGCTGCCGATTAGGGACTTAGAATATGCTAAGTGTTGGGAAACAACCCTAAATTTGGCTTGTGGGCCCTTTTTGAGTATGTTCCACACATTTTTTATGAGTTGACTCTTAAACAAAGTTTGTTCCTTATAAAATTCTCTACAACTTTGTAAAAGGGTGCACAATCACACAAAGCTTCTAGGTCACACTTTTGAAATGGTCAAACAAAAGCGTTCCAAGGTCCATACATTGTCAACCATCGCTTAGAAGCACAATTAGGCAAAATGATCAACATGAACATTGTTCCATTATGTGTCCTAAGTGTAGTTAAGGTGTTGTAGAGTCTAACCATGTCCACCATGCATAGTTTACATAGGGATCTGGGTCTCATATGCATTGAAACATAGAAATCACTATATTTGAAATGCTTGTTACCAAGCTCTGTTTCACTTGTTTCATAGTGTTGTTACAAGGTACATGCTACACATGTTTCACTTGTATGTTGCATAAGCACTAGTTCACATGGGATGTAAGGCATGTTTCAGTTATAATCCAAACAAGCATATAACTTATCATTTCATGTGACTTTTTGATTCCAAACTTCATAAAACTTTTCCAGGGGTCACTATAGATAGGGAGTGATGTGAGACACATGAAAGAAGTGACATCAACCCTCACTTGCATTACCAAGCATGTGCATCTACATACACACATTGAAACATAATTAACAAGAGTATGTTGCATATGTTTCAAAGAGATGTTACAGATGTTTCAAAGCACATTCCATATAGGCATGTTTCACATGTTGCACTAGTGCACGACCCCTTCTTTCTACCTTCATTGCATGACCACAACACCTCACGACCTATCCTCTATCCCGACCCCCAGGAGGAATGGGGAGAGATCGAGCTCCACTAGAGCAGGCATGCTGTATTAACTCTGCAAGGACCAAGGGGACAACAATCCCCTTAGCCCGGTCAGACGCCATCCCTATGCCACGTAGGTAGACCCTTAGCCTGGTGAAAGGTCTTGATGGCTAGAGGGGGGTGAATAGCCTAATAAATTTTTCTACAAAATGTGCTAGACAAGTTGATTAGTATATCAAATGGTGAGACGCGAGTTTTGTCTAGCCTAAGGAAGTGATGCAAGCCACCTATCCAATTAACAATTCTAGTATGGTTCACATAACCGCACAAGTTTAGATCACGAGAGTAACAAATGAATAATTTACACTACTCAAGCTAACAAAGCAACTAAGCAAAACTAAACTACAACAAGATGGTAACACAAGTAATGTAAGAGTAGGTATAGAAGTGATTTCACCGAGGGGCGATGAATAAAGCCAACCGATCAATGATTTCAATAGATGATATTCAAGATAACCAAAATACCGGGATGAATCAATCACAATCAAGAAGTGAAGACCAATAATTTATCCCGAGGTTCACGTGCTTACTAACATGCTAGTCCCCGTTGTGTCCCCCTACACCATGTGGTTCGGTGGCTAATCGGTATCACACACCGAGCCTCTCAAAAGGCGCCACATGAACCTATCAAATGGTGAGAAGTTCCGACATGAGCAATCCACTAGAGTTGGAATTTGGCACTCCGCCGGGGAACCACAACAACCCCTCACAACAAGCTCATCGAAGCTGGCCACGAACAATCACCAACATGTGTCAGAACTCCTCCGCTACTCTAAGCCATCTAGGTGGTGGCAACCACCAAGAGAAACAAGAATCCCGCAGCAAAAGAACACCCAAGTGCCAACTAGATGCAAACTCACAAGCAAATGCACTTGAGATCACTCAATCTCACTTTGATTAGGCAATCAAGCAAGGGAGATGAGTGGAAGGGGATGTGCTCAGCTTAAGAGAATGTTAGAGAGTCAAAATGTCCAAGAGAAAGCTCCCCAAACTGGCCAAACACATATTTATAAGCAGCCCCAAAGAATAGAGCCGTTAGGAGCAAGTTGTTGCGGCCTGCTCACTGACCGAACGCGATCAGCATCCGGTTGCGCTCGCGCGACTTCCTCGATGAATGCCATGTGTCTCACTTTGAATCTCATTTGTTCGATTGTAATGGTCACTTAAATGTACTCGTTCACGCACTAGAGTGATCGGACGCGCCGATCAAACTGATTGGACACGCCTCGGCGTCCGGTCGCCACTAATTGGCGTTGCTGACCATGCAACTAGATGCGCTACTTGAACTAAACGGATGCTATAGTGCCAGCATCCGGTCGATTCCAGTAAGCACCCACATGTGACCAGATGCGTCCGGTCGATCGTGACCAGACACGCCACCACGTCCGATCGACCTCGTGTTCTACAGACCCTCTAGGCGCCTGACTGGACGCGCCGGTCCCACGAACGACCGGACACGCCGGTGGTAAACCCCAGTCCATGCACCAGACTGTTGCTGTCACTGACCGGACGCATCCAGTCATACTGAGACCGCATCTGGTTTAACATCCGATCACCCCAGTGACCTCCGTTCACCTCCGTTTCTATCCACGATGACTTAGAGAAAATCTCTGCCACCGGCGTAGTGAAAAATAGGCGTTTCACTTCCATAAAAAGCACCGAACCCCACGCTCGAAAGCTCGGTGGGAGGGAGAGAGGGCCCCAAACCCATCTCTACCGCTCAAACACCACCGCCTTCGCAAATGTGCTAACATCACCAAGTATACATCACCATGTGCATGTGTGTTAGCATTTTCACAATTATTTTTGAGGCGTTAAGTTAGCTCTCCACTAGATCTAAATGCATATGCAAATGAATCCTCATCTAGTGGCACTTAAGTGATCAATAGCCCTAGAAATTCCCCTCTTTATAGTACGACTATGGATCCTAAGCCATCCACACCCTCTATGGTGTCTTGGATGCAAACTGAAAAACCCTATCATATACCTTTGCCTTGAGCTCCATGATTTGGCTTTGCACCTTCATCCAACTCCATCATGACAAGCACTTGATCACATCACCATTGCTTGATCCTTGCTTCACCATTTCGTTGCACCAACCACATCATAGCTACACACATGTCTTTGCTATGTGGTTAGTACTAGGTATTGTCACTAATTACCAACACCAAACATAGGACTTTCACCTGGTTAGACGCCATCCCTATGCCACGAAGTGTGAACAAGACAACACCACCGAGGGGTGACGGCTAGTATGGTGATCCACCGTCCAAATATGGCCCAACGAGATAGATGTATGACCCCACCCACTACGGGATGGGGACCACGACGGTGGCCTTGACTTTTGGGGCCATCCAAGCCAACGAAGGCCACGACCTCAGAGCTCGGGATTGTGGCCACTAGCTCCGTAAGCAACAAGACGACCAACGACCTAGGGGTGGCTACCAACTCCCATACACGGCCCCCAGGAGATCAGGAGGCGATGACGAAGGCCACGGCGAGACCATGTCGCACAGGACGGCTGGTGAACCATCACCGTGCCTACAGTGTCACCACAACCGGCATAGTAGCACCATGCCACACCATGCCACGACATGGGCACAAGACCATGATGATGGCCACGTCCGAACGTGTGCTACAAGATAGCGTTTCTTGTAAGCCAAGTTAGCTAGGCCCACTCCCTCAGGCCCATAACCCCTCGATCGGGAGAACCTCCTTCTTTGTATGTGACCTAGCCCCGGACTGTATATAAGGGCAGTCAAGGCACCCTTTCAAGCCATCAGACTCTCAAAGCTCTCATTCAGACAGTCCATCTCCTAGCTCTAGCTTTCCTACCTCTTCCACCATTCTTGCACCCCCTATTGTAAGAACTTCAGAGCATTCAAGCGAGAAACACGCACTCGATCATCTCTGAGACTAAACATAGGGCTCCGGTCTGAACCAATATAGCTTCTCATCTCTTTTGGATGCTACCATTGTCTTCCTGGAGCAGTGTGACATTCGTATAAATTCACTAGTCGATCGATAAAACACCGACACTCTGAAACACTTGCAACATCCTGATCTATTTTTGCAACATCCATACGAAACACTTGAAACATACATATGAAACACTCGAAACAAAGCATTTGCAACATGGGGAATAGGTCAGTGCTGGTCGATTCCGGGAGTCGGGGTGGGAGTCGACGGCGAGCAAGCACCACCAGCGCTAGCCACGCTCGTGGGTGCCATTGGCTCGGGCCGGGACGACCTGAGGCGCCTCGGCACATGTGCCCAGCGGCCATCGGCACGGGTAGCAGCAGCGACCCCACGGCGGCGAGGCATCCTGACGGCACTGGGTTTTAGGAAGAGGCCGAGGTGGCACTGCGCAAGCTGAGGAAGGAGGCATTGTGGTCGGCTTAGATGGAGGAAGGAGGCAGTGGTGGCGCTCTATAATTTCTCAGAGACATGGAGGGGGAGAGTAGCGTTCCGAGGGACTCCTGGCGTTGGACGCTCTAATAATGGCATTACCGTAAAAAAAAGAAAACAGTCTGTTGGGCTTGATGGACTACGTTAAAATGAGAGAATGGGCCCTGTATAACGGATCCGTAACCTGCGGCCCACTTCAGTGACAAAAAGGGCCTTGGACGTAAAGGCAAGAGGATAGGCGATCCACGGACAACGGACCGGCCCATCTCGTCCTTGCGGCGGCGGCGTCCTTCGCCACTCCAGGTGTGCCGCAGCCAGAGCCGAGCCCGACTTGAGCCGACGAGGAGAGAGCTCAGGAGGCGGCGGAGAGAAGGGAGGAAATCCCCGGGAAGGAGGAAGGAAGCCAAAGCCCCCCCAAGGTTGCGGCGCTGCCGTAGCACCGGCGGCTGAGGCAAGATGGTGAAGGCACGGATGACGACAACGGACGTGGCGGCGGAGGTCAAGTGCCTCCGCCGCCTCATCGGCATGCGCCTCGCCAACGTCTACGACATCACCCCCAAGGTTAGCTGGGTCCCCGTCCCCTGCCTTCGCTGCTCCGCCCGCCGCGAACCCTAGCCACCGCCCCGCTTGGGCGCATGTTGGATGGGAAGGGGCTTCTCCTTGGGCCGCCCGCCGCCGCGATCGGTAGAGGTTATGTAATCTGTACTGGATTTCATTCTGCTCGACCGTGGTGCTGCCACTTAGCAAACTTTAGCGTGAGCCCAGGGCATAGAGAACTTCTTAGTTTGATGCGCGACTGGTGTATGCTATGAGATTTTCCTTGTGTTATTTTTTCAGTAGTTGATGTAGCCTGTGCTTCCACTCGTAAAATTCGACATAATCAATAGATTACGCTATGAACTGGCTCGCTGAGGCTCCTGATGCACATTTTAGGTGCAGTTTTGTGGGATACAAGCATCCTTGTGTGTCGCTTCAATAGTATTTTGTGACGATCAACAGGTGGTTCTTGCCTTTCGATCTGTTCTGAGTTCTGAGTAAGGCTTAGCTCCCTCAATTCTTTGGGTCATTAATAAAAGTATTGTATTACCAGTACATCATACAAACAGATCATATTGTTCTCGGCAGTCTCACACATCGTAGTTGTGTTTTACTATATATGATGATACTTACAGAACTACAGATGTAATTTCAGTAACATCTTTCTGTACTTGGACAGACATACCTTTTCAAGCTGATGAACAGCAGTGGGATTACTGAATCAGGGGAAAGCGAGAGGGTCTTGTTGCTCATGGAGAGTGGTGTCAGGTTCCACACCACCCAATACGTTCGGTGAGATTCTACTCACTGCCCTGATTGATGTTTGCTTCATCACCGGGTTCTGGAACATTAATGTCTAGACCCTTGTGTATGCATTTGTGCAGCGACAAGAGCACCACCCCTTCGGGTTTCACTCTTAAACTACGAAAGCACATTCGTAACAAGAGACTTGAAGATGTCCGTATGCTCGGATATGACAGGGTATTGCTCCAGTTTCGCTTCCTCTCGGATAAACATTTCATGGCAGCAGCTTTGTATCGTTGTTCGTTGGCCATTTTTAATTGAGCCTATTTTTTTGTTTGTGCAGATTATCCTTTTCCAATTTGGGCTTGGCAGTAATGCTCATTTCATAATTCTGGAGCTCTATGCACAAGGAAACATTCTTCTCATGGATTCAGAATACACAGTGATGACACTGCTCCGTTCTCACAGGTTGTTGCCTGATTGATAAGTTGTACTTAGTATGTACTACCATTGCTGCAGTAGTATTGACTAAGGATGAGAAAATATCGGAGTTAACATTCAATGCAAGATGCTCTTTACTTTTCTTTCATATATACCATGTTCATTGTGTTTATTATCTATTGTATGGATCACAGAGATGACAACAAAGGATTGGCCATCATGTCACGTCATCGCTATCCAGTAGAAGCTTGCCGTGTTTTTGGCAGGACTGACTTTGCAAAGTTAAAGGAGATGTTGACGATGCCTGATAAGGCTGATGATAAAGAGGAAATTACATCTGGATCTACTGATGCTCAGGAAGCTTCTCAATCCACCAATGATGAAGTGTTGGTAACTGAAATATCTGAAAAAACACTGAGTAGAAAAGAAAAGAAGGCTGCTGCAAAAGCTAAGCAGTCTGGTTCAAATGCAAAAGCAAACAATGGTGCTCAATCCAATAAAGCTACTCTGAAGACAATTCTTGGTGAGGCACTGGCTTATGGCCCTGCACTAGCAGAGCATATCATATTGGATGCTGGTTTGGTTCCAAGTACAAAGGTTGGGAAAGATCCAGAGAGCACTATCGATGACAGCACTGTTCAGGCTCTAATGGAATCTATTACAAGGTTTGAGGACTGGCTTGTAGATATTATATCTGGCCAAAGGATTCCTGAGGGTTATATTCTCATGCAGAATAAGATGACCGCAAAGAAGAACCTCACACCCTCGGAAGAGGCTTCGACTAATCATAAGGTCTGTATAATTTGCTCCTTGCTTGGTTTATTACTGTTGTGGAATTGAGTGAGCAGATTTGCATTTTTGTTTTATGCACAAGAAATGTCTGTAACCCACAATATCATATATGCTTGTTTATTATTGGGCACTGGCACTTGCACATTACTATCTGCTTGATTTAATGTCTTGATAGTTAACTGTTTTGAGTTCCTGTATGCAGATATATGATGAATATTGCCCTATTCTGCTGAATCAATTCAAGTCAAGGGAATATAATGAATTTGCGACATTTGATGCTGCACTAGATGAGTTCTACAGCAAAATAGAAAGTCAAAAGGTGAATCAACAGCAGAAAGCAAAAGAGGAATCTGCAGCTCAGAGGCTGAATAAAATAAAATTGGATCAGGTATCTCACCTCACTTTTAATGCACCTATGCAATTCAGCTATTGCATTTCTCATAGTATTTCTTTTCCCGTTGGAGGTCATTATTACTTGTTTGGTGCAATGGTGCATATATTAGGAGATGTGATAGTCCATTCCTCTGTTCTGCCATGCAGGAGAATCGTGTGCATACATTGAGGAAGGAAGTGGACCATTGTGTCAAAATGGCAGAACTAATTGAATACAATTTAGAGGATGTGGATGCAGCAATTTTGGCTGTGCGTGTTTCTCTTGCAAATGAAATGAGTTGGGAAGCTCTTACTCGCATGATTAAAGAGGAAAGAAAGGCTGGAAACCCAGTAGCAGGCCTTATCGATAAACTAAATTTTGAAAGGAATTGTATCACTCTACTCTTGAGCAATAATCTTGATGACATGGATGAGGATGAAAAAACTGCACCTGTGGAGAAGGTATGTTACACAGATGCATAGGTTTCCTCCATGGTCTATAGCATGGAAAGATATTCGATTTGCCAATCATATGGAATTGTGTTGGCACTTTCTAATTTATGGTTCTTTGGATCTGATGTTCCTGGGAAGAGATTTAGTCATGTATTATGCATACTGTGTGTAACTATGTATGTTTATTTCCCCTGTTACATTCTGCTTTGGTGAGTCAAAACTTTTTTACCTTTTTATTCAAAGGCAGCCATGTAAAGTACTTGATCAAGCACCACCCCTGTTATATGTCGTATATGCAACTGGAACTCATCTTGTCGCGCACCTATGCTGAGATCCTAACTTTTTTCTTCTGCTGCTACTGGAACATTTTTTTTCTTTGTGGAACAAGTTTTTTCTTTGATGGAACAAAAGGATAAAAGTTGTTCCAGTTGGGGAAAAAATTTATTCCACTGAGAAGGGAAAAGGAAATGTTGCATTGTTAGAAGAAAAAATGTTCTATTTGGGTAGGAAAAATGTTTGACAAAGAAGAAAACTATGTTTCATCAGAAAAAAAAGTTTGGATCTCACCGTGTGTGTTCAACACGATGACTATGACTTCTAGTTACATATGCGACATATTTCCTGGTACACCCACAGGCCACATGCCCACATCTCCATGGTGCTAGAGTACTTTACTACTTTTCATGATTTTATTTATGCTGACCCATAAAATGATACATTTTTGGTCTTTTTACATGTACATACATACTATATTTCAATAGTTAACTTACAATGCAATATCATTATCGTCACATTATTTTCTTATCAACTTGAGGCTTTTTTATTCCCGTAGGTAGAGGTTGATATAGCACTTTCTGCACATGCAAATGCAAGACGGTGGTATGAAATGAAGAAGAAACAGGAAAGTAAACAAGAGAAGACTATCACAGCTCATGAGAAAGCGTTTAAAGCAGCTGAGAAGAAGACACGCCTTCAGCTTGCTCAGGTACTTTTTTATTATATAGACGTAGACTTGTACTGCAACGCAACAATTGATTGTTGATATTTGGTTCCTGTTAAGTTTCAGACTTTTGTGGGCCCTGCACAAAAAACCTTATCCTATATGTTACTGTTGGAAAAACTCGACAATATTCAGTTGATTTTCATCTCAGATAGCAGAGGTTCATAAGAATGGCTGATAATTAAATGAAAGGCATACCTGCCTTTGGAAGCAATTATTGTCTTTTGATTTGTTTGGATGGTGACATAGCTTTTATACCTGGACACCTGTAGGAAAAAACGGTAGCTGCAATCACTCATATGCGCAAAGTTCACTGGTTTGAGAAATTCAATTGGTTCATCAGCAGTGAAAACTACTTGATTATCAGTGGTCGAGATGCTCAACAAAATGAGTTGATTGTGAAGCGCTATATGTCCAAAGGAGATCTGTAAGTACCCTTATTCCTGTTTAGAATGCTTCCAGTTTATTTTCAATCTTAATATATGAAGGTACATATGACTCTTTTAACTTTGACCATTCATTAGAAAAAAATATTTGGATTGATCATATAGAGTAGTATCGCTGGATTTGATGTAAAGTCTTCTTTTCATATTAACAATGATGTTAATGCATTTGTTTTTCACAATCTGTCATATTTTACAATTGATCATCGAAAAAATATAACATCTACTGTAATGCCTCATAAGTTTTGTAATTTGTATTGCTGTGATATGTTCATTCTGTTCCATGAATTTGTCATAGAAGCAACTGGTTGATTTTGAATCTTGAATAGGTATGTGCATGCGGAGTTACATGGAGCTTCCAGTACTATAATCAAGAATCACAAACCTGACACTCCTATTCCACCGTTAACATTAAACCAAGCAGGATGCTTCACTGTGAGTTAAAGTTTATTTCTAAACATTTAGGACAATACCTTTAAAAAGTCAGTGCTCATATGATCATGGCCTTCTTGCTTCAGGTTTGTCACAGCAAAGCATGGGATTCAAAAATTGTTACAAGTGCTTGGTGGGTTTATCCCCATCAAGTTAGCAAGACAGCTCCTACTGGCGAGTACCTTACTGTTGATCCGTGGCAAGAAAAATTTTCTTCCACCTCACCCCCTTGTTATGGGCTTTGGTATACTCTTCCGTTTGGATGAGAGCTCCTTGGCATCTCATCTGAATGAAGGGAGGGTTAGGGGTGAAGACGAGGCCCTCCAAGAAATGGAAGCAGAGTCTCGCAAGAAGCAAAGTAACCCTGAATCTGATGAAGAAATTGGTAGTGATGAAGATGCAAACAAGGAAACTCATGAAGATGAGTCAAGCGGGCAAACTACAAACATTTAACAAAATAATGATAAGCTTCCTGATCTGTCTAGCAATATTGGTACTGCTGCCAACTCACCTGAACTTCTTCCTGAAATCCAAGCTGAGGAAACCTTGGACAATGGAAGTTCCATTTCTAAGGAAGAAACAATTGAAGCTTCTGTTTCATCTCAACTTGATGATCTGCTAGATAAGACTCTTCGCCTTGGCCCTGCAAAGGTGTCAGGTAAAAGCTCTTTGCTCACCAGCATCCCTTCAAGTTTAGCAGAAGATGACGATGATCTTGAAGTGAAAAGGCCAACTATTAGAGACAAACCATACATATCGAAAGCAGAGAGAAGAAAATTGAAGAAGGACCAAGTTAATGGTGAAACTGCCACTGATTCTCAAAATGGTACAGCTGTAGAAACACCAGGTACTTCAAAGCAAGAAAAGGGAAAGGCAGACACAAAGGCTACTGATTCAAAAGCAAATCAGCCAGGTACTTCACAGAAAGAAAAAGGAAAGGCAAACACAAAGGCTACTGGTTCTAAATTAAGCCAGCCAGGTAATTCACAGCAAGAAAAGGGCAAGGGAAGCACTCAGGCTGCTAATGCTAAAGTAAGCCGTGGACAGAAAGGGAAGCTTAAGAAGATTAAAGAGAAATATGCAGAGCAGGATGAAGAAGAAAGGGAGATCCGTATGGCATTGCTTGCGGTAATAACATCATTTATCTTCTTTCCTATTTTATTGTCCTTTCCCTTTCGTACTGCAAGTTTTAACATTTTCCCTCGTACCTGTCATGCTAGTCATCTGGGAAAGCATTGCGGAAGGACAAACCTTCACAAGATGGAGAAGAAACCTCTGTTAAAGAATCAAAACCATCAGCTGGTACTTTGACATTTTCCTCTCATTTTCAGGCTTTTATTTGTGATATGTGGTAGCTCCTTGCGTGGATAGCGATTACCGTTTTTTGTTCTTCCTATTCTGTACAATAGCAATTTTGCCAGAATGTTCTGTTGATCAGTGTTTTGATAGTTGACTTACTTTTATTTGAAATAGTATAATGTTAGTTTGCTGAATAATGTCCTCCCATGTTGAACTGGAAAATGAAAGTTTAAGCGTGGAGTACATTTTTTTCATGTTTGACAGTTCAAAACATTTACACCCTGTACTCTTCCAGGTGAAGATGACTCGTCAAAAATATGTTATAAATGCAAAAAGGCTGGACATCTTTCTCGCGATTGCCCAGAAGGCACATCTGAGGTGGACCGAAATGATGGCAGCATTAGTAGAAGCAGAGACATTATGGGTACCAATACTGCTCCTGCTGGTGGAAACAGTCCCATGGACGAAGAAGATGTTCAAGAAATTGGTGATGAAGAGAAAGAAAAGTTGATTGATTTGGACTACTTAACTGGAAACCCACTACCAAGTGATATTTTGCTATATGCTGTACCTGTGTGTGCCCCTTACAACGCATTGCAGACATACAAATATCGTGTAAAGATCACCCCAGGCACTGCAAAGAAAGGGAAAGGTATGTTTCTTTTATCATTTCAGGACAATCAACCGACAAAAAAAGTTTATTAGCTTCACACTTTGTTTTCATTTTTCCCCCTGGTATATCAGTTGTCCTGATGCTCAAGTATGTTGGTTTCAGCTGCCAAAACTGCTATGAGCTTGTTCCTGCACACACCTGATGCCACCAACCGTGAGAAGGAGCTCATGAAAGCATGCACAGACCCTGAGCTGGTGGCTGCAATCGTCGGGAATGCCAAAATCACCGCGCCTGGCCTCACTCAACTGAAGCAGAAACAGAAGCAGAAGGGGAAGAAGTCTGCAAAACAGAACTAGTGTGAAATTGGTGGGCCCGAAGAACTGAAGTTTTGACCCATCCCTGATTCGCGGGAAGTGAAGCTTTGTCTTTGCAGAAAGTATGTAGATGTTGCTCGAGGCACATTTTTGATGCTTGTAAAGTGTAAACATCCCTTTGGCGTCATACTGGTGAGGCCAGGATGCAATGCAACGGAGGCAGCGGCAGGCACGTAGGACCCAAGTTGCACGTCTATGATACAATGGCAATATTAAACTTCTTATATAGACACCTTATAAAAGAACCATAGATTTCATATGCAACTGATTGTTTCTATATTTTATCTGTGTTTCGCACATACATTTCATTTGGAACTGGCTACTCCCACTAGACATGAATGGAAACAGATTAAGACTCAGCAACATTTGCAAACAAGGTACATTGAATATGAACATCTCGGCCGATACAAAAGGTTATGAACAAAGGTATCGCATCAGCTATACAAAAAAAACATTTGCTCAACAATTGATACACCATTGCAATATTTAGCTACGCCGTCTTGATGACCCTGAAGGAGTCCATGACTCTTCTGATGTCTTCCTCTTCCTGCATGAACACCTGCTCCGGCGTCTGCAGCCGGAGCTCGTAGAGCCGCTTGTTCTCGACGCCGAGCACCGACAGGTATCGGCGGTCCCACTCCAGGCTCTGCACCCTGTCCTGCGGCATCACCGCCAGCTCGTTGTTGCTCGCATAGGATTTTATGTTTACCTGCAGTTAAAGCAGGAGCACACACATCGAATTCAGATTCTGATTCATACTAGCCTATAAGCCATATGTTCACTCTGAAGCTCCTTTCACTGAATTTCAGAAGAAATTTGCAGCAGCTCTGTGTGTTTCATCTCACCTCAACTTCGTAGTAGAGCTTGCCATCGTCAGCGACCTTGGACACCGCTGACAGGACGTTGGACTCACGCCGAACGCCCAGCCTGGTGGACATGAACTCTGTCAGGTACTGCTTGAGAACCTTCTCTGCAGCCTTCTCCGGAGGGCCGAGATCCTCGACGCTCGTGTACTTGGACGACGAAGGCGACGATATCTCCACCGACATGTTCTCGTCGAGGACAAAGGGATCTCTGAAGAATATGTCCGCGCCAGCTCCCTTGACCTGGATCCAGCTCTTCGGGTACAAGAAGGTGTAGCCATCAAATATGTCGATGTACTCCCTGAATGCGCCACCGGTTGTCTCTGCTAAGGTGATCTGTCTTGGACCCAAGAGCAGGATCGACGAAGTGGAGAGCATTGTCGACAGCACATTCCTCCTGGGAACTGCAGAAATCTTAGTTGCTGCAGTTTGTGAAAATAGATATTTTGTAAACAGGTACTCCCTCCATTCCAAGTTATAAGATGTTTTAGATTTTCTCGAACTAAGATGTTTTAGCTTTTCTAGATACATAACTTTTGCTATCAATTAGATATACACTATGTCTAGATACACTAATGCAACAAACAGACAATAGTGTCTACATTTCTTCAAATAGTGCAGTAACTCCCAATATTGCTGCAAATAAGGCACATGGGCATTCTGACTTCTAAATGAAACAAAGCACATAGTGACAAGAAGCCAAGGCCATATGTGATCACTATCGACATGGAAAGCTTGAAATGGCTACATAGTTATATGCACTACACGTGGCAGCAGCATGGTAGAAGTCCTTAGACGAAACCTGTATACTGAGAAACACAGGACACTGAAAATAACACGAGAAGGCCAAAGAAAGTGACTAACAAGGACTTGAAAAAACCCACATCTTGAAATGCACTGATGTAAAATGTCATGACTTGGAGATGTTCCATCACTCAATGGATGTGGAAATCCAACGTGAATCCCACGCTTACAGAAGAAATATCCTTTCAGTTGGATGCAATCATCACTTTTTCTAATTGCATCAACATTTCAAAACAGAATATAGACTGGATCCCATCAATCCTTTCAGTTATCTCGTCTGGACCATAGAGTGTAGACTGGATCTTAGTATGTAACAATTCAAAAAAAATTCTAAGATTTTGAAGTTACCAACATTAAAACTGTTCTCATCAATCCTTGTCTGGAGACTCTGGATTATAGTGTAGACTGAACTTAGCATGCAACAATTCAAAACAAGCTCCAAATAGCTAACCTAACCAAAACTGTTAGCTAACTAAATCCAACTGTTTGACTAGTTCAATTGGATTGTACAGAATATTCAACACTAGGATAAACAGGACAAAACAGAAATTGTGACAGCACACCAGTTACTCTTGGAGCCTAAGATCTTTTGCAGTGTACTTCAAACTTGTAGGCTCCTTTGACAAACACAGCGATGTCATGATGATATGCGGCACACTATCAAGTATCAACCTAATGTACTATTTCCATATTTTACTAGTTGCATGACCCGGGGCAAGTCATAACTAATAATAGCCATGCTAAAACTATCCTTAGTCCACAACACAATGTAATTCAGTGTCGATCGATTGCAGCAATTCTCCAATGAAATGCGAGAGAGCTGTCATTCCCAACTCGAACACATCTATGTGAAGTTTTGTTATGAAAAAAAGTGGGCATCAAACTGGAACAGATGCAATGAACTGTCGACATTTCTTCAGTGATCACAATAACTCTAAGACTGCTGGAAAATAAGGCACATGCATGCTCTGAATGGGCCTATCACAGTCGCAGGTGACAAGAAGTCAGCTGGGAAATATGGAATCAGCATCAACAAGCAAGACTTGAAGTGGATACAACGTCAATTGGCACCATAGGAAGCAGCAACGTGGTAAATGTTGTTAGTCGTGACCTCTAGTAAGTTACTGGGTAGCACTGAAAATAACAAGAGAAGGACAAAGGAAATCTGCACATGGAATGTTCCATAATGTTTTTGGAAATCTGATGTATGTGGATCCCACGCCTGAAGAAGAACCATACTGACTACAAGTCCAGTCGGTCAAGTGAGAGGTTGCTGTTCAGACTTTGAGAGCGCATCTTTTTTCTGTTAATATTCCACTCATCCAGGCACACGCTGACTAATAAATGAGTGAAGGTGAGGTACGCTAAACCGAGTGGTCGGCCTCAGCTCTACAAAGAGTGGCACCCGAAATTCTTGGAGGCTCGCTCACAGGACAAAGGACGACGCGCTGGAGGACGGCGGAACCAGAATGGCCAAGCACATCCGGCAAAATCAAACTAGGAAGTTCGCCTAGAATCATCCACACATCGGTACCTACCAACGACGAAACAGTCCGGCGGTCTATTTCTTGCATTGCTAACTCGAGACGCGCTGACAGATTCAACAAGCCATAGTTAGGGAGAAGAAGTGCACGCACGCGTACCGGCCGCCGGGAGACCGCCGCGTGGGACGGTGACCCGAGGGAGCGCGCACGAGCGTGGGCGGACCGCCCCACACGGGACCGCCGTCGGCAACCTCAGCTCCCCAGCCGCCCTTGCTCCTACCGCCATAGCCATGGCGCCTGCCTGTATCTGAAGCTCGATGGCGTGCGGCCGGCCGTCCTGACTGAGGTGGTGTTTGGATAATGGGAGGATACGGAAGCTGGGAAAGGGAAACGAAGGGCCATAGCTGTGGATATGCTTTCCCACGTTTGGTTTACACATATCGGACAGGGAAATGAAGAGGGATAAGGAACGGGAAAGGTTACACTAGCAATTAATCTATGGCTGTGTTTAGTTCTATTGAAAAGTGCACTATACAAAAAAAAATTCTCAATTATATCAAACTTGCGATACATGCATAGAGTATTAAATGTGGATAAAATAAAAAATTAATTATACAATTTGGTTGTACTTTGCGAGACGAACGTTTTAAGCCTAATTAGTCAACGGTTAGACAATTATTACCAAATACAAATGAAATGCTACAGTGTAGCTACAGTAAATTTTGGCACTCTAAGTTTGGGAACTAAACACAGCCTATGATCAAATTAATGGAATATTTACGATGCAGTAACCTAGAAGTTCAATTCTGTTATGCTACAGCAGTACAGCTAGCTAATCATGCATCGCAGCATTTTCATGTCGCATGAGGCACGAAGTAACTAAAAAAAGACAAGAAGAAGAGAAAGACAGCTACTGTTGTTTTCTTTGACAAGCAGGACACAATGAAAAAATAATTATAATAACAGTTTGTTGCAATAATAAATAATCACGTTTTCTAATTGCATGAATATTTTGGTGTTACCACTACTAAAACTGTTCCTATCAATCCTGTCAGTTATCTTGTCTGGACTGTAGAGTGTAGACCGGATCTTGGCATGCAACAATTCAAAACAATTTCCAAGCTTTTGAAGTTACCGACAATTTAAATAAAATTGCTCCCATCAATCCTATCAGTTCCCTGTCTGGACTGTATACTCCGTTTTGTCAAAACAAGTTCCAAATGGATCTAACGTCTAACCTATCAAAAACTGTTATTTGCTAACTATATTCAACTGTTTGACTGGAGTATACAGAATATTCAGCACTAGGATAAATATGACAGAACGGAAATTGTGACAGCACAGCTAATTACTCTTGGAGCCTAGCTAGCTCTTGTGCCATGTACTTCAAACTTGTAGGCTCCTTGTTTGACAAACGCAACGATCGATGTCATGGTGATATGCGGCGCACTAGCAACCTATTGCAGTCTTTTCACTTTTTATTAATTGCATGACCCAGCCTCAGCCGCAACGATCGATGTCATGGTATGTAAAATGTCATGGTATGTAAAAAATGGTAGGATAATGTAAAATCAAACATGGTGGAAAATTTCAACAAAAAAAATGTCTAGGAGTGGTTCATTTTCAACAAGCTGGCTCTAGAAATGCATATCCAGAGGGCAGTTACTTTAAGCAAATTGTCCCTGGAAATACATATTCAGAAGCAGTTGCAAAGGCCATATCTTTACAATCGTTGGCGCAGTGTCAGTCTCAGAAACATCCCATGGAAACTGTTTTTTTTTTTTGAACCGGGACGCAGTGTCCCCATTTTCATGACTGTGCACGGAAATATGGTGGGTGGGGAGAGGTTTCGAACCCGGGTTGGCAGCGCAGGTCTCCTGCTGCTTTACCAAAGCTATCCCTAGAAGAAATCGTTTCTGCAGCAGTGGTTAAAAAACTGCTGCATGACTGCAGATTGTTACTTGGAATAGTGACAAATCATGTACTTCATTTTCTTGCAATCACCACGTTTTCATCATGTCTCCATTTGAAGCTACATATGTTAAATCCGAACAAATAAAATGTTTACTTGGAATAGGAGCGTAGACTGAAGCTTAGTGTGCAACAATTCACAGGAAGTTCCAAACAAACAGACCTTCCCTCGAAAAAAGATGTTCCAAACAGACCTAACCTAGCAAAAACTGTTAGGTAACTAAATTCCACTGTTTGAGTATTTGAACAGGATTATAGAATGTGTAATACTAGGATTGTGACAGCACAGCTAGTACAACTTTTGGAGCCTTGCTCATATACAACTTGCAATTAATGTAGGGGTACCATCAGCGTTTTGTACTTCCGTTTTGACCAAGGGTGTGTTCACTTTCCATGCAAACTCAAAATATTTCATCTATCACTCATCACGTCGAATCTTTAGACGCATGCATGAAGCATTAAATGTAGGTAAAAAAGATAACTAATTGCATAGTTTGGGCATGTTCATCTGGCTTATAATCCGTCTTATTCAGCTTGTTTTTTCAGCCGGAACAGTACTTTTCTCTCACAAAAAATCAGCCAACAGTGTTTTTCAAACCGGCTTATAATTCCAGCCGAACGAGGCCTTTGTCTGTAAATGTCGAGACGAATCTTTTGAGTCTAATTAGTCTATGGTTGGATAAATTTTGCCAAATAACAACGAAAGGTGCTACAGTAACTTTTCACCCACTTTTCACCAACTGAACACACCCTAAGTATCCTTATCAATCCACAACCAACACCATATTAGTCATTTTCAATTGCAGTAAGTTCCAACCAAAAAATGAGTGAGTTGTGGTCATTCCCAGCTGGAACATGTGCAGATTTTTTTTAAGGAAAAGTATCTGGTGTGTGATTCCCAACCGGAACACATCCATGTGGATATTTCTTTAGGGAAAAACGGCCAACAAATTGGTAGAAACTGACAACGGTGTCTAAATTTCACTGACAAGTGCAATAACTGCCAATATTGCAGAAAACTAAGGGCCTGTTTGGTTTCAATGTGTTAAAGTTTAACTCCCATCACATTAATGTTCCCTCAAATGCATGGAGTACTAAATATAGACTAATTGCATGCATGTCGGCACAGATTAGGAGTAATTTACGAGACGAATCTATTAAGGCTAATTAGTCCAAAATTGTAAACTTTTTTGTCAAATAAGACGAAAATGCTACAGTGTTTATTAAACTTTAACTCCTCAAACCAAATACCCCGTAAGGCACATGCACGTGCTAAACAAGACAGGGCACATAGTGAAAATAAGCCAGCTAGGTCGTGATCACTATCAACACGGGAGGCTCGAAAAGTTGAAATGGTACACAATTATGCACCATACGCGGCACCTAGTACCGCAGCACACACTGGAAATAACAAGAGAAGGTCAAATAAAGTGACTTGCCTCATCACTCATCAGCGCTAGCTAGCCCCGTCCTACCACCAAATAAGAGGGAAATAAGAGGGATTTAAAAGATAATTCATATCCTCTATTTGATGGTGGATATTTGAGTGAGAAATTATCTAACAAGTCATGATGAATGCATTTATGTTCTACCTTAAACACAATTTGTACTCAACTTCTATAACTTTCCCTGGGAAGTGATTGGTGTAAGTTGGCTCTCTAAACTCTCATTTCCTATCCCACCTTAACTCCCACTCCTATGAAACCAACAAAAGATTTCTAAACTATTCATACCTCTGAACTCCCATTCCCTCGTTCTAATACCCCAAATATAAATGAGCCGTCTTCTGAGTGTAGAATGAATCTTACAAACTCCACCCCCAAAACGGATGTAATTCTTAAAACAAATATTTTTAAGCTTGACCAAATCTATATAAAAAATACTAACATTTATGATACTAAATAAGTATTATTAGATTAATTATAAAACATATTTTATAGTATATCTATTTGGAGTCATATATATTAATAATTTTTTCTATAAATTTAATCAAGATTAAAGAGGTTCGACTCAATCAAAACCTGGAATTTCATCCTTTTTGATACAGAGATAGTATGCAACAAGTCAAAACAAATTCCAAGTAGATCTAACCAAACCAAAACCGTCAGCTAACTAAATTCAACTGTTTGAACATTTCAACCGGGTTATACAACACTAGGAGCAACAGGACAAAGAACAGAAATTGTGACAGCACAGCTGGTTACTCTTGGGCTCTTGGAGCCTAGCTCTCGTGCAGTGTACTTCAAACTTGTAGGCTCCTTCTTTGACAAACACAGCAATGTGATGATGTTACCTGAGCTGGCACAGTATCAACCTACTGCAATATCTCTAGTTTTGACTAGCTACCTTGTTGTGTGACCCGGGGCAAATCATCACATCACAGCTAATCTTAACTGTGCTAATGCTGTCATTAGCCGCAGTCGGCCACAAGGCAACACGGCGTCAGTCATTGTCTGTTCTGTTGCAGCAACTTTTCCCCAAGTTGGACACACATCCATGTGGAAATTTCGTTAGGAAAAAAAAGAAGAAGAATCGGGCATCGAAATTGAACCGAAGAAAAGAACTGAAAAAAGTCTCCACATTTCACCGATCTACGCACTTCAACTCCAAGATTGCTGCTGAGAAATGAGGCAAGGTGACAAGCAGTCAGCTGGTATATATATATATATATATATATATATATATATATATATATATATATATATATATATATATATATATATATATATATATATATATATATATATATATATATATATATATATATATATATATATATATATATATCAAATCTGTGCTGCGCGTCTTGAAGACGAACCACAGCATGCTTCCTGATAGAAATTAAGCCTAGCTCGAGCGAGAGCTCATCGATCACATGTTTGAGTGGTTGGACCGGGCCCATCAATACCATGCCTCCTGTCCCCATTTATGTTATGAGCTTTATTTTCTTTTAGTTATTGCTCTAGTAAAAAAATGTCTCCACCACCAAATGTTTTGGAGGCCCTGACACGTAATTTATGGAGTGTAAAAGTAATCCTAAGATGAAGCAAAAACTTGCAGGTGTTAAGGAGACCAAAAAACACATGGATTTTAACTTTTTAGTCGATCAGTCTGTTCCAAGTTACACCTCACTTTAGCTTTCTAAGTTAGACTAGTCTGATTTGATCAAATTTGTAGAGAAATAGTCAACATGTAAGATGCAATTTGTATAATTAAATTCTCTATGAAATGTGTGTATCTTGATAGTTACCATAATTTGGAATGAATGGGCACGTCATATATGTACCCATAATTCCATAAACATAAATCTTGGAACAAATCCAAAGCACCAAAGTATTTATAGAGACGGCTAGCCCATCCACCTCTACTTTTCCATCTCAATTTGTAGAAGCAGAAATCCAGTCATCTCTACAAATTGGATTTCTAAGGATGGCTGCGAACATGAGCCGCCTCTAGAAATCGATCTTGTAGAGGCAGCTCAAAATACAGCTGCTTCTACAAATTATTATCTAGAAATCATAAATTTGGCCAAAAAGTAGAAAAAAAAAATTAATCCAAGGAGACCCCACCAGGGAGCTACATGTAGTTTTTCATGTGAAAAACACAATCATTGTTGTGTCCATAAGACATATTCACTCCCCTCGTATTCTCTTTTTGAATTTTAGAATGAGTATTTGGTACCCTAAATGAATTCAAATAAAAAAAGTTCAACTACAAAGTTATAAATATCATCGAGACCTACAACTTTAGTTATGATAGTTTCTCCATCCCATGTCGTTTGAAAATTTTGAATTTCAAATGTGAGAAATTCAAACATAAATTTCCTTGGCTAAATGATTTCGAATGAAAAAGTTGTCAACTACAAATTGTAGATATAGTCTAGACCTACAACTTTGGTTTTAGTAGTTTCTTTGAAAAAATTAAATTTACTATGTTGCACCTATTTTTAGAGACTGCTCTAGATTAGCCACATCTAAAAATCCATTTGTAGAGACGGCTAAATCTAGAGCCGCCTATAAAGATAGGGGTATTTGTAGAAGCAGTTGAAAATAACCGCCGCCTCTACAAATGTATTTCTGGCCTCTACAAATGTATTTCTGGAGATGGTTCATTTCAAGAGCAATATGTATAGGTGGCTGTAGATTTATCCATCTCTATTAAAAAGGGAGGCGTCTTTAGAAATCATATCTGTTGTTGTAGCTAGGCCTAGACGAAAAACTCGAGCCGAGCCACTAACGAGCCGATTGAGCTATAACGAGCCGAGCTGGCTCGATATCCAGCCCTAGTACGTTGTAGCACATGTCTCCTTTATTTTGTCCCTTTTTCTTCTCTTTGTTTTTCCTATGTTTCCACTTGTTAGCGAAGTTCAAACCTGCCGTGTATACTGACGAGAGGGACCGAGCTTGCTTGCTTGCTTTGCGTTTCCATGCCAACGTGTGCTTGCAAAGCCTCTGCTCTGGTGATGGGGAAATGCCGGCCGTGATAGGTGGCCGGATTGTTGTCTTTATCTTGTGATATACATATAATATGCTGCTATATCATGTACACATGTTGCAATTTTCTGCTTCCTATACTTGGCTACTTCTAGATCGAGCTTTGCTTTGTCAAACTTTGGTTCGAACTTTTCTTTTCGAAATAAATCATTCACTAGATATCTATCAATCATGATCCATATAGAAATAGAAAGAGATACAGAGAGAGAATTCGAAGAAGGTTTTGCCTCGTATGCGGGGTGGCACATTACCTACCAATCTAATCCAGTGTGCTGGTTGTGCTCGAAGTAGACAGGAGCAGACGATTAATTTGGAGAGTCAATTCACTATGTTCACTTAACTACTTTTCAGCCAACGAACAGTATTTTATTCTTACAACAAATCAGTATAAGCATTAGCATAAGCAAACAGGGAATGTTTGTGTGACACCCTAATTTTTGGTATTATTTAAAAATATATAAATTTGATTTAAATATGCATTTGTTTGTGCATTCAAATTTAAGGAATAATAAATTTTGTGAAATTAAAATTAATCATAAGGTTAACAATTTGTTTTTTTTGCACTCATGCTGTTGCACTATATGTTTTTGTGATGATTGGTTTGAGTCAATTTCAAAAGATATTTAAAAACATTTGAAAGTTTGATTTGGAAAATCAATTTAGAAAATAAAAAGGGATTCCTATTCATTCTATTGCTTTTCCTAGGATTCGGCCTGCTAGCCCGTTTTCCCCTTGGCCCGCTCGCTCCCCCGCGCTCTTTCTCTTGGGCCGCGGCCCAGCCCAGCCGGCCTGCCGCTGCCGCGCCGTTTCCCCCTTGAGCCGCTGACACGCCGGGCCTGCATGTCAGCGCTCTCCTCTACCTCCAGCCGCTTCCTCCGGTTCTCTCGGTCAAGGCAACCGCCATTGCAACCACCATTTTTCCACCCGCGCCCACGCTCCAGGTCGTGGGAGCGTCCTCCCCCGCTCCCCAGCCCCTATATAGGTGAGCCGCGCCCGTCGCTACTCCCTCCCACTTCTCGCTCTGGATTTCCCCCTCGCGCGCGCGTACAGTGACAGCAAAACCGCCGTCGTCCGCTCCTCCGCGTCGCCTTCACCTCCGAGCCTCCCCCGTCTGCAATTTACCGCTCGGTGAGCTTCCCCGTGCTTCCCTCCCTCTCCTTGCACCTCCATTTCTGTAATTTGTGGTCTCTAGGGCCGTTTTACGTGAGCTCCGGCGAGCTCTTCCACGGCCGGCCATGGCGGGTGCCCCTCGGGCATACCATCGGCCGTGTTTTGCCCCAGGATGGATTCGCCATCACCTCCTCTTCACTCTGTTGCCTCCCTTTTTGAAAATAAGGCACTGTAGCGCCCGTACACGCAACGCTGGCGAGCTCCACGCCGCGGCAATGGCGGCGCCACCGTCTCCACCCCCAACTCCGGCGGCCCGCGCCCCTTGACTTCCCCCCACCTAATCTCTACCGCACATCGCGAGATGAACGACCCAGGATGGCTGATACCCCTTCGCGGGTTTTCTTTCTAAAGAGCCCTCGTGTTTCTTCTTTTTTTCGCCCGCGGTCCTCGGCCAGATTGGGAATTCCCGAATTTGATTTATTTTAAATCGAAATTGAATTCCATCTATTTACAGAATTGCCACTGCAGTAAAACGCTTATAAAATCGTTGTTTTAGCTCCGATTCGACCCGTTCAACTTGCGTTAGTTTCGTAATTTCGTAATCTACGCATTAGTGCCACTGATAGACCTGTTAGAAGCTTTTGAGTTTCTCGATTAAGTCTAGTTTAATAGCTAGTTTTGGAACCTTGTTTAGCGCGTAACTGTTGCGTTGTAGCTCCGTTTTTCATGCTTTTCGCGTCGTTGTGATCGTAGCGAGACGTAGATGATTTTGGTAAACATTTTATTCAGATTTATTTATTGTTGGTGTACTATTCTAATCGTAGTTATGTTTTGCTTGTATGTCTGCTTCGAATTGCGTGTTGTACTTCGTGTCGTTCGAGTTCAGACGGTGAGGAGTACGTCGGGAATCCGGACGCGTACGAGGAGCAGCAGGACCAGCAGCAGTTCATGAACCAAGGCAAGTATAGTATGGGCCTACCATGTTGTCCTATTCATTATATAACATACTCATTATGCATGTGTCTAATATTGCTCGACTATAAGGACTTCCTAGCAAATTGATGACATGTACCTTGATTCCTATGGGGATTATTTGCATATGGGTAGAATGCTAGTGCTCTAATTAAACATGATCTACACTATGACTAATGGAATCAACGGATAAACATGATGATAATGCTGGAACTATAGGGTGATGGTGCAAATGATGTTGATCATGTTGCCCTAAACTCTCCGTAAGGACTTACCTGTAGGGCAAAAACTGCGACTTATAGTGCAACCGTGGGAGTTAAATGACTCTGACTTTAGCTCAGTAGTAGGATCTTTTCTAACTTGTTAGAGGTTACCCGAAAGGGCGCCAGAGAGGCTTGCCATGTTAGGTATAGAACTGCCTCTGTTCAGATGTGTATAGCCTGCGGGAATTGTGCCATCGAAAGGGGGGTTCTCTATATCTGTCTGCCGAGGAAACCTCGTGGCCCTAACTTGTTAGAAGAGGCCTATGGAAGGCTTCATAGTGTACCCTGCCTGCTCACCTTGGAAGTGTTAGGGGGTCGACGGCCCCCGGGCATATGGGTAACATGACTCACGGGTAAAGATGCACAACCTCTGCAGAGTGTTAAAACTGTTATAACAGCCGTGCTCACGGTCACGAGTGGCCCGAAAAACTCATAGAATAAATGGTTACTTGATACTTGGATGAACTGTGATGATGATGACGAGATCATAATGATGCTTTCTCTTCTTAATTCTGGTAGTGGATCATGTGGGTTAAATGGGAGCTTGAGCATAACTTAATAATGATTAATAATGAAATATTGATCTACTAAAAGTGTTAACTGCAGTCAACCGTGTCTAACCTTTTTGAGCCTCATGAATCCTCATACTATACTTGTGGAGTACAAGTGTACTCACACTTGTTGCTATTTTGTTTTTGGATAAAAATCCCGGATGGGTAACAGATGACAGTTTCTACGAGGATTTCCCGGAAGATTTCTAGGTTTGGGTCAACCAGTCGTCCTTCCCTGTGGAGCAGACACTTCATTCGAGAGTGTTATTTACCTTTCCGTTTGTGATGTTAAGAACTATGTGTTGTAATATCGTGATGTAAGAACACCGTGACGATACTCTTGTTAATTTGTCAGCTTATGTGTGCGACTATTCCTGAGGGCGCACATAAGATGTATGCACTCTATATTGTCTTTTAAATGGAGTGTGACAAATTTGTATCAAAGCTGTGTCGACTGTAGGACGCAAACCTAGATAGAAATGGTCGTTTCTAGGAGTTTGACTTTATTTATTTACTTGCTACTATCTCCATCTTGATATTTTATTAAAATTTTATGCTCTATTTCTTATTCTATTGCATAAAATATTGACTCTGATAATATTTTATATCAAAACTATAGATGCCTCGCCTCAGTGCCGCTGCCTACATCGCCCAGTTCATTCCAGCAGCACCTGCTCCACCAGCACCACCAGCAGTACCACCAGTGGAGCCAGAGGTCGTCCACATCTCCAATGAGGAAGAGGAGGAACCCATGGAAGAGGAGGCATTTTCAGCGGCTGCATCTGATGGACCTGCTTTGACCCCCGTGGCTGCACCCATCCCACATGTGGATGCGCTAGTCCCCGCTGCTACCCCTCCACCAGCTTCCTAGGCTGCTTCTGCACCAACACCAGTGCCCTCCCCAGCTACATCAGAGGAGCCAGAAGAGATAGGATGGACCACCAGAAACAAGTTTAAGGAAGCTCCCGAAGATGCCCATTACCACCACCTCCTTACCACCATGCTAGCCGAGTACTATCCAGAGTTTGCTGCCTCGGTGAAGTACTACTGTGTAGAGCACACGCATCCAGTGGAGGCGGCATACTGGAAGACCAATGTGATAATCACAGCCTGGAACAACACCGACCAATCTCAAGATGTTGTGACTACCCATAGCCACCGAGCCAGGCGTGCCAGTGCTTATGACAGCATGGAAGATGCTGCGCAGGCGGCGTACCTGCATTACCATGGTCGGCGTTTTGAGGACATGCAGAATGATCGCTACCGGTATCTTCCACGCTATGACCCGAAGGAGAAGACATGGGCGGTGTTGGCTCCTCCAGCTTCTGATCCCACCTTAGACACCACAGTGAGGCACCTCAACGCCATGCAGGAGGCCAACGAAGCACTCAGGGAAGAGCTTCATGCGGCGCAAAAATCTGAAAAACGCCTTCAGAATCAGATAGATGAGATGGCTGTTCAACTAGGACAACCTACCATTTACAAGAAGAAGGCCAGGGTGTTCACCATGATGGATCACACACCTTAGATACTTGCAGCCCCACCATAATGAATGCGTTTTAGATCGAGAGTCGTGTCAAGTTTGTGTATGTTTGTGAACCTTTCGTTGTCTCGTTGGTTGTGTTGTTGAACTTGGATGATTTGGAGTTTGTGTGATTGATGGAACAGTGTGGGCTTGTCCACATGTTCTTTTTATCAAAACCTTAGGTTAGTGTTTGTTTAACTTAGTTGGGGTTTAAATTTCTGCATCACTGTTGTGCTGTTTTTCAGAGCAGTCTGCAATGTTTGTCTCATATCTCTAAATCTCTACGTCCAAAAATTATGAAATTTTTTTGGAAAGAACTAGACTTGCTTACCTCTCATTTCCCACTAGAATCAACTCATTATCAATTTTGGTTTGAGAGATATGCCTGCTACAACCTGGCAAGTCTGTGCAGTCTGTAACCTAGAACAGAAATTGTTTAGCTCAGTTTTTGATGATGTTGCCGTCTGTATCAGTGAAAAAGTTCTATACAAAAGTTGTAGCAGACTCTTTAAGCTTTCCAATGATGTATGCCACGCTTATTTTGGATTTCTGAAATTCGAGTTATACTTCAGTTTTTGATCTGCTGTTGTAGACACCCGTCCAGAAATTTTCAGTTCTGTTATTTACCTTTTGTAAATAATTTGTAAATTTTTGGGAGATCTCTAAAAGTTTGCACATTTGCTTGGAAGCAGATGGCCGCCAGAGGAGGACGTGGAAGAGGCCGTGGACGTGGCCGTGGACACGGAGCTTTAGTGGATCCACCTCTGCCACCGCCGGTGACAATTGAGCAGTTGATGGCCATGCAAGCGCAGCTCATGCAGACAGTGATGGACCGTCTCGGTGAGCAACCAGCAGGAGCACCCCCACCTGTGCAGGTCCGTGACAAACGTGGTGAGTTTCTGAAAGGACGCCCACCTGTGTTCACACATGCCTCTGAACCTATGGAAGCGGATGACTGGCTGAGAGCTGTGGAAAAGCAGCTAAATATTGCACAGTGCAACGACTTGGAGAAAGTCTTGTACGCCTCAGGTCAACTCCAAGGAGCTGCTTAGGATTGGTGGGAGTCATTCCAGTATGGACGTCTAGAGAATGCTCCAGAGATCACGTGGAAAGAGTTCACGGAGAATTTTAGGTCCTATCACATCCCTGAAGGACTTATTGAACTGAAGCAAGAGGAGTTTTGGGCTCTCAAGCAAGGGTCCATGTCTGTGGTGGAATACCGTGACAAGTTTGCACAACTGTCGCGATATGCCCCGACTGAAGTGGCCAGGGATTCTAACAAATAGCGTCGTTTTCTAAAAGGGCTGTATGATGGACTCCAACTGCAACTGATGTCCAACCGGTATGCCAGTTTCCAAGAATTGGTGGATCGTGCTATTGTGATTGATAACAAGCGTAAAGAAATGGACCTCAAGAAGAGGAAGCTCTAGGGACAGGCGTCGGGTAGCAACACTCGCCCGCGAGCTTTCTCGCAGCAAGGTTTTCTGCAGAGGAACCAAGGGCCACCCAACCAATGGAACAAAGGCCAGTATCCCCAGAGGAACCAGAACCAGCAGCGTCCCCAGTACCCACCGCAGTTTGGTAACCAGGGCCAGCAGCGTCCCTAGCAACAGCAAGCTACCAATCAGGCGCCACGTCAGGGAGTGCCCAACAATGCTCCGACCAAGAGTGGCACCCCAGGCAACCCCAATGCCTATTACAACTGTGGAGAGGTGGGACACTATTTGTACCATTGCCCAAAGAAGCAGAACTGGCAGGCCCCGCAGAACCAGCAGAACAACCAGAGACCCAACGCTCGACCTCTGTTCACCGGCAAGGTGAATCATGTGTCGTCAGAATCAGCTCAGGAGGCGCCTGAGGTTATGCTGGGTACGTTTAGCGTCAACTCCATCTCCGCTACAGTACTTTTTGATTCCGGTGCCTCGCATTCTTTCATATCCCAAGCTTTTGTTAGAATGCATAGCATACCCCTGTGTGCCATGAAGGATCCCATGCTAGTAAATTCACCGGGGGGTAGCATGCCAGCAAATTATTGGAGCCCTTCTACCAGTATATTTCTAAGGGGGGGTAGCTTTCAAGGTAAATCCAATTGTTCTGAGAACCGCTAGAATTGACCTCATCCTGGGAATGGATTGGATGAAGCAGCATAGGGCAGTGATACAATGTTAGGAGAAATCCGTTGTTGTGACATCTCCAAGTGGTGATAGAATTTGTGTAGAAGTGGAAGTGCAAGCTCAACCTACCGCCACCGTCAATCAGCTAAGCGATGTTGCTAACTAGGAGAACCAGGTGGTGGATGAATTCCCTGATGTGTTCCCCGATGAATTGCCAGGTATGCCACCCGATCGTGACATCGAATTCCTTATCGAGCTTTTACCTAGAACTGCACCCATAGCTAATAGACCATATAGAATGGGGGTAGATGAATTGGAAGAACTAAAGAAACAAATTAAGGAATTGCAAGAGAAAGGTTTTATTCGTCCTAGTTCTTCACCTTGGGGAGCACCTGTTATATTTGTGGATAAGAAAGATGGCACACGAAGGATGTGTGTCGACTATAGGTCCCTTAATGAAGTCACAATCAAGAACAAGTACCCACTCCCTAGAATTGATGATTTATTTGATCAACTAAAAGGTGCTTGTGTGTTCTCAAAAATTGACCTCCGTTCTGGATATCATCAACTAAAAATTCGTGCATCTGACATACCTAAGACAGCATTTACTACCAGATATGGCCTTTATGAGTACACAGTGATGTCTTTTGGACTAACAAATGCACCTGCATACTTTATGTATCTGATGAACAAAGTATTCATGGAGTACTTGGATAAGTTTGTAGTGGTATTCATAGATGATATCCTAATATTCTCCAAAAATGAAGAGAAACATGCTGAACACTTAAGGTTAGTCTTACAAAAATTCAGGGAACATAAATTGTATGCAAAAAGGAGCAAATGTGAGTTCTGGCTGAAAGAAGTATCTTTTCTGGGACATGTGGTCTCTAACGGTGGAATAGCCGTAGATCCCAGTAAGGTGCAAGATGTGTTAAATTGGAAAGCCCCAGTCAATGTTAGTGAAATCCGTAGTTGTTTGGGTTTGGCTGGGTACTATAGGAGATTTATTGAAGGGTTCTCTAAGCTAGCTAAGCCTATGACAGCCCTACTAGAGAAGAATGCCAAATTTATATGGTCAGACAAATATCAGGCTAACTTTGAGGAGCTTAAGAGAAGGTTGACGACAGCCCCAGTGTTGACCCTACCTGATTTAAGTAAGAGTTTCTCTATTTATTGTGATGCATCTCGCCTAGGCCTTGGATGTGTGCTTATGCAAGAAGGAAAGGTTGTGGCCTACGCATCCAGGCAGTTGAGAAAGCATGAATTGAATTACCCAACCCATGACTTGGAATTAGCTGCAGTTGTCCATGCTCTGAAAATCTGGAGGCATTATTTGATCGGACATAAGTGTGACATCTATACTGACCACAAGAGTTTAAAATACATTTTTACTCAGTCCGAGTTGAACTTAAGGCAACGTCGTTGGCTGGAATTGATTAAAGATTATGATCTGGAAGTGCATTACCATCCTGGAAAGGCAAATGTTGTTGCCGATGCACTTAGCCGGAAGAGCTATGCCAACGGACTTCAGTTGACATTTATACCAGCAGAGTTGCGAGCTGAAATAGAACATCTCAACTTGGGTTTTGTCAATAATGTAGTAGAATTGGCTATAGAACCTACATTGGAGCAAGAGATACGTAAAGGTCAGTTGGAGGATGAGAAATTAAAGGAGATTGCTGAGCATGTAGTGGTTGGAAAGGCACCAGGTTTCCGGTTGGATGAGAATGGTACTCTATGGTTTGGAAAAAGAATATGTGTACCTGAAGTGAAAGCTATCCGTGATATGATTCTGCGAGAGGCACATGATTCTGCTTATTCTATACACCCTGGAAGCACCAAGATGTACTTGGACCTCAAAGAGAAGTATTGGTGGTATGGTTTAAAAAGGGATGTGGCTGAGTATGTGGCCATATGTGATACTTGTCAAAGGGTGAAAGCCGAACACCAAAGACCTGCAGGATTGCTGCAACCAATGAAAATACCAGAGTGGAAATGGGAAGAAGTTGGTATGGACTTCATTACTGGATTGCCCCGCACTCAACAAGGATGTGATTCGATCTGGGTAATAGTGGATCGACTTACTAAGGTAGCCCACTTCTTGCCAGTCAAAACCACTTATAGTGGTGCAAAGCTAGCGAAGTTGTATATGGAGAGAATAGTATGTCTACATGGGGTCCCAAAGAAGATCGTATCTGACCGAGGAACTCAGTTTACATCACATTTTTGGCGTAAGGTATACAGTGCTTTGGGAACCAAGTTAAATTTCAGTTCGGCATATCATCCCCAAACCGATGGATAGACCGAAAGGACCAATCAAATCTTGGAAGATATGTTGAGGGCTTGTGCTTTATAGTATGGTACTAGTTGGGACAAGAGTTTATTATATGCTGAGTTTTCATATAACAACAGTCACCAGAAAAGTCTCAAAATGGCGCCATTCGAAACTTTATATGGACGAAAGTGTAGAACACCTCTATTCTGGAATCAGACAGGTGAAACCCAAGTGTTTGGGCCTAATGTCCTACGCAATGCAGAGGAACAAGTGAGGATGATTAGGGATAATTTGAGAGTAGCACAGTCTAGACAGAAAAGCTATGCTGATATCCGAAGGAGAGAGTTGAGTTTCAAAGAAGGTGACTATGTGTATTTGAAAGTGTCACCAATGAGAAATGTGAGAAGATTCAATATGAAGGGCAAGTTAGCACCGAGATATGTGGGACCTTTCAAGATTCTAGAGAGACGTGGAGAAGTGTCTTATCAATTGGAATTGCCAGAAAGTATATCAGGTGTGCATGATGTGTTCCATGTTTCTCAGTTGAAAAAGTGTTTGCGGGTACCAGAGGAGCAGATTCCCTTGGAGGAGCTTACTGTTAAAGAAGATCTCACATATGAGGAGTATCTGGTAAAGATTCTTGAAACCGCAGAAAGAGTTACCAGGAGCCGCACTATAAAGATGTGCAGAGTACAATGGAATCGATATTCAGAAGATGAGTCTAGTTGGGAAAGAGAAGAAGATCTGAAAAAATCTTATCCGCAGCTTTTTTAGTAAGCACCATCCAATCTTGAGGACGAGATTCTCTAAAGAGGGGTAGAATTGTGACACCCTAATTTTTGGTATTATTTAAAAATAGATAAATTTGATTTAAATATGCATTTGTTTGTGCATTCAAATTTAAGGAATAATAAATTTTGTGAAATTAAAATTAATCATAAGGTTAACAATTTGTTTTTTTTGCACTCATACTGTTGCACTATATGTTTTTGTGATGATTGGTTTGAGTCAATTTCAAAAGATATTTAAAAACATTTGAAAGTTTGATTTGGAAAATCAATTTAGAAAATAAAAGGGATTCCTATTCATTCTACTGCTTTTCCTCGGATTTGGCCTGCTAGCCCGTTTTCCCCTTGGCCCGCTCGCTCCCCCGCGCTCTTTCTCTTGGGCCGCAACCCAGCCCAGCCGGCCTGCCGCTGCCGCGCCATTTCCCTCTTGAGCCACTGACATGCTGAAAGCCCAAGTTTGGTTTTGGTAATTAATGACACCAAAGTTGCTAATGTCATGTGTTAAGTGTTTTGAGTTAGGCACAAGCAACACATGAGATGAAGGTGTATGTGGCAAGGAGTGGTGGCCACAAGATCACAAAGAGATGGTGCATGGACATGAAATGATGATCATGGTGGAGATGCACATAAAAGGAAGAACATGATCATTAAGTGAAAGAGAAGGATCTAAGAGCGCAAGGCAAAGGTATAATCATAGGGGTTTTCCTTTTGCCGGTCTAAGATGAGTAGAGAAGTGATTGACCGGGTTTAGGATACAAAGCCAATTATCAAGAGGGGCAATCACGGTTAGCTCGGAAATCAAGTGCCACTAGATCATTGTCTTGAGCATATGCATTAGGATCTAGTAAAAGAGCTAACATAAAGCTTTGAGAAATGATTGTGAAATGCTAACACACATGCACATGGTGGTGTACACTTAGTGGTGTTAGCACATTTGCGAAGGCGGTGGAGTTTAAGTGGTAGAGAAGGGTTTGGGTTCCTCTCTCCCTCCCGTCGAGCTTGCGAGGCGGGATTCGGCGCTTTTTGGAGAAGTGAAATGCCTATTTTACATTGCGCCGGAAGTTGGAAAAGAAACGGAGGCGAACGGAGGTCACAGAGATGACCGGACGCTGGACCGGACGCGGTCGCTGTATGACCGGACGCGTCCGGTCAGTGTTCAGCGTCTGCGCGGTTTTCAGTTTGATGATCAGACGCGCAGCGCGTCCGGTCACTGATGACCGGACGCGTCCGGTCATCCAGGAAGCTTACTGGACTCTAATCGGACGCTGGCACTGTGGCGTCCGGTCAGTTCAATAGCGCGTCCGGTCAGTTCTCCTGAGCGAATCAGAGCACGCGACCGGCGCGTCCGGTCCCTCACGTAACCGGAGCGTCCGGTCAGGCGTCCAGAGGGGCAGAGCGAAGCGGAGTGAGGATCGGACGCGCGGCGCGTCCGGTCACGTGCGATCGGACGCGTCCGGTCTCAACGGGAGCATACTGGAATGCGACCGGACGCGGGCACTGTCACGTCCGGTCAATCGGCTCAGCACGTCCGGTCAGGGCAACGGCTAGTTCTGACGCGCACTATTTCTTGCTGTCGCGTAGTGACCGGACGCGTCCGGTCACCCTGACCGGAGCGTCCGGTCAGCGCATTTTTCGCTGCGTCATCTGTAATGGCTAGCTGCGTACCCCTTCGTTATAAATAGACGTTGGCCGGGGTTTGAGGGGAACTCTTGCACATTTTGAGATATAGAGACATACTTTGAGCTAGAGAACAACCCCTCCACTCATCTCTTTGCATAGTTGCACATCTTGAGTGAGATTGAGTGAGATTCAAGTGCATTGCTTGAGAGTTGCATTCTAGAGGCACTTGATCTTCGAGTTGCTGCGGATTTCTTGTTACTCTTCCGTGTTTCCCGACACGGTAGACGGCTTGGAGCAGCGGAGGTGATTGAGCTCACAATTGGAGATTGTTGGAGCCTTCACCAAGTGTTGTAAGGGGTTCTTGATCCTTCCCCGCGGGAGTTCGCAAATTGGATACTCTAGTGGAGCTCGTGGCTTGGAGGATCCCCATCTTGTGTGCGGTTGTGCGGCGCCCGCTGAGGGCTCGACTCTTGATAGTCGATTAGCTCGCGAACCGACAAGTGGGTGTATCGCCACAACGGGGAGTAGCTTGTCGGGAAGCAAGTGAACCTCGGGATAAATTCTTGTGTCATTCTCTTCCCGAGGATTTCTCTTGTATGATTGATTGATTGGTATTTCTCTTCTCTTCACGGCGGTATAATCACTTGAATCTCTTCTCTTGTATTACTTCTTGTTTCTAGCTTGTAGTTGTTGTTGTGTTTAGTGAATAGCTTTGTTATAGACTTGTGTAGGTGGCTTGCTTAATTAGTTAGTGCTAGTGCATTTGCTTCACCACCTTTCATACTAACGTGTGGTTAAGTAATTCTTGTAGAAGTTTTAATTAGGCTATTCACCCCCCCCCTCTAGCCTATTTGGACCTTACAATTGGTATCGGAGCCGAGGCACCGTTTATTTGAGGCTTAACAACCTACGGTGAAAAAGAAATGGCTCAATTAAGCTTGCACATCAACAACACCAAGAATACACCTCACTTTGATGGCACAAATTATGCATATTGGAAGGTTAAGATGACCGCACATCTAAAGTCAATCAATAGAGAAGTGTGGAAGGTCACCGAAACAAAATTTGAGGTTGCTAATCCGGAAGCACCTACACCGGTGGAAGAGAAGAAGCTCCAATGCAATGACATTGCTATTAGTGCTCTTCATGAGGCACTAGATGACAAGATCTTTGAGCAAGTAAAGAACATTGAGATTGCTCATGATGCTTGGGCCAAGCTAGAAGAAACATTTGAGGGCACCGAAGGCACAAAGACCGCTAAAGCATATATCTTGCAAGAAAAATTTTCAAGCTTTAAGATGCAAGATGATGAGGGTGTACCGGAGATATTCCATAGGTTACAAGTCATTGTCAATGAGCTCAAGGCACTTGGTGAGGAGGTCAAGGATAACCAATTCTCTATGAAGTTCTTGAGAAGCTTGCCTAAGAGATTTGATACATTGATCACCGTGCTAGTAAGGACTACATTGAAGGATTCAACTCCTCAACAAATATTTCAAGAAGTGATGACCGATGATTCATATAGAGAAGATGATGAGAAGGATGAGTTGGTAAAGAAGAAGAAGAAGGAAAATGAGAAGAAGGATGATGAGAAGAAGAAGACTGTGACATTCAAAGCCACCACATCCAAGGGAAAATCCAAGATTGAATCATCAAGTGATGAAGACTCAAGCTCTTGTGATAGTGATGACATTGATGAGAAGATGGCTCTCTTTGTCAAACAATTTGGCAAATTCATGAAGAAGAAGGGCTTTCGTGCAAGAAGGAGGAAGAACTCTTACAAGAAAAATGAGCATACCATGAGATGCTTTAGATGCCATAGCAAGGACCATCTTATTGCAAAGTGTCCTTATGATAGTGATGATGAAGATGCTATCAAGAAGGAAAGGAAGAAGCAAAAGAAGAAGCAAGAAAAGAAGGAAAGCTCTTATAAGAAGAAGAATCATTCTCATGTTGCTACATGGGATAGTGATGATTCCTCAAGTGATGATGAGGATGACAACAAGAGCAAGAAGAAGGGACATGCTAGCATTGCCATCCAAGAGAAGGTCTCCCTCTTTGACACTCCATTGTGCTTCATGGCTAAAGCCGCTAAGGTATCATCCGATGATGAGAGTGATCATAATAATGCTTGTGATAGTGATAGTGATGAAGAAGAATTCACTAAAGATGAACTAATCACTATGCTAGAAGATTGCACTCAATATTTTAAAGAATCTAGAAAGGAGTGCAAGGGCTTGCTTAAGGAAAAGAAAAACCTTATGCAAGAACTTGATGAACTTAGGGCATCTTATGAGAGTCTAAAGGTAGACCATAAGAAGCTTCAAAAGTCTCACACCAAGCTTGAAGAAGTTCATTCCTCTCTAGTTGAAAAATGTGAAAACATGCCAACTAATGTGGAGAAAGCTAAAACTTGCAACATAGGCATATCATGTGATATAATTGAATCCATTTATAAGCCTATTGTTGTTGCTCCCACTAACACTTCATGTAGCTCATCTACATCATCCTCATCTAGTAGTGATGGTTTCACTTGTGACTCCACACTTATAGTTGAGAATGAAAATCTCAAGAAGGAGGTAAAAGAGCTCAATCACACATTAGCTAAGGCTTATGGTGGTGAGGACCGCTTGCTTATGTGCTTGGGTAGCCAAAGAGCTTCTCTCTACAAAGAGGGATTGAGCTATAATCCCAAGAAAGGCAAGGCCGCTTTTGCTCCTCACAAGACTCGTTTTGTGAAGAACAATGATAGCTATTGCAAAAGTTGCAAGCAAGTTGGTCACATAGAGCAACATTGCATGAACAAGAAATCAAATGCTAATGTATCCTCAATTAAGTTTGATTCTTTCTATATGCTTACCAAGAGTATAAATGGTGTTCATGCTAAGTTCATTGGTGCACCGTGGATGGGCTCAAAGAAGAAAGCCATTTGGGTACCAAAGAGCTTAGTCTCTAACCTTGGAGGACCCAAACAAGTTTGGGTACCTAAAAGGAATTGATCTTGTCTTGTAGGTCAATTACAAAGCCGGAGGAAGGCATTGGGTGCTTGATGGTGGGTGCACTCAACATATGACCGGAGACTCTTGTATGTTCAATTCAATTGATACAAGTCAAAATGGTGGTTTTGATGCTATCACTTTTGGCAACAACAAGAAAGGCAAGGTCAAGGGGCTTGGTAAAATTGCTATCACAAATGACATGAGCATATCTAATGTGTTGCTAGTTGAGAGCTTGGATTTCAATCTTTTATCGGTGGCACAACTTTGTGATCTTGGTTTCAAGTGCATATTTGGTAGTGATGATGTTGAAGTCATAAGTGTTGATGGATCAAACTTGATATTCAAAGGATTTAGACATGGTAGCTTATACTTGGTTGACTTCAATGATAGTGAGACACAATTGACATCATGCTTGCTTAGTAAATCTAGTATGGGTTGGTTGTGGCATAGAAGGCTTGGTCATGTTGGAATGAAATAATTGAACAAACTTTTGAGGCATGACTTAGTTAGAGGATTGAAAGATGTCATTTTTGAAAAGGATAAACTATGTAGTGCTTGTCAAGCCGGCAAACAAGTTGGAAATTCACATCCTAGTAAAAGTGAAATGAGCACATCAAAAGCATTTGAGCTATTGCACATGGACTTGTTTGGGCCAACAACATACACTAGCATTGGTGGCAACAAGTATGGTTTTGTGATTGTGGATGACTACACTAGATACACTTGGGTGCTCTTTCTCTATGACAAGAGTGATGTTTATGATCTATTCAAGTCTTTTGTCAAGAGGGTGCAAAATGAGTTTGAGACTACCATCAAGAAGATTAGAAGTGACAATGGTAGTGAGTTCAAGAACACAAGAATTGAAGATTTGTGTGATGATTATGGTATTGGGCATCAATTCTCACCAACATACACTCCTCAATCCAATGGTGTAGTTGAAAGGAAAAATAGAACCTTGATTGATATGGCTAGATCAATGCTTAGTGAATACAATGTGAGTCATTCATTTTGGAGTGAAGCTATCAATACGACTTGCTATTGTAGTAACCGTCTCTATTGCCATAGGAAGCTTGGAAAGACACCATATGAGCTATTGAATGGAAGAAAGCCCAACATTGCATACTTTAGAGTGTTTGGTTGCAAATGCTATATTCTCAAGAAAGGCACTAGATTGAGCAAGTTTGAAAAGAAATGTGATGAAGGGTTCTTACTTGGTTATTCTACCACAAGCAAATCATATAGAGTTTGGAATCTCACAAATGGCACCTTAGAAGAAGTTCATGATGTTGAGTTTGATGAAACCAAAGGGTCTCAAAATGAAGCTCAAAACCTTGATGATGTGAGAGGAGATCAATTATCAAATGCAATGAAGAACATGGACATTGGTGATATAAGGCCGATGCAAATTAATGATGATGATATTCATGTGATCAACCAAAGTGTGCAAATTAATACAAATCAAGCAAGCTCTAGTGGTTCTCATGATGAAGTGCAAGTTCAAGGTCAAACAAGTGAAAGCAATCAACTCCCAATACTCCAACCTACTAGCATTGCAAGAGATCATCCGTTGGACCAAATCATTGGTGGAATTCAAAGTGGTGTTCAAACTAGATCAAGATTAGCATCCTTTTGTGAGCATTACTCATTTGTCTCATTAGAAGAACCAAAGAAGATAGAAGATGCATTAAAGGATTCCGATTGGGTGAATGCCATGCATGAAGAACTAAACAACTTTGCTAGAAATCAAGTTTGGAAACTTGTTGAGAGGCCAAAGAACTACAATGTGATTGGTACTAAGTGGGTCTTTAGAAACAAGCAAGATCAAGATGGCATGGTTGTAAGGAACAAAGCAAGATTAGTAGCACAAGGATACACTCAAGTTGAGGGTCTTGACTTTGGAGAGACATATGCACCGGTTGCAAGATTGGAGGCAATTAGAATCTTATTAGCATATGCTTGTGCACACAACATCAAGCTCTATCAAATGGATGTCAAGAGTGCATTTCTAAATGGCTACATCAATGAAGAAGTTTATGTTGAGCAACCTCCCGGTTTTGAAGATGACAAGAAGCCTGACCATGTTTACAAGCTAAAGAAGGCATTGTATGGTTTGAAGCAAGCACCTAGAGCATGGTATGAGAGGTTGAGGGACTTTCTCCTCTCTAAAGGGTTCAAGATGGGAAAGGTTGACACCACTCTCTTCACCAAGAAGCTTGGAAATGACTTGTTTGTGTTGCAAATCTATGTGGATGACATTATCTTTGGATCAACTAACCAAGACTTTTGTGAAGAGTTTTGAAATATGATGGCTAATGAGTTTGAGATGTCTATGATTGGAGAGCTTAGTTACTTCCTTGGACTTCAAATTAAGCAAATGAAGAATGACAATTTTGTAAGTCAAGGCAAGTACATCAAGGACATGATCAAGAAGTTTGGATTGCAAGATGCTAAGCAAATGAGCACACCAATGGGCACTAATGATCAATTGGGTATTGATGATAGTGGAAACATTGTAGATCAAAAGCAATACCGGTCCATGATTGGAAGTTTGCTCTATGTCACCGCTTCAAGGCCGGATGTGATGTTTAGTGTATGCAAGTGTGCAAGATATCAAGCTTCACCTAGAGAAAGTCACTTGAAAGCAACCAAGAGGATATTGAGATATCTAAAGGGCACTCATGATGTTGGATTATGGTATCCCAAGGGGTCTAATTTTGAGTTGATTGGATATTCGGACTCCGACTATGGTGGATGCAAGATTGATAGAATGAGCACAAGTGGCACTTGTCAAATGCTTGGAAGGTCTCTTGTTTCATGGTCATCAAAGAAACAAAATAGTGTTGCACTATCTACCGCCGAGGCCGAATACATTAGTGCCGGTAGTTGTTGTGCACAATTGCTTTGGATGAAGGCCACTTTGAATGACTTTGGAATTAAATTCAAGAATGTGCCTTTGTTTTGTGACAATGAAAGTGCTATCAAGATGACACAAAATCCGGTTCAACATTCAAGAACCAAGCACATTGATATAAGGCACCACTTCATAAGAGACCATCAACAAAAGGGTGATATTAGCATTGAGAGCATTGGCACCGAAGATCAACTAGCCGACATCTTTACAAAGCCACTTGATGAGAAAAGGTTTTACAAGTTGAAGAATGAATTGAACATACTTGACTTCTCCAACTTGAAATGAGTGCACCCCCACATTCTTATATGACATGCCTCTTCTCCAACATAGCAAGGTAAAGTTGTTTGGCATATCATTCATACTTTGCTAAGGACATATTTAGAACATATAGACATATTTGCATGACAAATAGGCTCATTCATGAAAATCAAATGACTTTGATGTATATATGGTACCACTATTGCTTCTATGTTTGATTGATCTAGTGGTAGCATATGACATGTTTGTGGGCTTGCAAACCTAGTGTTGAATCTAGAAAATGAGCTCATGATGTGTAATTCAACATGGTCAAGATAACCCTTATACTTTATGAGGTGTGAAAAAGCTTGTCCTTAGATCGAACCGAATTACATATTCTAGGCAAGTGATCTAGATTAAACCATAATTTGGACTCCCTCATATTGATTGACTTAACTCTCACTAAAATTGGCACCTTTTTGGTGATTGTTGACAAAGGGGGAGAGAAAAGTCACAAAGATATTGCAAAGGGGGAATAATATAAAATAAGGGGGAGAGAAAAGTCACCGGGGAGAGAAAAGTTACAAAGGGAGAGAAATCAAGGGATCAATTAAATTTGAGCACACAAGTAGGGGGAGCAAACTCATGGATTATTTGTTGCATTTGTATGTGCATTAACATGATGAATTGTTACACAAAGCTTAAATTCATATTAATGATTGAATGGTGAGTGCTAGAAATAGAACTTGAATGATGATTTGTTAAGAATAGCTTTACAAATGGTATCTAGACATCCTTTGCTTATATTGTTGATCTCACGGGGTACTTTAGTGTTTGTGATCTTTACAAGTGATATATTACAAGTGGTGTCTAGCTACATCGATGCTAAGGATGGTATATAAAGGCAACTCCGATTGGTATCACGCTTCTAAGGTCCATTCTATATACCTTAGCATCAATTTGATAGTAGTAACTCTCTCAAATTTCAAATCCATACATATGTGCATAATTGAACCAAACTCATGGAAGCACATATGTAGAGGGAGCTAATACTATTGAAATTGAAAATTGATTTCATTACATATCTTTGTGATGGTTGTCATCAATTACCAAAAAGGGGGAGATTGAAAGCCCAAGTTTGGTTTTGGTAATTAATGACACCAAAGTTGCTAATGTCATGTGTTAAGTGTTTTGAGTTAGGCACAAGCAACACATGAGATGAAGGTGTATGTGGCAAGGAGTGGTGGCCACAAGATCACAAAGAGATGGTGCATGGACATGAAATGATGATCATGGTGGAGATGCACATAAAAGGAAGGACATGATGATTAAGTGAAAGAGAAGGATCTAAGAGCGCAAGGCAAAGGTATAATCATAGGGGTTTTCCTTTTGCCGGTCTAAGATGAGTAGAGAAGTGATTGACCGGGTTTAGGATACAAAGCCGACTATCAAGAGGGGCAATCACGGTTAGCTCGGAAATCAAGTGCCACTAGATCATTGTCTTGAGCATATGCATTAGGATCTAGTAAAAGAGCTAACATAAAGCTTTGAGAAATGATTGTGAAATGCTAACACACATGCACATGGTGGTGTACACTTAGTGGTGTTAGCACATTTGCGAAGGCGGTGGAGTTTAAGGGATTCGGCGCTTTTTGGAGAAGTGAAATGCCTATTTTACATTGCGCCGGAAGTTGGAAAAGAAACGGAGGTGAACGGAGGTCACAGAGATGACCGGACGCTGGACCGGACGCGGTCGCTGTATGACCGGACGCGTCCGGTCAGTGTTCAGCGTCTGCGCGGTTTTCAGTTTGATGATCGGACGCGCAGCGCGTCCGGTCACTGATGACCGGACGCGTCCGGTCATCCAGGAAGCTTACTGGACTCTAATCGGACGCTGGCACTGTGGCGTCCGGTCAGTTCAACAGCACGTCCGGTCAGTTCTCCTGAGCAAATCAGAGCACGCGACCGGCGCGTCCGGTCCCTCACGTAACCGGAGCGTCCGGTCAGGCGTCCAGAGGGGCAGAGCGAAGCGGAGTGAGGATCGGACGCGCGGCGCGTCCGGTCACGTGCGATCGGACGCGTCCGGTCTCAACGGGAGCATACTGGAATGCGACCGGACGCGGGCACTGTCGTGTCCGGTCAATCGGCTCAGCGCGTCCGGTCAGGGCAACGGCTAGTTCTGACGCGCACTGTTTCTTGCTGTCGCGTAGTGACCGGACGCGTCCGGTCACCCTGACCGGAGCGTCCGGTCAGCGCGTTTTTCGCTGCGTCGTCTGTAATGGCTAGCTGCGTACCCCTTCGTTATAAATAGACGTTGGCCGGGGTTTGAGGGGAACTCTTGCACATTTTGAGATATAGAGACATACTTTGAGCTAGAGAACAACCCCTCCACTCATCTCTTTGCATAGTTGCACATCTTGAGTGAGATTGAGTGAGATTCAAGTGCATTGCTTGAGAGTTGCATTCTAGAGGCACTTGATCTTCGAGTTGCTGCGGATTTCTTGTTACTCTTCCGTGTTTCCCGACACGGTAGACGGCTTGGAGCAGCGGAGGTGATTGAGCTCACAATTGGAGATTGTTGGAGCCTTCACCAAGTGTTGTAAGGGGTTCTTGATCCTTCCCCGTGGGAGTTCGCAAATTGGATACTCTAGTGGAGCTCGTGGCTTGGAGGATCCCCATCTTGTGTGCGGTTGTGCGGCGCCCGCCGAGGGCTCAACTCTTGATAGTTGATTAGCTCGCGAACCGACAAGTGGGTGTATCGCCACAACGGGGAGTAGCTTGTCGGGAAGCAAGTGAACCTCGGGATAAATTCTTGTGTCATTCTCTTCCCGAGGATTTCTCTTGTATGATTGATTGATTGGTATTTCTCTTCTCTTCACGGCGGTATAATAACTCGAATCTCTTCTCTTGTATTACTTCTTGTTTCTAGCTTGTAGTTGTTGTTGTGTTTAGTGAATAGCTTTGTTATAGACTTGTGTAGGTGGCTTGCTTAATTAGTTAGTGCTAGTGCATTTGCTTCGCCACCTTTCATACTAACGTGTGGTTAAGTAATTCTTGTATAAGTTTTAATTAGGCTATTCACCCCCTCCTCTAGCCTATTTGGACCTTACACACGCCGGGCCTGCATGTCGGCGCTCTCCTCTACCTCCAGCCGCTTCCTCCGGTTCTCTCGGTCAAGACAACCGCCATTTTTCCACCCGCGCCCACGCTCTAGGTCGTGGGAGCATCCTCCCCCGCTCCCCAGCCCCTATATAGGTGAGCCGCGCTCGTCACTACTCCCTCCCACTTCTCGCTCTGGATTTCCCCCTCGCGCGCGCGTACAGTGACAGCAAAACCGCCGCCGTCCGCTCCTCCGCGTCGCCTTTGCCTCCGAGCCTCCCCCGTCTGCAATTTGCTGCTCGGTGAGCTTCCCCGTGCTTCCCTCCCTCTCCTTGCACCTCCATTTCTGTAATTTGTGGTCTCTAGGGCCGTTTTACGTGAGCTCCGGCGAGCTCTTCCACGGCCGGCCATGGCGGGTGCCCCTCGGGCCTACCACCGGCCGTGTTTTGCCCCGGGATGGATTCGCCATCACCTCCTCTTCACTCCAGTGCCTCCCTTTTTGAAAATAAGGCACTGTAGCACCCGTACACGCAACGCCGGCGAGCTCCACGCCGCGGCAATGGCGGCGCCGCCGTCTCCACCCCCAACTCCGGCGGCCCGCGCCCCTTGCTTCCCCCACCTAATCTCTACCGCACATCGCGAGATGAACGGCCCAGGATGGTTGATACCCCTTAATGGGTTTTCTTTCTAAAGAGCCCTCGGGTTTCTTCTTTTTTTTTCGCCCGCGGTCCTCGGCCAGATTGGGAATTCCTGAATTTGATTTATTTTAAATCGAAATTGAATTCCATCTATTTACAGAATTGCCACTGCAGTAAAACGCTTATAAAATCGTCGTTTTAGCTCCGATTTGACCCGTTCAACTTGCGTTAGTTTCGTAATTTCGTAATCTACGCATTAGTGCCACTGATAGACCTGTTAGAAGCTTTTGAGTTTCTCGATTAAGTCTAGTTTAATAGCTAGTTTTGGAACCTTGTTTAGCGCGTAACTGTTGCGTTGTAGCTCCGTTTTTCGTGCTTTTCGTGTTGTTGTGATCGTAGCAAGACATAGATGATTTTGGTAAACATTTTATTCAGATTTATTTATTGTTGGTGTACTATTCTAATCGTAGTTATGTTTTGCTTGTATGTCTGCTTCGAATTGTGTGTTGTACTTCGTGTCGTTCGAGTTCAGACGGTGTGGAGTACGTCGGGAATCCGGACGCGTACGAGGAGCAGCAGGACCAGCAGCAGTTCGTGAACCAAGGCAAGTATAGTATGAGCCTACCTTGTTGTCCTATTCATTATATAACATACTCATTATGCATGTGTCTAATATTGCTCGACTATAAGGACTTCCTAGTAAATTGATGACCTGTACCTTGATTCCTATGGGGATTATTTGCATATGGGTAGAATGCTAGTGCTCTAATTAAACATGATCTACACTATGACTAATGGAATCAACGGATAAACATGATGATAGTGCTGGAACTATAGGGTGATGGTGCAAATGATGTTGATCATGTTGCCCTAAACTCTCCGTAAGGACTTATCTGTAGGGCAAAAGCTGGGACTTATAGTGCAACCATGGGAGTTAAATGGCTCTGACTTTAGCTCAGTAGTAGGATCTTTTCCAACTTGTTAGAGGTTACCTGAAAGGGCGCCAGAGGGGCTTGCCACGTTGGGTATAGAACTATCTCTGTTCAGATGTGTATAGCCTGCGGGAATTGTGCCATCGAAAGGGGGGTTCTCTATATCTGCCTACCGAGGAAACCTCGCGGCCCTAACTTGTTAGAAGAGGCCTATGGAAGGCTTCATAGTGTACCCTGCCTGCTCACCTTGGAAGTATTAGGGGGTCGACGGGCCCCGGGCATATGCGTAACACGACTCACGGGTAAAGATGCACAACCTCTGTAGAGTGTTAAAACTGTTATAACAGCCATGCTCACGGTCACGAGTGGCCCGAAAAACTCACAGAATAAATGGTTACTTGATACTTGGATGAACTGTGATGATGATGACGAGATCATAATGATGCTTTCTCTTCTTAATTCTGGTAGTGGATCATGTGGGTTAAATAGGAGCTTGAGCATAACTTAATAATGATTAATAATGAAATGTTGATCTACTAAAAGTGCTAACTGCAGTCAACCGTGTCTAACCTTTTTGAGCCTCATGAATCCTCATACTATACTTGTGGAGTACAAGTGTACTCACACTTGTTGCTATTTTGTTTTTGGATAAAAATCCCGGATGGGTAACAGATGACAGTTTCTACGAGGATTTCCCAGAAGATTTCTAGGTTTGGGTCAACCAGTCGTCCTTCCCTATGGAGCAGACACTTCGTTCGAGAGTGTTATTTACCTTTCCGTTTGTGATGTTAAGAACTATGTGTTGTAATATCGTGATGTAAGAACACCGTGACGATACTCTTGTTAATTTGTCAGCTTATATGTGCGACTATTCCTGGGGCGCACATAAGATGTATGCACTCTATATTGTCCTTTAAATGGAGTGTGACAGTTTGGGTACCACGCATGTGTAAGGAATGGCTTTTTTATGTTAGTTAAGGTGTACATCAAAATCATGACGCGAAGACATGTGAAGAAGACTAATTCCATGGTCAGTTTATAGAGAACAAAAGTATATATAGGACACTAGGATAGGGTTTTGGACTTTTGGTTAGGACACCGTTATTAGCTACAGTCTTAGTGGGGCCTGAATTAATTCATGTATATATTTGATGTAAATATTAGCTTGTAGGAAATTAACGAGAGAGAAAATATGGTTTCATTTATTTATGTGCAAATTTGGTGCATGCCAAGGAAAAACCTACAAATTCACAAAAAAGAATACAGCGGTATCTTTGTATTACTTGTATATAACAAATTCCATTGCTTAATTCAGCTTTTGTTTCCTCTCCCCCTCCAACTATCCTATATATTTTCCCATTTAACCCAATATACAAAATATAGACTGGTTTAAACTCCCACGATTCTTTAAGAGATTATATTACTCATCAACCCCCTAATGAAATTTCCATTTTCTTCTCATTGCACAACTTGTATTTTACATTCAAATCATGACGACAGATAATTGGGGGGTGTTCCATACCTTCGGCAAGTGGCGACTGTGAAAGGGCAAGTGGCGACTGTGAGAGGGCTGCATGGCGGTGGCGAGAAGCTTGCAGCGGGATGCGCGGCGTCGGTGCTGAGAAGGGCTGCAGTGGGATCATTGATGACATTGATGCCTGTAGGCGCCACTCCCTTGCAGGAGGCGTTCATCATGTTCCTTATCGGTTTGCTCCTTCTTCATATATCAGCTTGCTACATCTCCTGCACTGGGATGGTTCTCTATGGGTCATGCGACGATGACATCGATGGATGTCGCAAACCTTCTTAAAAGTGTCATGTTGGGACATGGTTGCTAGTGTTTTGCTCACTAGTGGTTCGCTGGCACATGGGTGATCGGCCTGTATCCCCTGGCGGCAGTCGACATTGTGTCTTCTCTCATATCCATATCCGCTAGTTGGGCAGGAGGACCGAGTGTTCTTGGGTGCTAGATGGAGGGGACATCTTAGATGAAAAAGGTTGAGAGGTGCTTGTCAAAGCTCCTCTTTGTTGAGAGTGGAGCAAGATGCATGCTATCTACACTAGATGAATGTAGCCGCTTGAAGACATGTGAGGTTTAGAGTTGCTCTTACACAACATCAAAACTGGTTGAAAGCAAGGACAATGGAGAACAAGTTTTGAAGCTTAGTTTGTTTAGCTTTTTTCTTATTCCTTAAACTCTCTTTCTTGTTGTTTTATGCTCCTTAGTTTTGAGGCTTTGAGCCTAAGAGCATGTGTAACTTTTGGTTGTATATATCCCATGTGGATATAGAGGCTGAATTTTATTCCTTTATCTAAAAAAGTACATTCGGCAAGTCAACTCCCTCCCCTGCAAGTCATTGAGTTGTTGCACCTATCTTATGGAGATATGTTACGTTCTTCATCATTGAGCATGTAGTGAGAGACCATGAACTTTGGACGAAGAAGAGTCTCGAAGGTACACCACAAGATGTGACCTAAAGGTTACCCCGAAGGTTAACCGTGTGATGTCTATGCATGCCATCGGAAGTGAACCATAAAATAACAACCACAACTTTCACACCAAAACTCAACTTGTGGAGGTCATGATGAAGATGATCTTGAGTCGAGAACGACTCTATTTTAAGAAGGGGTGGATGATGAGGACATCATTCCTTTGGATATAAATGTCATTCTCCAACGACTATGCAAGAACCAATTACTAGATTTCAAGTGTGATAATTAAATTTATAGGTGAGCTCATTCCTAAGCAATTCTTTTCGTATTATAAGAATAGATTACTACCTAATGATATTATTATTATTATTATAAATATTGGAAAGGATAATGAAGGACTTGGAGAAAGGCTTGGAGGAGGAGAGGACAAGCACGGGTGTCAAGTCACGACGGAGGCCCTAGTCCAACCAGAGTTAGAGTCCACCTCAAACTCTAGGAGTAGCCTCCAAAAAATGTCCCCCAGGATGTATATAGACTCTAATTCAATGTTCTATATATCCATGGAAATCTAAGGATATAAGTTTTGCAATGAAACTAGAATCAAGTCGAAAATCCTTTTGAGTCATCAACGGGAATCATTAAAACTAGTCGACATCAAGATTTTGACAGGGTGTTGTGTCATAGTATTTTGGGCCACTAGCACTATATTATGTTGGAGTCTATTAGGGGCGGGTCTAGGGGTTATGTGCACTCCTCAGACCTTATAACTCATGGTTGCTACTTCCCTTAGGATTTGGGTTTTGTTGAGTTCTAGTTTTCCACGTGAAACGGGCTTTCTTCATAGAACTTGTTACAGTGAGTTCAACTGCTGTGAATCAAGGCCCCTGCTGTTGTTCTTTTTTTACTATGTCGATTAGTCCTTTCAATTCAATAACTTGAATCGTTCAGCTTGATATACTTTATCTCTATTTGAAATATCAGATTGTGTCTCCTTCTTGCTTGTGTTCTCAATTCGCTTGTAGGAAAAGCCTTATTAACAAGGTCAATCATGTTGTGCATGGTTGATAACCAACTGAGCAGAGCGATTGCAGTCGTTTGAATCATACTTGATTAGAAGCCTCAACCAATCTAACCACTAAACAAAACAACTCCCCTGCACACAAGTATATCCCTGTAAACAACGGGATACTGCACACAAGTATATCCCTGTAAACAATGGGATACCCTCAATGCATCTACCAACATCAAACTACCAAAGCAATCAAACCCATCAACCAAACTACTCGAAATACTATGAAACAACCCAACAACAATACAACAACGCAAACCCATATAGACTACACCAGCAATCCTACACAATAACCCACCCTCAAACAAACAACCAGCAATAAACCATCACTAGCTCTGCCTCTACCTCCTCAACAACCCTAAACCCAAATCAAGAGTAAACCCACCACACAAATAACTACAGTCAACAACACAACATCCACCTTCTGGATAATCCTAGCCATCTCCATCAGTTACAATGAGGGCCACTGAAATAAAAGACAGAAAAGAGCACCAGCGAAGAGTGCACCATGTAGCAACAACAATTTGCACTGCCATACTCATCAGCCTCATTGTTTAGAACATATTGCTTTCGGCATACCACCGAAGGTTTGAGTAACATTGGAAGTAGTTTCTCAAGATCGAGTGACAACCAACATTCTAGGATCTAAGTAGGGAAGAAAGTTCCAAGCTATGTGGATGAATGGATGATATAGTGGTGCACAACAAGCTATCAAAGGACCACATAAATTACCTCGAAGAAACCATCTCAAACCAAACCTTTGCACCACCAGCCTAAAATTGAACCAAGAGAAGTGTGTCTTTGATGTTATACATGGCATGGCTCGGGATCGATAACCGACAAACTTTTGGACTCCTCTGAAGGTTTCAAAGGTGGCTTGTTATCCTAACTTTTAGCATGAAACTGTTTAGAAAAATAGTATGTGCAATTAGTTTCATGGCGACTATGAGCATATGCATATGAAACTACTTTAGTTGTTGAGAGATAAAAACACATAAAGATAGAAAAATCTCAAAGTACTTTTCTACTTATCACCCTCACAAAATTTGAACCTTACTAATACTATTGTTGGACCATAAATGTATAACCTGCTTGTGAGTCCAACAGTAGATCTGTCACACCTGGTTTTGCAAAAAACAAAACTAGGCTCGTCATATGTGTGCCCAGGAAGTCCACACATACAACAACAGAATAGAAATATCAAAACAATATTTATATAAAGTAGAATACTTACTATATTAACACTTACAACTATCAGAGTATCACAGAACGGTGGCTAAGCTTCTGCTCGGGCTCCATTCTTCTCAGGGACGGCTGACTGGTGGCCCCGTATGCCAAACACTTCCGAAAGACTTCTAGAAACTTCACTACCTCTTTATCCTTCTTCTAAGCAACACCTTACTATACACTGGAGTGTGGTGAAATAGCAAGAGTGAGTCCATGTCGAACCCAACAAATATAACATGGGGTTCATGAGGCTCAAAAAGATAGACACTGGTTTGACTGCATTTAGCTTTTAATTGTCACAATTTTATTACATGAGTAGCATCAAGTTTGCATTAATCCCACAATAAACATATGATCAATGTAAATATGAATAACAAATAGCAAAACTCATATTAAACCAATAAATGTTCATCTATTCTGTTAAGGTCCAATGTCGCTCGTATCCGTGAGCACGGCTAGTATACCAGTTTATTAAACTCTGCGCAGAGGTGTACACTTTCATTGTGAGTCATGATTACCCATATGCCGGGAATCGCGACTCCCAAAACACTTCCAAGGTGAGCAGGCAGGGAAACACTATGAAGCCTTTCAAAGGTTCGTCTAACAAGTTAGGGCCGCTAGGTTTTCAAAGTTAGTCTGTGTGATACAACCACGCAGGGATCCATAGTCTGCTTTTCCCCATTTGCGCCATAAGGGTAACCTCTAACAAGCTAGAAAAGGTCCTCATACTGAGCTAAAGCCAGAGCCATATAGCCCTCACAGTTGTACTGTAAATCCCGGATGTTCGTCCACAGATAAGTCCTTGTGGAGAGAAACTAGAGCACCAAGAAAATAGCATCATGCTCTAGCCCTCTTTAAACAGTAATCAAAATGTCATCTTTTAGTGTTGTTGCATATTCCATTAATCATATTACAAGATCATAGTTTCTGTTCAGCGCTAGCAAAAGCTACCCAATGCAAAATCCCATAGGTGACAAGGTATAGATCAAAAACTAGGAAAATCCTTAATGGCAATTCAATATAGACACATGCAATATGATTTTATGTGACTAAAGTGAATAGGACAATAAGGAAATCCTATGCTATACTTGTCTTAGAACTTGCTTTATGCCAAAAGCAACTTGCTCTGAAAAGCCTCAACTTAATCTTTCATTTGCAACTTTTGGCACTCAACTTCTGGTCTTCACCTTCGGATCTTCGAAGCTCACGGATAGTCTTTCTTCTACTCGTAGATCATAGCAACCCAGCACACTAACAGGCATACAAGCAAACAAATAGGTACAACTAAGAACAATACACCACACAAGAGAAAATAGTGTACTAATCGACACGACTTGATGCTAGCGCAAGAACGACGGAGAACGGAGCTACCGTTAAAGAGGACACACGACTATCGAGGAGTTTACAACAAATCAGAGAAGACAAACTATACATTTGATTTATTTTAGTTAATGAATTAAAGTGTTGAACTTTTTAGAGAAATATACTAAAGTGAAACTAACCAAATTATGTTGAATTGTAAAAGCTAACATTATACCTTAGCCATATTTTATTTATAAATATATCATATCATAGTATTTTAAGTCATGTAAATATTTTATAATTTAGATAATCATGGAACATGTGGCAAAAGATAAATGAAAACATTTACAAATCAAGGTGGAACTAATCATCTTGTAATTTAAAAGAAAACATTTATGTGGATATGAATCTTATTAACATTCAGTTATGAAATACCAGAGTTATAAACCCTAGTTGCTTCTAAACATTAATCAAATCACATCTAAGATGACCTTATATGAATCTTGATTAAACTAAGCAAAACATAATATATTATCCTATGTTACCTTTTCTCATAATCATTAATCAAATTATAAAGCCGAAGTTAAACCTTAGTTATACTTTATTTATAAACAATGCCATATAATTTAATCAAGTTTAACTTTATCTTTGCAAAAGGGAAAAATATACGTGAAAGCAACTGAACGAGTTATGTTGTGTCTGTAACATGCTTAAACTAAGCAAAATATGATTTAAAACATATTCGTATTTCCATTAATCCAGTTAGCAATCGCTATGGTCCAAAGTTCCTTTAAAATTGAAAAACTAGTTTGCATTAACATTAATCAATTTACATTGAATTATAAAAGATGAAGTTAACCTTATTCATATTTTATTTATAAATATTTATTTAGTGTTTAAGTCATTTAAACATTTATAAATTAGAAAGCATAAAGAAGGTGATAACAGCAAATCGAATCATTATATGTTTCTTATATAAATTAAACAAGTTTTATTTAAGAAGTACTTAAGTTCTTATTAATCATGATAGCATTTGATTATTTATAAAAGACAAATTATAAACCAAAGTTACTTTTAATTTGAAAAGACAAAAGATAAATATTAGTTAAATTAACTACATGCTTCATGTTTAACTAAACTAATTATGATTAAGAAACATTTAAATTAATAATAATCAAGTTAACATTTATTTAAGAATGTTCTATGTATGAATCTAAGTCGCTTCTAATTTAAAAGAACATGACATAAATATTAATCAAATAAACATAATTTAATTTGTAAACACAAACGTGACACGGTAAACAACGTTGCTAATGCGTCTCTTACGCCAGCATAGTCACGAAGCAACGAGAACGAAATTATACCCCTATATTGCTTTTAGTTAGAAAGCTATTAAATAAATATTAATCAAGTTACATTTAAATAGATAAATTCATACTTGAGTGACATCACAAAAACTATCGCTACTGTATAGAGCACGACGCTACAAAACTATCGCAACAAGAACGGATTTATAAACCTAGATTGCTTTTAATCATAGAACCAATTGCATGTCAATTAAATTAATATTTAATTTATATATAACTAGCATGTAACACGTCTACGCCGACAACATATAGCTTCAGTTGACATGATCGCAAAATCACAAGAACGAGTTACTACACTAGGTTGCTTTTAATTAAAAATACATTAAATAAATATTGCACGTAAATCAATAAATTCATAATTAGGTGACATGATATACATCAGCACTACTACGTAGAGCACAACTATACGAAACTAACGCAACTAAAATGGAGTAAAACAGAATTAAAACGAAGAAACGATAGAGATATTACGAACCAGTGGCAGAACTACAAATATTTCATATTCTACCTCCATCCATCTGAAGGGCCTCGGCCTAGGGGCGACACGAGAAGGAGAAAAAATATCTAATTTACTACACGAGAGATTTTCCAAACTAGGGGCTCCTCCACGATAGTTTTGGTGTGCTTTTACCTAAGGGGTAGGTACGTATATATAGGGAGGAAAACTCCCTACCCCACGTCAACTAGTGATACGGTACTAATTGATGTTGCACCCTCCATCTTTACTAATAGGCCTAATTAATTATTAAAGCCTATTAGTAAATAAATGTATGGGCATTTAAGATTATTGCACATGGGCTTCTGTGGAAAATGAGATATTTAATATTTTCGGAATTAATTAATTTCGTGGATAAATAATTCTAGAAAAGTCCAGAATTATTATTTAAACCGCGAAAAATACTCCGAAAGCTCCGGAAATTTAGGAAAATTTTTCAGGGACATTAGGAAACATGAGGAACCCAAATAAAGTATTTGAAGCTCATGATAAGATTGATGAAGAGATCAAGGAAAAAGATTAAGCTCACAGAAATTAAAATTTTAAATTCAAAAAATACCAAAAAGTTTTCCGATGAGAAGTAAACGTCGTCCTATGGTATTTTGAAAATAATAGCACTTACCAACACCAAAGACAAGCATCAAACAAACACCACATTATCAAATTAATATGAAAAAGTTTAAAACCACAATTTTCTATATTTAAATTAGCAACAACTTAACTTATCTAATATTTTTTTTCAAATATTGAAATCATTTATTTTATTTAGTGTTTTTCAAGCACAACCCAAAATTGAAAATTTTAGGGTGTGACAATTCTACCCCACTTAACAGGAATCTCGTCCCGAGATTTGGAGAGACTAGAGAGAAAGATAAGGTTTGATCTGCAAGTCTTCACTTTTCCTTCATCAACTCATATCCAATGATGATGCCACAAACTCAAAACCAACTTTGTAAATATCTCCTTTAGACCCTTACAATTCTTATAGATGGTTCTAACAGATTACCACTCTGAGAAAGGATACCTGCGCTCGATAGTGACTTTGCAATCATGTAGATAGCTGGTGCTTCCAAGTGACGAAATAGAACGTATAAAACCTCCATCTTGTATCGTCTTTAGTTCGGCAACCTCTCTTAAAAAGAGATCAACTAGAGAACACCAAAGGATAACTTGCATTTGTTTCTGAGTGATGACTATCATCATGTCCTTCTGGCATCCCAAAGAGACTCATGAGCATATGCAAGAACAAGTAACCTACACTTTCTCGCGAGCAGAAAAATGATAGTGCATAGATACAGTTATAACTCGAGTTCTGGGAATCTGATGATATTGTATCTTATACTGTTGGAAAGCTTATCAAATTTACTACAACTTTCTTATAGAACACTTCTCCATATTTTGCAGTTAAGGTAGTCAAAAACTATACACCACAGAAACTATTTCAGGTTGCTAACAGCACAGATGCATCGTCTTGTGATTTTCATAAATCCCAAACCATAATAGCTATCGGGGTGGTTCTTACGGACAGAGAAAGATATTGAAGTCTACTATTATCCAGAATTTATTCATGATTTTTGGGCATCCAAAAATAGAGATATAAGCTAAGGAAGACAGACTATTCTAAAAAGACAGGATAAGGTAGAAACGAGATTCAGAGAAACTAGAGAGATAGATAACGCCAATCTTCAAGTCTTCATGCTTCTTTGATTTGTGTTGATGAGATACAAGACATGGATCGAGGATAGTCAAAAGATGACAAGAAAGATAAAGTTTGATCTTTAGTTCTTCGTGCCTCATTGCTTGAGATATTCAGGAGTTGATGTTGTTGACAACAGATGCTACCCCACTTAACAAGGGCTTTCCTTGACTTCAAAACATTACTTTCGGGGCTTCTCGGAGCACACAGATGACACACAAGCATCACATAAAACAAGACAAGCATACATTAGGCAAAACAAAGCACCAATCACATCATCGATACTACACGTGCTTCTTCAACAATGATGGTCATCCTAATGACACATTAGAGATGATGAAAGGCCATCGAACTTTTGAACAAGGTAAGATCAGAAACCTTTTGGTAAAAACAACACAAATCAAAAACCAAGAGAGTAAGAAATAATAGCTCAAAGAAAGCTATCAAGGAAGGAATACAACAGGACAAGGAACAGGAAATAGTCAAAATCAATGAGTCAAGGGATGAGATAATAGTTTTATAGTAAAATAAGTTTTAGAATACGTCCAGTGCTACTTGGCATACGTCCTACAGTCAACACCGCTCTGATACCACTCTGTCACATCCGGTTTTGCAAAAAACAAAACTAGGCTCATCATATGTGTGCCTAGAAAGTCCACACATATAACAACAGAATAGAGATATCAAAATAATATTTATAATAAGCGGAATACTTACTATATTAACACTTACAACTATCAGAGTATCGCAGAACGGTGGCTAAGCTTCTGCTCGGGCTCCATTCTTCTCAGGGATGGCTAACTGGTGGCCCCGTATGCCAAACACTTCTGAAAGACTTCTAGAAACTTCACTACCTCTTTATCCTTCTTCTGAGCAACACCTTACTACACAATAGAGTGTGGAGAAATAGCAAGAGTGAGTCCATGTCGAACTCAACAAATATAACATGGGGTTCATGAGGCTCAAAAAGATAGACACTGGTTTGACTGCATTTAGCTTTTAATTGTCACAATTTTATTACATGAGTAGCGTCAAGTTTGCATTAATCCCACAATAAACATATGATCAATGTAAATATGAATAACGAATAGCAAAACACATATTAAACCAATAAATGTTCATCTATTCTGTTAAGGTCCAAGGCCGCTCGTATCCATGAGCACGACTAGTATACCAGTTTATTAAACTCTACGCAGAGGTGTACACTTTCACTGTGAGTCGTGATTACCCATATGCCCGGGATCATGACTTCCAAAACACTTCCAATGTGAGCAGACAGGAAAACACTATGAAGCCTTTCAAAGGTTCGTCTAACAAGTTAGGGCCGCTAGGTTTCCAAAGTCAGTCTGTATGATACAACCACGTAGGGATCCACAATCTGCTTTTCCCTATTTACGCTACAAGGATAACCTCTAACAAGCTAGAAAAGGTCCTCATACTGAGCTAAAGCCAGAGCCATATAGCCCTCGCAGTTATACTGTAAATCCCGGATATTCGTCCACATATGAGTTCTTATGGAGAGAAACTAGAGCACCAAAAAAATAGCATCATGCTCTAGCCCTCTTTAAACAGTAATCAAAATGTCATCTTTTAGTGTTGTTGCATATTCCATTAATCATATTACAAGATCATGGTTTATGTTCAGTGCTAGCAAAAGCTACCCAATGCAAAATCCCATAGGTGACAAGGTATAGATCAAAAACTAGGAAAATCCTTAATGGTAATTCAATATAGACACATGCAATATGATTTTATGTGATTATAGTGAATAGGACAACAAGGAAATCCCATGCTATACTTGCCTTAGAACTTGTTTTATGCCAAAAGCAACTTGCTCTGAAAAGGCTCAACTTAATATTTCATTTGCAACTTTTGGCACTCAACTTCTGGTCTTCACCTTCGGATCTTCGAAGCTCACGGATAGTCTTTCTTCTACTCGTAGATCATAGCAACCCAGCACACTAACAGGCATACAAGCAAACAAATACGTACAACTAAGAACAATACACCACACAAGAGAAAATAGCGTACTAATCGACATGACTTGATGCTAGCGCAAGAACGACGGAGAACGGAGCTACCGTTAAAGAGGATACGCGACTATCGAGGAGTTTACAACAAATAAGAGAAGACAAACTATACATTTGATTTATTTTAGTTAATGAATTAAAATGTTGGGCTTTTTAGAGAAATATACTAAAGTGAAACTAACCAAATTATGTTGAATTGTAAAAGCTAACATTATACCTTAGCCATATTTTATTTATAAATATATCATATCATAGTATTTTAAGTCATGTAAATATTTTATAATTTAGATAATCATGGAACGTGTGGCAAAAGATAAATGAAAACATTTACAAATCAAGGTGAAACTAATCATCTTGTAATTTAAAAGAAAACATTTATGTGGATATGAATCTTATTAACATTCAGTTATGAAATACCAGAGTTATAAACCCTAGTTGCTTCTAACATTAACCAAATCACATCTAAGATGACCTCATATGAATCTTGATTAAACTAAGCAAAACATATTATATTATCCTATGTTACCTTTTCTCATAATCATTAATCAAATTATAAAGCCGAAGTTAAACCTTAGTTATATTTTATTTATAAACAATGCCATATAATTTAATCAAGTTTAACTTTATCTTTGCAAAAGGGAAAAGTATACGTGAAAGCAACTGAACGAGTTATGTTGTTTCTGTAACATGTTTAAGCTAAGCAAAATATGATTTAAAACGTATTCATATTTCCATTAATCTAGTTAGCAATCGCTATGGTCCAAAGTTCCTTTAAAATTGAAAAACTAGTTTGCATTAACATTAATCAATTTACATTGAATTATAAAAGATGAAGTTAACCTTATTCATAATTTATTTATAAATATTTATTTAGTGTTTATGTCATTTAAACATTTATAAATTAGAAAGCATAAAGAAGGTGATAGCATCTAATCGAATCATTATATATTTCTTATATAAATTAAACCAGTTTTATTTAAGAAGTACTTAAGTTCTTATTAATCATGATAGCATTTGATTATTTATAAAAGACAAATTATAAATCAAAGTTACTTTTAATTTGAAAAGACAGTAGATAAATATTAGTTAAATTAACTACATGCTTCATGTTTAACTAAACTAATTATGATTAATAAACATTTAAGTTAATATTAATCAAGTTAACATTTATTTAAGAATGTTCTATATATGAACCTAAGTCGCTTCTAATTTAAAATAACATGACATAAACATTAATCAAATAAACATAATTTAATTTGTAAACACATAACGTGACATGGTAAATAATGTTGCTAATGCGTCTCTTACGCCAGCATAGTCACGAAGCAACAAGAACGAAATTATACCCCTATGTTGCTTTTAGTTAGAAAGCTGTTAAATAAATTTTAATCAAGTTGCATTTAAATAGATAAATTCATACTTGAGTGACATCAAAAAACTATCGCTACTGTATAGAGCACGACGTTACAAAACTATCGCAACAAGAACGGATTTATAAACCTAGATTGCTTTTAATCATAGAACCAATTGCATGTCAATTAAATTAATATTTAATTTATATATAACTAGGATGTACCACGTCTACGCCAATAGCATATAGCTTCAGTTGGCATGATCGCAAAATCACAAGAACGAGTTACTACAATAGGTTGCTTTTAATTAAAAATGCATTAAATAAATATTGCACGTAAATCAATAAATTTATAATTAGGTGACACGATATACATCAGAACTACTACGTAGAGCGCAACTATACGAAACTAACGCAACTAAAATGGAGTAAAACAGAATTAAAACGAAGAAACGACAGAGATATTACGAACCAGTGGCAGAACTGCAAATATTTCATATTCTACCTCCATCCATCTGAAGGGCCTCGGTCTAGGGGCGACACGAGAAGGAGAAAAAATATCTAATTTACTACACGAGAGATTTTCCAAACTAGGGGCTCCTCCACGGTAGTTTTGGTGTGCTTTTACCTAAGGGGTAGGTACGTATATATAGGAAGAAAACTCTCTACCCCACGTCAACTAGCGATACGGTACTAATTGATGTTTCACCCTCCATCTTTACTAATAGGCCTAATTAATTATTAAAGCCTATTAGTAAATAAATGTATGGGCATTTAAGATTATTGCACACGGGCTTCTGTGGAAAATAAGATATTTATTATTTTCGGAATTAATTAATTTTGTGGATAAAATAATTCTAGAAAAGTCCAGAATTATTATTTAACCCGCGAAAAATACTCCGAAAGCTCCGGAAATTCAGGAAAATTTTTCAGGGACATTAGGAAACATGAGGAACCCAAATAAAGTATTTGAAGCTCATGATAAGATTGATGAAGAGATCAAGGAAAAAGATTAAGCTCACAGAAATTAAAATTTTAAATCCAAAAAATACCAAAAAGTTTTCTGATGAGAAGTAAACGTCGTCCTATGGTATTTTGAAAATAATAGCACTTACCAACACCAAAGACAAGCATCAAACAAACACCACATTATCAAATTAATATGAAAAAGTTTAAAATCACAATTTTCTATATTTAAATTAGCAACAACTTAACTTATCTAATAAATTTTTTCAAATATTGAAATCATTTATTTTATTTAGTGTTTTCCAAGCACAACTCAAAATTAAAAATTTTGGGGTGCGACAAGATCCGCAGCAGACTGAATTTCCCAGAGATCGGTTTTCACTAAAAACTGACAAACGACGATATGCATTGTACTAGAAAGTTACTGAAAGCTCAGTTTCCTTAAAAAAAAAGTTACTGAAAGCTAAGCAGTGAATTGTTATTCGGCAAAAACGTGCTATATACAGTACATAGGTCCGGTCCAACTCTCGACTTGACGTGTGTAGTCGTTTTCCATCCAGGTCATTACTGTGTGTTGGATTGGAGCATGCATATGGTTGGACAACGATCAGCATCACAAGACCCCTCTCGCGTTGAAAGACTACTACCAACATTTTTTCTAGTTAAATTCCACAAAACGACACACTAATTGCACACCATTTCCAATATCTCGAGTGTTCCCATACTTATTTAAATGAATATAAAAAATGTGAGACGATAGCTATCTCCATCGGTTCGTTAGATTCTTTGTCCGTCAAGGAAATGTCGTTAGACGATAGATGCTTAACAAATTAATAGAGGTGTGTTTATTTGTTTGTTTGAAACTAATGTTTTAAAATGCGTGTGAATATTTCCACAAAAGAAGTGAGTTTTTTTTCCTCAAGACTTTCTCACATTTCCTTTTTCTTCGCAGGGGCTTGGGTTCAAATCTACTGGTACTTACCTCGGTTTCGACAATTTTTCTCACTTACTTTAACTAAAGTATTTATTGTACAAATAATAAGATGTGTTTAAGAAAAATGTTATTATTTCTAATGTTGAGCTCCTATAAGATAATCGCACTACTAGAATATATAATGATTAACAGAGATGGTCAAATAGTATTTTCAGAGGAGAGCATCTTGTCAGCCTCTGCTCAAAGGTCATTATGTATCAGCTACAACAGAAGCGATGCTAAATGACCACCTCTAAAAATTGGTTAAAAATAAAAAAAAAGGTCCATGAACCTGACACCGAGCCTGTTGTGGAGCCCACCACCGAGCTCGCTAGTTCACCTGTCGTCAAACCCGCTGTCTGCTACCTGTCGCCTACTCGTGGCTCCTCCACTAATGTTGGCGCCCTCTTCCGCCATGGACACCCACCAATCGCTCAAATCTCCGCCGCATGTGCTAGGTCTATGGAGACCTTCACTGCTCTCCCTAGATCTGGGCTGATTACGCCAAATTAACCCACCGTCATGATGATCTGCAATAGGGAAGAGGGCGAGGGAGATTAAAGAGAAGGAGAGAAGAATAGGAACTCACCTTGGTGGTCGTGTCTATGCCCGAGAAACATTGTCACATACTTTCCCGGGCGCACCACCGCCTTGAGGCTCCTCGCCCCATCTTGCTACCTCCTCACATCGCCATGATGTTGCCTCATACCTCCTGGCCTCGGTCTGCCGCCTCCTCACAAAACCGCAAGCGTGGAGCCTCCTCACCCCGCCAGGCACTATCGTGCATGCTCGGGCGTCAATACGCTCGCCGCACAAGATCCTTCCTGCCACCAACTATGTGGTAGAGGGAGGGGGTGGTGAGGGCGATGGAGGGGCGAGTGAGTGAGAGAAAGCGATGGTGAAGAGGGAGGGAGGCCGCCAATGAGAGATAGATAGTGGAAGAAAGAGAGTGTGGGACGGGTGGGTACGAGAATGAGCTAGGGTTCCCTCTTTCTCATATAGCGTGGGTTGATATTGGTTGAGATGGGTCGGAGACCATTTTTGGAGGTGGGACTATTAAGAGGTCCACCTCTATTTAATTGATTTTAGGAGACGGTTTTTTAGTGTCTCCGAAAATAACGGGTTGCCTGCCTTTGAAAATTGCTATTAGAGATAGGGAGATTTTTGTGTCCACATCTGTTAATAAAATCAATTTTGTAGTAGTGTTGACTACCCTAAACAACAAATCCCATATAAAGAAACTAAAATTTGCTTTAATACTCTAGTCGTTTGAGCAATTGCTTATTATATGAAGCATAATCTAAAGTAATCCCTAAATTTAGATTTAAAGTGCCCACCTAAAATTATTATAGTAACCAATTTAAATGTGCATCTAAGTTACCAGTTGCTCCATTATTAAAAAAACACTACAATATCTCTCAAGTCCAGAACTAAATAACCTGCCAAATATCTGTTGTTATAAGAAATGTTTAAATCACCATAAGTTATGTCTATATATATATATATATATATATATATATATATATATATATATATATATATATATATATATATATATATATATATTCTAAATTAGTATCTATATTAATACTGTTGGTATATAAAAGATTGATTAAAGTAGAGATACATGATGTAGTGTAGTACCATCATGCAAATCAAGTAATACACATGCATGCATAAGCGATAGATTGATATATGTGTTATATATGTTTGGGCAATCATGAAAAATGTATGTTCCCACACATACACTGACACTAACGAAGTATTTAAAATTGATTAAATATCATGATAAATAATTTATATAAACTGTCAATTTAGATAAATTTATATATTTTAAGTGAAACTTTGTCATGACATATCGATGGCGTTTGGTTCGTTGGCGGGTAACGTAAATGGTAAAAAACGGGTCACGCGGGGAATGCGCAGGGGATCTTGATTCGTGATTTGTTTGGTTGCATAACTAGTAAGGGAAACAAATTATTGCATCAGCGAGGGGCGGTATCGACCGTGAATGGTCCGTCATTTGATTGCGGGTACCTCATAACGGACTTATATGAAGAAGCAGTTGTATTGCTATCCAATCCCCGCCCCTCTGTAATCTGATTACATTACGTTGCGCTGAACCAAACGCCATCTATATGTGTATGGGTGCCTCTTATAGAAAAATGATTGTTATGTCAAAAGAAATTCGAGGGGATGCAAACCTTGATTGATCAGTGGACGGTGGTGGGGTGAAGCAATCTCACGTGCCTTCCCATAACCCAAAAGTTGATAGCGTCATGCCTTGTGACGTGACATGCAAATTGCATCTAAGATCTTTTATATTACAGGCAATCCAACGTAACATAGCTAGACATTAAATATCTCACTGAGCGAGAGAGGAAAGAAAAATGCTAAATGACCACAGAACTACTTCAGTGTGACACAAGCTAGATTAGAGTGCGTGGTGTACGTAGCTTAATTAATAAGATTAGATCGATGTGTGCTACAAAATATTATAATTGAGAAGCCTAATTATACATATTTCCAACGGTAGACATTTTTGTAGCTAGGAAATATACATATTATGCGCAAGAGAAATAAAGGAAAAAAAGAACTGCATTTTTTGAATCTAGCCACACAATTGCACGTGCTACTCAGGCCCTTCGTTCATTCATGTACGGCCACGTGTACGTCAATCATTTGCTTTTCCGGTAGCTGTGGTTGCAACCCAGCTGTTTGTCGATGCACACAAGTAGTGGCGGTTACACTACTTACTACGTACTATTTGTCGACACCTAGCCTTGCTAGCTTTCCTATTTGCATTGCATTGTGCCATCGTCATCACGCTAGTACTTATCATCACCACCACCATCATATATAAAAAAGTTGAGTGTTTTGCTGTCCCAACTAATGACCCCTAAGTTGGCCACGTCTATGCTTGTCCATACTTAGCATCTCTAAAACCTAGCTTTCGTTTGCGTCGTGGCTGTGTCCATTGGACCTCCTCTCACACACTAACTGGGAATGGGCCGGGAGGCTGCTATAGCTCATGAAGCATCGATGCGTCACCGTTTTTGACATGTCCATCTCAACCATCGGAGGAGTCGTTGCTTTTGCAGCCATCGCCGAGAGAGAAATAATAGAGTAGTGTTATTGCATTGGCATTGTTCACGTGGTGTCGACACGTGAGCACGCAGCTGGAAGCTTGGAACGGCTAGCATATATACATGCATCAGCTAGGTGATGCGAGATGGAAGACGAAACAAATGCATCATCGGTATGTACAACGGATGGGTTGATAGTACTCTGCTGGCCATCCGCTTCGCTGACATACACCACATGTCGCCGGTTAGCCCACCTTCATCGGTTGTTATCCAGTCAGAACTAGCCGATTAAACACGAGCAGATAGGATCCGATTTCGTTTCGCCGGGTTCCTAGGCCTCCACCGTCCGATGAGTCGATTTTGTACTAATTGAACAATATAGTTCTTTTGGTTGAGTATATCCTTCGTAGATATAGAGGCCGGATTAATGAAATCTATTATCTAAAAATAATAATAAAGACTCATATAATAGGGCATGGAAATTTGCATTGGCAACTTAATTATATATATATACTAGTACAAGAGGACGCAACTATGAATGGGACTTGTGAGTCAAATTAGCATAACTTTAATTTGACCAAGTTTACAGTGAACAGTTTTAACATCTATGTCTCCAGCTAAATTTATTTACTATAAATATATTTTATAATGAATTTAATGGTAATTATCTTGTACTATAAATGTTAGCTCTTTTTACTTAACTTTGATCGACCTCGAAAAGTGAGAATTGCATCTTTTTTTGATGGAGGGGAGTATTTCCCAACATGAGTTGCTAAAACAAAGGATCCAATATTACCTTTTATGTAACCTTCATGAGGAGCTATTGATATCTATATCTTGCATTGTCAATCACTATTACCTTTTTATGTAATTGATGGTCAAAATTTAAGACTTGAAGGTGGCCATATTTTTATAGTGAATCTAGTGACATCGCTCAACAGCATGCTTCCGCCGTTCTTCCTCTAGTTCCATCGCACTTCGCCGCCTTCATGTTGAATTTTTTTTTGTCCTTGCTCAGTTAGCTTCCCTAATGTAAATTGGAAATGATGTAAATTGGAAATGCTTAACTCACTAGTACAGAAAACATTTTTAGAGACGGCCCAAAGTGATCTTCAAAGACGTTTTTAAAACCACTACTATACCGGTGATCGTAAAAATAAGTGATTTTCAGATGCAATTTTAAAACCGCCTCTAAAAATCGATTTTCAGAGGCGGTTGACTTAAGACAACCACCCTTAAAAATCGATTTTCAGAGACGGTTGACTTAAGTCAACCATCCCCAAAAATAATTTTCAAAATTAAAAAAATCATTTAGAGTCTAATAAAAATAAGAAGAAAATATTTCTTATGTAGCCCAAAGGGCTGAGGACCGGCCACAGCTCACAAGATTTATTTTTTACTTATTTTGAATAAGTGTCGACACCTAGGATTCGAACCCACAACTTCTCTGTCGTGCAATCCCTCCCCTACCAACGCACCACACAGTCATTTATGTCTTGTTCTACGATGTTGTCTGTCTATTTGTACTAATATGTACGAATATTGTAATTAATATTTTAACTTATAAACAATCTTAAACAAGAAAACTTTCAACTACAAAGTTTTAGATGTCGTCGAGCACTACAACTTTGTTATAGAATATTTCTCCATCCAAGGTCATTTGAAAAATCCAAAAATATGAAATTCAAAATCTAAGACTTAATTTATATATTTGGAAACCTAAACGATCTCAAACAAAAATTTTATCAACTACAAAGTTTTGGATCTCGTCGTGCTCTATAATTTTTATATAAATTTTGTCTTTATCCAACTTCATTTAAAAAAGATATGAATTTATTGGTGTTGTAACTATTTTTAAGGATAGTTGACTTAGTCAACCACCCTTAAAATGGATTTTTAGAGGCGGTTGACTTAATAAAATCACCTCTAAAAATCACTCATTGTCAGAGATGATTGACATAAGCAACCGTTCTTGAAAATAGCATTTTTAGAGGTGGATTTCTTAATGGAACCGCCTTTAAAAATTGATTTCTAGCAACGGTTGTATAGCTACAGTGCCTCGCGAATGTTAGTGACGGCGTGCTAAGACAATCGCTTCTGTTAGAAAAGGAAGACGCCTCTAAAAATCGTTCATGTACTAGTGACTCACAAATTCCTAATTATGGCATGATCAGAATAAAACGGCCATTGTGGGGATCCTCCTCCCCGCCTCCCTAGCATATATCTTATATACAAAAAAAAGCGGAAAAACAGCCATTGTGAGCTTGGACTCATTTGTTGACGAAATAGGGTGTTCAAGTTGGCTTCTTGCCTGGTTCTTTGGTTGGAAATAAATTTAATAATAAAATTAATAAATTGAGGAGAGAATTGCTTTGATAGAAGGACTAGTTAAGAGTTAAGACCAATAATATATGAGTTGTTTGAGTTGGACTAGAGTTAAGGCAACCTTCCCCTCTTTCACCTTTTGAACACATACTAAATTCCCTCACATGATTTTTTATCTCTCTCTCTCTCCTCACATCCTAGGCTATAAAAGGACTTGGCAATTGCCATCCCTCTCCCACTAATTGATCATCTCCTCTAGATCCTCTCCTCCTCCTCTCTCTCTCTTCCCAGCCAACACTAGGTCGATTAAGCGAGCTAGAGTCATCATCATACCGATACCTCCCCTATCTCTTTCTCTCAGCTCAGCCCGGCCTCACAACCAATTCCAATTTTAGTCTATCGACAACGTACAACAAACAACTAGCATGGCCGCAACGCAGCAGAGCAGGAGCAGCGCCGCCTCCGGCAAGGCTGCTGCTTGCTCCGAGGTCGTCGACGAGGAGCACGGCCGCCGCCGCCAGGGAGGAGGAGCGCAGGAGGAGGCCGAGAATAAGCCTGAGCTCCGGCGTGGCCCGTGGACCGTGGACGAGGACCTCACCCTCGTCAACTACATCGCCGACAACGGCGAGGGCCGCTGGAACAACCTCGCCCGCGCCGCCGGTAATTATCGAGCACGCCGGCCAGCCAACATGCATCACCTCTCTAGCTATCTCTCGATACGACGGACGATTGGATCGACCGATGACTGATCAAGTGTCCATGCATGCAGGCCTGAAGCGGACGGGCAAGAGCTGCCGGCTGCGGTGGCTGAACTACCTCCGGCCCGACGTGAAGCGCGGCAACTTCAGCGCCGACGAGCAGCTGCTCATCCTCGACCTCCACACCCGCTGGGGCAACCGGTAATTAATTACGATATTAGTCAACTTCCGATCGATCCTTTGTCATCATTAGCTATACTAGCTATAGCATCACGTCAGTCGTATACTGATGTTCCGGCCCGCGACGACGACAACGCCGGGCGACGTACGGCCGACCATGGCCATGGCCACGCCGGCGGCGTCTTGCCACGTGCCTACACCGTATACGTGCCACTTGCCAGTCATAGAGCTGCGCTAGCTAGGCGCCGGAGTTTTTAGACTGGAAATCGTGTGGACGCACGGTAGCTGCTAGTAGCATGTTGTTGAACGCCAGCTTGCTCGATCGGCAGCAGTACTAGTGAGGGCGGCGCGCGGCCGACGACGTGTCCACGTACATGTACCTGTCGCCGACCGTATTTGTACGCACGTGCGTGCACGGTACCGCTACACTACCCCGTAGACGTGTGGAGTCGGCACGTACGTGAACAGTGCGGTCGATGGCATGACACGACGCACACGGCACACATATAGTTCAGATCGTACAAGTCTTCTCGATCAAAAGTGGATACATGATACATGTTATCGAGCAGAATCGATTGATCGATCACAGCACACATTTCACTTTCACTCCGGCCAGCTAGCACTGTTCACGAAAGCTGCACGAGTTTCAAAGCTGCACGCCTCTACTTTCTTTTCTCTTTTTTTTTTGAGACTTTTCTACTTTCTCTTTCTCTGTAGAGTCTAGTCTAGACTTGCTTATCTGTTCTCTCTCCAGAAAAGTTCTTTCAGTTCCATCCCTCGCATTCCCTCTAATTGCATTTGCATTTCCATCCTCCTGTGATTTTTTAAATTTCTTTTCTCCCCCATGGCCATGCCATGCCATGCCAGGTGGTCAAAGATAGCGCAGCACCTGCCGGGTCGGACGGACAACGAGATCAAGAACTACTGGAGGACGCGGGTGCAGAAGCACGCCAAGCAGCTCAACTGCGACGCCAACAGCAAGCGCTTCAAGGACGCCATGCGCTACCTCTGGATGCCGCACCTCGTCGACATCGACATCGCCGCCGCTGCGGCCGACGACCACCACCACCTAAGCCTCCTCCACCACCAGCAGCAGCAAGTTGCGGTCGCCGGTGCTGGCAACGGCGACCTTGCTGCTGCTGGCTACGCCGCCACCAACGACGTCCAGCTGCACGCGCTGTCGTCCGGCATGGCGGCGATGACGACGACGACGTCGTCGTCCGACTCGCTCGCGTCGGAGTCGTACGAGGACGGCGGGGGCCTGTTCGCGAACGTGCGCACCGGCGAGATGTTGATGAGCGGCGGAGATTGGGCGGCGCAGGAGGCCAACAACCAGGGGCTGTGGCCGTCGTCTGATTATGATCAGTCGATGCAGGTGCAGGCTGCTGCCGGTGGCGGCCAGTTTCAGGACCCGGAGCTGAGTGGATGGGTGCAAGGCTTCTCCGAGAGCATTACCGATAACTTTTGGGCCTTGGAGGAAATTTGGAAGATGCAATGAGCAATTTTACGTTTTTACACATCCAAAGACTGAAATATACATACGAGTATGCATGTAGTGATGTTGACATTAGATATAACTCAAGAAAGAGAAATCGTATATAATACTCTCTCTATATATATATATAGTTAGTATATTCTAACTACAAAGATACTATACGATATACGGAAGTTGTATACCCCGGCCTTTTATGTTTTTTTGGTCGTTTTTTTTTTTTTGCCTCTTAAGGTCCATTCTATTATAGAGGTTGGAAAAGGAGGGTATTGTTTATGCAAGTTGAACCAATATTGTGTATGTGTGCAATGTTAGTATGTAGCGGTGGTTGAACCGGGGAGGCCCATTTGTTACTGTTTATTAGCCTCCTCTTCTAGTGACAAAAAGGGCAAGTATATATATAGAGAGATTTTTATTATATATTGGTATTCAGACTTTTGGGCAATTATTTGCGCGTACAAATTGAAATGTCTCCTCTTTCTGTTCTTGTAAAGTTTAAACTATTTCTCTCTCCACTGATGATGTGTACGTAATCCATTTACTTAGAAGAGAGGTAACTTTTTTTGGTTAACAAAGCTTGCAAAATCTATACTGAAGTACTACTCCTATATACTATTCTATATGAAGAGGCCTATGTATAATTAGTCCCATCAATGTCCCCTAGTTTCATTTTTCTTGATACTCAATATTGGCCTCGTTCGGCTGGCCGGTGGCTGGTGGCTGAGGCTGATTTATTGTGAGAGAAAAATACTGCTGGCTGGCTGGTGGCTGGTGGCTGGTGCTGAACTGGTGTGAGAGAAAAGCACTGCTGGCTGGCTGGGAGCCAGCCAGCCGAACAAGGCCATTATGTCTACAAATCACAGGAGATATTACAAGAGATGTGTGCACCATTATTGCAGTGGAGATAGACTACTATGCTAGCTAGCTCAATATAATATTCTCAACAACAAAAAAAAGTCATATATGTCATATATGAGTAGATAGGATAACTGACTACACTCATATTTGCCTTGCTCACAATGTGCAAGACGAAAGCAATAGAAGCTCGCTAGGAATAGAAAGATAAGCCAAAGCGAAGACTCGATCACTTTCGTACGTCTTTGCATATATGCATCAAACTAACCAAGTAGTGTCTATCACAAATCACAAACACTTCATCTATCTATCTATGCATGCATGACTTGCACTGTACCTAGCTAGCTCCAACATCTAGTACATAGATTCTGTCTCACCCCCCCCCCCCCCCCCCCCCCCCCCCCCCCCCCCCCCCCCAACCCCAATGCAAAACCATTATTTGTTCAACCTCCACTGAAACCCTTTAGCTTCGTCCCACGTGTGAGAATCCACAGCCGTAGCTTTGCATGGTCTCTAAAGCTTTTTCGGTTTGTGGAGGGCATTCAGCACATGTGTGCTAGCTAGCTGCAACACAAGAGCTGATAGAATTGCTTCTGTACTTGATCACGCATCAGTAATGGCATCAGGCCGGCCGGCGGTCACTACTCTTTCCTGAGCAGATTTGGGAGGAATAAAGCTTGCTTTCTGGTTGCTTGAAAAGCTTGAGCACCCAAAACAAACCCCTAGATTTGGAGCTTTGCATATGCACTTGCTTGACCTTGGTCGACAAGCAATTGAAGGTAGAGTGTTAGGCATTTGCATTGCTTAGGCCAGGATGTCACGCACCTGTCCCCTTCTCAACCCCGCTACTAGCTCTATGGCATGGCGGCATCACCTTTTCTCATCTGTCTTGGATACATGCAAAAGCTAGCTTTGCACGCATTTGCACTTAAGGAAGAAGAGAACAATTTTTGTCATACAAATTAAACGCGATATATATCAACACACGGTGAGAGATGCACTGAAGGTTCGCCATTAACTGGCGTGTGATGAATAAACATGGTTCTCTGAGTCACCTTATTAGAATTAGGCTGAAATATATACAACATGATCAGCCGTAGATTTTTAGAAAGAAATCATATTGTTTTTTCAGAATTACCTAAAAAAGCTGTAAGCCGCGCTCCACTCCTAACAACGACCGATCTTCTTCCTTAATTTCTTCTCTATGTCAGTTAACCAATTCTCAATCTTATAAATCAAGGATGTAGGTGGTGTACGTTAACCCAATAGCAATATGAACGGTTCTCGAAATAGTATTGGCATGCTGACAACAAAAAATGTGTTTAATTGTTTTATTAAAGGCATGCAAAATTTTTGGCGGGACACTAAACTTCGCTAGTATATATACTATTTTCACATGGCACTTCTTGTTATTGAATAGGCACCATTATAAAAAAAAGTGTAGTTATGTCTTATGTTATATCATGTCGTGTCACCATTGTAACACCCCGGGTGTTATAGTTGCTAATTAATCTACCATGTCATCATATTGCATCGCAAAGCATCCATGATTAGGTCAACCCTGTTATGCATTAACTAAAATGAGTTTTCCTTTCTAGGTTGGGTGAGCTTCTCAGTGGTGTGATCCGAATCGAAAACCCTAATTTCGAATGTCACCGCAAATACTTAGTCCATGCCCTGCGTAATTTGAGGTGTGTGACTGTGTTACACACTAGTGTCAAGTGTAGGGTATGAACTCAAGTACAACACGTAAAATGAAGCTCCAAGTTTGACTTTGAATTGGAATCCAAAAACTTATCGCGAGTTTTCCGGTTCGAATTTGAATTTAAATTTGGGAAAATATTAAAAGATTTTCAAAAGCTAAATTGGTCAACCAAGAGTGGCATTTGGTCAACCATGTCATGCTTGTCTAAATGATGCCCTTGGATGATGGTTTGATCATTAAATAATCACCAATTAAGGTAGCAACAAATTTCAATTAAAAATTCCTCCGAAAACCCTAAAATCCAAAACCCTGTTTTACCCCTTTTCAAATAATTCAAAATCTAAGCAAAATTTGGGAAAAAGTTTAAAACCAAGTTTATAGAACTTTTCAAGGGCTACAACTTTGGTGTTTTGAGTTTTCAAAGTTTTAGTGTAAAATGTCGAGCAATTTTGAAAAGAAGCAAATTTCAGATTTAACCCCTTTTTTATCCCCAAACTCAAATTTCAAAATGAAGGAAGATTTTGAAAATGGTTTGAGTAACAAAGTTGTAGGTCTTGGCTAGATGTACAACTTTGGTGTTTGGAGTTTTTGAAGTTTCAATACAAAATCCAAAGTAATTTCTAAATTACCAAATTTCCACAAAGTGTCCCCTTTTGAATTTAAACTCAAATTTCAAAATCCAGTTCGAATTTGAAAAAGTGTTCAATACAAAACTTGTAGAGCTTGAAATTCTGAAGATTTCATATCTTGGGAATTTTTCAAATTCATATTCAAAATCAAAAGTAATTTGGCAAAAACAGTTTGAATTTGAAAATGGGAGGAGCTACAGTGCTCGGCGAATCACCGTCCGGCAACACACGGCATGGGCGCCGGCGAGCCGCCGGGCGGCGTCCAGGACCTTCTCGCGCGCGCCAGGACCGCCAGCGCGAAGTCTCGCGTCTTCCAGTGACCATCACCGTGACCGTCGCCCTATATATAGCCCGAGGTCACCGTGGCGTTTTTCGTTTTTTCTCTGTTTTGTCGCCGCCGCCGCTAGCTCCGCCGCTCGCTGCTGCCGTCGTTAAGCCACCACCAGCCATGCAAACCATATCATCATGTTCGCCTCGCCCTCGCGCACCTCTTGGTTCAACTGCTCTAGCCCTTTTTCTGCCCAAATCGCCGCACCATCGCTTCCTTCTCCAACACCGGCGACTGAGCATCACCGAGCCGCCTCACGTGGCCAGCCCTCTCCACCGCCTCCCAGCGCCTCCTAGTGGCTTCGGTGTAATCACTGTGAGCTCCTATTGCTTATCGTGCTTTCAATTTAGACTCTACCGTCATGGATCGCCGGGACACCGTGAGCCGCGAGCACCGTGCCACCATGGCCGGTGAGGTGTTACCTCTAGGGCGTTTATGGTCGCGTGAGTGGTCCAGTGAGGTTCGCGGTGAGGAGTAGATCGTGTTAGACCGGTTGGTTGGGTGACCGACGCCGTGATTACCGGCCGGCCACCGTGCAGGCATGGCCGAGTCGCGGGAGAGAGCGAGGGAGACGGAGGAAGGCGACGACAGGTGGGGACCGCGTGTTAGCGAGAGAGAGAGAGAGAGGGAGAGCGCGCACGCGCGAGCAGGCCGCGCGGATGGGCCGCGTTGCAGTTGGGCCGTTCGGCTGGGCCGAGCCGGAGGGAGAAAGGAGAAGGCGGCCCGAGTTGAGTTTTTGTTTTTCTTTTTCAAAAATGTGAATAGTATTAGTATTTGTTTATTTCATTTAAAATTCTGTAGAGCTCCAAAATTTGTGAACATTTTTGTGTAAGCTTTTCCTGATGTAAACTACTTAGGAAAAATATTAAATGCTAAATTGGATTACTTTTTGCAAGTTAATTAATTAGTTCAATTAAATATTAAATGTAACTTCCATGAATTTTAGTAATTAAATTATTAATCTAAAAATCATGAAATTTATTTTAACACTGTTCTAGGCCTTGGTTAACCCATAGAAAAAGTTTAAGCTCAATTAGATGAAGTTTGATCTAATATTAATTAGGCCCTAATTAATTAAATGTTTAAGTAATTGTTAAATTGTTAACTTTAGGTGTTGTGTGCCTTTTTGATTGAGTGATGACCTTGGGTCACTAATTCTTGGTGATCTTTGGCACCTTAATTTCATGATTGAGCTCGTTAGGAGCATGTTTGGTAAGAAACGTTAGTATCGCGTAAGTTATCACTTTTAGTTAGTAGGTTTTACTGTTCTACGACTGTACCACGAAGGAAAGTTGTACTCAAGTCATAAACCGTGGCATTTTATCATCAAGCATCATGTTTATCATCAAGCATCATGTTGAAGCATGTTCTATACTCGTGTAGTTCCCGCTTTCGAAGAAGTCGAAGTTGGCGAGCAAGTCTTCGGAGAAGAGTTGTCGTCGGTGGGTTCCGGACCGGAAGTTGGAGTCTTTGAGCCTGAGTCAGTCGTCGTGTCAGAGCAAGGCAAGCCCCAGTGCATTTAAACCTTTCCTTGAGTTTTACAAATCATTAACACTGGTACTATGGTTTATTGCATTAAGTAATTAGGAGTTGAGTGATGACCCAATTGCTGCATTATCTGATGAGGACATCACTCTTTCACATACACACAATGATCCACTACTGGACATTTAAGGTCCAATCACTAGAGCTCGCGCGCGTCAATTAAATTTAGAGGTGAGCTCGTTCCTAAGTAACTCCTTATATGATTTTGAGAATAGATTGCTACCTAATGATTATATTGTGCTTATGAATGAAGGAGAGGTCCAGGAGACACATGGAGGAGGGCTTGGAGGCGTGGAGGACCAGCGAGGGCGCCCAGATAAAGATGGAGGATCAAACCAAGTTGAGTTCGAGTCTGCCTCGCAGTTCAGGACCAGTCTGCCTTGAACTGGTCACCCAGGACGCGTACGGACTCCGAATTAGAGGACAAAACAGGAACAATGCGCACAAAAGTGGTCACGATGGCTAGGCTTTGATGGAAATGATGGGGAAAACATACAAACTGGACTCTAACACAACCTAACCAGCAATAAGCCCTTGATCAGGACACAAACTCAACACGATGGAATCTGAAAAGAATTATGCAAAAGGAAAAACATGGTTTCTGGGATAGGGAAAAACCTAACACTATTTTTTGGCTTTTCTGTGGACTCTAGGACGAAGGCGAAATCAAACTAAACTAGGGTAAAATTGAACCTGATGGTATACCTGAAGCTCTGATTACCAATTGATGTGAACTAGGGTTCCCGATCTTCCGAAAGATTCTGAAACTCTCGATTTGGTGGAGTCACGACACAATTCGATCCGGCTTCCGAACAACTCGGTTCTAAACCCCGCAATCGCAGCACCACGACCCCTCTGGTTATCGACCGGCGTTGCACGGTCAACCTCGTCAAGAAGGCTAAGTCCTTGCCTGCGAATCGAGAACACACGCAAGAACACAAAGGAATGCAACCAAATTGCAGATGAATGATTAATCTCACAAAGTTGGGGTCTCACAAACCGACGGCGGTGGTGAAACTGTTATCAACAGAATAATCTAAGCAAAACCCAACCCTAATGTAGATGGTGACTACTGATTATATAGGCTAAGGAACGTCAAAGGACCCCTATTCGCGTCCCTGGGGAGCGCCGACACGTTACAAGGCCCAAACGGCCCAATAGACGGCGACATAGCACCCTGACAGATTCTGGATGGTGACTTATTTCGACGATTCCCATTGATTCCGAACAGCATTTAACATGGGACCACTTGGGTTGGTTTCCTTATTAAATAAGCTTTCCATCCATATATGGATCATCGAAAACGGAGTCCGTACGCGTCCTGGGTGACCAGTTCAAGGCAGACTGGTCCAGTTTTCGCGTACGAACTCGGATTTCGACGTTCCAGATATCAAAATCGATCAGAAAAAAATTTCGGATCCGTCCATCCCCAGCTTCGTCGGGGTTCAAAAAATTTACTTTAGCCAAAAACTGGTCACAAGATCCTCTTTTCCTGGTCATAAGCTTTTCCTCAACTTTGGACCCATCTTCTGAAATTTCCATAGGCCACGCCTTTTACTGGTTTATGCTCAAATTTTTTGTGGTTACTTCTTGTGTGCTCCTAAGTCAAGAAAAAATATCAAAAAAATTTAAAAAAAGTCGAAAGTTCCCAAAAAAACAACGACACCCCAAAAAATAGAAAAATTGAGAGGGGCAAAAGAGGAACAATATTTAGAGGAGCACATAGAGAAGACAGTTTGTTATAATTGTGGGCGTGTACTATCTTGTGTTTGTTTCCTATTACTCTTGCTATCCATCATACTTATTTCTCCATTTTATTATCACATCTGGTACTTGAAACACGTTAGACCAGCAACGAGAGCAAGTATTTGGGACTATAATTCAGCATTACTTTCTGTTTTTGAATTATGTTCCACTCACATATTTGGCCGGCTTGCCTTAACTCCACATATTTCTTCTGGACAATATAAGTTTTGACCCCTGTAATCGCAGTGCTACGCCTTCCAGGTATCCTTGACCTTGCTGGTAAGAACCTTGTAAGAGCTTGAGAAGGGGTCTCCTTTTGCTGCGATCTTGAGAGGCACTACTCCACCTACGTAGTAGATTATTAGGGATAACTTTCACTGTTTGTTCCTGTTTTGTGTCTACAATGCCAGGTAACGGTGAGGATACAGCGCCCAAAGACTGGTCGGAATGCGTCAGCCAAGACCAACTACAATCTGTTGTAGATAATACTCAGAAGGAGATGACTGAGGCAATAGCCAAGGCTGTCACCGACGCGCTCATTGACCTCAAGCTCGGCAACACCCTTGAGAGATTAGACAAACGTTTGTCCGCACTAACCGACAGGGTAGCTGCCTTGGAAGTGCAGCCGTCACCTGACCAAGAAGTCCATGATGGCAGCAACACCGGAGGACTCGAGGATGCAGTATATGACACCGATGGTAATATTGATCGAGCATCAACAAGGCAAAACAGATTACGCCATCGTCTACGCACAAACGCCACAGGTATGGGTGGCGCTCAACACTTCAACCGCCACCAAGGTAATCGTAATCGTGCTCTCGATGATCCTTATGCTAAGGTTAAATTTAAAATACCCTCCTTTTCGGGCCATTATGATGCTGAGGGATACCTTGATTGGGAGATGATAGTCGAGCAGAAATTTAGTTCCCACCTAGTGCCTGAGGAACATAGGGTTAGACAAGCCACTAGTGAGTTTAAAGATTTTGCTATCATTTGGTGGACTGGTTTAGCTGCAGAGAATACGACACCTAGTACCTGGGAAGAGCTTAAGGTTGCTATGCGTGATAGATTTGTGCCACCATCATATCATAGAGACCTCCGTAAGAAACTGATGCGATTAGAACAGGGAGATAAAGCTGTGCAGGATTACTATGGTGACCTTCAGAAAGGATTGATGCGTTGTGGCATAGTGGAGGGGCCCGAGGATTCTATTATTCGTTTTTATTCGGGTTTGAGGCGTGAAATTCAGGACATAGTTGATTATAAGGAATTTAACACTGTCAACCAGTTGTTTCAGTTTGCTATGCTTGCAGAGAAGGAGTTGCAGGGGCATGATTTGCAGGGCAAGAACAAGGTTGGCACCACATACACACCGCGATCTTCGGGGCTTCCCAAGGCATCTTCCTATCGGGTGCCCCCACCAGCGAGCTAGGATAAGTCTGGAGTCAAATCGTCTTCTCCACGACTTTCCGGTTCAGTTAAAAATTCTATGCAGGAACCTTCAAAGAGTGCATCCTCTGTCGCCTCAACGGGACGCACTCTTGGCGTTCAGTGCCACCGCTGCCATGGATTTGGGCATATGCAGCGGGAGTGCCCTATTTAGCGAGCATACATTGCTACAGACGATGGGTACATCAGCACCTCTGACATTGAAGATGATGAGGATCAAGAACAAGCTGTTCAGGAGGACGGCGAAGTCTTTGGTAGCGAAGACACGACCGCCTACATGAACATCATTGTGCAGCGAGTGCTTAGCGCACAGGTACAACAACCTGAGAAGCTGCAACGCCACAATTTATTCCAGATTTTCTTCGTTATCAACAATCGATGAGCACGTGTCATCATTGATGGAGGTAGCTGCAATAACTTGGTGAGTACAGATTTGGTCAAGAAGCTTGGCTTGACCACACGTCCACACCCCCATCCGTACCATATTCAGTGGTTGAATGATTCAGGTAAAGCTAAGGTAACACAAACTTGCAGAGTTTCTTTTTCCATTGGTACCTATGTTGATTCTGTTGATTGTGACGTAGTACCTATGGAAGCTTGTTCACTTTTATTGGGTCGTCCTTGGGAATTTGATAAAGATGCTACACATCATGGTAGAAGTAATACATACACTTTTGTGCATAAAGGAAAGAAAGTTACTTTGGTTCCCTTGACCCTAGCTGAAATTGTACAACATGATAAAGCACGAACTGCTAGTTTGCATGAGGTTAAATCTGAAAATCAGCAAGTAGCAAATTCTATTTACCCACCTAAACAAGAGAAGTTAGCACCTAATGTTAAGGCTCAAGGAATTAAATTGAAGGGTGCTGTTATGCTTGCAAGAAAAAGTGACCTTGCTGAAATTTCTGATGACGATGTATGCTATACTTTAGTTTGCAAACGAGCTTTGTTTTCACTTGATGATGATGTTAGCTCGGTACCGCCTGCTGTCACTAACCTTTTGCAGGAGTATGAGGACATTTTTCTAGCTGAGATACCCCCGGGGCTGCCACCTATGAGAGGGATAGAGCATCAAATTGATTTGATTCCGGGAGCATCATTGCCAAACCGCGCTGCTTATCGAACCAACCCCAAGGAGACTAAGGAAATTCAGCGGCAAGTCCAAGAGCTTTTGGACCGTGGGTACGTACGTGAAAACCTTAGCCCTTGTGCAGTTCCTGTAATTTTGGTTCCTAAGAAAGATGGTTCTTGGCGTATGTGTGTTGATTGTAGAGCCATTAATAATATTACCATTCGATATCGTCACCCTATTCCTAGGCTTGATGACATGCTTGATGAATTATGTGGCTCTGTAATTTTCACAAAGATTGACTTGCGTAGTGGCTACCACCAAATTAGAATGAAACTTGGAGATGAATGGAAAACAGCTTTGAAAACTAAATTCGGATTGTATGAATGGTTAGTAATGCCTTTTGGGTTGACTAATGCACCTAGTACATTAATGCGCCTAATGAATGAGGTTTTAAGAGCTTTCATTGGTCGATTTGTGGTAGTTTACTTTGATGATATCTTAATTTATAGCAAGTCTTTGGATGAACATATGGATCACTTATGTGCTATTTTTAATGCCTTACGCGAGGCACGTTTATTTGGTAACCTTGAGAAGTGCATCTTTTGCACGGATCGAGTCTCTTTTCTTGGATATGTTGTTACTCCACAGGGAATTGAGGTGGATGAGGCAAAGATTGAAGCCATTAAGAGCTGGCCGGTTCCCTAATCCATCACACAGGTAAGGAGTTTTATTGGTCTTGCAGGATTTTACCGCCGTTTCGTTAAGGATTTCAGCACCATTGCTGCCCCTTTACACGAGTTGACAAAGAAGAGTGTGATGTTTCATTGGGGAAGGGCACAAGAGACGTCCTTCGACACTTTGAAGGACAAGCTTACACACGCACCATTACTGCAACTTCCAAATTTTGGTAAGACTTTTGAGCTAGAATGTGATGCTAGTGGAGTTGGCATTGGATGTGTTTTGATGCAAGATGGTAAGCCCATTGCATACTTTAGCGAAAAATTGCATAGCCCTGTTTTGAATTACTCCACGTATGATAAGGAATTGTATGCTCTTGTACGTTCTTTAGAGACGTGGCGTCATTATTTGTGGCCTAAAGAATTTGTTATTCATTCGGATCATGAATCACTTAAGTATCTCCGTTCACAACATAATCTGAATCGTAGACATGCTAAGTGAGTTGAATTTATTGAATCTTTTCCTTATGTTTTCAAACACAAGAAAGGGAAGGATAATGTGATTGCAGATGCTTTGTCTAGGCGATACACTTTGCTGTCCCAACTTGAATGTCAAATTTTTGGACTTGAAACAATAAAAGAACAATATGCGCTTGATCCTGATTTTAAAGATGTGTTGCTGAATTGCAAAGGGGGACGTTCATGGAACAAGTTTGTAGTCAATGATGGATTTGTGTTTAGAGCTAACCGCCTATGCATTCCAGTAGGATCCATTCGTCTTTTGTTGATGCAGGAAGCGCATGGAGGAGGGTTGATGGGACATTTTGGTGCTAAGAAGACGGAGGATGTTTTGGCCACACACTTCTTTTGGCCAAAGATGAAGAGAGATGTTGAGCGATTCGTGGCACGCTGTACCACATGTCAAAAAGCTAAGTCTCATTTGAATCCACATGGTTTGTATATGCCTCTTCCTGTTCCTTCTATTCCTTGGGCAGATATTTCTATGGACTTTGTTTTGGGATTGCCTAAGACTAAGAGGGGGAGGGATAGCATTTTTGTTGTGGTGGATCGATTTTCTAAGATGACACACTTTATACCATGTCATAAAAGTGATGATGCTATTCATATTGCTGACCTCTTTTTCAAAGAGATTGTTTGTTTGCATGGTATGCCTTCTACTATTGTTTCAGATCGCGACGCTAAATTTCTGAGTCACTTTTAGCGCACTCTATGGAATAAGTTGGGTACAAAACTGTTGTTTTCTACAACTTGTCACCCACAAACCGATGGGCAAACAGAGGTCATTAACCGCACTTTGGGTGCCATGTTGAGAGCTATTCTGAAGAAAAATTTGAAGATGTGGGAAGAATGTTTGCCTCATGTGGAGTTTGCTTACAATCGGGCAACACATTCTACCACCAAGGTAAGTCCTTTTCAGGTAGTGTATGGATTCAATCCCCATGCTCCAATTGATATTTTGCCTCTGCCTATTAGTGAGAGAATTCATGTTGATGCTAAGGAACGTGCTGATTTTATTTTGCAAATGCATAAAACAACTAAGCACAACATTGAAAAAATGAATGAAAATATAGAATTGCTGGTAGTAAAGGTAGACAAGAAGTTAAGCTTGAACCGGGTGATTTGGTTTGGTTGCACTTGAGAAAGGATAGATTTCCATATTTGAGAAAGTCTAAGTTGATGCCTAGAGCTGATGGTCCATTTAAAATTGTTGAGAAGATTAATGATAATGCATATAAGCTTGAGTTACCCCTCGAATTTGGGGTTAGTCCCACCTTTAACATTTTAGATTTGAAGCCATACTTGGGAGACGAAGATGAGTTGGTGTCGAGGATGACTCCAATTCAAGAGGGGGAGGATGATGAGGACATCACTCTTTCACATATACACAATGATCCACTACTGGACATTCAAGGTCCAATCACTAGAGCTCGCGCGCGTCAATTAAATTTAGAGGTGAGCTCGTTCCTAAGTAACTCCTTATATGATTTTGAGAATAGATTGCTACCTAATGATTATATTGTGCTTATGAATGAAGGAGAGGTCCAGAAGACACATGGAGGAGGGCTTGGAGGCGTGGAGGACCAGCGAGGGCGCCCGGATAAAGATGGAGGATCAAACCAAGTTGAGTTCGAGTCTGCCTCGCAGTTCAGGACCAGTCTGCCTTGAACTGGTCACCCAGGACGCGTACGGACTCCGTTTTCGATGATCCATATATGGATGGAAAGCTTATTTGATAAGGAAACCAACCCATGTGGTCACATGTCAAAAGCTATTCGGAATCAATGGGAATCATCGAAACAAGTCACCATCCAGAATCTGTCAGGGTGCTATGTCGCCGTCTATTGGGCCGTTTGGGCCTTGTAACGTGTCGGCGCTCCCCAGGGACATGAATAGGGGTCCTTTGATGTTCCTTAGCCTATATAATCAGTAGTCACCATCTAAATTAGGGTTGGGTTTTGCTTAGATTATTCTATTGATAACAGTTTCACCGCCGCCGTCGGTTTGTGAGACCCCAACTTTGTGAGATTAATCATTCATCTGCAATTTGATTGCATTCCTTTGTGTTCTTGCATGTGTTTTCGATTCGCAGGCAAGGACTTAGCCTTCTTGGCGAGGTCGACCGTGCAACGCCGGTCGATAACCAGAGGGGTCGTGGTGCTGCGATTGCGGGGTTCAGAACCGAGTTGTTCGGAAGCCGGATCGAATTGTGTCGTGACTCCACCAAATCGAGAGTTATCAGAACCTTTCGAAAGATCGGGAACCCTAGTTCACATCATTATCATCCTTGATTATTGCGATATCACCCTTGATACCTGTTTTACTGAAAATGCGTAGTATGCTTCGCTATGCTTATGAGTTAAGCTTTTAAATGAAATGTTTATATAGCCATGACGGCATACTTGATGAATATTGAAATATGAGAATGAATTAGAAGATCGGGCGGGTGGTTTGGCCACTGCTAACTTGCATTGGGAATGGAGTCTCAATGTAATGTTTCCGCCTTGTCAGTTAAGGACCGTCCGTTGCAGTTCTATTTGTGTTTCGAGACTTTGCAACTAGCCTCATGCCTTGGGTAAGCCCAAAATGTTGGTGATTTCATTTTGAGAACGTCTAACATCGCACTGGGAGTGGAGAGATGGCGAGAGTAGTGTGTGTAACAGAACCGACCAAATTATAAGAGCACAAGTACAAAAACAAGCACCGAAGCGCTCAAATTTTCGAACTTGAGCCCATATAATCCCGGTAGTCAATCAAAATCACGAAGGATTTCAAACCAAACTGCTTACAACCAGGATCGCATCATTCAACATACAACATCATACGTTACATTTCACAAGTAGTTCTGAAATAAGTTTACACACACGGAGTAGCAAATATTACAAACCAAGTTTGAAAGTAGCGGAAGCATAACACACACTAGTTAATTAAATACTGCCAGTCTGGATGATCGACAACCCGCAAAAGCATGAGGAAAGTACATAAAGACGATCACGCCCAAGTGATCTAGTCATCATCACCCGCAGGGTGGAGACACGTCTTGCAGAATCCCTGATAAAGCATGTCATCTGCAACAGGAGGGAATAAACCCTGAGTACTGGAATGTACTCAGCTAGACTTACCCGTCGAAAACCAGAAATAAGATGACACCAAGGATTATGCAAGGCTTACACAAGAGGCTAGCTGACATAACATTTTGCATAAAGGCATAAGTAATTGAAACTCTTTATAACCTGTACTAGCAGTTATTTTTAGCATTTACCTGTCACCTATCTTGGCACCTGTACTAAACATGCACTTGATTATAATCAAACAACATTATTATTATATCCATAGCAGGTATATCATTATGGCAACATTGTATCATTCCCTTAACCACCAGTTCATTTAATGAGTTCTACGTTGCCGCTGCTCAAGTCAAGTGCTCACTAACCGGGAGCGACGGCGATTCGAATCGAATTCCTATCTAGCTGGAGGGGTATTTCTAACACTCACCGCGCAGGCCCCTGCCAGGGTCGCACAAGCCACTGTTTCATATGATTCAGGAATCGCGGGTCCAAATGATGTCGCGACCCTAAGGGCGACACTCTACCAGGTGATAGGGACTCTAACCCCCCTTTGGTCTCACGCCAATGTCCCCAAGCACATCCTTTCTCTCCTCCAAGAAGCAACCTACCATTCGATTCCCGGCCTGAACCACATTACTCGGCTTCGCGGTCGGAACGACTTATCCAGCCAACTAAGTGTTAGACTGCGTTCAACATGACTCAAGGACGTACAGCGAATCGGTCCTTAAACGACTCAGACGGGCATAGCTCCACACCCAAGACGTGAAGTGTCTTGCGGCTGTACTATCGAATTCCCGCTCGGTCTCAATTTCATTTTTAAGCATGGTTCCATCCACGATAGCCATACAGCCACTCGTGACTCCTTCCTACATCTCGCGGATGACCGGAAATCACCCGACTTCTACCGTACTAAGCAGGGCTAAGCATTGACACGTGCCTAAACCTAATATAGGATTACGTACGATATCTGGACAAGGACAGGTATAATGCAACAAGTGTTTCCATATAACTCCTACAACTTAGTGCATTAAACAATTAAAAGTACTCAAGATATATTTATAAAACGATGGGTTCAGCATGCACCGGGGCTTGCCTATCAGAAAAGTTGAAGGCCGGTGGTCAGGACACTCAGGAAGGTCGTCTGCGGGCACTCCTTCGCCTGTTGGATCCTCGGGCTCCTGCTGCTCCTGGTCCTCCTCCGGAATCACAGGCTCGAATTCGAGGAGTGTCACCCCCTCCGGTGCACCTATCGCATGAATACACAATAAATATAATGGATGCATAAATGGGTGCAACATGCTCGGAATGAAATGCATTTCAGAATAAAATACTCTATTCAAGTTATTTTATTAGTACGTGCAAATCTCTTCTCCAGTAGAGAAGTACTCACCTAATCTACTTAACCTAAGATAAAGCTGCTCATCCTCAGTTAAGGCCCTAACACCTAACAATTACAAAAGTAGCATGTCTTAGGATATTACACCATATCACTCAGCAAAACACCACAGTAAGCATTCTGGACAGCAGCTACTTGTTTTTATCACAACTGAAGATTTACAATTCCAAAAGATATGATCTAAGACAATCTGGAAAGCCTAAGAAATGCACTACAATTTATTTTTAGACCTCAACTCCAAACTCCTAAGTTTTCCATGTTAAACTTCACAAGTTCCAGAATCTGTCCTCTCAAAACAGAGAGTAGCAGATTTTGAACTGCCACTTTAAACAACAGTAACTCTCAAACTACTAAGCCAAATGCTTCCAAAATTTGACACAAGCTAGTTCATCAAGTTTACTCCAACTTTGGTATTTACCAGTTTTCCAGCAACCAATTTTATCAAGGCCAAATTTAGAATTACTACTAGCTGTCCAGAAAACCTAAAATTACAAAGGTTAAATATTTATTGATGTGACAAACATTCTCTAAGACCAAACTGATACTACTACAAGTTAACAAATGTCACAAGAACACCAGAAAGTAAGGTGTGCCCACCTAGAATATTTATTTAAACCCATTTCTTAATTTACTTAAGTAATTAAGTAAAATTTCAAACATATATATAAACTGCTCCTAAAATTCTACAAAAATTACAGGGGACTCTCTGAGCCAAAAAGAGACAACAGTAAAAATTTGGACAAGTTTTATTCACAGAAACTCTCTGAACAAAATTCACAAGCTAATAAGGCTGATTTTTTGCATAAATAGGAAACCCTATTGAAAAGTGTCAAACAACAGATTTCATATTTTTCTTAGACACTTTAAGGTACCAAGACATTCTCCAAAAATTTATAAGAACATTGCACATGTAGAAAAATTACTAAAATTCCTTTAAGCATTTCCTAAAATAACAATATAGCATTATAACTTGAAAAGTACTTAAGCACTGATGCCCAAATTTTTACCAGAGCTAGGGCTAGCATAGAGTAACCTACCCACCAAATTTCATGATTTATGGAACACTACAGCTCAAGTTATAAATTTAACAAATTTGCTTGCATTCCAAAACACATTTAAAGGATCTATTAAATTATCCTAGAAATTAAACATCACATTCCAGATTTATATTTTTCTAAAATACTACACATCATGTAGATCCTAACAAAATTTATCTCATAATTTTTGGGCAAGTAAAACCCTAGATCTTCATTTTCCCAAATCTTACTTAAAACTGTGACAAAATAAAGAAATGAAATAAATCCCATTTGAAACTGGGCCGGCCCGGCTTGCTAGCGCGGCCCAGCCAGCGCGCGGCCTGCCTCGGCGCCCGCCCGCGCGCGCGCGGCGCTGACAGTGCGGGCCCGCAGGCCAGAGAGAGAGAGCGAAAGGGGGAAGACGGCCGCGATTCCGGCGAGCTCAAGCTCGCCGACGACGGCGCCTCCGGCGACGAAAGGAGCACCAACGGCTTCCCCGTGACTTCCCGCATCGACCAAACCTAGATTTGCTGAACCTATCCCACCCTAGCTTCGACGGCCATGGCGACCGCGGCTCGGAGGCGGCACCCGGTGGTGGTCCGACGAGCTCCGGGGGTCAGGGACCTAAGTGAGGTGTGCTACGGCTTTGTGAGGACATGGCGGACCTCTCCATGCCACGGAAAAGGACGGAGGTGGAGCGAGTGCCGCTGGCCGCGTGAGCACCGCACCGGCGGCCATGGCGCGGCGACGCACGACGGTGTTCCGACGTGTACCGGTCATCCCATCCGGTAACGTCATCACCTAGGCTTCTCTACCCGACCCAGAACCCAAAACATGTACTAGTGAGAATGGAGGATGACCGTAGGGAGCTAGCCACGGTGAGCCGCCGTGCGGACAGTGCGCCGGCGAGGACTCACGGTGGCGGAAACCGAAATTCGCCCTCACCTCTACACAATCCGGTCAAGCAACGGTTGGAGGAGGTGGAGGGGATGCTGGTGGAGCGGTGGACGGGATTTGGAGGACGGTGGTGCGACGGTGAGCTTGCACAAGCACGGGGCGGGCTGCGGCGGCAATGGCGCCTCCGTTTTCCGCCTCGGTGAACCCGGCCAGAGCGAGAGTGAAGGAGAGAAGAGTGAGCGCGAGTGTGGGGGTGGAGGTGTCGGCCCCGACTTCACGACCGCGCGGGTGCTTGCAACGTGGAGGCGATGGCAGGGCACGAGCGCCACGCGGCCACCGGGCTCTGCCCGAGCGCCATGGCGTGGGCAGCTGTCCGACTGAATGGCGATGTCGACTGACCGATGAGGCCGAACGGTGACTGTCAGTGCAAGTTTGACGCTGATTATCTTCCAACACAGCGCGATTTGGTCCAAGATGACAACATCAAATTCGTAGAGCTATGTGAGGGCAACAAAATTGTCAATTGGAGCTTAGACTGGTTCGGCCTAGATTTGAAACTACAGAGCTCCAAAGTGGGTCACCTGAAAACTGAAACTTAGTTTCAGTCACTATGCCGACTGAAACCCGATTTTCTAGGCACCAAATCTCCTAAACTATTGAGAACCAGGTGATGGTGATATTGACAATGTTGTAGAGCTATGTGTGGACAACAACTTTGTCAATTGGCTCAAAGGCTGGTTTGGCCTGGTTTGTGAGTTACAAGTTGCTAAAGTGAGGTACAGTGAAACTGAAAAGTCCAATTTCCAGACTTAGAATTTTTCTAAGTGTTGATCACCACTCAAGCTGACTTGTGGGCCATTTTTGAGCATGCTCTGGTCATTTTCATGAGATGGCCATATTAGAACTTTTGTTCCTCATGAAATTCTCTACAACTTTACTTAAGGGTGCTCTTCCATGCAAGGTCTCTAAATTAGACTTTTTAATTGGTCAAACTAGAGCCTTCTAGGGTCAAATGGTGGTCAACTTCTCTTGGAGGGCAAATTTGTAATTTTGGTCAACATGAAACTTGTTCCAAATGTTACCCTAAGTATAACTAAGGTGTTGTAGGTCATGATTGGCTACCTTACCCTTTTTGTTACACCAACTATCAAACACTTCATGAAATAAATCAAACAAACCCTAGAATAATTACATGTGTTGCATCACATAAAATAACAAACATGAATAATGCATGCTTATGCTTATGCAATGCAAATGCAATGCAATTATGGAGCTAAACACTTGAGGTGTTACAGTGTGTACCCTCGTGGCCATGGGCTAGATTGGAGGAGTACTGTGCTCTCGGGTGGCGATGGACATGTTCTGGTTTTGGGAGATCTAAATGAGGGTTGGCATATGTAAGATTTGGTTCTACATATGTCATGAGGTTAGGGATCCCTAGCTGGATATAATCGGTTCGAATCGTCGTTGCTCCTCGGTTATGGAGACTCGATCACCTGTCCTGCATCGTAGTTAAGAACTAGAATTAAAAGAAAGAATGAAAAAGGTTTTGATGAGAATTACTTTGATCTAGATTAGGATCACTTAGAATTGGTTAATGAACCATCAATGGTAAAAGTAAAATATTAAAGGTAAGGATTTACTTTAGTAAACTTTTCTGCAAAAGAAATTTTGATCCTTGAATACCCGTACCTTGATTTCCTAAAGCTAGCATGCCCTTGGAGTCTTTTCGTTAGTCGGGTAAGTCTTGTTGAGTACTTTTGTACTCAGGGTTTGTTGAACCCCTTGTTGCAGGTGCGGTTCATGAACAAGTCTGCTTTGAGCCTTGTTGCATGACCGTTATGGCTGAAGAAAGTGACGATGAGTAGACTGTGTGGCCTCTGGGCAAGCCACTTCGTTTGTGTGATTGTAATAAAGTTACTACTGATACTTCTCTACTACTGGTTTGTAATAATGCTACATAAGGTTTGAAGTTTGGAAACTATGGTTTGTAAACTTAAGTTATTATAAGACTTCCGCTACTTTACTCTGATGGTATTTTGAATAAACTATTGTAATATTGCAATACTCCAGTGATTGGATCCTGTTCGGAGGAAAGCAGGCCTTTTAAGTTATGAGGAACATAAGTACGGCTATCAGAGGTCATTATGACGATGACAGGTACATGTGGGCCAACATAATTAGGAGGTTCTGTGACAGCTGGTACCAGAGCATAATTACTGGAGTTATTGTAGTATTACTTTGCAAAACTTCAAATTGTTTTGGATCGAGCAAAACTTAATATTGATATTTTGGTCTAATTTGCTTTTGGCTTATCCTAATCTACTCTCTGTAGTTTCCTTAGACCATATTTGAAAGCTTCGTAGTGAAGTATCATGTTATTTTTGCCCTATGTTATAAATGTTATCGCATGTGTTACTTAAACTTTTCTGTTAGTTCGTAAGTGCGATGCATGCATCATGTTTAATTAACCTGCTTAAGTTACCTTCCCTTTTAAAGTGGTTTGGGTTAAGTAAGGTTCAATCCTGTTCATGCTAACCTTCAGATCCCTCCCATCTGTTCTCATTGTCCTAATTCTGTCTTGCTTTAGGATGGCACGTGTGAAGATGACTCCTCGCAAGAAAACTGGTCTACAAGGAGTACCACGTCATCAGTTGGCAACCAGAGGTGATGGAGCGAGCAGCAGTCACAATTCGAACCCGAATTCCCAATCGGAGGTCGCAAGGCTCACGTCAGAGATAGAGCGACTGAAGCGCAACATGCATTTTTGGAAGCAGTGTTAGAATGAGTCTTTGGAAAAGGAGACATAAGCTAGGGCTCGTGTTCGAGAGTTGGAACTTTATGTGACACACCTGGAACAGTATAATACAATCCTGCATGAGGAAGTCCATAGGTTACATGACCTGATGAATCCCAATCATCAGCCCCAGGCGGTAGAAGATGATGTCGGTGTCGTGGTTGTTCCTGGTGGAGAGGATAATGAGGAAGAGGATCCGGAAGAAAATGAACCCATGATGGAAAGTGGGGATGAGGCAAGTCATGTCATTGGTGCAAGTGTCCAGGAGAATGAGGATGGTGTGATAGTGATCAGTGATGATGATGAGGAGTGAAGTGTCAAAATGGATGGTTATGTAATATAGTAGTCTCTCCTGTTTTCTAAAAACCTTAGCGGGTAGTTGCTTGCTTGCGAGCAAGTTTGTAATAAAAGTAATGCAAGATAAGTTTGATGTGTGTACTAGTATTGTACTAACTGTTTTCTAATTCAATAAAGCAATGTAAATAAGCATGGTTTGTGTACAACAGATGGACGATACTGGAACTTCTTAGGCTGGGGATAATGCTCCAAATCCCCCATCATTTCCACCTACTCTGGCAGAAGCTATTGCAGCACTAGTCAATGCCACTACTCTATTGGCTCAGAATCAGAATAGAAATCAGGGTCGTCGAGGTCGTAATAATGGAGGAGAAACCACTTATGTGGATTTCATGGATACCCGTCCACCGGTGTTTTCAAAGGCCGATGAGCCGCTAGAGGCGGATGACTAGCTCCGAACAATGGAGAAAAAGTTTGAACTTATCCAGTGCACGGAATACCAGAAACCCGTGTTTGCAGCACAACAGCTCAGGGGTGCCACAGGGGCGTGGTGGGCGAATCTGGTCGCTGCACAGCCTGCTGGCCATCGTATTACTTGGTAAGAGTTTTATGATGCTTTCAGAGCACACTACATCCCAGATGGTGTCATGGCCATGAAGTTAGAAGAGTTTCTTTCTCTAAAACAGGGGAACCAGACAGTTCTTCAGTATGTGGGCAAATTCAATCATCTGTCACAGTATGCAGCCGAGTATGTGAACACTGATGCAAAGAAGAAGAGTTGTTTCATGAGAGGTTTGAATACCAAGATCCAGGCAGCATTGGTCACATGCTATAATGCCACATATCATGAGGTAGTCAATGTCGCTATAGCTTCAGAAGAGAAGTCCCGCATTCACAAAGAGTCAAAGAAAAAGAAGCAAGTGTTGTCTAGCTCGTCAGGCGGCATTAAGAAGCGCCAAAAGTTTATCTACCACCATCAGAATCATTTCCGCCCTCCTTATTGTCCACCGCAATACCAAGCTCGGCCGCAGACGTTTATTCGTCCTGCCGCAACCCAGCAATATCCACAACAGCCGAATACCCCTGGTATTCGAAGTCAGGGTCCAATACCCCATAACTTGCCCTGCTATAACCGTGGAAAGCCAAGCCACTTCTCAAGGGACTACCCGTATCCAAGGCAGTACAACCCCAATTATCCAAGAGCTTCCGTACCGCAACAACAACAGCCTCAGAGTAAGAATAATAATCTGAATGTCCAGAAGGGTAAGGGTGAGAAGAGGAAGACAGGACGTGTATTCTACACCCAAGCAAGTGCAATTCTAGAGGGAGAACCTATTATGATGGGTATGTTCCCTATTGCTAATCATCCAGCAGTACTGTTATTTGATTCTGGTGCATCACATACATTCATAAATCGCACCTTTGTTACAAAGCATGACATTCCAATTATGGGAACACAAGAGGATTTCTTTATTCAGTCGCCCAGGGGACGACTGTGTACTAAGGAAATGGTACGTGACGTACCTATAGAGTTGGGTGGGCATATATTCCCTACCTCAATGATAGTATTATAGAAACAGGATATAGATGTAATCCTGGGTATAAGTTGGATGTACCAACGAGGAGCTATTATAGATGTACTGCACAGAACTATAAGGTTGAACTTGCCAGATAATAAATCTTATCTTCTTATCCAACTTCCTATTCCAAAGAGAGCCATTGAGAGGATATGTGCAACTTCAGTGAAAGAGATTTGTGAACCGGTAGTCTGTGAGTTTCCAAATGTGTTTCCAGATGATCTACCTGGTCTGCCACCGGACCAAGAAGTAGAATTTGTAATTGAGTTACAACCTGGTACTGCCCCGATATCCAGGAGAGCTTATAGAATGCCACCAAATGAATTGGCCGAACTCAAGGTTCAATTGCAAGAGTTGCTTGAAAAAGGTTTCATCAAACCCAGTTCATCGCCGTGGGGATGTTTGGCTCTTTTTGTCAAGAAAAAGGATCAGACTTTAATGATGTTTGTTGACTATCGTCCGTTGAATGAAGTAACCATTAAGAACAAGTACCCGTTGCCTCGTATTGATATACTTTTTGATCAACTTGCGGGGGCAAATTTATTTTCAAAGATCGATCTTCGATCGGGGTACCATCAAATCAAGATTCGACCAGAAGATATTCCAAAGACTGCATTTACTACCAGATATGGATTGTATGAATATCTAGTTATGTCTTTTGGCCTCACCAATGCACCGGCATATTTCATGTATCTGATGAACTCCGTTTTCATGCCGGAGCTTGACAAGTTTGTGGTTGTCTTTATTGATGATATTTTGGTATACTCCAAAAGTGAAGAAGAGCATGCTGAGCACCTTAGAGTTGTTCTGACTCGTCTGAGAAATCATCAACTGTATGCCAAGTTCAGTAAATGTGAGTTATGGTTAAAGGAAGTACAATTCTTAGGACATGTGTTGTCAGCCGAAGGAGTGGCAGTAGATCCTGGTAAGGTGAAGGATATCTTGAATTGGAAACCACCAACCTCAGTTCATGAAGTCTGAAGTTTTCTAGGAATGGCGGGTTATTACCGTCGATTCATTTCTGACTTTTCAAAAGTTGCCAAGCCAATCACGGAGCTGTTGAAAAATCAAACCAAATTCATCCGGTCTCCAGAATGTGAGAAGGCTTTTAGAATTCTAAAGAAGTCACTGACAACTGCTCCAGTTTTAGCACAGCCAGATATAGAAAAGCCATTTGATGTATATTGTGATGCCTCTAGTATTGGCCTTGGTTGTGTATTAATGCAAGAAGGCAGAGTCATTGCTTATGCCTCGAGACAATTGAAGCGTCACGAAGAGCATTATCCAACTCATGATCTTGAACTAGCAATTGTGGTCCATGCATTGAAAATCTGGCGTCATTACTTGTTAGGTAATACTTGCCACATTTATATAGATCATAAAAGCTTGAAGTATATCTTTACTCAGTCATAACTGAATATGAGGCAAAGAAGGTGGCTTGTGTTAATAAAGGATTATGATCTAGAAGTGCATATCATCCTGGAAAAGCAAATGTTGTTGCTGATGCACTTAGTAGAAAGAATCATTGCAATTATATGACTATGAAGCCAATGGATTATAGTTTGTGTTACGACTTGGAAAAGTTGAATATTGAAATAGTCTAGCAAGGTCAGTTAACCAATGTCACTATGGAATCAACAATCAAAGATCAGATTATATCTACTCAGAGAAAGAATTCTAGTATAGCCCACATTAAAGAAAAAGTTAGAACAGGTCAACAGACAGATTTTAGTATTGATGATACTGATGTGTTGTGGTTCAAGAACTGGTTAGTGGTACCAAAAGTTTCAGAGTTACGACAGCTCATTCTTGATGAATCACATAATACAAGGTTTTCTATCCATCCAGGGAGTAATAAGATGTATCAGGATTTGAAACAGAGATTCTGGTGGACTAAAATGAAAATTGAGATTGCTAAGTATGTTGCCAGATGTGATACTTGTCGTAGAGTGAAGGCTATACATCTAAAGCCGGCAGGGATGTTGCAACCATTGCCTATCCCATCTTGGAAGTGGAATGATATCGGCATGGATTTTATTACCAGATTACCCACAACATCAAGGGGGTTTAATTCAATTTGGGTCATTATAGATCGACTTACCAAGTTAGCACATTTCCTTCTAGTAAAAAAAAATATTCTACCGTGAAGCTTGCAAAGATATATCTTGAAAGAATTCTGAGTCTTCATGGGGTACCAAGGACCATTGTATCTGATAGAGGTCCACAATTCGTCTCTAAATTCTGGATGGAGTTACATAAGTCATTGGGCACCAAAGTTATACATAGCTCAGCCTATCATCCTCAGACTTCAGGACAGACTGAAAGAGTAAATCAAATTCTTGAAGACATGTTAAGGTCTTGTGCTCTCACTTATCATGATCAATGGGATGAATGTTTACCATTAGCAGAATTCTCCTATAATAATAGTTATCAAGAGAGTATCAAAATAGCATCGTTTGAAGCACTGTATGGTCGTAGGTGCAGAACTCCATTGAACTGGTCAGAACCAGGAGAAAGATAGTTTTTCGGTGTCGATTTGGTAAAAGAAACTGAAGCAAAAGTCAGGCAAATCCAGAAAAAATTGAAAGTGGCTCAGTCCCGACAAAAGAGTTATGCTGACAAAAGGCGTAGACCCTTGGTATTCGAAGTAGGAAATTATGTTTATTTGAAAGTATCACCCATTGGAGTCAAAGGCAAACTCGCACCGCGTTATATTGGCCCATTTCAATTCATTGAAATATGTGGAAAAGTGGCATATAAATTAAAGTTGCCTAAACAACTGTCAGCCGTGCACAATGTATTTCATGTATCCCAATTGAAGAAGTGTCTTCAAGTGCCTGATAAAGTTATTGATGTTGAAGGAGTTGAACTTGAGCCAGATTTGACTTATTCCGAATATCCTGTCCGAGTTTTGGATCGAAAGGATCGTGTTACCCGAAGTAGAATAATCAAATGGTACAAGATACAATGGGATCAACATTCAGAACAAGAAGCCACGTGGGAATCGGAAGATTACCTATTGGAGAATTTTCCAGAGTTCTTTGCTTCTATCTAGGTTGCAATTTCTTCTTTAAATTGTAACCTATCCTTTTCAAATTTTTGTAATGCAGAAAACCCCTTACCTGTTTTGTAGATAAGTTTTGAATGTGTTTGCTTGACACATTTCCTTTTTCATTACTTAACTCAAGGCTTTAAATCTCGGGACGAGATTTCTTTAAGGGGGAAGGGTTGTAACACCCCGGGTGTTGTAGTTGCTAATTAATCTACCATATCATCATATTGCATCGCAAAGCATCCATGATTAGGTCAACCCTGTTATGCATTAACTAAAATGAGTTTTCCTTTCTAGGTTGGGTGAGCTTCTCAGTGGTGTGATCCGAATCGAAAACCCTAATTTCGAATGTCACCGCAAATACTTAGTCCATGCCCTGCGTAATTTGAGGTGTGTGACTGTGTTACACACTAGTGTCAAGTGTAGAGTATGAACTCAAGTACAACACATAAAATGAAGCTCCAAGTTTGAGTTTGAATTGGAATCCAAAAACCTGTCGCGAGTTTTCCGGTTCGAATTTGAATTCAAATTTGGGAAAATATTAAAAGATTTTCAAAAGCTAAATTGGTCAACCAAGAGTGGCATTTGGTCAACCATATCATGCTTGTCTAAATGATGCCCTTGGATGATGGTTTGATCATTAAATAATCACCAATTAAGGTAGCAACAAATTTCAATTAAAAATTCCTCCGAAAACCCTAAAATCCAAAACCCTATTTTACCCCTTTTCAAATAATTCAAAATCTAAGAAAAATTTGGGAAAAAGTTTAAAACCAAGTTTTCAGAACTTTTCAAGGGCTACAACTTTAGTCTTTTGAGTTTTCAAAGTTTTAGTGTAAAATGTGGAGCAATTTTGAAAAGAAGCTAATTTCAGATTTAACCTCTTTTTATCCCCAAACTCAAATTTCAAAATGAAGGCAGATTTTGAAAATGGTTTGAGTAACAAAGTTGTAGGTCTTGGCTAGATGTACAACTTTGGTGTTTGGAGTTTTTGAAGTTTCAATACAAAATTCAAAGTAATTTCTAAATTACCAAATTTCCAAAAAGTGTCCCCTTTTGAATTTAAACTCAAATTTCAAAATCCAGTTCAAATTTGAAAAAGTGTTCAATACAAAACTTGTAGAGCTTGAAATTCTAAAGATTTCATATCTTGGGAATTTTTCAAGTTCATATTCAAAATCAAAAGTAATTTGGCAAAAACAGTTTGAATTTGAAAATGGGGGGGAGAGTTACAGTGCTCGGCGAATCACCGTCCGGCAACGCACGGCATGGGCGCCGGCGAGCCGCCGGACGGCGTCCAGGACCTTCTCGCGCGCGCCAGGACCGCCAGCGCGACGTCTCGCGTCTTCCAGTGACCATCACCGTGACCGTCGCCCTATATATAGCCCGAGGTCACCGTGGGGTTTTTTGTTTTTTCTCTATTTTGCCGCCGGCGCTAGCTCCGCCGCTCGCTGCTGCTGTCGTTAAGCCACCACCAGCCATGCAAACCGTATCATCACGTTCGCCTCGCCCTCGCACACCTCTTGGTCCAACTACTCTAGCCCTTTTTCCGCCCAAATCACCGTACCACCGCTTCCTTCTCCAACACCGGTGACTGAGCATCACCGAGCCGCCTCACGTGGCCAGCCCTCTCCACCGCCTCCCAGCGCCTCCTAGTGGCTTCGTTGTAATCACTGTGAGCTCCTGTTGCTTATCGTGCTTTCAATTTAGACTCTACCGTCGTGGATCGCCGGGACACCGTGAGCCACGAGCACCATGCCGCCATGGCCGGTGAGGTGTTACCTCTAGGACGTTTATGGTCGCGTGAGTGGTCCGGTGAGGTTCGCGGTGAGGAGTAGATCGTGTTAGACAGGTCGGTTGGGCGACCGACGCCGTGATTACAGGTCGGCCACCGTGCAGGCATGGTCGAGTCGCGGGAGAGAGCGAGGGAGACGGAGGAAGGCGATGATAGGTGGGGACCGCGTGTCAGCGAGAGAGAGGGAGGGAGAGCGCGCGCGAGCAGGCCACGCGGATGGGCCGCGTTGCTGGGCTGTGCGGGCGCGAGCGAACGTGGGCGCATTGTAGTTGGGCCGTTCGGCTGGGCCGAGCCGGAGGGAGAAAGGAGAAGGCGGCCCGAGTTGAGTTTTTGTTTTTCTTTTTCAAAAATGTGAATAGTATTAGTATTTGTTTATTTCATTTAAAATTCTGTAGAGCTCCAAAATTTGTGAAAATTTTTGTGTAAGCTTTTCCAGATGTAAACTACTTAGGAAAATTATTAAATACTAAATTGGATTACTTTTTACAAGTTAATTAATTAGTTCAATTAAATATTAAATGCAACTTCCATGAATTTTAGTAATTAAATTATTAATCCAAAAGTCATGAAATTTATTTTAACACTGTTCTAGGCCTTGGTTAACCCATAGAAAAAGTTTAAGCTCAATTAGATGAAGTTTGATCTAATATTAATTAGGCCCTAATTAATTAAATGTTTAAGTAATTGTTAAATTGTTAACTTTAGGTGTTGTGTGCCTTTTTGATTGAGTGATGACCTTGGGTCACTAATTCTTGGTGACCTTTGGCACCTTAATTTCATGATTGAGCTTGTTAGGAGCATGTTTGGTAAGAAACGTTAGTATCGCGTAAGTTATCGCTTTTAGTTAGTAGGTTTTACTGTTTTGCGACTGTACCGTAAAGGAAAGTTATACTCAAGTCATAAACCGTGGCATTTTATCATCAAGCATCATGTTTATCATCAAGCATCATGTTGAAGCATGTTCTATACTCGTGTAGTTCCCGCTTTCGAAGAAGTCGAAGTTGGCGAGCAAGTCTTCGAAGAAGAGTTGTCGTCGGTGGGTTCCAGACCGAAAGTCGGAGTCTCTGAGCTCGGGTCAGTCGTCGCGTCAGAGCAAGGCAAGCCCCGGTGCATTTAAACCTTTCCTTGAGTTTTACAAATCATTAACACTGGTACTATGATTTATTGCATTAAGTAATTAGGAGTTGAGTGATGACCCAATTGCTGCATTATCATCCTTGATTATTGCGATATCACCCTTGATACCTGTTTTACTGAATATATGTAGTATGCTTCACTATGCTTATGAGTTAAGCTTTTAAATGAAATGTTTACATAGCCATGACGACATACTTGATGAATATTGAAATATGAGAATGAATTAGAAGATCGGGCGGGTGGTTTGGCCACGCTAACTTGCATAGGGAATGGAGTCTCAATGTAATGTTTCCGCCTTGTCAGTTAAGGACCGTCCGTTGCAGTCCTGTTTGTGTTTCGAGACTTTGCAACTAGCCTCATGCCTTGGGTAAGCCCAAAATGTTGGTGATTCCATTTCGAGAACGTCTAACCTCGCACTGGGAGTGGAGAGATGGCAAGAGTAGTGTGTACCCTCGTGGCCATGGGCTAGATTGGAGGAGTACTGTGCTCTCGGGTGGCGATGGACACGTTCTGATTTTGGGAGATCTAAATGAGGGTTGGTATATGCAAGATTTGGTTCTACATATGTCGTGAGGTTAGGGATCCACAGCTGAGTATAATCGGTTCGAATCGTCGTTGCTCTTCGGTTGTGGAGACTCGATCACCTGTCCTGCATCGTAGTTAAGAACTGAAATTAAAAGAAAGAATGAGAAAGGTTTTGATTAGAATTACTTTGATCTAGATTAGGATCACTTAGAATTGGTTAATGAACCATCAATGGTAAAAGTAAAATATTGAAGATAAGAATTTACTTTAGTAAGCTTTTCTGTAAAAGAAATTTTGATCCTTGAATACCCGTACCTTGATTCCCTAAAGCTAGCATGCCCTTTGAGTCTTTTCGTTAGTCGGGTAAGTCTTGTTGAGTACTTTTGTACTCAGGGTTTGTTGAACCCCTTGTTGCAGGTGCGGTTCATGAACAAGTCTGCTTTGAGCCTTGTTGCATGACCGTAGTGGTTGAAGAAAGTGACGACGAGTAGACTGTGTGGCCTCTGGGCAAGCCACTTCGTTTGTGTGATTGTAATAAAGTTACTACTGATACTTCTCTACTAGTGGTTTGTAATAATGCTACATAAGGTTTGAAGTTTGGAAATTATGATTTGTAAACTTAAGTTATTGTAAGACTTCCGTTACTTTACTCTGATGGTATTTTGAATAAACTGTTGTAATATTGTAATACTCCGGTGATTGGATCCTGTTCGGAAGAAAGCAGGCCTTTTAAGTTATGAGGAACATAAATACGACTGTCAGAGGTCATTATGACGATGACAGGTACATGTGGGCCATCATAATTAGGAGGTTCTGTGACAACCATCAAAATACTAAATATCTAAGGGGACAGGGGTTTCCAAATTTTGAGTTTTTCCAAATTTGTTTAATTTTTTTCCAAATTTGAAATGTGGGCCATCATAATTTTCAAATGTGGGCCATCATAATTAGGAGGTTCTGTGACAACCATCAAATTTCCAAATTTGTTTAATTTTTTTGAGCATTTTAGCGACCCCAAATTGAAAAACTCAAAACTAGAAAGTCGCAAATCTCATCGAGAGCTACAACTTTCATATAGAAATCATCTCCATTTGACAGCATATAAAAAAGATATGATTTTTCCAAGGCGATAAGCGCTTGTACGCAATTAATATACTGTAGAAAATTTGTTTAATTTTTTAAAGCATTTTAATGATTTCAAATTGAAAAACTCAAAACTAGAAAGTTGTAGATCTCGTCGAGAGCTGCATTTTTCATATGAAAATTATGTTCATCCGAGATCATATGAAAAATATACAATTTTTAGAATATTTTAGAAATTATAGCTACAGTACCCCAAAATAGAAATATAACCGACTGACATGTGGGCCCCACATGTAGGACCGCGTCACGTTAGTATTGGGACCTAGATGACACCCGAAGCCAAGTTCAGGGACCCAGATGACACCCGAAGCCAAGTTCAGGGACCCAGAAATATACTGTTCAAAGTTCGGGGACCTAAGTGACACTCAAAGTCAAGTTCAGGGACCTAGATGACACCTGAAAGCAAGTTCATTGACCTAGAAATATACTGTTCAAAGTTTAGGGACCTAAGTGACACCAGCTACCAAGTTCATGAACCGCCGATGAATTTTTCTCAAAAAAAACATAAGAGTAATGGAAGGTGATTAGAGCATGTGCTCAATGAAAAATGTTTAACTATGTATGTTTTTATTTCGTATTACCCCTGCAGCCTGCTGGACCTTCTCAGGGCATCCCGCCCCGACTATGTGTATGAATCACTGGCGTGGAGGCTAGGAATAGTTTAAAAAAATAGAAAAAAAGTCTACTTGACCCCTTCAACTATTGAGAGTAGTCTAGTTTACCTCTCAACTATGAAACAGTCTAATTTACCCCTGAACTTTGCAAAACCGGCCAAATCACCCCCTCGAACGGTTTTGGACGGTGGTTTTTCTACAGTAACAATTGTTTTGCTACAGTTCCGGTGGTTTTGTCCTTTTCTTTTTTATTTATTTCGTCTGAATCTTTGAAAAATCATAGTAAATCACAAAAAATCACAAAATGAAAAATCCAATTTTGTTGGAATCCACATGAGTAGATCTACACAGTGAACATATAATATAGTATGCTTTAGTACAAAGTTTTTGTTGTAAATTTTGATCTATTTTTTTTCTATAATTAATTTAAATAATTCATACAACAAAAACTTTGTACTAAAGCATACTATATTATATATTCACTGTGTAGATATACTCATGTGGAGTCCAACAAAATTAGATTTTCCATTTTATGATTTTTTTTGTGATTTACTATGATTTTTCAAAGATTCAGACGAAATAAATAAAAAAGAAAAGGACAAAACTACTGTTACTGTAGCAAAACCGTTGTTGATGTAGCAAAACCACCGTCCAAAACCGCTCGGGGAGGTGATTTGGCCGGTTTTGCAAAGTTCAGGGGGTAAATTAGACCGTTTTATAGTTGAGGGGTAAACTAGACCACCCCATAGTTGGAGGGGTCAAGTAGACTTTTTCCAAAAAAAAAAAAAACTACCATGTTCCGCAGCACTACTTCAGCAGTACTTTTCAGTGAACGAACAGTGTTTTCCTCTCACAACAAATCAACATAAGCTAAATTTCAGCGAAACAAACAGGGACTGAGGGACATAGATAATGTACCACGACCACCACAAGATTTTAGGTCAGCCCCAACATGCCATGGTGGTCGGGAGCCCTAGGCTCCACACTGCACCAGGGATCCCTCTCATCCCAAATGGTGGTTCTGCAAGAGGTCCGATAAGTCTACAGTGTATGCAGAAGGCACGGATGCTCCATTTCAAAAAAAAAAAAGACTTAAGCCGATGTTGAAGTACGCATTGTAGTAGGCAGTGAGGCTAGCTCCAACAAATCTTTTTTCTCCATAACCATGACGTGATCGAGGTAAGTGGTGGACCAATAAAGCAGAAAGTATTATCTTGCGTGGGGAAGAACAGATGTCTCTGTTCATGGTTCCTACATGAAAGTCGACTTTTTACTGATCAGCCAACGATAAACGATTCTATAGGCTTGTGTTGCGGCTGCCCTTAAGAAGCGTGCGAGCCAGGCTCTTGCAGGTGTTCACGTGGTAATTTTTTTTTTCTCTCCTTGGGTACGTGTTGTTTCAAGCTAATGACTTCCACACCCGTAGGGGACCCACCCTCAGATGATGATGACACTACCGGAAACCGGCTGTTTGCCGATTGTCCGAAAGTTTGCCGAGTGCATTGTATCGGGCATTCGGTAAACAGCTACTTTGCCGAGTGCCGAACACAAAACACTCGGCGGACGTGAAGCACTCGGCAAAGTGGTTGTTTGCCGAGTGTCTGAAATTTAACACTTGGCAAACAGCTAGTTTGCCAAGTGCTAGACACAAAACGCTCGGCAAACAAGAAATACCTGATTTTTTCTCCTTTTGCTAATCTGATTTCTTTTTTTGATCTTCGGTTAAAACTTGTAACTAGTTTTTCTCCGTCATACTAACTCCAAATTTGATGATTTTTTTTCTAAAATCTTGCTCTATCAATTTATTGTGTTCTTATAGCTATTACTTGAGTTATCTTTTCTTGTGACTTTCAAAATTATGAATTTCAAAAAATGACAACTTCAAAGCATATTTTAAAGCAGTAAATTAATTCAAATGAAAAGGCTATGAAACTTTGTAGTTGACAACTTTTTTTATTCGAAATCATCTTGTCAACGAATACTAAGTTTGAATTTGCAAAAATTTGAAATTTGTTTTTTTAAAGTACCTCGGATGGGGAAACAGCCAAAATGAAAGTTGTAGATCTCGAAAAGTTATAAAACTTTGTAGTTGACAACTTTTTGATTTGAAATCATTTTGTCAACGAAAACTACGTTTGAATTTCTCACATTTAAAATTCAAATTGTGTAAACGACCTCGGATGGAGAAACTACCAAAATGAAAGTTATAGATCTCGAAAAGTTATGAAACTTTGTAGCCGATAACTTTTTGATTTGAATTCGTTTAGGGCCTCAAACAAGCAATCTATATTCGGTTTAGTATAATATGTAGGGAACCGTGGTGCAGTGGTAGAGGAGGGTACGCGTAAGGGGGAGGTCGTGTGTTCGAATCAGGCCGCGTAGCGCGCGAATTTTGCGCAAAAAAATGTCGTGACTTTTTGCTATTTTTTCGGTTCAAATTTTGCCAAGTGTTTTTTTTTGCCGAGGTCAACTCAGCACTCGGCAAAGGCTTTACCGAGTGCCCGACAAAAAACACTCGACAAAGAGCTATTTATCATCTAAATTTAAGTCAAATAAGCTTCGTCGAGAATGGCACTCGGCAAAACTTTTGCCAAGTGATTTTTTTTTTGGGCTTCGCCGAATGCCGGAACTAGTTGTGTCCGGTAGTGTGATGATGTGGGGCATGCACACGATATAATAATTAAAACCCGGGAACAAAAAAAAAAGGAGAAGCAGAGGGACAGGGTGGTCAAAGTCAAACGGTACAGGCAGCACGTGCGGAAAGTGAACTGTGTCTGTGCTGTTGAAGTTGAAGTAAACACATCAGCTAAGCCAGACAAGAGAAGTCACCGCGGCGTCGAGGGGAGCCGCATCACCAGCAGCTGCCGCCGGAGGGAGACCACATCAGCCGAGACCCGCACATCACGGGCCGGACTGGGTCCCACTGCAGCATGCTGCCACGTCAGGCGGTACATATGGTCAACGGTGTACTACTGTCAAAACAAAAAAGCATCTCCACGTACGCATGAATGATTAATTAAGTGATGGCATGAATAGTTAGGGCTTAATTGACGGCTGGTGACCTGAGACTAGCTGCTCCGCAGCCCTGTATAGCGTCCTGTAAAGAAGAAGATAGAGGAGCACATAGCGCGTGATGGAGTTGCAGCGCGGACCGGTAACCTGTCCGGCACCGGCGTCGGTCCGTCAAATATAGCGCGATGGGGGCTGTATAGCGGACGTATGCTACGCAGAGAGGAAGCGCATGCACAGCGGGCCCCATTATTTCTTTCAAAAAAAATATTATAACTCTCAAACCAAAAAATCAAATTAAATTTTGATTGTATCATTAAATTCGTTTCAATAAATACTTTAAAACAAGATGTCACATGGATATATTTAGATAAAGTGACAAGTGGGCCCCATAGTGGATAGAGGATAATATAGAGGATGGATGGATGCGGAGAAACTGTATATTTTGTGGTGACTAGGATGGAATATTTCTGTTAGAGGATGAATATAGAGGTCCATGAGTCCGGATAGTCTGATGAGGTAAAGCTTGGGTGGTACGGTCAAACCCGTCTACCTCCGGTCGCGCCGCTCTTTCCGCGGTGGTCGGCGCGGTCGCCGTTGCCGTGCGTACGGCTAGGAGAAGGAACACGACGCTGCGCAAGTGCTCGATCGACTAGCTCATGTCGTAGCTGGGTGGATCGATCATATCCAGGCCCGCCCGGGGCGGCAGCTACCATACTTGTACTTGCACGACCTTTTTTAAAAGCTCGAAGCAGATAAAGTCGCCGCCAATCATGTTGCTACCTAGCCGTACCTGTTATTGCACCATGGCTCGGTAAATTAGTATGGCCACTTGTTTTAGTTCATTTGAATATTTGACCCATTGAAGCTTGCTAAAGTGGACTAAAATTGCATACCACGTAATTAGTTTACTAGTCTAGCGGAAAAACAGACTCAACTAAGTGATCTATAAGGTTATGTTTGGTTGAGGTGCGAGCAGGAAGTTCGTCCTAGTGTTTGGGTGGAGAACAGGTTAGATGAGAGTGGCAGAGGGAATATTCCCTGAAGATATCGTGCCTAGGCGTCCTTGGCTCATTCCTCATAGACGCCATTCTCTTTCGTTTGCGCGTGCTTTTCTTCTTCTTCCCTCCTTCCATTTGGCCATGCCTTATGACCTCTGGTAGCATGCTTGTGCCTTTTCAACAGCAGCTGCTGCGCTTGACCTATGTCCGGAGTCAGACCGTTGGAGAAGATGGATTGTCGGACAGCTCTGCCTGACAACCCCAAATGAGAAACCGGAGTCCCAGAGGAGAAGGCGGTCATGGCCACGCTTCGCCTGACCTAATAATTAAAAGGCAATGCCAACAAGGACAGGCAGTCAACCCTTGCACATAGGGACACATGCCACCCTTCCATTTGGTCAAGCCTCATGACCTCCGATTCGAGCTCGGCCACACCCCTGCTCATGCGGGTAACCTCGCTCGGCCCTGGGCAGGGGTGGGGGAAAGGGGGTGGGCTAGCTCAATGCCAGCATGCGAGGCGAACGAGATGACAATAGTCGGGATGGGGGACGACTAAGACCTAGGTGGTGTGGACTAGGGCGAGGGCAGCCATGGATGAGCTATAGGCTACAAATGGATCTGCTACGGTTGGGCGATGGAAGAATGAAGAAGAAGATGAGAGGATGACATGTGGGTCTCACCTAACGGGTGTCTAACGGATCAGAAGTGATGATGTATCCTTTACATTTATATCCCTCCAACTAAACACGGAGCAGGGACATTCCCATCCAATTTACCAAATGTAAGGATGGAACCATTTCGTCACATAAAACTAGGATGTCTCCTACCCATCCTATCTTGTCCCAAAATCAAACACACCTTGATACGGTACATCTTTATCAGTGGCACTGGCATGATCTACTCCCTCCATACCAAAAAGGCCTCTAGCCTAGTGGTTGGAGCTCCTCAGTTGCACCTGAGTAGGCCAGGTTTCAATTCCCACGGTGATGAATTCCTGGGCTAGGTTTGAAAAACAAAAAAAAATAGATAGGGGCTCCCCTGCCGATGGATGAAAACAAAGACGTCAGATACATGCTAGTCAAGTTTAATTAGTTTTATAGAAAATATTAGCAACATTTATATCACTAAATAAATTTATTATGAAAATATCTTCCATGACTTATCTAATAATACTAATTATGCATTATAAATATTATTTTTCTTTTATATATAGTTAATTAAAGTTAAAAATATTTGGCTTCTGAGAAGTGAGAATAACATTTTTTTGGACGGAAGGAGTACATGATGTTAGCCGATGATTCTGGGTGGGGAATTTAAAGAAGATGCTACAGATCTGGTCCGACTAGAGACTTGGATGTATGCTTGGCTGTATTTACTGTGAGGTAAATATTTTTCTCGTGACAGGGGTAGAAGCAATTCAGCTAAGGCCATGTTTAGTTCCTAAAAATTTTCAAGATTTCCTGTCACATTGAATGTTTGGACACATACATGGAGCATTAAATGTAAACGAAAAAAAACTAATTACACAGTTTGGTAGAAAACCATGAGACGAATTTTTTAGCCTAATTAGTCCATAATTAGACACTAATTGACAAATACAAACGAAAGTGTTACAGTAGCCAGTTGGTCTGCTTCCTTTTGCTGCAACACAGGACATGATGACTGTGAGTCACTACGGGAGAGCGCCCCTTTGCCGTGCGCCGGCGGCGCACGGCAAACGCCAGTATACGCACGGCAAACGTTTTGCCGTACGTTTTTCATCGCGCCGCACGGCAAAGCCCGCACGGCAGCAATTTGCACGGCAAAGTGGCTTTGCCGTGTGCTTTTTATCGCGCGCACGGCGAATATCTTTGCCGTGCGTCAAAGTCGACTCACGGCAAAAAAACCCCGCGCAAACGGCAGCGGCGTTAGGCTGCGGCACGTTGCTCGGTTTGCCGTGCGCCGTGTGTCCATAACGCACGGCAAAGTGTTAAACTTTGCCGTGCGTCTTCTGCTGGGCGCACGGCAAAGATTGGAACATTGCCGTGCGTCTTCTGCTAGGCGCACGGCAAAGAATGGCACTATTGCCGTGCGCCCCTTTCGACGCACGGCAAAGATGCCAGGGGGGGGGCAGGAATGGCGGCGGCTTCAGCATCAAAATCATCGATGCGTTGCCTCATGACTTCGTCTCTCGCACGATGGGCTTCACCATGGCAGATCCACTGGGTATAGTTTGCCACAAACCCATGTGTGCAAATGTGTTGACCCATCATCAGCTGCGGTTGGTTTACCTTGTTTTCACACTTCCTACAGGGACACGGCACTTTATGCTGTCCTTTGTCAAATGCCTTTGTCAAGAAATCATTGACCTTGGTAACGAATTCATCGGTCCAGTCACGCTTACCCCTCCAGCCCGTGTACATCCACTCACGGTTATCCATCCTTTAACGGCAACGCTACCTAGAATGAGAAATGTAGAACATCATGATAATTTGGTTGGAGGAGCTTGGGTTTTTAAAAATAAAATAATAGTTAGGTTTTGTTTTTGATCGAACTTCATGTTTAGCAAAGAAGAGGAAAACAAGGAATAAGCATTACTATATTATACTGTTATAACCTCTTTGGCATCCACACTCGTGGAAGGATGCACCCGAGCAGGAGATGGACGAGGACGGTTTAGTGGCTCGGTGGCTGACGCTTTATTTATACCCCTTATTAAGAATCGTTCGTTCGCTCCAGGTGACTGACCCTCCCCCGGGCCCTTCCTCTCCTCCCATCTCATCGTCCCTCGCGCTCCAGCGCCACTCCCAAACAAGGGTCTATTTGACAGGTAATGAGATGTTTTTTTTGTACATGTTTTTGTCAACAAACAAGGGTCTATTTGACAGGCATTGAACAATTCTGCTTGCTAACACCTATGAATTATACTACTAATACAAGAGATAATTTGTTTGTACACCAAAATGGCACTAGGAGAAATCCACAGTATATGACCATCAAAGGTATATGTCATATACTCGTAAATGATGTTTCAAATGCACGCTTCAACCACTTTCTTGGGATTTGCCTGTGAGCCAAACTCACTTCCAAGCACATCAGCACATGTGTGTCCATCTTCGTGTTCCTACTCGCTTCCAAGCAAGTGTCGAAAGGAAGCAATATTTCGTCTAGTCTAGACAATTCAAGGAGCTCGGCAGGACAAGCTTTTGATCCCGGCCGATCCATACCATGCACATCAGCACATGCACATGTGTGTCCATCGATCGAAATCTCAGCTCAGGACATACAAGCAACAGTAGCAGGGGGTCCATACTCAGCTAACGGCAGACATGCAGGATGTCCAAAACTCCAAATAAAGCCTACTACACGAGTTTGCTTTGTGTGTGTTGACTGATTAGGCAATCTTATCTTGCAGACAAAGCAGAAAAGGCATGTTTGGAGCTAGCAGTATGCTTTGAACCAAATACAGCCTTCAGAAATTTGCAGAAACAATTTGCTTTGAATTTCTATCTTCAATTCTGTATTTTTCTTTCCTTTTTGCGTTCCAAAGGAACTCCTTGTTTTTCTACACATGGCTCACAGGGAAACTGGATAGTGTTAGTTTGACACCACCATTTTGTACACTACAAAGTTCCAGATTCCATGTAGGCTCGATTTTTTTCTTGCTATGAGTTTGTACACTACAAAGTTCCCAATCCATCAGCTGAACAAACAACAGCTGTAAACTTGCAGAGGCTACTTCAATTCTTCAAACTATCAAGTTTAATCTCCTATTTGTACTTTTGATTTGAATCCCCTTTCTTGGCTATAACTATCAAGTTTAATCTGCAGAGGCTACTTCAATTCTTCAAACAAACGGCAAGCAGAAGATTTCTTACAAGTTACAACACCTTGGCGCGTCCACGTCCTCCGGCGGCGGCGAGCACGTCCACGTCCTCCGGCGGCGGCGAGCACGTCCACCCTCTCCTCCTCCTCCTCCCTCTCCGATCCTCCTCCTCCTTAGCTCCTCCTCCCTTCTCCCTCTCCGGCAAGGCGGGGCCGGGGCCGGCGCCGGACGGGGGGCGGCGCGGGGCGGGGCCGGCGGCGATCTGAGCAGCCGCGCGGGTCGGGGGGCGGCGCGGGGCGGGGCCGGTGCACCCGAGGATGGCGGCGGCCGGTAAACAGGAGGACGGACGCGGGCGGCGCTAGGCGTGGCGGCGGCGGTTGTGCGGTGAAGTGTTGGGCGGTTGTGAAGTCTCGGCGTGTCTGCCTCCGTGAGTGGGCAGATAAGGGGCACGTTTGCCGTGCGTCCAGATCCACAGCGCACGGCAAACATTCTTTGCCGTGCGTCCAGATCCGCGGCGCACGGCAAACAGCCTGGATCCGTGCCACACATACGGTTTATACGTTTGCCGTGCGCCTAGGTCAATGACGCACGGTAAAGCCCTATTCCATTATTTCATGCACCTTTAGCAACTCTCAAATTTAAATTTTCTTGAACACGATATTCAAATTTTTATTTCAAATCTCAGTTAAAGCTTTACACTGCACTCAATTACATGAATATTATTTTTACAACACTTTATTCTATTTTTTCATTAAGTTATTGCTCAAATTCAATTTATGTTCATTTAAATTTTATAATTAGAGTTAATATACTAAAATGATCTAATGGATGCGAAAAATTACCATAAATTAACATGAGACAATCTATGCTATATGTTCACTAGCAAAAAAGTTTTGAAGTCAAAATCCAATTTGAACTTTACTAAGACTACAAACCTTATCACGTGACTCTCACACTGTGAAACTTCTCATGAGATGCTTCGATTTCTAAACACCATGCATGACGAATTGTTCAAAACCTTCTCAATTATTTACCATAACCTTCACATAGGATATCATGAGCTCTTGCCGAATCTCAAGATTTTCAAACTTTGTTTGCATTTTATAAAATTAAAAAACAGTTTAACTGCAAGTGGATTTTCATGCTTCGCGAACAAAATGTTCAAAATTTCATCTAATTTTACGGGAAAGGTCTTAAAAATGACTCAATTACATGAATATCATTTTTCTACGAACTTTGCTCTACTATTTTATGCACTTACCGTTCAAATTTGACTTCTACGAAAAAAATCTTTAAATGATAAAAAATTGTTAAATATAGTAAACATGTCGAGAAATGTATAAATTGGAATATAGAGTACAAAGTAATGTCTTTGTAGTGGAGAAATCAAAAAAAGTATAGAAATCAAAAAAAAAATTGTAACTTTGCCGTGAGCCGATAGGAAATGCACGGCAAACTTATATGTTTGCCGTGCGCCACGAACCGGGCGCACGGCAAACATATATGTTTGCCGTGCGCCAACAACTGGGCGCACGGCAAACATATATGTTTGCCGTGCGCCAGTAACCAACGCACGGCAAAGACGCGCCAGCCGTTACCGCGGGGTGGACGGCCGTGATGGTACGCACGTGTAGCGCACGTGAGGCACCTTCGCCGTGCGGCTCTAGTGTGGCGCACGGCGAAGCTCAGTTTTGCCATGGGTGTGGTGTTTGACGCACGGCAAAGAGAGAGGTTACCGTGCGCCTAATGTTTGCCGTGCGCTTTGAACAGGGCGCACGGCAAATGTTCTCTTTACCGTGCGTCCCGTAAAAAAGCGCACGGCAAAATTTTAGCGCACGGCAAATTTACATTTTCCGGTAGTGAGTACAAAATCGAAAAAGAAATAAAAACATTGCCCACAAGTCGGGAAATCGGTATCGGGAGACAAAAGGCAGCAAGATAGCATCGTTTTAGTTACACAGTGTTGTCACTGGGCCTGCAATTTGAGGCTGAGCCCATGAATTATCGGCCAAGGCCTTGTTTCCTTGCCATTGGATCCATGCATGTATGATCCTGCAATTAAACTGTATTAAAAAGAAAAGTAGCAGCAGTTTTGACCACACCGAAATGTAGCTTCTTTAATTTGTACCCCTCCTTGAGTCCTTGTTCTAATAATAAGTCCACATTGTTTCAACAGAAAAGTCCACATGAACTACCCCAGACCTCCAGTAGTACTCCCCCAACGAAGCTATAGCTAAAAATAAGCTAGAGAGGCAGGTAAGCTTGTACCAGGATGAACAAGAACCGGCCAAACAAAAATGGATGCTGCTCCTGCATGCATCCTCCCATTCATCTCATCCACTCCAAATTAACCTATGAACACACTGCCTCACAATTCCGTTCACTCAATAATTGACCATATTAGGACTTAGGAGACAATTAATAAATAGTACTATCGTATAAGAAACTGCTCTGATCTCTTTCTGTCGCCATAATCCCAGCCATGGGGCAAAACTGCCATCGTCCTCCTCCGTCTGCTGTTGCTCTTGTTGCAATAACCCTGCTGCTACCATGTTTCGTCTCGGTTGCATCCTCGTCGCCGCCGCCGCCGTCGTCCGGCAGGACCAATAACAACATCAAGCTGCCGACGGACGGCGGTGCTGCTGGCAGCTTCACCGAGTTCGTGGCGGAGAACGTGGAGCTGTACCACAACGTGAGCACTGAGCAGCACAAGTACGGGGCGGGGGGCAAGGTGTGGGACGCTACGTGGTGCAGGGCATGGTGGTGCGCTACGTGGTGAGCCCCGACGGCCATGGCAAGTTCAGGAGCATCACCGAGGCCATCAAGGCCGTGCCGGACGGGAACAAGAAGAGGATCATCCTCGACATCAGGACGGCCACCTACAAGTAATAATTATGATAAGAAATTTGAATCTTCCACTTCTTCTCTGATAAAAAAACAAACAAATTTGAAAATGCATGCATGGCATGGCATGGCATTGAAATTGGCATTCAGAGAGAAGGTGCTTGTCCCGTACACGAAGCCGTTCATCACGTTCTCGGGCAACCCCAAGAACCCGCCGGTGATCATGTGGAACGACAGGTCGGCGACCCACGGCAAGGACGGCAAGCCCGTGGGCACCTACGGCAGCGCCACGGTGGCCGTGGACGCGGACTACTTCGTGGCCTCCGGCATCCACTTCAAGAACAACGCGCCGATGGCGGCGCCGGGGTCGGAGGGCGGGCAGGCGGTGGCGCTGCGCGTGTACGGCAACAAGGCGGCCTTCTACGACTGCACGATCGACGGCGGGCAGGACACGCTGTACGACCACCGGGGCCTGCACTACTTCAAGTCGTGCCACATCCTGGGCACCGTCGACTTCATCTTCGGCTTCGGCCGGTCCCTGTACGAGGACTGCGCCATCATGTCGGTGACCAAGGACGTGGCGATCGTGACGGCGCAGCAGCGGAGCAAGAGCATCGCCGACGCCCTGGAGACGGGCTTCTCCTTCCTCCGGTGCCGGATCGGCAGCACCACGGGCGCCGGCCAGATCTACCTGGGCCGCGCCTGGGGGGACTCGTCCCGGGTGGTGTACTCGTACACCACCATGGGGAAGGAGGTGGTGCCCGTCGGCTGGGACAGCTGGACCATCCAGAAGCCCGAGAAGAGCGGCATCTACTACGGCGAGTACCAGTGCTCCGGCCCCGGCGCGCTGCCGCACAAGCGCGTCGGATGGTCGCTCGTGCTCAACGACGCGCAGGCCAAGCCCTTCACCGGCATCCACTTCGTCTACGGGGACTCGTGGATCCTGCCGCCGTCAAATCTGGCATAGTCGCGGAGAGAGAGAGCCCAAGCAACATGATCCCTCCCTCCTCAGTCCTCACACCGGCTGTCCGGCCCACTGGGCTGATATATAGAGAAGCCCTCTTTAGTTTGCCAGCTAGGTGGGATCGCTTCGCCTTTACAAATTGGGGTTTGGGGCTTGAGCATTTATACCCCCCCGTTTTGTAGTGAAATGACGATTCCACCCTTATTTTTTGAACTATATGATTAACTTTTGGGCAAAAAGGACAAGCTTGCACATGTAATTTTGTCCCTGTGTTTTATTTTGCTCTTGATATTCTTACCCTCATTTTTAGATCAACATTTTGGCAATTTTGATATAGGTTATAGAGGTGCTCGTGGATGACGGGTGAAAGCATCCAAACGGTGCCTAGATATAATTCGACAGGGTCGTAGCAGCTCTCAAGGTCATATGATTTTTTTCTTTTATTAAAGAAATGAAGGAAGTTGACGTCATATTTGAAGTTTGTACTACTACTTTGCAGGCCGCCCAAAATACGTAAAGATGGTTTTGACTGTCGGTTTTATTGTAAATCAAAACCGTAAGGTCGAGAAGCAGCGGCAGTGTGCCCTGTGAGTTGAGAAAAGCAGAGGTTGCTTTCGTGGGTAGTGTGGTGTGCGTGGTGGCGCGGATGGAATGGATGATGGCAAAGCATCCATCGAATCCAGCTCCAGCCCACTTTGAATTGAATGCGCGTCCCATCCAGCATTCAAATGCTCCATCAACGCACAGGCACAGCTAGCTAGAGCTAGGGATTGCTGCCACGGGAGCTCCGATTTCTCGATCGATTTCGCGTGCATTTGCCGGCCGCTCTGCATGTTCTGGTCCTGTGACTGTAAAAATTCCTCCAAGGTTTAAGGGAGTATACGTACGCTCGCACGTAATGGGATCGGAACAAGTACTACTACTCATCTCCGTAGGCACCAACACATGTACGTAGGACACAGCGTAGTAGTAAGGCCTCTTTAGCTCGTGAACGAATTTTTTTTTCATGTCTTATCGGAGTTTCGTGAGAGGTTGGAAGAGGGTTTTGCATACTAATTAAAAATCTAATTATATAACTCATATGAAAACCGCGAAACAAATTTATTAAACATAATTAAACCATCATTAGCACATGTGTTACTATAACACTTAAGACTAATCATGAACTAATTAGGTTTAAAAGATTCGTCTCGTGGTTTTTAATTAAACTGTGTAATTAATTTTTTTCCGTTTACATTTAGTAGACTAGCATGTGTCCACACATTCGATGAGATGAGATAAAAAAATTTTAGGCGAGAACTGAACACAGCCTAAAACAAACAGATGGATCGTGGAGACATTCGTAGAGATAGCATCACTTTCTTAATAATCTTAAGCGAGTTTTAATAATAATAACAGCAGCAGAAAATTTAGAAGAAGTAAAAAAAATATAAATAACAGATCGTACATGAAGGCGGGCACGGATTATTCTGGAGAAAATCGAGCACCTATCGGTCGAGCCAGCTCTCCCGTCCGTCTCCGATGGATACATGAGTAGATCTTCTCCTCCTCTTTAATTTGTGTTTTTTCTTCAGTTCCTCTGACGATGATGCGTGTGATGGTGGCTGTGGACGAACGAACGCGAAGGACACAGTATTTATAGTATAAATTAAATAGTGGCCGCCATGGCCGCCGCCGCCCGGCCCGGTGGGTGGGTAGGTGCACCGTGCACCTACGTCGGCCGGATCGATCATCGCTCACCCATCAGTTCTTGGCGGCCACCCCCTCGGCGTGCACCACCTGGTCCCCCGTGCTCATCTCCTTGAGCTTCTCCTCCACCTTGTCGACGCCGTCGGCGGCGTCCTTGCCGTCCTTGCTCCCTTCCTCGGCGACGGCGGGCGCTTTCTTCTCCTCTTCCCCCTCCGCCGCCGCTTCCTCTTTCTTCCCGTCCCCGTCCGCACCCACAACGCCGTTGCCGGCAGCAGCGGCACCGCCAACGCCACCGACGTTCCTGGGAACGACAACGCGGTCATCGTCGGCCTCGAACGCCTCGACGGGGAAGCTCCTGGAGAAACCCCCGATCGCCTTGCAGTGGAGCTTCCCCTGGGGCGGGTCGTCGACGCAGATCTCGTGGAGCGTGACCCAGATGAGCATCTCCTTGGCCTTGACGCCCGTGATCTTCTTCAGCCGGCCCTTATCCGCCACCGCCGACACCTCGGCGCCGTAGGTGACGTGGCGGCCGGCCTTGGCGAAGTAGTGGTCCACCTTGCGGCGCTGCTTGAGCCACACGAAGCCCGTCTCCTCCACGTACCCGCACTCGATGATGTCCCGCAGCGGGAGCAGGCCGCTGGGGAGGCCCGTCTCGTGGAGGAGCAGGCGGGTTTTCTCTTGCCCGGCTGCGTCGCCCAGGTAGATCTCCGCCTTCGCGCGCACCTCGTCCGGGATCGTCAGCGTCATCTTCGGCGGCGGCGGTGCTGTAGGTGTGGGACTGTGGGTTGGTTGGTGGGAGAGAGTGGTGGGGTGAGGAGTGAGGAGGAGGAGGAGGCGAGTGTTGCGTGTTTGGAGAAGGGAGCACGCGGTGCGTGGGCTTATATAGGACTACCACTGCCAGTACCAGGGAGAGCGAGAAGGGTGCGAATTGAAGAGAGCGTCCCACCTAGGGCTGGTTTAGTTCCAAAAACTTTTGCAAAATGATATTGTAGCTCTTTTCGTTGTTATTTGATAAATATTGTCCAATTATGGTCTAATTAGACTTAAAAGATTCGTCTCGTCCATTTCGTCTAAACTGTGTAATTAGTTTTATTTTTTATCTATATTTAATGTTTCATGCATGTGTCTAAAGATTCGATGTGACAGGGAATCTGAAAAATTTTGCAAAATTTTCTGGGAACTAAACAGGACCCTAGCTCAGGCCTCGTTTAGTTCGGTGAATCAGAGAGAAAAACACTGTATCAGAATTTCTATAGCATTTCGTTTGTATTTGGTAAAAATTATCTAAATTTTGACTAACTAGGTTTAAAATGTTCATCTCGCAAAGTACAACAAAACTGTGTAATTAGTTTTTGATTTCATCAACATTTAGTACTTCATGCATTTGCCGATATTTTAATATGACAAGGAATCTTCTTTTTGCATAGTGACATTTGGGGGAGAATCGGAAACTAAACAAGGGCTCACTGGATTTGGCATTTGGATTTGCATGTGCAATTGCTTTGCTTTGCTTGGAGGAAAGCAAGCAAGCTAGGAGGCGAGCCGACAAGCAGAGAGTCGGGGGATGTGGTTGGGGGTTGCAAGTATTATGCTTTCATTACGTTGGATTGGATGGAGAATAAATTTCGGTTGGGTTTTCGTTTGGATTTGGATTGGTGAGTGCTGATGAACAGGTAAGTGTCCAAGTCGGCAATAACGTTGTAATGCGTACGGCGATCGCAAATTCATCTATTTGTTACTTAATCCTAGTGCACTGGAATATACCTCCTCTGTTCCAATCTATATATATAGATCGTTTTGGCTTTTTCTTTTTTAGATTCGAGGATGTCCTCGTTTCCATTCATTGAACAGAAATACAAGCATTTGAGAGTTTGAAGAAAAAGGAAGAAAAGATAGAGCACAGGCGTGCCCTTAAACCTCCGGCGGGATCTACCCAGCTACCAGGCTGCGCTTGACCTCCAGCGTAAGAGGAAAACTTAAGCAAAACAGAAACGGCATAAAAAATGCAGACTCTCTTGAAGAGCTAAGACTTTCCTAGCCAGAACTTGCAACCAACAGTCTAGTGAAGATAAACAGACAGTTAAGAAGCCAAAAGTAGACAGCACCCCTTAAAAGAACAGGGCCGAAGACAAGTAGACAACGCTAGCTTGATACACCCTTTATCACTTCTTGCCCTGGCCATCATCCTGATTCTCCTGCAAAGCTTCATCCTTGACTGTCACTTTGCTCTTCTTGGTTGCTAAGACGATGTTCACAGCCACTTGTACAAGTTAAGAAAATGCTATTCCAAACTTTTTAAAAAGTTTTTTTTGACGGAGGACTTTTTTTTAAAAAAATTAATGGTATGTTAGTACTTAATTAGAGTTTTGATTTTTGTTTTCTCTCTCTTCTATGGCAGTTGTGCCATTTATGAAGCAAATTAGACCAAAGTTTTAAAGATATTATGATAAATTAATTAGGGTAACAAGATTGTACCCTTATTTAGTGGTTCTTCCTTGATTTTAGAGGACTATTAGTTAGTTTTATGGATGATAGATCTACATCTAGATCTAGAACTAGGGTTTGGGTTTTTTTACTAATAACATTCATATTATCTTTTGCTTTAGAAATGTAATTAAGCTTGCAGACTCCTGCTAGATCTGCATTTGCTTTGCTTCGCTTGGAAGCAGCTTGCTTAGGGGAGGCAGGCGACGACAAGAGAGTAGGGGGAGATGTGGTTGGGAGCTGCTATAACATGTTTTCGTTATTCATTACGTTGGATGGAGAAGGACGAATTCGGTTGGATCGGTTTTTATTTGGAATCAGTGAGTGATATGATTTGTCAAGTGTCCAAGTCGACACGTTGTTAGGGCATCCCCCACGGGGATCAAATAGCTAGTCTAGGTGAAGAGGGACAGAGGAGCGCGCGCTAGTCCCGCAGTATCTCACAGCATGCAAGGGTGTCACGTTATTTTTATTGTTTCTGCGGCTCAAATCGGCGATTTGCTCGGCGCCGTTGAGGACGCCCTTATACGTCGTACATAGGTGTACTCTATGGGCCGATTTAGTTCCCAGAAAATTTTGCAAAATTTTTCAGATTTTCTGTCACATCGAATCTTTAGACACATACATGAAGCATTAAATATAGATAAAAAATAAAACTAATTACACAGTTTAGACGAAATGGACGAGACAAATCTTTTAAGTCTAATTAGACTATTATTAGACACTAATTGTTAAATAACAACGAAATGTGTACAGGGTCATTTTGCAAATTTTTTTGCAACTGAACAAGCCATATATATATATATATATATATATATATATATATATATATATATATATATATATATATATATATATATATATATATATATATATATATATATATATATATATATATATTCGTCGTCATCGTTACTTAATCGCTACGGTGACCGACATGGCCATTTTTTTTTTCTTTTTGAGTTTCACATGACCGTTTTAATTTCACAGCCTGTGCCTGTGCTCCCGCGGATCCCCACGATGCCTGTCCGTGCCGTGGTGTGGCTGGCTGTCCCAGGCACAGTGCACAGTGAACTTGCGGACGGATGGGGCGGATCCAGCCGTCCATCGGGGGCGATCCGACCGCCGCACGAACGCGCGTAGCCCAACCGCGGTCGCCCACCGCCCACCTGCCCTGTCCCTGCCACTACTGCCATAAATGGGGGACGGTTGGTTTGTTGGGACTTGGGGTGTGTTTAGATGAAATGTGCTGCTGCTGCTGCGTGTGGACTGCGGATCCACAAATCCAATCCATCCGTCAGTGGCGTGGCCGCGTGGTACATCACTCGCTGTCTCGTCTCCTCCGTCGACCCAGCGTCCTCAGGGAAACATGCGGTCGTACACAATCACACAGTTTAATTCCATCTCGATCGGGGGTGTTTAGTTACTCTAAAAATTTTTTCACCCTGTTATACATGCATGGAGTATTAAATTTATATGAAAAAAAACTAATTATACAGATCACTATAAATTTGCGAGACGAATTTTTTAATCCTAATTAATCCATGATTTGATAATGTCGTCCTACAGTAAACATGTGCTAATGAAGGATTAATTAGACTTAATAAATTCGTCTCGCAGTTTCCAGACGAGTTATGTTATTAGTTTTTTTTATTAATATCCGAATACCCTTTCCGACATCTCATGAAATATTCGATATGACACCCTAAAATTTTTCACTACAGCAACTAAACACCCTTGGTCAGGGGGAGGTGGGGTTGTCCGCTGGCAAGTCGAGCCGCGGGTGCCCCATGGCGTGGACGACTGCTTTAGACAACCTAGGCCGAAGAGGACTCAGGCCTTGTTTAGATTCTAGAATTCACTCTCAAATTTCACTATGCAAAAAGAAGATTCTCCATCACATCAAAATGCCGGCACATATATGGAGTACTAAATATAGATGAAATCATAAACTAATTGCACGGTTTTGCTGTACTTTGCGAGACGAACATTTAGAGCCTAATTAATCAATTTTTGAATAATTTTTTGCACTAAAAAACAAAGTACTACAGTGCTCGGGGGTGGCACTGTGCCGAATCGGCCACCCCGAGTCGGTCATCTAAACGAGGCCTCAGGCATCTCCACCAGTTTTATGAAACAATTCCTATTTTAATTGTTTATTAGGAAAAAAAATAATATAAGTCCCATCCAACCGTTTAGGAAACAATCGGAAAGGAGAAAAAATAAATTAAGGTTGCTATTTATTTTATTAACTCGCTAAACTTGTTGGTTTACCAAGTAAATTATAGAAAAACACCTGGAGTTGCTCTTAGCAAATAGCTAGGGGCTGTTTAGTTCCTGAAACTTTTTGCGAAATGCTACTGTAGCGCTTTTCGTTGTTATTTGGCAAATAGTGTCAAATCATGGTCTAATTAGGCTTAAAAGATTCGTCTCGTGCATTTTGTCTAAACTGTGTAATTAGTTATATTTTTTTATCTATATGTAATACTCCATAGATGCGTCTAAAGATTCGATGCGACGGAAATCTACCGTTTTTTGGAAAATATTTTGGATCTAAACTGGCCCCTACTCTAATAACAAAAGGTACTGCATGCCGCCTCCTGTCAAGTTAAATGCACGAGCGGTTAATGAATTTTGCCAAAGGATGCCACTTAAGTTCATTAATAACTTTGGAAACACATTTCTAGTCTCTAAATTTAAACTTGTTAAGCTGCGAACTACAGTGATGGGTATGGCCTAGAATTGGACCCCTTGTTTTTGGGACGATCCAGAAATGGACCCGCGATGCACCATTTTCTAAGTTTAGGAAGTTTTCAAAGCCTTTTTTTGTCATCTAGCTAGGTTATACTGTACCTTTTGATCAAATCAAGATCGTAGTAAGCAGACATTCACCTCTCTACGATTGGGGATTCCTAATCCCCCCACACTCTTCGGGCATGCTCACGGTCGAGTCACCAACTCCCAATTAGCTAAATGATACGTATCTCTTGTGTTAAGCTTAGAATCGTTGGACTAAGGCCGCGTTTAGATGGCCAAAAAGGCCTAAAAGTTTTTGCGCAGTAACTGTCACATCGAATCTTTAGACGTATGTATGGAACATTAAATGTAGGTAAAAAAATAACTAATTACATAGTTTATCTGTAAATGTCGAGATGAATCTTTTGAGCCTAGTTAGTTCATGATTGGACAAATTTTTACCAAATAACAACGAAAAGTGCTATATGAACTTTTCCTCAAAAATTTTTGGATCTAAACACGCCCTAATTGGAAAACAAGAACTGTGGAGCATTCGTTTTTTGACCGAGCTAGTAAAGGCTATTGAACTCTATTCTAGGCGCGCGCGAGATTGTGCGTGTCAACTGTCAAGCCGTCCCCAGGTCAATGCAATGCATGCGATGCAATGGTGACGGTGTCAGATACGTTTATGGTTGCAACTGGAACGAACGGCGACCTCACAACCAACTCTGCATTGAATTCACTCCGTTTGTTCGAGTTACTTTTCGTATTATTTCAATATAAATATTAGTATAAGCTAAATTTAAACATACTCCCTTCGTCCCATATATATTTGTTTGTTTGCGACTCAAAGTTTTTCCTAACAATATTTGCTCACTATGACCTGACAAAGCTCGACACAGAACAGCTGTGAAGAATAAATAAAAAATCAAAAGGAACATAGCAGCGACGCTTCCTGTCCACTCATTAATTGATTTGTTATTAAAAAAAGAGGGAAATCAGCCATATCTTGTCCCGTCGTTTGACTCTCGATGGTTCTAGACTCAGGGGTGTTTAGATGAAAAAAAAATTAGAATTTTGTTACTGTAACACTTTCATTTGTATTTGATAATTAGTGTCCAATCATAGATTAATTAGGCTCAAAAGATTTGTCTCGTGATTTACAACCAAACTGTGTAATTAGTTATTTCTTTTACCTACGTTAAATGCTCTATGCATGCGTCTAAAGATTGATGGATGGAGAGAAAGTGTAAAAATTTAAAATTCGGAAGGAAAGTAAAAGGCCTTAGAGAAACGAACGGCGAGGGAGTTACTGGGAGGTGGGGCTGATATTTATAAGGGTATTTTCGTAATTTTATATGTACCTTGGTTTGCGTGCTAAATCCCAGAAGTGTAAACATATATGGGACGGAGGGAGCTCTAGGCCTCGTTTAGATGCTGAAAAAATTTCAAACCGATAAATAGTACCATTTTCATCTTATTTGACAAATATTGTCCAATCGTGGACCAACTAGGCTCAAAAGATTCATCTCGTGATTTTCAACTAAACTGTGTAATTAGTTATTTTTTTACCTACATTTAATACTCCATGCAAGCGGCTAAAAATTGATGTGATGGAGAGAGAGTGAAAAAACTTGGAATTTTGATGTCATCTAAACAAGGCCCTAAAATGCATGGAGTACTAAATGTAAACTAATTACATGCATATTGGCATAGATTAGAAATAATTTACGAGACGAATCTATTAAACCTAATTAGTTCAAGATTAAAATTTTTTTTATTAAATAAAACAAAAGTGCTATCGTGTTTGTTAAACTTTACCACGCAAAGCAAACGGGGCCTAAGTCGGATCGAAGGATGAGAGCCATGAGCCCAGGATGCAATGCCGCCCGCCCGCCATGATGCACGCGCGGCGCTGCCACGTACGCAGGCCACAGCCAGGCTGACCGCTGACGTGCCGCGGCATGCATGTATGCCCGGACGACATGTACTGTACCAGTGTACCTGTGCGTAGTGGATGGACGGACGGGCGAGCGAGGGCGATGGATTCAATGCGACGCATGCATGGTTAATGATCTTGGAGGGCAGGCCAGACCAGAGGCAGGAGAGGAGAGGAGAGGAGACTAGCAGAGCGCATGGCAGTTGGCAGAGGCAGCACCGCCTCTCCGCCGTGCCATTGCCATGCGTCCGTGCCCGGCCCGGCCCTCAGTTATCGACTCTGACGCGGCGCGCAGGCAAGGCAATTCAGGGTGTGTTTAGTTCCGCGAAAAGGTGTAAAAAAAGTACTGTAGCACGTTTTGGCTTTATTTGGTAAATAGTGTCCAATCGTTGACTAATTAGGTTCAAAACGTTCGTCTCGCAAAGTACAACCAAGCTGTACAATTAGTTTTTAATTTTATCTACATTTAGTACTCCATACATGTATCGCAAGTTTGATGTGACGGTTGTTTGCACAGTGTTTTTTTTTTTCGAGGAACTCAACACAGCCTCAACACCGTAGTACTCCTCCATTCCTACAGACTGGGAGGGATCCGGAGCCGCACCTCGGCAGCTGCACGGTCAAAAGCGTGTGGCAGTTGGGCGCGCGGTTCGTGCCTGCCTCGCCTGCACCTGCACTGCCACTGCAGCTCCATTCATCTCTTCCGCTGCCGCATGGACCGTGCAGGCGTCCATGCATGCATGTGCCTGCACTAATGCAGCCGGCCAAACGGGGCCCACGACGCCACGTGCACTGCGCCAGCGCCGGCCTGCCGGGCCGCGCTTTGCCGCGCGGCCGGCGTACTAGTGACCAGACAACCGGATACCCACGCAACCGTGGCGTCATCGGCTGTTGCGTTCCGTCGGGAGACGGATTAGACGTGGTGTGTGAGATTTTTTTTTTGCATTTTGGTCCTTTTCTTAAAGAAACATGGTACGTAGTATATTTCATACTACTCTAAATGCTCTTTCTCCATAAAAAAATGACGCAGCTAGAAGTACTTCTACTACATGGCAGGAAGTCCTCACTTTCGGGGTTTTGTACATGGCACCTTCGTTTTTCGATGCACTTTTTTAATTTGTAAAACGAGGAATTTGGATGTTTACGTACGGATCATGTTGCGGAAATTCTACTACGTACGCGACCGGGGCGATCTAGCGCGACGACGCCACCCCGCTCCAACACTCTTCCTCCCGTCCAGAGCAATGTGCTTTGTGTGTGAGAACGTGTTATGATCTTAGGATCGTTTAGGTGCGGATCCAGTGGGTAGTTCTTTGATATTTGGTATAAACAGTAACAGTTCGATTCAGTGAGATGGGAGATGAGTGGTAGGTAACATTACCGATCGTCGGAGATGGAGGATCTCGAGTTCCGAGCATGGTGTTGATGCTGCGGAGTCGATGGAGATGCAGCAGTGCAACGAGGCGTGATCCACAGGTGGCGGTGGAGACCGGTGAGGCTTCCCGCCGCTGGCAGTGCACCCTCGGGATCGGATCTGGGTTGGGACAGTGGGTGGCGGCTGTGGCAGATGAACCTCATCCCCTAACCACTGGCCCCCACCTCCTATTTATAGCACTGCGCGACGGGGGCCCACCAGCCACTTCATTGGGCTGGGCGTCCCCGATCAGGACGCGAGATTAGGGCCCAGACAAGGCCGTTGGGCCAAGTCCAGTGGAGATCAAACTAACATTCTCCCCCTTGATCTCTCATCACTTTCTTCGTTCTTCAATTTCTTATTCAAAATTTCAATTCATATTTTCCTTCCTTCTTTTCTATTTCATCATAGATTAGCGCATAGGACTGTCCCATCGTCACAGCAATTAGTGCCGCTAGACTGACAGCCACAATACACTTCTCTATTTTGAAATGATACTTTCTTTGGGCCCTTTGTTGTCCGGGAATCATAGGCTATACCATAAAACCCATGTTGACTGTGCGTTCTCTGAACACACTGGGTGGTAAGCCTTTATAAGCTGATCTGCAAGTACTTGCTTTTACTTATACATTCGAAAGCTTTTAAAAGATTCCGGACTTTCTCCTTAACAACGTCTAACTTCATGTCAATGTGTTTGGCAGCACACTTGACCCGTTGTCATAGGAGTCAATCACTTTAAATGGTAATTGCTGTTGTATACCATTACCAATTCCGGGTATAAGTTAACAATTTCGCCTGTCCTATAAGCCTCATAATAAGTTGTACTATAGGTATGCATCATTGATGACACCACAACTGTTTCTTTGGAGCTTTTCCACAATAAAACTCCAACTACGAGAGTTAGCTACTATGTGGGTTTCACTAAACATCTCGCCGAAATTCATTATTCTTGTACCCACAACCATTTGAGAGTACTTGTTCTTTCTTAGTCATCATGAGGCTTATTAAATCTTTGCACAATTGCAAGACATTCTCAACTCCATTCCAGTGATCTATATCTGGACTGGACTTTCTGCCAAAACATCCCGGATAAATGAACTATGTCAGGGTAATATCATACTTGTGCACTCATTAACTGTAATTTCATAGTTGTGCACTCATTAAGCTTCCAACAGCTGAAGCATATGGATCCATATTCATTTGATCAATCTCATTTCGGTTCTTGTAACACTAGAATTCTCAAAATTATTACCCTTGACTATATGAACAGGCGTAGGTTCACTTGCATGCATACTTTGTTTCTTTACAATCTTTTCTAAGCATGCCTTCGTGATAATCCTAATACCCCTTTCATCTGTCTCGGTGAATTTCAATTCTTATAACGAGAGTCATTTCACCGAGAACATTCTTATTGAGTCTCGAGGACAAGAGCTTCTTCACATATAGTAGATGGACATCACTACTAGCAAGTAAGGTGTCATCCACATATACAGGGTTAGGAATTGAATCTCCCATTCTATAACTTTGTACATGTGCAATTGTCCTCTCATTCTCTTTAACCCAAAATTTCTAGTTGACCTTTCTACTCGAAATGCCACCGTTTAGAGACTTGCTCTAGTTCATAAAGGATTTTTACGGGTGGCATCCCATTCGTTCGTTCTTTCTTTCTTTCCACGACAAAACCTTTAGGTTGTGCCATGTAATTATTTTTCATACAAATTCCATTTGGGAAATACTGTCTTTACTTTCATATCAGATCATGATGTGCCACTAGCACTCATTGTAATCTATTCATTCTCTTGCGTAAAAACTTTCGATTCAAGTCGTGCTTCATATCTTCTGTTCCCTTTGGAGCCACATTTCGTCTTGTAGACCCTTTACAGCCTACTGTTTTGGCTCCATTAGGAACTACTTCTGTTTCTCAAACTTCGTTGGTATTCATCAATTTCATTTCAATTTCCTTAGCTTCTTGCCATTTAGACGTGTTAACGTCTCTCATGGTTTCTTCAAATGAGGTGGATCACCCTCCATTTGAATTTCTTCATTAATATATATAACTTATAGTTATCAATAATATCTGATTCTCTTATTCTTTGAGACCTTCAGGTCTGTAGCTAATGGCATGACACTTCTTTCACATGGGGTTGTTGTGTTGTATGAGTCATACAACATCAACATGGTGTTGAACATTTGTCGATCTTGAGTCATTGGAGTAGGCACTGGTCCCACTTCTCTTCAAGTCGTAGATCTTTTCATACCATGCTCCCCCAGATTAATCCATCTCATGTAAGGATAGCGTATCTTCAATCTTTCTTATTTTGGGTTTATTCTGTTAAAATCTATCTCATTTGGTGCTTTGAGCACCGTCTTAGTATTTCTTAGTCTCATTGCTATCTTCCTATTGAACTGTAAAAGGTTTAGGAATTTAGCCATTTCTGTACTTAGGGGTATCTTTATTATGACCGTTGTACTCCCTCAACGATCACCTTCATCTTTTCTGAGTTTCTTTCATTGTCTTTCTATCTTTCTTAATTCATGTCACAATCCCCCCTCGAAATGTGGCTCAAACTTTTCTGCCATAATTTCGAAACCTTCATAACTCTTGTGAGTGAGGAAACTTTGATTACTTCATCCACATGATTACATCATAGAAGATGAAATTATTTCTTAATTCGTATAGGAGTATTTTTTTTCTTATTTCACATCAGAAACTCAACAGAGTCCTTTCATCAATACTTCTGCAATTCATGCTTGCATGTCATTCTTATCATGAGGTTCGTTTTCAACTTCCTTTTGTTCTTAAACTCATACTAGGATAGCATAAGAGCCACCCTAAACTTCTCTCCCTGTGCGGGATACACATGGTCATCTCACTTTCTCCTGGCATGCAGGACAAGTGCTATGCCAACTTTACCCCACAACACGGGTATTTTCTTAAATTTTATGCCGCCATGCGAGACAATTCTCTTGTAGAGACATAAATGCCAGGATTGGCTCATATTCAATCATCAAATTCAGGAATAAATTCGATATTCTTTAACACACATGCTTAATCCGACGTTGGTCAAATTAAACATGCATGTCATTCATTATAATTCATATCATGATGATAAAAACTGAAAAACAAATTATTTTTCATAGAGGGTACATAAAAGATATTTCTTAAACTAAACTTTTATTGTTCTATTTCTTTCTTGGATCAATATCCCTGAAATCTTCGAAAATTATTTCTTTTCAAGCCACTCTTAAAGAGGACACAATTTCTCATGCAATGGCCTACTATCATATACACAATTTGTGCTTAGGCTTTTCATCATCTGAGTCACAAGAACCCAGTGCTTTTTCTTTCTCTTTCTTTTCTGCCTTCAAGAATGAAAGCAAGAAGATCTTTGTCTGAAAATTATTCAACAATAGTTATCAACATTAAATTCTAATTTCTTTATGTTCTATTCTACATCACCGTTGGGCAGATATAGAACAAAACAACTTTCTTATACATTAATTCTATATCACCGTTGGGCAGAAATAGAATTAAATGCATAAAACTCATAGATAAAATTCATAAAATTCTCTATCATTAACTTTTGCTAAAATTAGCAACATCATGAATACAATATTCTTGTACATTAACTTCACATCACAGTCAATTATCATTAACACTCTTCAAAATTAAATTCTCCCGTTGGTTCGAATTTAATTAGAAGATCATCATCATCATCATTGCAGCGGAAAATCATCTTTCTATTTCATGAACATTTCTTGATCTTTATCTATTCTCTGAAGAATTGATCACTTTGATGCATAATTTATCAGAGATTTAAATTTCAACCTCAAACTCATAAATAAGCTTATAATATTGTTATCATCAACGTTGGTCAGAAAATAACAATATCATAATTTCATTTAAATCATAATGTGAATATCCCTCTAATTAAAATTTTCTCGTTGGTTCCAATCTTACTTAGAGGATAAACTTTTCATCATTTTCTGAATAACTGTAACTGCTCTTCAAATTAAATCCTCCCGTTGGTTCAGATTTAATGAGAAGATAATATTCTTTTTCTTTGCAGCGGAAACATTAATCAAAATTCTTAAAATAATTCTTATTCAGAAGCATTTTTCATACTCATGTACTCTCTAGACAAATTATCGCGTTGGTTCAAATTTGAGTAGAGATGTAACCTTCAAACTTGTCAAAATTCATTACAATTTGCTTCTGAAATAATAAACTTCAATTCATCATCTACTGTTCATTTGGCCCACTCCAGGAACGAGCGGCCCATGGCCCAGCGTGCAACAGCAGGACGGCCCGCTCGCGCGCTGCTAGCCGGAGGCCCAGTGGCGCTCAATGCAGCTCTCCCGCACCCAGCGAAACGGGCCGGCCCAGCACCCTACGCAGCTTCGGCCCAGCGGCCTCGCTGCTCGCTCGCGCCCGCGCCCAGGCCGCAACCTGGGCCTGGGCCGGCAATTCGCCGCACCGCCTCCTCCCACCTGGGCCTCAGCTCAGCCCAACGCGGTGCCAGTGGATCTCAGCCGTCAAAGCCGATCCGACGGCAGGGCGCGATCTTCGCTAGATCAAAACCTTGCCTCGCCGGTCGCCCCTTGAAACCCTAGGCCATTTTCGTTCTTTCTCTCTTCCCCTCTTCCCTCAACATCGCACTGGAGTGAAGAAACACGACGGTCGCCGCCCGAGGTGATCGGAGGAGAAGGTGGCACCGCCGCGAGGCCTCTCGCCGACGCGCGTGCTCGCCCATGGCTGAGCACGCCGCCGTCGAGCGGCCGCGTGGTGTTGCCTTGTGCTCGCGCGCACGGCGACGAGCTCGGCCCTGTGTTCATCCCGCGCGCCGTCGAGGCGGCGGTGGGTACTGCTTCCCGCCTGCGGCACCTTCATGGCTGCCGACGTGACAGTGGGTAAGAAGACCATGTTGGTTCCTTTTTCTTTCTTTCCCTATTCCATTCCTCGCTCCGCTTTTCTCGTGACACCAGCTGCTAGCCGCCGCAAGGGAGGGCCGACTGACCGACGCCGGAGAAGAGCTCGCGGGGAAAAAGGGGATGGCGCCGTCGTGGGGCCCTTCGCCGGAGCACGCGTGCAGCTGCGCGTGGCACCGTCGAATGGCCTCCCGACCGGCGCCCTTCGGATGGAGTCCGCGCAAGGCGACGCGCTGCGGTTCGACTCTCCTCCCGCGCGGTGGCACGACAGTAAAGGAAAACCGGGTTAGGGTTTCTTCCCCTTCTTCTAGGGTTAGGGTTAGGGTTTCATCCGATTCAAGAATCGTTCCCTTCTATTCTTTCTTCCGATCTATTCTTCCTGTGACCACTCGATCCGACATCGGGCAGTTAGGTTAGGGTTTGTGTTCTTGCCGAATTAAAATTTGTTTTCCTCTTTTCTGTTTTCCGATTTCTTACCCCGATCTAGATCCACAACCATAACCGACCGGCTCCGATACCAATGTTATGATCTTAGGATCGTTTAGGTGCGGATCCAGTGGGTAGTTCTTTGATATTTGGTATAAACAGTAACAGTTCGATTCAGTGAGATGGGAGATGAGTGGTAGGTAACATTACCGATCGTCGGAGATGGAGGATCTCGAGTTCCGTGCATGGTGTTGATGCTGTGGAGTCGATGGAGATGCAGCAGTGCAACGAGGCGTGATCCACAGGTGGCGGTGGAGACCGGTGAGGCTTCCCGCCGCTGGCAGTGCACCCTCGGGATCGGATCTGGGTTGGGACAGTGGGTGGCGGCTGTGGCAGATGAACCTCATCCCCTAACCACTGGCCCCCACCTCCTATTTATAGCACTGCGCGACGGGGGCCCACCAGCCACTTCATTGGGCTGGGCGTCCCCGATCAGGACGCGAGATTAGGGCCCAGACAAGGCCGTTGGGCCAAGTCCAGTGGAGATCAAACTAACAGAACGCTCTTTGGATGTCTACGGATCATATGCGAGACGCTCTTTGTAGATTTGTTGGACATCCAGAATCAGAAATACTAAAATCTTGATAGAAGCAGGGAGCATGAGGAGGAGACATTACTTTAAGCTCTACTATGCATTTGGCAAATTCCTAATGTGATTTATAGAATAAAGAAAGAAAAAAAGAGAGAATTTTCACGATGGTCGACGGTGGGAACCCGGCCGCCGTCAGTTCGGACCACACGCACACCACGATGCGTACGAAGAGAGAGAAGGATTGATGAGGCGAGGTGACGCGTCATGGTGTACGACAACTGTAGCAACACAGAGCTGCGCTGCCTTAGGCCCTGTTATGCAAATTTTTTTTTTGACAAAATGGATACGGTAGCGTTTTCGTTGTTATTTGGTAATTAGTGTCCAATCATAGTGTAATTAGGCTTAAAAGATTCGTCTCGTGGATTTCGTCTAAACTGTGTAATTAGTTTTATTTTTTATTTATATTTAATGCTTCATGCATGCGTCCAAAGATTTAATGTGACGGGGAATGTGAAAAATTTTGCAAAATTCTTGAGGAACTAAGGGCTGGTTTAGTTGCAAAATTTTTTGCAAAATAGAACTGTAGCAAATTTCGTTGTTATTTAGCAATTAGTGTCCAATCATGGTCTAATTAGGCTTAAAAGATTCGTCTCGTCCATTTCGTCTAAACTGTGTAATTAGTTTTATTTTTTATCTATATTTAATGCTTCATGCATGCGTCCAAAGATTCGATGCGACGGGAAATGTTGAAAAATTTTGCAAAATTTTTTTGTAACTAAACAGGGCGTAAACTGAGCTGCTGGCTCGGCTCCTGCTTTGGCCATCATTCCGGGACACCGCGTCTCCGCTGTCCCACATTGAAGGCGGCCGGCAGCGCATCGACATGCACACGGCCGGCCAGCGCTCGCCACCTCCCACGGCACGGTAGCGCGCGATACGTACGGTTACAAATTACAGTCCATTCCAGCGCGATCCATCCGTGCGCCACCACGGCACGGCACGTGCACGTCCACGGCGACGCCTGCACTGGACCTAATAGCCTGCTAACGGTTCATGGCCGCCCCGCCCCGCTGTCGCATTGCATCTGCTGCTAGCCTGATAGCCCTCTCATGGTGACCCGTGTCTGGCTGTATGTAGTCCGTGTGGTCACTAGGGATCACCATGCCACGGCTCACGGTCAGATTCAGGCTCCTTTCGTCTAACCGCCCGGGACGGCGACCGTTAACCGTGTAACCCCCGGTATCAAGAAGCTGAATGCGGCCACAACCGCGCATGCACATCTAACAACACCTCTTCCAACTTCCTTTCTGTCCCCGTAATTGTTATACAGTCCAATCAATGGATGCAAGGGATGATATTCGCGGAGCACGTACATACTGCGCCGCGGCGTCGTGCTAGGTCTACTAGTTCCGGCCGCCGCCCACGGGCATGAGAATGACACCACCGTCGTCGACCTCTCCTCACGCACGCAGAGCCTCAGCTGCAGGCGGCTCGCAGCTCATGGGCGTCCGCCGCTGAGTTGGGGTCGCCGCCGCCACCGCCCATGCTCATCAGGGTGGTCAGGTGCGAGACCTCCTTGGGCACCGACGCCGTCAGCACCTGCATTGCGTGCCGACAAGGGCAACACCACCACCATCATTCATTCATTCTTTTGTCGCCCATCAGCAGCAGCATGGATCGAACATCGAAGTCGAACCCGAACCGAACCCCAACGCCCAGCGTTGGTATGTTACGTAGGAGTAGTACGTACCTCGTGGCCGTCGTCGGTGACGAGGACCGCGTCCTCGATCCGGATGCCCATGCCGCGGTACCTGCCCGGCGCGCGCTCGTTCAGGACCGGGGACGCCGGGATGTACACCCCGGGCTCGATCGTTATTACCTGCACAAGCACAACGCGCACGCATAAGGACCAGAACATGCTTTGTCAGTCAGTCATTGCTGGAGCTGGACCTCCAAAACTCCAAAATGGCGATCGAGCTGGCCCCAACAACGGATTTAATTGGTGCGTGCAGCATGCCTGGCCGATCCGGCAACGGCAGCGCGCACTACGGGTGTGTTTGGTTGTGTCGCTCTAGGTAGCCTGGCTAGAAAAATAAGCCAGGTGGTGGTAGCCTGATGCACCCTCGACGCTGCGCGGAGAGGAGAGCTCGTCGTCGGTGAGCTGGGAGGTGAGCTCGCGAGTGAGATAGGAGAACGACGGGGGAGGTGAGGGGAACGAGCACCAGGGGCTGCCTCGGGCCTAGCCAGGATTGAATCACCGATTTGATCGTTCAACCTGAGCTAGGCTCCAACTGTACTTTTGGCCAGCCCAAGCCAGGCTCCAGCCCCTTTACAGGCAACCAAACAAACCAAAATTGGCTTTAGGGAGCCAAGGCCAGGGTTGGCCACCTAACCGAACACACCCTACATGTCTACACTACATTGCATTTAGCGAGTGATGGTAGTACGGAATCGCTATATGGTGCTATTGCTGAAAACAGAAAACTCGGCGCTGCGGCTTCGAATTCTGTGAGGATGAGCTACTGTCGGGCTGTGATGGTGCCAGACAGAGGCCGGTTGGGTGGTTGTGCTTGTGTCCCGGATACGATCAACGCGTGGACACAGCAAGGAAAAAGGGAGGGTAAATGAGATAACGTGGGTAGGATTGTAGGAACGGGAGGGAGGAAATAGATCGACTTACGACGCCGGGCTCCAAGGGCTTGTCCTTGGGGAGTGTCATGGAGTCATGAATATCCATGCCTAACGAGTGACCTGGAAACAGGGACAACACACAAATGGGGTCATGTTAAGTTTTGGTCCCCGGCGGACCGCGGTACCACCACCAAATGCATTCAAGACCAAATCTAGAGAACAGATGGGCAGCCAGATGGCGGGACCTACCTATTGCGGTTGGGTTCAAGTAGTTGTATTGGATCGATTTCCCCTTCTCCAGGATCCCCAGTTCTTGGAATCCCTTTATCAGCAGCTTTACCTGCATTTGGCATGGTTTTTTTGAGATATATGGGTCTTCTCTGAAATTTTCATGGTATTTAGTATATTTTATTTACGGAAATGGAAAGAATGATACCACCAAAGACATACCGAGTGATTGTGTATCTCGTTAATGCTTGTGCCTGGTTTACAGAGCTTTATGCACTCCTTATTTGTCTCCAGTATTAGGCTGTACAGCTCTTCCTGGGGCCAGTCAAGATGAGGATTCAAAATCCAAGCTCAAATCTTCAAAACACCACACTATACCAACTGTTTCTGTAGTATATATAAATAGGGCAGTAAAATTTGAACATTTACCTGAGCAGGTGAAAATCTGCCGCAGGGTGGCCACGTTCGAGTCAGATCGCTAAGGTAGCCATGATACTCGCAGCCAACATCCATGAGCAGAAGATCCCCTGTTTTGATCTGTCAAACAGCTGTGTTATTGACTTTACAAGAAAATAGCTCTGAGATGTGGAATGAGCCAACATGAGACAAAAAAAGCACTTACTTTTCTATCGTTTCTTGAGTAGTGTATAATGCTGCCATTTGCTCCTCCACCAACAACAGGATGGAACCTAGGAACACAAGGTAAATAAATTGTCTGATACTAACCTTGCTCACTGAACAAAAAGAAAGGTTTCTTGATCCACACCTATTCATAGGAACACAACTAAATTATCAATTAACAAATGAATGGATAGCAAGGATACATGGCAGAAAGCTTACGCCATTCTTTGGGCACCTCTCATTTTGCACTCGTATTCAATCTTAGCTGCCAACTGGCTTTCCTCTCTGTGGGTCCTCGACAGCAACATTGTTTGTAAAAGAGACTGTGGTCAAGTAGAGAGAATCTATCAGTGCTCCAAAAAATTCAAGTTGTCACACATATTTAAGTCAATTGTTAAATATACTCCCTCCACCCCTGAATAAATCCATTCCTAGACTTGTCTTAAGTCAAACTTTTAAAAAATTGACCAAATTTATAGAAAAGATCGTCAAGATTTATGATACCAAATTAGTATCATTAGATATACCATAAACTATATTATCATAATATGCTCATTTGGTGTCACAAATATTTGTATTTTTTTTCTATAAAGTTGGTCAAACATAACAAAGTTTGACTTAAGACAACTTGCTCTTGTGTTTCAGGCTTGATGCCTTGCGTCCTGCATGCATACTGCAAGTCGCTAACTGAACTAGAAATTCCAGACATACTAAATTTTCAGTGGGCTTTGTTGGAGGCCCAACCAATAGTAGGAAGACACAATAAGTGGGGTGTCTGGGTGCACAAACCTGAGTTCCGGAGCCAGCCAAGAGGCAGGGAATATGCGCAGGCAGAATGGAATGGATAATCATTAGGGCATCGTGTATAGCCTTGGGTTTACCAAACCAAAAGGGACTAATATTTCCGATGAGCTCTTGTTGGATGCCCAACCAATAGTAGGGAGATGCACACTGTGGGGGTGCTTGAGTGCACTAACCTGAGTCATGGAGCCAACCAGGAGGTAGGGAAAATATGTGCAGGACAGTGTGGTATTGATAATCATTAGACAAACAGTGTACCTTTGGTTTTACCAAACCAAAAGGGACTACAAGTTCATCCACCTATCTAATTAGCTCAGGTACCTTGTGTCCCTGTCTAGTCCTCTACCAATGATTTTTCCCACATCAACTCCAAAAGTTCACCTAAGAAATAAAAACCATCTTGTCCCTTCCCCAACCAGAATAACTCAAGCTCCTATGAATTGTATCACAAGCAAGCTAGACTAATATTAGGAACTGGAACATCAAACACCCTATGTCCCGAACTGATTAATATTCTATGTCCTAAGACTGGATGCCAAAGGTAAGCGTTTAACCAAATACCTGAGAAACAATAGACGCTGATTCCCTCATCAACTTAATTTCTGATTTTGACTTGACCCACCGTAATTCATCGGTGTAATTTGTAAGATCTTTAACTTTATTGTTCAGTGATGCCCTACGGAAGGCATCCAAGTTCTTATAAGATGTTGTCTTCACATTGTGATACACCCCTTTTGATCGCTCAATCAGTTCAGGAAGGATCTGCATTTTAGTAGCAATAGCATTAATGTGGTCAGGTGGAGAATTCAGTCAAATCTACACCAACAAAGTATTATAACTAGCAGGAAGTAACAACTAGTGATATAAAGTGATGCAGTAGATAATGCTGGAAGAAAATCAGAGTGCTTACCTTCTGCATCTGACTAAGTGGAAATGCTTTATCTGCTTTAAAGAAATCCACAGCAGCCTCAACTCCAGCAGTTTGACCTTGCCAAACTACATCCTAGCTCAATAATACATTAATAAGAATTGTGTGGCTTACATAAAAAAGCTATCAATAAGGACTCATTACCTCCTTATTTGTATCTGGCATGAACATGCACAACCCTGTTTCTTCACTCAAAACTGCTACACCACCGGGTTGCGTACAACCTGTAATATACAGGTAATCACCATTCTGTCTGAATGGATATGGCACTACATCAGTCATCATCTGCTGATCAGCGGAAGCAATAATGGCCAAGCTTTTCTCTGGTAGCACCTCCAAAAGCTTTTTTCTTCTAGAGATGTACTCCTTGTTTGTGATGCCTGGTGTGATCTCTCCATCAGCTAATAACTGGCTCATATAGTAGCAATGTTTAAGAAAACACATAGGTTTAACAAAATAACAAAAACAATAATAAGAGCAGAATTTAACAAAGACTGTATTTTAGTGGATGAGAAGTCCACATATCAGCATATTCGACCAAACAGCACCCACTGTGGACCAGATTATACTCTAGTAACTTAAAAGCCATATTAATTAGTTTATTTGATAAATAAAGTGGCGTCGACTCAGATCATAAACCTATATAAGATTATAAGCAATGATAATCTTCTACCCCAACTTCAAGTTCTCTGTATGAAAGGATTTTGGCACTCATGGCTAACTTAAGCTTGAAAATGAACCAGGTGCCAGGTCTTAGATATACTAATAGATACTAGTACATTAAAAGAGGAACAAAAGGTGACACAATCTCATTTAGAATGGCATAAAAAAGTCATTCCGTTTCGGGCTTCCATTTTAGATGCATGTGCTTTTTTGGTGGCCCTGCACTCCTGCTGCATCTCTCACAAAAACTCAAATTTTCGTAATAAGATGAGAAAGTATACATGCAAACTGAATTGCATTCCTTGTAAAATGGTACTGAAAGTGGTACAAGCCAACATAGGGCAGCATTGGAAAACAGGTGACTTAAAACATATTTTAAGAACTAGCAAGTAGCAACTAGTTAAGTCTCCAAAAACACAATGCGACTAGCAGTGACAGAGCTTCTCAAAGGCCAATAGGGGCCATGGCCACCCATGAACTTGTGTAAACTCCATTAGTTGCAGCCATTTTGGCTTGATAAAAACTAAAGATTAGCCTTGTTTTTTAATGATTGGCCCCTGCTGGATTTAGGTCCAAGCTCCGCCACTGGCGGCTAGTATCAGTGTCTAAACACTAAATACCAAATATGCAAAGCCAGGGTCAACATGCCTGCAAAATCTGGTACCAGCAGCAAGTAAGAAATGAGATTGGCAATACCTCAGGATGAGACTGGGGTGTTGGTTGACCAACATCGACTATGCCACCAGCTGTGTATGCAGCTCGCTGAACCAAACCATGGGAAGCAGATAGAAATCGAGATGCCACCTGGGTGCAATGAAAAAAAGAAAGATGAATCACTATCATGGTGCTAAACAATACAGAGACATTTGTTTTTCATCAATGCCATCTAACTGCAGGTAAAGTTCACATTTCACAACAATTTAGGAGGAAAAACAAAAAGGATAATGTGTAGATCAGCCTGTGAAGAATTTGCCACTTCTCTCATCAGGAAAGGACACTTCTGTCTAACAATAAGCTCGGGCACTAACCAGATACAATTTGATTGTTCAATGCTTGTAGCACTGTAGCAGTAATCCAGTTGACAATCAGGAAATATAAGTGTGGCTGTCAAAGAAGACAAGATAAACCTTGCCTTTTATAAGGGAGGCAGGAGATATGCAATCCACAGAATTTCAGCCCATGCTAACCAAAAGCATCATCTAAATCAAAACTTGACAAAGCTTTACTGGCACAAACGCTGAAACACATAGGAAATTTCCCTCAACAACCAATTCAATTATCCACTGAAGCCAAATCATCCCAAACTATCTTAAACAGACTTCATTTCTGGCTATACTATATGTGGCCTCCATTTCTGGCATCACCAAGACTTCTACTAGGCATAAAACAAGACTTATCCCTAGACAGGGGAGAGATGCCCTGATTTTGCCCCTAACAGGATGGTTAGCATCTAGCAAAACTGCAGTAAAATTCCTTACTTCAAGATGGTTCCTTCGAGCTACTCACTCCCTATTCCGATCCCCAGAATATCTGAGTTTCTGTTCTTTGGACCCCCAACAAGCCCAACGCATCCTAAGAATTAGAGCTTCATGAGAGCCATCATAAGCAAGGAGCATAACCTTATTGTCTTGGTTGAAACCTCGAGCATATAAGTCATGCAGCACATCATCTCCCTGTTGTTCTTGTAGTTGCCCAATGGGTGCCATGCAAGCTGGAGCTGTGTGCTAATAACTCTTCCAACACTATACTTTCTAATAATCTGACCCTTGATGTGTGCGCCATCAACCACTTGGTTTGAGTTAGACTCCGAGCTCCAGGGGCAGTGATAAGTCAACAAAATGGGCAATCAAGTCGGAAGCCGACTTTGCCTTATCATCATCCAAGTACTCTTTCCCCAAGGCTAGCTGTTGCAACAAGCCATCTTTCCCCAAGGATAGCTGTTGCAACAAGCCATCTTTCCCCAAGGCTAGTTGTTGCAACAAGCCAACAAGCACCGTCATGTCAGACAGCATCTCTTCGTCCCACACAACCTCACTAGGCATTTCATCAAACACCTCTTGTGCAGCACTCTCTCATACAGCAGGGGCCGTGGAGACTATCTGCTTAGCCTGTGCTATTGCGCCATCCTTAAGAGGCATTTCATCAAACCTACGGCATGGTGGTCCACTGATTACCCGAGGAGCTAGAGTGCTAGACACTGAACACGGAACACCCATGTCGAGTCGACGGAATAGTGTGAGCAACTGGGCAAGGCACCTAAATCCTCAAATCGAAGAAAACCCGTCGATTCTACCGCCGCCGCCGAGAACTCCGAATCTACAACCACCTGCTCCCTCGGAGTACCAACTCGACCGCCGCACACATGCACGCCGCCACGGTGCTACCCAAGGCGACCAGCCAGGCCACAGAATCCCACCCTCCCCTTCTCCCAGAAAATGAAAAAAAAAATAAACAGAAAAAGGACGAGAAGGGAGGAAGGGGCGAGGAAGTGATGGGAGTGGGGCTGCTTCAACCATGCTTACCTCGGTTGCTCGCAGCAGCCGCGCCGCCATGGCCATTGGCAACAGCTTCCCTAAAACCTGTGCTCGAGTTCGCTTCGTCTCTCCTCTCTTTTCTTGGTCCCCCTCCCCCTGCGTTCCCTCTCTAGCTCAAATTCACTTCGCCTTCTCTGTCTAGTTGTCACCGATCTTAAAGCACATCTACTCCCTCTGTCAAAAAAAAAAGTCATTCTCACAATTTTCAACTTTGGCCAAATATATGTAACAAACTATTAATATTTATGGTACATAATTAATATCATTAGGTAGCCGTGGAATATACTTTCATAATAAACTTATTAAAGATATAAATGTTGTACGCATTTTCTACAAACCTAGTCAAAGTTGAAAAAGTTTGACCAGGATGATTTCTATAACGACTCTTTTTTTTGGGACGGATGGAGTAAGTACTAACCCAGCTCGTTATGCCTTTTGTTTTATTGGCTTCTTGCTTGAGATTCGAGAAGACGGAGAATTGAGAATTCAAAATATCAATTGCAGTTTACCTAAATTTGAAGAAAGTGGTATTGGCAAGCATTTGTTCAAAGAATCACAAATTGGAGCACAAAAAAGGGTTGACCTAAATTTGAGGAAAAGTGGTATTGACAAGTATATCTTCAAAATCAAAATACAAAAAAGGTAAGTGGCTTGGACAGTCCAGTTTTGGGATTAAAATTTAAGTAAAGTTCACCGGCAGTCCTTCAATCTGCCGGTTCGCTGGTATGAAACTTGGCTGAAATTGACTGGTTGTGTGAGAGAGAAATACTGTAGCGGCTGGTTGATGAATAGTATTTGCTGAGAGGGATCAGCCGGCTGGTCTGGATGGACCAGACCAGCGAACACGCCCAATCTTATTTCGATGTGTCATATCGGTCCCTAAACTTGTAAATCGCCAGTTTAAGTCATCAAGCTTATTCACCATGTTATTCCAGTCCCTAAACTCACAAATCACCCAGTTAATTTAGTTCAACTACATGTTATAAGACCCAGACATAGATTATCTAAACAGGACTTGCGAGTAACATAGATCGAGTATCTAAATAGGACTTGCGAGTTTGGGGATCATAATGGAACAACTGAACAAGTTTGAGGAGATTTGTAAATTTAGTAACCGTGATAACCCAGCCCAGCCAAACGAGTTTAATGACATGAACAGTCAATTTGCTAGTTCACGGACCTAAATGATGAGGACCACCAGTGTACTTTATTCAAATTTCAAATACTAAAATACTTCATTTTGAGTTATATATAAAATGTTTTCAAGTGTGTACCTAGAAAAGCCAAAGCATGAGGGAGAATCCCAATCTGTTTGGCACAATCAGATGCAAAACACTAATGACCAGCAAACACGGTCAATGTGGTTCAAAACCCAACTTGTGTACAACAACTTAAAACAGAATACAATCACTTGAAAACATTTCATAGGAAACTGGAAAGAAAATCCTTTATCCGATCAATGTAGGGTGACTGGGTGGGGATTATGTGGCCCATGTCATGCTCAACAACGGAGCAGCAATCCTGCTCAAACAGACCAGCTAGTTCAGCGCTTGCCCTGTTTGCTATCTGCTTGTCATGACCATCCCCATTGCCGAAACAATGGAGCGAGGGGAGCTTGATTGGTTCGTTGCCGAAATCACCCATGGGCGCTGGATATCCGGAGCAGAACATCCCAAACCTGAACTTTGGAGAGCCACAGATCTGCTGCTGCTTCCTGCAGAATAAGGCAGCCATGGCAGCTCCCTGAGAGAAGCCCAGGATTCCGTCGAAGCTCCCCATGCGAGACATTGCATTTTCAAGGTAGGTGTATGATTCCTCAAAGCCTTCGGTTTGTTGCTGGTACTGAAGAGGGTCAAACGGCACATCTGCAGCCCTCCAATCTTGCTCAGGGTTGCTGTTGGAGTTTGGAACAATGAGCCATGCGAATTTCCGTTTTGGTGTCACAGACAGAGGTGAAGGTTTGTCTGAGCAGTGGCCCTGGATTGGTTGATATAAAAAGGGAAGCTCATGAGGTGCGTCTACAAAGACAAGCTCAGCGATGTGCTTCAGCTTCTTGGCAAGTGCTGATGTTCTTCCCTTAAAACTGGATGCGTTCTGGCGGAAACCATGCAAACAGAGGATCCTCAACCTTTTCAGCTGCTCATTACCTGTGTAATATTTCATTTACTTAGAGCAAGGTCAACCCTAAAAAATACAAATAAATATATCTAATCCAGAGAACTGCATGCTTAATAGTTCAGACTGAATGCATTAGAGAATATCAGAATAAACAGATCAGCTGATTCAGTGGACCAAAAATGCAAATGACTCAAATCACATATGACTTATCTATCTTGTTCAAGCCCAGCGCCCCAGCCCATGCATTTGTTCTCTACTTCTGTAGCTTAAGCGCCATGTGCATATTTGAGTAAGAATATAAATAATTATCACTCAGAGAGTGCAATGGAAAACTGATACAGACCTTACCGTCACTCCAGGGAACTTTGGAGGTCACATTGTGATAGCTTATGGATGGCTTTTCAAAGCTTTCAGATAGTCCTATCTGTATTTGGCAGTCTTGTCTTGTTGATATTTGGCAGGGTTCTTTTCCATTCTTTTGGCATAGCTCGCATGCATATTCCTTAGTAGAATCCTGAAGTTTAAAAAAACAAGTTTAACTTTTTAAAGCAATTATACAAATTAGCGTAAAATCAATGTGACAATCAACAAAACTTTCATGCTGCATTAAAAAATATTGCATTTGACTCAACCTGACATGTTGGGCACACTAAGACCAACATTCTGCAATGGCTGCAGCGACAGCGTGACGAATAGTCATCAAAAGAAGAACCACATATCAAACATGCTCCGAGTATGTTTTCTTTAAGGCTTCCCACAGAGATTCTATGAAATGACATTGTGACAGATTAGTGAGAAGAAAAACAAATGAAATTCTGAAAAGGAAGAGTTTGAGATACCTGTGGTCAAATACAAAATTCTTTCCTTCAAAATAGCCACCATCTGGGAATTGCTCCAGATAACGCTGAATGCCACCATATAGCTAACATAAACATAATAATAAACAGTCATGACTCATGAACAATACAAATTACTCAAGCATGGACAAGTACTCAAGATTAATGACAAGCCAAACAGAGTATAGCACTTATTATTACCTGAAAAACGTTCTCAAATCCTTCACCTTTTGAGCGAATATAAGCTGATGCCATCTCACAGCGTATACCTCCTGTGCAGTACCTGTAATAAATACCAAAATGTTAGTTAGGCTTCTTGCTTGGTGCTTGCAAAGTACATTAGTCTAATTCAAGGTTAATTCAAAGATCCAGCTTAACATACATAAGAATTGATTTCCCATGCAGCTGCTCAGCATGCTCGTCTATCCAAGAAGGCAGGTCACTGTATTGCCTAATTTCCGGGTCTAAGGTCTTCGCATTTGGCACATTGAACCTGCCGATCCGAGTCTCATACACATTCCTTGCATCCAAGACAACCACTTCCTTCTTCTCCACAGATGCCACAGCATCCAAACTAGTCCCAGCTAAAAGCACAGTCCAAGTTAGAAATTATACCAGATTTTGGCAGCCCAAACAACCATGGACAAGCGTCAGTCCGAGAATCCACTCACCAACATTCTGGAGCACAGAATGGAACTCAGCCGCCGACAAGTGTCTCCCAGCACTAGAAATCTCTGGTGGTGCCGACGTGGGGTTGGAGCACAGGGTAACTAGCTCCTGCCAATGCAGCAACAATTCAAAACACTGATGGATGGCACTACCAACTAGTCAAAGGTGAAATCATTCTGCTGGAAGCAGTGGCAAGAACCTTGACGACCCGGACGGAGAGCGAGGTGAAGCCGCACTCCCTGGCGACCCTCTCGTCGACAGGCTCGTCGCAGGACGCCAGCTTGAAATCCGTGCCCTCGAACAAGGCATTGGAGCTCATCTCCGTGATGTGCTTCTCCAGCGCGGCCATCCGCCCTCCGAGCTACCAACACCAAAATGCAGGGCCGGTGAAGTCGTGATGAATTCATTTATGAATACTGCAAATCCACAAAGCTCGATCTTGAGAAATTGGCTATTATAGGACTCCAAACGTTGGGTTTCTCTATAATAAGACTCCTAACGTTTGTTTCTCTGAAATAGGACTACAAACAATTACAATAAGCTATAATGACATTTTGATACATTTAACCATTATTCTTATCTCCCAAATACATGTATTTTCTGATAATGACTGTATTGCCCTTCTGTATTACACACCGATCCATCATTTGAGCGTAGATGCTACAACACTTAATGGGAGGTGGAATGGTCATTTGGCTGCAGCAGTAGGAGTTGATGGTCACAATTGGATGTATCCAGTCGCTTATGGCTTCATAGCTCAGGAAACAACAGACAACTGGACTTGGTTCATGGAACAATTAAAGAAAGCTATAGGTGATCTTCCACTCCTTGCTATTTGTTCCGATGCTTGCAAGGGCTTGGAGAATGCAGTGAAAAATGTATTCCCCAATGCAGAGCAAAGGGAATGCTTTTATCATATGGTTAGAAACTTCAATAAGAGATTTAGAGGGTTTGGCCAAATATATCCTGCTGCAAGAGCTTACACAGAGGAGATTTTCTATGATAATATAGCAAAAATGATAAGTGAATCAGCTGCATCAGTGCAATGGTTACAGGCCAATCATAAGCTATTATGGTACAGGTGTGGTTTCAATCCAGAAATTAAGTGTGACTATATAACTAGTAACATTGCAGAGACATTTAATAACTGGATTAGAGACCATAAGGACTTACCGGTTGCTGACCTTGCTGATAAGATCAGAGAAATGATCATGGTACTATGGAACAAGAGAAGAATTATTGCATACAGGCTACCTGAAGGCAGGATACTCCCATCTATTATGGTTCAGCTAAGGGCAAACACTAGAGGTTTGGGGCACTTGAAAATTGTACCATGTTCTAACTGGAGTGCAGAGGTGTGGGACCATAGCGGCGCCATTTCTGTGAGGCATATTGTCAAGCTAGGCCAAAGAACATGTACTTGTCTAGAATGGCAGCACACTGGTAAGCCATGTCAACATGTACTGGCCTATGCAACCCGCCAAAGAGGAGTGGATCTAGAACAGTTTGTGCATGACTACTACTCTGTGAGTAGATTCAGGGCTGCTTATGGTAGAGAGATTGAGCCAATGACAGATAAAACACAGTGGCCACATGTTGACCTACCATTTGGCGTTGGTGCACCTCTAGCTAAATTATCTGTTGGAAGAATGAGGAAACTAAGAATCAAGGGATGGGATGAAGGTGGACACAGGAAGAAAGGAAAATCTACCAATGAGGTTGAAGGTGAGAAGGGATGGGATGAGGTTGAAGGTGATAATGATACTGTTCCAACAAATGCAAAGGGACAGAAGATGATTAGAGGACCTATGACTTGCAAACGATGCGGAGAAAAAGGCCACAGACAAGCTAGTTCCAAGTGCCCATATAATGGGACCGCAAAAAAGAGGTAATTGATGATTTTCTTTATCAACAAGCTAGTTCCAAGTGCCCATATAATGTGAATATTAACTTATTTCAGCACTTGTAGGAAGCGTAGGCAACCTAGGAAGAATGTCACAAAAGAAGGAATGGCGGAACCTAGCACCCCACGGAGGCCAACAAGGGATGAAATTCTACGAGATAGTCCAGAAAGGGTCACTAGAAGGTAAGAAATATTAACACATTTACTGTACAGAATAATTGTTTTATATATACATCTAATTGCCGATCGTATTTATGTGCAGCAAGCTAGCGATGTTACTTGGAGAGGGCACATCTTCACAAACTGACAACGCTAGCCCCGTGAGAATGCCTACCCCGGTGCCACCAAAAAAGATGACTCCAAAAAGGAGAAAGCTAAACATTTGATGATGGAGCATTTTAGTTGTGATGAGATGTAACCTCATGATTTATTTCATATGACATTGATTTCGTTTGAAACTACATTATGGTCTTCTGAGATGAACTTATTTATGCTACAAATATGGTTTTATAAGATGAACTCGTTGCTAAATTCTTGCCGTTATATATTACTTGTAATTGTGTATGAATCAATTCTTGTTATATATTACTTGGAACTGTACATATATTACTTGTAACTGTACATGGCTTGCCACGGCCAGCAAGCCAAGGCAGTTTTGGCCAGCCAGCCATGGCCACAGCCAGCCAGCCACGGCCAGCCAGCCAAGGCACCTGCGGCCAGCCAGCAAAGGCCATGGCCAGCCAGCCAAGGCAGCGCCCAGCCAAGGCCAAGGGCCGTCGGAAGCGAGCAATGACTTTTTTTTCAAAACGACAAAACAATCACCTTCCAAACACTGAAGGTTAAAACGGTCACGTTGGGAACAAATACATGCATTTAGATGTTAAAAGATATTAAAATGGTTTAAAATGTCATTATAGCTTATTGTAATTGTTTGTAGTCCTGTTTCGGAGAAACAAACGTTAGGAGTCTTATTATAGAGAAACCCAACGTTTGGAGTACTACAATAGCCAATTTCTCCTCGATCTTCCCCGCACCAAAAAGGCGCCGCTTACGATGCCAAGAAGATAGAGCAAGCGGGGGCATGTTCTCACCGTGGCGTTGACTCCGTCGGGGCCGACCCGGACGCGGCCGACGAGCGCGAGGCCGCGGCAGTGCGCCTCGTAGAACGCGGCGAGCGCGGCGGCGTCGGGCACCTCGGCGTACTTGTAGTAGAGAAGCACGCCGTAGCGATCTCCGCCTCCATCTCCTGTATGCTGCTCCTGCTGCCCCGTCGCGTCCATAGCCAAACAGGCAAAAACCCTAGCTGCGGCGACGGCGACGGCGGCTCCGGCGGCGGAAGAAGGACGAAACGAAGATGACGAGAAGAGGCGGACAGGTCGGGCATTCAGCTAGTCGTAAGAATATATGGGCCGGCCCAGCATGCATATGCAAAGGCCCAAATTTCATCTCATTTAGTTGAAGGCCCAAAACTTAGCTCTGCCCACCTAGGACCTTATCCTTCTCCTCGCCCGCATTCCATTTCGCTCCGCGTCCCCACACGGCCACACCGAAAAACCCCGGCAAGAAGAACCTCGCTCTCCGGCGTCTCCGGCCACCTACCCATGGAGGCCACCGCGGTGCCACGGGCTCTGTCCCTCCTCGGACCATCTCCGCGGCCGCCGCCGCCTCGGATGCGTATGAACTGCTTGCACGTAGCCATTGGAGGAGGTGTGAGGCGGCGGGGGGCCGTGGCAGTCTGGGCGAAGAAGAAAAGGGGGAGGGGCGGGGACGGCGAGGCGCAGGAGCGGGTGGACACGCACAGCTTCGCGGCCAAGGAGGGCGAGGCTGCCGGACTGTTCCCCGAGGCCGTCCTGCTTAGAAAGGTTGGGTCTTTTTTTCTTCTTCTTCTTCTGTTCATTCAATTCCCTGCTAGGCTGCCTCTAGATGCTTCTATCTAGCGTTTAAGCCTGGGGGACGAGCAACAGGACATGGTTGCTTTCGCGTTTCTGTTTCTAGACTAGATTCTTCCCTGAATGCAATGGTTTTGGTCAATGACTTGGCAGCAGCCAATAATCTGTGTAAGTAGGCCTTAATGTTGCGAATGGTGGATATGAGATTTTTTTAGGGATAATCTAGTGTTATATGCTTGCGTCTGTGTGTAAACCTCTACAATGCTTTAGTTTTCTTGTACAGTAACCATTGCCAATCAATACAATCTTCTATTCATGACAACAGAAACAGAGCCATTTTCCTATTGAAATGAATTTATGAACGAACAGTTGCCTTCCAGTGTTTTCAATGCTTGTGTTTTCTGCTTCTTAATGTAATAAGACTCTGTAAAACTTTGGCTTGCTCTTCTTCTTATATGACATAGCAGAGCTCCTGCTAATTCTTCAAAAAAAAAAGTAGTACTCCACTAGAGGAAATAGAAAATAAATTATGAAGTTTGCCGAAGGCATACGAAACATTATGGATTTAGTCATTTGCGTTAGAAACAGGAGATGCTCTTAAGCTTTATGTGGGGAAGATTGAAAGCTATTGCAATAGGCTAAACAACTACATGCTTTTCTTATTTCTGTTGTTTTGTAGAAAATGGTGAGAGAGGATGGTCAAGTGTCACCAGAATTTGCTGATGCAGACGAAGGTTCGCTTTTCTGCTATAAAGTTCTTGTAGATGTCCATTTTGGTACTGTAAAGATCCTTTTTATGGTTCATGCGAATATTTTTATCATTCTATGTCATGTAGATCGGTATTTGGGAGATAACTAGGCCTTATGCTTTGCCAAGAGCTTGAGAGATTGAGGGAGACTAGAATTGGCCTTATGCTTTGCCAAGAGCTTGAGAGATTGAGGGAGACTAGAATTGTTTCTTCATTATTCCTTGCCTTCTTCCAAATGACAGACGTGTCTCTCTTTATATAGAGAGGGGACTAACCCTAGACCTAACTTGGTGGCTAAGCACCCTTGACCTAACTTGACGGCTAAGCTACTGACGCTTGGGCCTATTGGGCCGGCGGCAGCTTGTTGGCTGCCCATGACATCTCCCCCGCCCTTGGAGACCCAGCTCGCCCTCGAGCTGGATAGCTTGATGGCACCTTCTTCTGTGGCGTAGTGGAGCAGATGTTGATCTTGATGGGAATCTGGTCCGTCGGCGATGGTGACCAGAGGCGGTGACAACAGCGATGGGATAGGTCGAGCCTCGGGCTCTGGCGGTCGACGGTGGAAGTGGTGCTGGACGTGGCGGTGGGGATTTTTTTTTCCGATGGGGCAGGCGGCTGGTGGTAGCGATGGATAGGGGATGAGGATCGACTGGATCTCTGATACCAGGTGTCATGTAGATCGGTATTTGGGAGATAACTAGGCCTTATGCTTTGCCAAGAGCTTGAGAGATTGAGGGAGACTAGAATTGGCCTTATGCTTTGCCAAGAGCTTGAGAGATTGAGGGAGACTAGAATTGTTTCTTCATTATTCCTTGCCTTCTTCCAAATGACAGACGTGTCTCTCTTTATATAGAGAGGGGACTAACCCTAGACCTAACTTGGTGGCTAAGCACCCTTGACCTAACTTGACGGCTAAGCTACTGACGCTTGGGCCTATTGGGCCGGCGGCAGCTTGTTGGCTGCCCATGACATTCTAATCCCCCTTTTTTTTGCAGAAAAGCTGTATGATTTTCTTAATATTCAGCTAGAAAGTGATCTCAATCTGAAAAGAAGTAAGAACTCTTTCCTTTCCTCTTCCGTCCAGCTTTTTTTTCTATTTCTTCATGCTGGCATTACTTGCTGTTCATTTGTGCTGGCTTTCTGAGTTCAGCTTGAACCTCGTCCTTTTACAGTGCGGCACTATGAAGTAGTTTATCTAATTCATGAGGACCGTGTTGAAGAAGTTGAAAGTGTTGTATCAAAAGTACAAGGTGCATCTTTCAACACTCGTCACTCAGACATCACTTGTGTATTGGTGAAATTGTTTTAGCACACTGGAGTCCTTTCTCTCTCTAAACATACTAACTAAATGAGTTAGTCTTAATCACCTAAAGCTTAAGGAAAACTAATGTACTTATATGTCATGTTCTGCCTGTAGGTTTGACACTCTTATAGGGATGTTCCCTGCTAAACTTGCTACTATCTATCTGATTTGCTTTTTCTGCCTTTGTGGTTTCCATCTCTATGTGCAATCTCTAAGGTAGGAAGGAAAATGTTGTTTCTCTATTCATTGTGGTGCACATGTTTCTATAATATTTGTTTCAATCAGCCAATGTACCTGAGCCTATATTTTCTACATTTTATGGAATAGTCTAACAGTTTATCAATAAACTACTGAAGAGTTAACATACAAATATTCTCTTTGTTCTCTTGTAGATTTTATCAGGGAGAAGAAAGGAAGGATATGGAGGCTTAACAATTGGGGGCTGCGCAGGCTTGCTTACAAAATAAAGAAAGCAACACATGCCAATTACATTTTAATGAACTTTGAGATAGAGTCAAGATACGTCAATGACTTCAAGACCCTCCTAGACAAGGATGAAAGGATCATCAGACATCTTGTTATGAAACGGGATGAGGCAATTACTGAAGACTGCCCTCCCCCACCAGAATTCCACAGTCTGCGAGCTCAACAATATTTTGATGATGACTATGACGATGTGGAGGAAGAGGATGGGGATGCTAGGAGTGGGATAGAGTCTGCCAATTATGATGAGGATGGTGTTGAAGCCAGTGACGAGCCCGAAATTATTTATGTTGATGAAGCTGATCAGGATAATTACGAAGACACTAGAAGAAGGAACAGAAAGCTAAAGGTGAAGAAGTATACATCAGAGAAGGTATTGAGGTAGCATTAGTGTTTCTCCAGTTAGTTTAAGTCTTTTTAGTTCTTATTACAAAGGACCACCTGTGTCTGTATGATGAGGAAGTTTCACTTAGGTGCTTTTTCTGGTGCCAAGGACCACTACCATGATAATGAGATAGGTATATGTGCTATGGCTGGTACAGCCCTTGTAAATGCCTTCTTTAGTGCACCTTTGTTTTTTGTGTCACTTTCTTTGCCAAGAAAACCAAAAACTTAAATACTATATTATTAGTTCGAAATACAGCCTTATCTGACTGCAAATAAGGTATGTGTACACACCGAGACCTCAAAAGATGCTTGCCTCAACCATTCAGTGGGAGTTGCGTGAATCTTTTAGCATTCCAAGGGGTAGCTAGTTGGAAGCAGCCCTTAGGTTTATGCTTTAAATTTGTGCATCTCTTAAGTATTTGGAGCATAAAAGCTCCTCCAATCTGTTGATCTGCAAGTTGCTGGCAGGCTTTGCTTTTTTGTTTATTTCTCTTTATTTTAGATGGCTAAATTCATGTGTGCTATAAACCTGCAGTTTTGTATTGGTTGGAGAGTCCGTATTTCTTTTGTTCACAACTGAACATGCTAGATTCTTTTTATTACACCAAATAAATCAGCACCTCCTCATCACTAGTTCACCGGGTTTTTTGAAGTGTACTTTACTAATTTTTCAAGCCATGGAGCAGGGGATAACATTCCAAACATTATTTACTGGAGGAACTTGTACTATTATGTATTGACAAAACATGATCACATTGCTGACTTGATTCAGGTCATGTGATGACAAGTTAGGGATGCAAATGATGATTGTGAGGGGACCTTATGCAAACTTAATTAATGATCAAACCTAAGGAATGTTCGATTGTTTTGTATTACTTGTCCCACAAGTCATAGATAGGTTGAGGTCTATCAAATGATCAACAACTAGTATTAAGTTTGGGAATCTTGCTCACTTCTCAGCTAACTTGTAGCATGTCACCTGCAAATCTTGAGATAATCAATGCATCTGATCTGCTATTATTGAAGGAAACTCCTTGACTGATCAGCTTATTGTCACCATTTTGTTTCATATCTTTCATATTATCACACCGATGAGCATTTATTTTGTCATCTCCAAGTTTTTATGGGATGGTTTATGTTTGCTTGTTTTACATCTAGCTGCTCCATATTTGCAACATCTTTTTTTTTAAAAAAAAGTAAGAGTTTTGGGCACCTCATTTTCTTCTGCCGCAACTTGCTTTATGTTGCATATAGCACTGCTATCTTGGGTTTCAGATAATATTGTGACCATGACTTGCATTAGCTGTGTATAGCCAGGGACTTCTTGTCTGTACGGCTGTACCTCACTGCTTGAGATCACCATAAATCTGCTAGTAATTAGAGGAATCTTCTCGATTGATCCGCGACTGCCTGTTGTTGCTGTAATCTACTTCATGTCGCTGTACGGACCACCGGCTGTTTCGCGTTGAATAATCACCGAGTAGTTTGTAAGTTTGTACCATGGTCCATTTTCATGACTGATCATGACTCATCAGCCTAAGGGTCTCTCAATCAGTGTACTGCTATAGATGGTATATGCTCCTGTGTGTTCAATCAAACAGTGTGCCAGCATTTATCGCTGCCAACCATTGCTGGCGGTTGGGCTCTATATATCGCACTGCTGGTTTCAATACCGTTTAGTGGATTGTGAGGACACAATGTGTGAATGAAAACAACAAGAGAGAAAAGGTTGCGCTCACGTGTTCCAAACTTCTGTAACTTCTCACTGCCTTTTCATCGAGAACTGGCTGCGCCAATCTGATGGATCGATCTGAAGTCTGAACCCATCGTACCTCCTCAACCATCGTAGTACCCATGTTACCATCGAAGTTTCATTCTGACTTGTACAGAGGATTTAGTTGGATTGCTTTTCCAGTTTGTGCTGCGAATTAAAGCCGTTTTCCCTCTATGCGGTGTGCTTAGATTCTTGTATCACACTACCTAACTAACTGTTTCTCACGAACTAGAAACTGACTGATGTCTCAGTTTTCCCCCTAAGTTTCGTTTAGAGAATTGATGGCCGTGTGATGAAATTTTCAATTTTGGTGGTTTCTCGATTAGAGGCATGGATGTTTGATCCCTCAACTAATGTTCGTCCTTGGTTTATCATTCGAACTGACTCAAAACCAAGTATGCCATTGTTGCTTGCCATCGATGTGGTTTGGGGCTCAATATGTATAGAGATTTGATCTTTAACTTTAATAGTCTTTAGTCCATAGCAGCGTTTGAAGTCCAACGGTTAGGATAATTGCCTTCCAAGCAATAGACCCGGGTTCGACTCCCGGCAAACGCATTTTTTTTTTTACCTCGAGGAGGCACTTTTTGTTTCTTTTATTTATTACTGTTTCTGCGTCAAAGCCTTGATATGATATCGGAATTGACAGCATAGGCATGTTTTTTTTCCCCCTAGATAGATTCTGTTTTTTCGTCAGAGACTTGATATCAGAATTGACAGCATAGGATAGTATCCGATATGAAAGTAAACGTAAAACGCACACCACATTTTACCTTTTAGTTGATTGCTTGCAGTTCCTACCCCGTTTCCCCTTCTGTCACAGTCATTGTTTTCTACATCTTTTTTATTAAGAGAGGAGAAAGTAAGATACACGACGTACGCAAAAAGTAAGATACACGACGCACGTGCCCTGGCCGCGCAAGATCAAGAGAAAAGATAAACCTAAATTCTAGGTCTTCAGCATGGAACGCAATTACTCATGGACTAAACAACAACAATTTAGGATACTGATTACACCTCTATTTCAGCATTATGGTAGCATTCAATTTTCTCAACACTTGTGTCAATACGTTTTTCAAGCCAATCCGAGGCTGGACCCAATCGATCTTTGGCCCTGTTCATCTGGCTTATAATCCGTTTTATTTGGTTTGTTTTTTCAGCCGAAACAGTATTTTTCTCACAAAAAATCAGTTAACAGTGTTTTTCAGCCGGCTTATAATTCCAGCCGAACAGGGCCTTTATCATGTGTTCTACTACGTGTCATTATATTGTGGGCCCAACGTACACAACACTTCCATCCAAAGTTTCAGGTCTTTATCATCTGTTGTATTGAACTTCATGCATGGCATTGTGCTGGTCTCATGGACTTCAAAGGCCAGATAATTTCATTGCATTTGGATATGACAATTAGTTTGGATTTAAAAACGTCATGTTCCTATGTGTGTTGGATATGTGAATTTTGGAAGCAGTAATAAAGTAGCAACTGGTCTTGCTAAATAATTAATCCCTAGGTGTTTTGTATGAGAGCATGCTTCATACATGTGGTGCTGATGTGTGTTCTTTTATATTTTTCGAAAAAAATTAATTCAGATGGTTTTGATTTTTCGACAATGTGACATGCCTTACTGACGAGGATTCAGGATTGTGCTTTGGAAGTTGGGACACTCTCTCCATCCAAGAAAACACGTTACTTTTAGGGTTTAAAATTTATCCTATAAAACGTGTCACTGTAGCTTATAGAGACAGCTAGTGGGACCTTCGGTATCAATTGCATCCCTAGTGCATACGTGTAATCATGTGATTTGTTTCCCTTCCAATTAAGTAGATCATTGAGTGTGGTTAACTAATAAGGAAGATTGTATCATTTCTCATTAACTAGGTAAATGTCCGTGCGTTGCAACGGGTCAAAGATCATATCATGTGTGTTGTCCTATTACGGAAAAAAACAATACTTTAGATAGTGCAAGAACTTAAGAATATATTATTACAATCTGTAACGCAATGGAATTAATTACCGCATATCATTGCTGTTGTGAAACTACGTTTTAATCTGAAGATATGCTATGAATTGCAGGTAACAAAAAGGTGAGCACAAAGAGTATCTCATCTATGTAGGTTATTGAATTTCAAAACTTACACATTGATGGCCAACACATATTGTCAACAACCATTCTGCAAATACACATGGCTACAATTTGTATCAATTGATTGTTCAACATTTATTTATGCAAGACCATGCTTTCAGGGGTATGGCAAGGTGTCACTATAGTCAGGTTTTTTGTCGTTTGAGAGATCACCCTTATATCCCACATAACAGAGTTACAATTAGCCAGTTGTTTGTGATTTTTTTTTGCATGATCTCCAGGAACAGGAACAGGACTTGGTATGTAAAATTTGAATGAACGTGCGTGAGATCAAGCTGCAGGTATCTTGAGATGAGAAGCGTCGGGCCTACTAATGCACAACTCCCCTAGATGCGTCGCGCCTGCTACTGCACAGCTTCACCAATAGATTTCAGCAAACAAACCAAAGAAGCGGAAACAGGAAAAATAAAATCTTTATTTCTTGGCTGGCTGATAATTTATTTAAGTGCTAACAACTGTTTTGAAAATTATTTCCATGATATCTTTCTTGTTGCTACAAATCAGTCATGCCCAGTCCAATTTAAATCATGCTCTATGCAAAGAAATAATAATAATTTCCCATGTGTGAAACTCAAGTCCAGCTCACGGTTCGAGGCTCGACGGGGACACAACAGTGAGTGATCCAACTAACATTGGGGAAAAAAAGATATACTCTACTAACAAGAGTGAGCCAACTAACATTGGGAAAAAAAACTAAATTGTGATGAAAAAATGACTTATATATGCACGGCCAAATGAGTTTGCAGCATACTCAGAAATTAGGATATACTTTGCTAACAAGCGTGAGCCAACTAACTTTGGAGGAAATAACTAAATTTAGTGAAAAGGCAACTAATATATGCACGGCCAACATGAATTTGCAGTGTATTCAGAAATCAGAAAAAAAAATCACAAGACAATACATACGGTCAAATTGTTTTTATAAGACAAAATGTCACATGGGTATGGAATTGCACGTCAACACAGGCATGGCACACTACAGGATTCAACAAGTGTTTTATATTTCTATCCTTTTCTTATAAGTTAATATACTAACTTGTAGGTCTTGCTTCATCTTTCTCATAGTGTACACAATTTTCTAACAGAAAGATGCATCCAATCCAGGAGATGGCAAACTAAATACATTCCATTCAATTCTCCTAATTATGCAGCAAGGGAGAAAAATTACCAGGATAAACCTCCAGAAGCATGAAGGATCCACTGGAATGTTATGTAGGCTGAAAATTCCACAAATCTGAAGTAATTAAACCAACCGCACAAAGGGCAGAGCAAAATAACTTGCACTTAATCTTACTTTATTGCTGAGAGTGCATACCATCAGTAACCTGCGGTGAAATTAAAATAGCTAAATCTTCTCAGTCAGGTAGGGATGTCTGCCACCATGGGGCTGATCACCAGCATGTTGATCGTCCACTTCTCAGTCAGTTACTAGAAATTGGGCAGAAAGTGATTCATTTCATTGAATATTAGAACCGAAACAAAATGAGCTCGGATGTTTGTTCCTTGTAAAATGGAGAAAAGAAACAATGCAGTTAGACTTCATTGCCTTCCACACTCCAATAAGGAAGTGATCCACATGCTTGAGCTTCCACAAAAAGTTGAAAACCTTGAGATACATCTTCATAAACACTGTGTCTAGGGGAACCCTAGCATCATACTCCAAATAGAAGACATCCCAGCCGCAAGCACCCTCTCCATGATCCATCATCTTTACCCTTATCCGGTCAAAGATATTAGGGTCATCATACTGTGCATTGGATGCTCGGATTGCAGTCTCAAGCAACAGAAAATATTTTTTACAGCATCTAGTATGTCAATAAACAATAATCACCAATGATAAGGTAACGCCAAATACAAGCAGGAGACCATGAAATTTCAACCCAAACATACATATGCAAGAAAATAAAGGGGGCCAGGGAAGATAACATACCCTTGAGCCTCATGACCCAATATCCTACGGAACACGGGAGTGCCCTATGAGAAATAAATTAGAAGTCCCCAATAACACGCAACTCAGCTCCGAGTTGCTGCGTCAAACATCTCAATAGAATGGGATGAGTGATCAGTAGGTAGATACCTTGGCCGACCAGAAGTAAACGTCAGTGTGGAAGAGCGAAGTGAAGAGGATCTTGATGCACACCTCCATGGCCTGCGGCAGCGCTACCTCCTCCACCTCAATGGACAGCGACTTGTTGGCCACTTGGCCTCCCATGCCACCATGGCCGCAGGGGTCCAAGAAAATTACCCACAGAACTGTTAGTCCAATAATCTAGTCTAGCAATAAAAAAATGGTCATTGCAAATTGCAGCATTCGTAGATCATATAACAAAACAGTAGAATGACTAACTACTTCCAATCTCACATTAGGAAAAGATTGGTCGCCATTATTCCTACAGAAAAAGAAAGAAAGAAAGTAAGAACATCCCCACCAAAGAATTCAGGAAGACGATACGTGAAGCATCCATTCTTGGACCCCAAAATTACTTTCGAACCCAAAAAAAAGACAAATCGTGAGTGAGACAGGGAGTGGCAGGCTAGTACCTCTACACTGGATCACCTTCCCCGTGGTCATCATGGCCGCGAGCGGCATGGCGAAAGCAGCGCCACACTTTGATGGCGAGGAAAGCTGTGCGACAGACGATGGACCAGAACCTCCTTCGCGTCCTCATGCTTCACCGGGCGAGTCGGCCGCCGCCGGAAGGCCATCCACAACTGGTGCCACCGCCTCTACGCCGCCGTCGCCCATCCCAGCACGGCCGCGCTCCCGCGAGAAGGCCCGGGTGAAGACGACGTGCCAGATCTTGGCGCTCGAGAAGATGCGGCTCACTGAGGACGAGGAGGACGTGCCCCCACCGGGCTTGCTGCCTCCTCTCCGCTAATTTGTGCACCCGTCCAGGCCCTGCCTCAACGGACCTCCGCGATGTGCGCCCGCTGCCGGATAGCGGCCACACGCGCTCCCACCGCCGGCCGCGAGTTCGTAGGCTTATCCAGTGGAACCGCTTCGCCAGGAGGGTGCACGATTTAGGGAGGAGCGGCATTCGATTGGACACGCCCGGTGGCGGCGCGATTTAGGGAGGAGACGTGGGAGCAGTTTCTTTTTTCACGGACGGGAGCATAGTTTTAAATCTCCGCTCCCGCTATAGCCCGCTATAGCCTTTTGAGGCAGGGTGCCGCTATTTGTGTTCATGTACAATTTAGCCGCTATATCCCGTTATAGCCTGATATAGCTCCGCTATTAGCTGTTTTAGAGATATACCGCTAAACACCTTAGCCCGCTATTTAAAACATTGGACGGGAGTCGAGCGCGGGCGTCAGTTTTGCGCGAGGAAGGCGGACGGGGCGATTAGCGTTGGGGCGGGGCGATTAGTTTTTTACGGAGACGATAACACGCCGATCTTTTTAGTAGTAGAGATTAACACAACAAACACATCAAAGATCTGTCGACTCTCGGTCTTTCGAATGTGCTTACAGGAACGTGGGCGTGCTCATGCATTCATAAAGATGAGTGCGCATGTGTATATGTCAATGTTTTTGTTTATATTATGATTTAAAAAAGTTAGTACAACAAACACTACAGAATCGCTGAAATAATTATAATTACGGGGACACAGGCAAATTACCTTGCGCACTAATCCGTCTTGGAACTGCTAGACTAACATGTTTTTCTTGGTGAATTAATTAATAATTGTAGTTAACGGGTATGAATTATATAGAAAATATTTTAGTTAACATAGAGAAGTGGAGACAATATCTGGCGCAATCATGAAAACACATACCTAGAAGTTTTAAATTTATTTGAATTAATATACATCCATAGTACATCTATAGATGTATATTGTAGCAAAAGTTAATATGCAAAATCATTTTCTAAAAATTCATATGAAAATAAGAAATTTTATGTGCGTATCTATTAAAGACAAAATCACATAAATTTTATCTTATAGTGTACACGATACGATAGTACACCAAAAATTTAGCGAACATGGTAAGTTGAAAGTGGTAATAATTGGTCTCGTTAGGTATACCCTTTTATATGCAAGTCGGAGATTTGCAAACCTAAGGCTCTTGGCGGTCTGGGCATGAGAAATATCTTCGTATAGTCAACAAAAGCCTTGTCCTTCACTCATCCTAGATATCGCTTTTCAATTCAACTGTGGCAGAATCATCCGGTTTAGCACGCTTTCAGGGACGCTTGTCTTCCACTAGACACTAAGTGCCCTGAAAGTGAGCTAAACCAGATGATTTCGTCGAGCACACCCAACGGGAGAACTCGAACAATCCACATTTTACACCCGGGATCCAATAATAAGTATAAACTTACAATACTTAGTCCATTTCATACAACATAGTGTTAGAAATTATTTATTACAATACCATGGTTCAGAGTGCGATAAATTAAACAGCGGAATTAAAATAAACATCTAGCGAAACGAAATGAGAATCTGTCTATACCCACCAGAAGAATCCTCCACACAAGGCATATCTGCTCAAGATGCACCTACAACAGGGGTAAAATAAACCCTGAGTACACAATGTACTCGCAAGACTTACCCGACTGGGAAATATATTTTTCGACTCTCAAGGATTATAATAGGCTTTATGACTTGTGGGTTTCTTGTTTGCAAAAAACAGCACTAAGAGTGTGTTCTCAATTTCTTACTTTTAATAACCGTATTTTATTTCTTATCCAACCTTCTATGTAAGCACCTAGTCTATAATCCAGCAGGGTTGAGCAAACGGAACCATTTCTTCATCTTTCAACTGTCAGTTCTTACTACGATGCCAGAGCGTAGTCAAGCCGTACCGTCACGTAGAAACGGCGATTCGCAAATCAATGTGCCTAGTTGGGTACCCCAAAAAACACATGTCTCGCTTGCACCCTAGGCAAAGCGAGACCAACCCGTTCCACTCCTATCACAGGTTCCAGGTCCCCGTCCAAACTTGGACTCCAAGCCCCCACACTTGAGGCCCGGCCTCAATGTGTTGCTTAGACCTCCACATATCTCCACCTCCAATCAGTCGGTCCAGAAAGAGTCGGAGCCAATGACAAGAGAGTAACAAGCATTCCCGCTCCCATAAGCAAGTATGTGCTCGGGATAATAAATCTTGACTTAACCAGGGTCCATGCAACGAACGGTCCTTAATTGACACAGACAGGGAAACAGTGCAACCCAGTTATGCCCCGTGGCCACGGGACACAACTTGTTACACCCACCAATACCCATACCTCATCTCTGCCCGGCCGCCATTTCCTTTCCATCATTTTATCGAGGTTATAACCATAATATTAAATAACCATCTATTGTGTGTAACGACAGGTTACCCACGCTACCAATAATCCTAGACAAAGCAGCTACATGATCCTATACTAGTAAGACTCATGGGTAGATACATATATATGCATGTGGGTATCATAAAATTTCCTGCAACGTAAATGCACAACATTTAAATATATATATATAACGATTTGCAAAATAAGGGTTATGCACCGGGGCTTGCCTTGGGCAGGTGCAAAGTCAGAGGTGTCAGTCACGGGCGGCTCCCGGAACTCCTCCGGCACGAAGATCTCCTCCTCGTACTCCTCTATGACCTCCTCGTAGTCCTGCTCCTCCACGGCTACGTACCCAACTTCCTCGTGATCTACATGCATGCAATGATAATACGACATTTAATACGGTGACAACAATAGCTCTTATAAAAACAACAACTAACTATTTAGCTAACTCTAATGACCAACATGCCAAGCCATCCACTACCCTTAATAAGCAAGAGCTAACCGGTCTAAATGTTTTCCACCAAATAGGTTGCATCACTTTCTTTTGTTATCGATTCAACGTATACTTGATTAGGAGAACTTAGCTACCCCATCTAGCAAGCTATTAAAATGCCAAAAAAAAATTACAGTAAGCATATAATATCACCATTAAGCTACTAAAAAAATTTTAGGGTTAAAGCTATTACGGTTTTGCCACAACAATTCCTACACGATTTAATCTCTTAATAACAATCGTTTTGCATCGATTTAATAGACTTAGCCTCACTATAGTTATACGTGAAGAGATTTCATCAACTACTAGAACATGAATTTATCAATCTAACAAAACTGGTCTCGTGATTTTTGGACGCTTAATTGATTTATTACAACTTTCCGAAGTTTAGTCAATCACATGAAATAATAAGCCACATTGATTTTCTTACAAAATGGAAAACTTCAATCTGATACCGTGGCCCAACCCATGTGGCCCACCTGCGCACGGCACGCGCGCGCGTGACCCAACCGCACGAGTCGGCCCTAGACGACGCGGCCCACGCACCGACGCAGCCTAGGCACCGACGCGGCCCAGGCGGGGGAAGCCCGCGTGCGCCCTGGCACAAAAGCTAAAAAGCCCCTAGACTTCAACTGAATTATGCGACTGCTAACTCCACTATTTCACCAGTCATGGTTAAGCATTAAGGTCCTTGATCTATCCCTCCTTCGCAATGGGGAGGTCCCCGACGCCTCCCCATCCCCGGCACAACAAGCAGCGGCACCAGGCGGCTACACCGGCCGACCAGGGAATCCCAAAGCTCCACCGGGGAGCCGACGCTCACCTACGGGACCCGCGCATGAGCAGGGGACGGTTGGGAGGTCGGAGACGCACTGGAACGGCTCCACCGCGGTGGCGCCGATCTACAAGGGGTGGCAACAGTATTCCAGTGAGCTGCGGGCTTACGGGAAATGGTAGACACCACGGTGAGCACTAGTGACTCACCACGCACCTATTCGAGGGGGTGGTTCAGCCAGAGATGTCCTGGGCAGGCTTGGCCGCGTGCGCGCGGAGAGCTTGACGGCGACCCACAGTGGCACGGTCGTGCCAGCGGTGAGGTGGTGGCTCGAGGGCTACGACTTGGGTGCGCACGACGAAGAGGGGTCCCAAGAGGAGCTATCGGTGCCACCCAATCGACACGCGGTGGTCAAGTGGGGAGCTTCTCGTGCTAAAGGCGGCCCTGGCCTTAATGGCATGGTGGGAAGGAAAGCTCCAAATTAGGGCTCGGTGGTGTACGATTAGGAACGGGGTGGGGATGGGCGGCTGAGGCACAGGCCTACGAATCAGCGTGCAAGGTGAATTGGGCCAAGGTGGCACCCCCACGCCGAACACGTAGCGCGGGACTGACTGCCAAGGTGACAGAGAGAGAAGAAGGTCAGCGCCGGGGTCACCTCTGCTGCGGAAAGGGGGTCGCCAAGACGTGCGTGGCAGGCCGAGGAGAGCGTGGTGTGCGCGGGTAGCCACCGACCGGCTAGCAACGGCATAGGGGTCGGCATGACATGACACGCGTTGACCTAGGCGACACACGTCGTCGAGCACGACAAGGAGGGGGCAGCATAGCAGCATGGACGGCTCACACCCGGGCGGCCGAAAGAGCCCCAACCACAGCAGCGTGGAGCCGGTAGCACAGGCGGCAGAGGGCAGGCGACCAGTGGCCAGAAAACTAGCCAGCGCGGCCAGCACGGCGACGTCGCCACCCACGCGAGGTGACCGCGCTCATACGGCTAAGCAGCCCGACACAAGTGTCGCACACTCAATTTAAAGCACGTGAAACCTCTAACTCAGTTAGACTCGGGCTCAAATAACTATACACTACCTGAGAGGGTACTTAAGACTACCCAGAGCAACCAAAACCCGACCTAGCTCCTTAGCTAACATTCTCGAAAAGAAGTCGCCAACGTAGCGTCGTCAAACTGCTAACAAGATTATGATCCTAAGCATATTTTAGGTTGTCCAAATTCGATTTCCAAGCTACTCGAAATACTAGCTAGCCAAAATACTTTTCCACCGCAAGGGTTGCATTGCACTCTACAAAGCTAGTACTTCAAATCTTATTAAAGTGTTGCATACATGTTCTACAATAGTTTTGCTAAATAAAATTCATTTTTGAACCTTAAGTAATACAACACGGTTATTGCGGCAACTTCCATTTAACATTTTCATTAACTATTTAAAATTACTAAAATGATATACGAACTTTGACATATGCTAAATCACATAAATATGATGCTCATGATATGCTTAGGCGAGTTGCTTACGCGGTAACACCGAGGGTGTTACACCAACCCTCTTCTATACAGTATCCTTAAGGTGAAATATATATTCCCTCAGACATCTTTTTGGAGAGCCCCTTCCCATGGTCCTAGATCAGTCTTTTGGGGATCCATCCTGAATACCAAGCATATCCTACATGAAAATTGCTCCTTTCAAATCCACGAAGGCAATTGTAATGTTTGGATTGAACCTTGGTGTGAGGACTGGGATCACATTCATGACCATCTTATCCTTCCTACCATTGTCCAACCCCTTCCCAACAATGTGCATGGCCTCATAGACCAAAACACTTCGACATGGAACGCCCCACTCATCAATAGTATTTTCTTTGAAGAAGCAGCAAGCAGAAGTCTACACATACCAATTGTCATATCACACGACAAAGATAATCTTATCTGGGGAATTCACAACAAGGACATTGCACTACTAAGGAAGCCTACAAGATCTTGAGTGCTCAAATTGTTCATCTCAAATCGAACTTAGGTCCAAGATCCCTAACAAACAATTCCCAGATCCTTCTGCGAAGCATATGAAACATAAACATCTACCGCCAAGAATTAAAACATTTGCTTGGTGCCTTCTTCGATAATCTCTTGCTTTAGCTGAACGAGCAAGTCGCTACTCTAGCCAAATCAACAAAACTTGCAACTTATGCAGCAAGAATGAAACAGATAAACACCTATTTCTGGTTCTCTGCAGATCCTCTTCTTAGAACACATCTTTTTAACTCAAGACCAAGATGGTGTATAGGAAATAATTGAAACCATCCTACCACAAGGATCTTCTCCGAACAGGAAATTTTCACTTCTCTTTGGTACTTATGGAAAGCAAGGAATGATCTAAGATTCAATAACAAAAAATGGACCATAGAGAAAGCCCTAGTTTGGTTGTGAATAATTGATGAAACCTAGCACTAACCTTTGTCATGAGTTGTGATATGATCTTGGTCGGTGCAATCCAAGTGTGGAGCATGTGATGAGGTCCATGGAGATGGAGATGGACATGTGTTGATGATGATCAAGCTCAGCTTGGAAAAGAAGAAAGAGAAAAACAAGAACCAAGAAGATCAAAAGCAAAAGTATAAGATATGTTTTTGTTTTGCACTCAAGACATCATAGAGGGTGTGAGTGACTTAGAATTGATAGCCGTACTTTAAAGAGGGAAAATCTTTGGCTAAACGGTTTATCAAGTGCCACTAGGTGACATGACTTTTGCATATGCTTTTAGAAACCTAATGTGCTAACAATTAATCCTTATAAAATGCTTTGAAAAATGTTAACACACATGCACACAAGTTCTACACTTTGTGGTTAGCAAGTTAGAAACAAGGGTGAGCGGTCACGGACTTAGAAAAAGAAAAGGAGGCATGAGTACCTGACTGAACTCTGGCTCAGGGGTGACCGGACTCACCCCTGGCGCGTCCGGTCGGTTGGCACAGAGAGGAGCAGCTTCAGCTCTGTGACCGGACGCTGATGGCGATGCGCGACCTGACGCGCAGGCGGTGAGTCCAGTCGTAATGTTAGTGACAGTGATGTGGCTTGGCTTGTGGTGCAGAGAGGACTAGACTCTGAGCGCGTTAGGTCGTGTCTGACCGGACACGTCAGGTCATTGAAAACTCGCTCGGGAAGCTTAATGGAAGTGATCGGACTCCACGTGGTGGAGCATCCGGTCATACTAACCGCGAGTCAGGTCGTTGAGTGGCTGGCTTGGGCGTGCGCAGGAGCGGATGCAGCGGCAGTGTGTCTAGTCATGTGTCTGGTGCGTCTGGTCCGTGATTGAGTGACTGCGCTGACCGTCTTCGACCATTGAAGATCAACGCGCGATATTCAAATGGGGACACGTGGACAGCCTGGAGTGACTGGGCACTGACCGACTGGACGCAGGGGTGCGTCTAGTCAGTGTGTCCAGTCACCCCGAGACTACCCAACGGCTCTTTGAGCTTTGGGGGTCTATAAATAGAAAGACACCAGCTTGAGGCTCACCCTCTTGGTACTTTGACATACTTGACATCCTTGTGAGCCTAAGCAAACACCTCCCACTATCTCCATCCTTGATTCATCATCATAGTGAGATTGTGAGTGATTCCAAGTGCATTTACTTGAGTGATTGCATCTAGTGGCACTTGGGGATCGTTGTGGCTGCGGATTTCTTGTTACTCTTGGTGGTTGCCGCCACCTAGACGGCTTGGAGTAGCGGTGGAGGTCCAACATGTGTTGGTGATTGTTCGTGGCCGGCTCTAGTGATCTTGTGAGGGGTATTGCACCTTCCCTGGTGAAGCGCCGCAAAGGTAGCTCTAGTAAATTGCTCGTGTCATTGAGTTGCCTCACTTGTGGGTAGGTTCTTGTGGTGTCCAATTATGTGGACAAGGTTTGTGCAACACCTCTTAGCCACCGAACTACCAAGTATTGGTCAATACAACGGGGACTAGCGTACCGGCAAGCACGTGAACCTCGGGAGAAAAATTGGTTGTCTCTTGCCCTTTGGTATTCTCCCGGTGATTGAATTGGCATTCATATTGTGATTGGTTCACTCCTCTATGTGGCGGTATAACTATCTTGCTCACTCCATTACTTTCCCACAAATAGTTGTAGCAAGCTCTTTAGTGTAGCTAGTTTTGAGAGTAGTTTAAGTTCATCTAGTAGAGCTGTTTAGTGTAGCAAGTTTGAGAGCTCTTAGTGAGTAGCAACGTAGCCATTTGTGTGCCTATTGATTATGGCAACTAACATTGTTGGATAGGTGGCTTGCAACTCTTATAGAGCTAGAGCAAAATTGCATTACGCCATTTAGTGTAACCACTTGCTCTAGTGTGTTTGTAGAAAATTTTTATAGGCTATTCGCCCTCCCTCTAGCCATTTAGGACCTTTCACATAGCATGCAAGAGTACACCATGAAACAAATGCAGATATTTCTGTGGCTACCAATCCTCTGTATGCATCGATAAGCACTTCAACTACTAACTTTCACCTCCAAGTTGTCCCCAGAAGTTGCACCTTGCTTGCCATTCTTCTAGGTACTAGATGCTTTGTTGATGCAGCCACTAGTCCGGACGATGGGGCAAACCATAAAAGAACAACATGAATCAGAGTCTTCTTCTCTCCAACAAAAAAGTTCATTCTATATATTCAAGCTCAAATTCATCGCATCTACTCAGTTCTCATGGCTGAAGCTGCTGCTCTTTCTCTAGCTGCAATAATCTCAAAGCTCCTTAATTTACAGGAAACAAGTTTCCTCTTTGACAATGAGTTGATAGTCAGCATCCTAAGTGGCCACCTCAATCGAGCTAAACCTTGGAATATTAAGATTTTAGACTCCAAACCCAAAGTTCCTCCCATCAGGTGCTCAAGATAAGTAGGGATGTCAATGTAACAGCTCACAACCTTGCCTCTAGAGCTAGATTCCCCTTTGCTCTTCTTTCAAAATTTCCTGCTCAAGTTCAGCACATGTTTCTATGTGCTCCTTTAGATCCTTTTTTCTATCTTCCTAGGAGCCTTTCTCTCCCTTCTATGTAAGTTGTTCTTAAATTTAATATATTATGTTTCTCACAAAAAAAAACTAATTGTCCCCGAAGTTTTCCATTTTCTTCTCTATGTGTGTAGTCTCTAAAGTTTTGATGTGATGTGAAAGTTTAAAAGATCTCCGATTGAAATGGCACACGAGGATAATTTTTTTGAAATGCACTAGGCAATGTAGCTATTGATTATATTTAATAAAAATAATAAAAAGGAACAAACCTAGTCTCTTGCTAGCTTTCTTACCCTTAGCTCTGCTTTTGTGGACGAGCCTTCGACAAAAGAGTTAGACAAAAAGCAGAGTTAAAATACAGAGTTCTACGATAAGGAAAGTTAACTCATGCCCATAACCTATAGAGAGCAAGTTCAGTACCCACCTACAAAGAAGCAACTAAAATCTTGACTGAGGGTTTGAGGCTACCTAATAGCAAAATATTCCTACTAACAAGACAGAGAATTCGCTATTGAGGGCTTGTTCAGTAGAGCTCCTCTTGCTCCAGATTCTCTTTGGAAGCTGATTCTCTCTGAGAGAAGTGATTCTATGGCTAAAAATATTTCTCTAGGATAAACTCTATGCATACAATGACTCAGGAGTAACAAGAAGAATACTTTTTTAGCTCCTAGCTCCTAGTCATTTAGTTAGAGAATCATTTCATAAAATCAACATAGAATCATTTTTAGTAAAAAAAACTGTTTGACAAAGCTCCTTTTGATTTTAGCTACAAGCTTTGCCAAACAGCTCCTAAGGTACTAAGGTTTTACAATAGATCAGCAACAACCAAGGGGCCAGTAACTATGAAAGCAACTAAATGAAAACCACAAGAATAACAACACAAAAGCTAAAACTTAATATTGTGTTATGGTTTTTATTCACTTTTCACTACCCTCTCCTCGATCTTTGCTTGATTGGTGAAAGAATCATCTTATTGCACCATACATTACACATCATATGTAAATTAAAAGTGACATTGATCCGCCTAACCTTTCGATTGGACATTGTTTAGATTCACAGGAAACAAGAAAAATGCAACTTACAACTAATTAAGAGGAAGATAAGGTCATCGTGTTACAAATATACATATGAGCCATTCATTTAATTAGATCATTTGATTAGGGATCATCTACTACTTCCTCATAGGTAATAGGTGGGATATATATTTATTTAATTTTCTATTTTGTAAAATTAAAAAGATTTATATATTGAAATCTTTTTCTATAGAAACTAATTGATGCATACGCGATTTGTATATTAAATGTGGTAAATCATTTTATTTTTACAACTTTAGACATGACATAATTTGATTAGCATAAATATAACATGACATCTAATATAATGTAACATATTCTAATAAAAGGACCTAAATGATGCCTTGGGGTGGGGATGAATAGGCTATTTATAAACACCGTTAAATGCATCAGGCCCATAAACTTATAAGTGTGTGTCATATGACCCAATAAACTTTGAAACTGTATTTCTGTCCCCTTAAGACTCGTTAAGTGGTACACCGAAACACCGTAACAAAGTCCTATGCATATATATCCATCCTTTTGCGACATTCGATGACGTACGCGGTTCCATATTTAATCCTGAGAATTTGTGGTGTGCAGTGGCACTTATGACTATCCCGGCCTTTCCACCATTCATGACTCCTCCAGCAACAAACAACGGAGAAACACTCTCTAAACTTTCGTCTATATATGTGCGTTTAGGCATTATACTGCTATAGTCTTTAGTTGTCACGCAGTGGTGCAATGCAATAGCGGCTAGCTAGCAACAGAAGCAAAGCACGTAGCTAGTAAGTAGGCCTCCATGGCGTGGAAGATGTTGCCTGCGGCTAGCGAGCTCTTTCCCGCGCTCGTCCGGGCCGGCGCAACCACTCCCCGTCCCCGGCCACCGCGAGCCGCACGCAACTCGCCCACCGTCCACAGGCACGCCCCTCCCGCGGCACGGCTCGCCGGCGGCGCGGGGACAACAACGACGCTGGTAGTCGACGTCGACGGCGCCCTGCTCCTCTCGCGCTCCCTCTTCCCCTACTTCATGCTGGTCGCCCTCGAGGCCGGCGGCTTCCTCCGCGCCCTCGTCCTGCTCCTCCTTTACCCCGCCATCCGCTGCTGCCGCCTCGGCGGCGGCGGCGACCTGGCCGTGCGCACCATGGCCGCGGTCGCTTTCTGCGGCCTGCGCGCGCGGACGTTCCGCGCCGGCCGCGCCGTCCTGCCGCGGTGGCTCCTGGAGGACGTGACGGCCGAGGCGCTCGACGCCGCGCGGCGTGTCGGCGACGACGACCCGGCAAGGGTGGTGTGGGCGAGCGCCATGCCGCGAGTCATGGTCGAGCCCTTCCTCAGGGAGTACCTGCAGGTGCCGGCCGCCGCAGCTGTCGCGGCGAGGGAGATGAAGACGGCGTGGGGGTTCTACACTGGCCTCATGGAGGGAGACGAAGACGGCGAAGCGGTGTCACCGGTGACGAGGAAGAGGACGACGGCGGTGGCGTCGGCACGGGACGGCGGCGACGCCGTGGGATTCTCCGCTTCAGGCTCCGTGGAGTTCCTCTCCAGCCCTC